>CM056576.1:22827893-23427893 GCA_029721435.1 Gymnothorax reevesii | reverse complement strand
CACAATGTGGTCGACACATGTCATGCTTTGTTTGCTCAGGATCATAACGAGGGGAAATAGTTATCCAAACATGAGTCAATCTATATTACTAGTCTGAAAGGTATTCAGCCTACCACTGTGTTGTGTAATTCGCCGAAACTTCGATTTCACATTATATATTGCTATATAATCACATTATATCAACACATTAGATAAAATCTTTCTCGGGTTGAATAGTTTCCAAATTCTGCAGGATTATCTTGGAAATTCACAAAGTACCTCTAATGCCTCTGTGTCTTCCCTCTCAGGTCTGTTTCCACCAAAATTCTTGACGTTCTCGGACGTGACTTCCAGAAGTTTCCGAGCCAGCTGGGTCTTGGACAGCCCAGACGTTCTGTCCTTCCTGGTGCAGTTCAGAAAGGCAGCAGACACAGATGGAGACTATGTGTCTGTCTCAGTGCCTGGAGACACTTTCACCGCCGTCTTGCCACACCTCACACCTTCCACCAAGTACGAGGTGAATGTCTTCGCTCACTACGACACCGGAGAAAGCCACCCCTTGACGGGAGAGGAGACCACATTGGAGGGTCAGTATTTTTCCACCTCTAGATTCTACATGAAAAGAGAATGGGTTCAATTTTGCTGGGATGATTATAAACTTAGTGGCATTAAAGGTCCCCTATCATGTCAGAGGGAACACAGCCAATAAGCTACTACAAGCCATTTCAATACCTGTTTCTTGTGACATCACATGGTGAAGTGGCTGCTCTGAGGCAATAAGAACTGATCAACTTCAGCCAATCAGCTACTCAATTAATTCATTATTTGGGGTGGTTCCTCCCCCTTATGATGTAACAAAGAGCATATTTTGAAATGGCTTGTAATGGTTAATTTGCTGTGCACCTGGTGGCATGACAAGGGATTGGCAATTAGCCAATGTTAGTGCTAAATCGTAGAACACACATTCAAGGTGTGATGATATTTGGCGTGGATGAGGAGCCTTAATCTCTTGTCAGTGAAACTGGTATCTCTGTATTTCAGAACAAGGACCTGTGCGGAACATCAGGGTGTCTCAGGAAACGATGGACAGTTTCCGGGTGTCATGGAGTGCAGCCCCTGGGGCGGTGGTGCGGTACCGCCTGTCCTACTTGCCTCTGAGTGGGGCTGGGCCGACACTGGAGACGACCACCTTTGGTCCCGAGACCTCTGTCGTACTGCGAGAGCTCCTTCCGGCCACCACTTACCGCGTGACTGTGACCCCCGAGTACCAGTCTGGCTTGGGATCGGAGAGAAAAATTGATGGCACTACCAAAGAAGGTGAGCTGGAAGCTCCACTGTCCATTCATTAACTGCTTTTTGTTCTCTCTTTTAGCAGATTGATGTCAGCCGAACATGTCCCAGCGCATGCCATCATTATTGGCATGCTCATGTCCCCGTAAACATTATAAGCATTTGGAGATATTGGGGTTTAGAGTTTCCTCCTGGTCTAGAACCCAGAGATCTTGGACCTGTATTCACAAAACGCCTCAGGGTGGGAGCAGTGATCTGTGATCAGCCTACTCTTGTCCACGTCTGAATCTTATACATGTTGAGCCAAAACATTAAACTGGTCCTAGATCAGTACTATACCTTGGAGGTGCACCGTGACTGTATGCTGCGGTCTCTCACTGAGGATCTGTGCATGTGGGTGTGCGTATCACAGTAATTTCTTTGCACGAACTGATCTGTGTCAGAAGAAATATTTTCTCTTCTCTATGGAAACGCAATTATTTTAGGTGATTATCTATGCTGTTGGCCCGCAAACAGATCAACCATGTACGTGCATCCAGGTTTTCAAACATTCCTTTATATGATGCCGCTGTTTTTGTTCCGAATTAATTAATTACTGGAAAATTATCCATGGCTGTGTTCCATTGCACTCTGTTACTCGCAGTTGTTGAAACAGAACTTCTTCAGCATCGAAATCACATCTCTTCGCATCCGATAAATTTTAGTCGCTCTGATATTTTTCTGATGTGATTATGTTTTCCAGAAAGTTACAGAAAACTGCTGGTTGAGTGACTGTTTCGTGCATGTTGTTGTCTGTTATTTTATTTTTTAATGTGTTGTTTTGTTTAGGTGTTTTATGTTGTCTCGGTGTCTATGAAATTATAAAATTCAATAAAATATTGATCACAAAAAAGAAAACCGCTGGCTATTATGAAAATTACAGAATATTTGTGCTTTATGTCCTAGTGTGGTTGTATCTTTCATTTTTGACCATCTCAACCGATATCAACAGGCATTTAGCCTTGTATGTAATCAACATTGGTCCTCATGACACACTTTGGCTAATTTATTTTGGTCATTGCTGAACTCAGCAAACGGTACATGAAGAGAAAAAATATTGCTTTTTTTCTAAGTGAACGGTATGGACATGTTGATTTGATGCCTGCATCACTCATGGAGGACTTTCCCCGTCTTTTTATTGTGCAACTTGGAGCATTTATAGATTGTGACATTTGGCATGGTGTGTTTTGTGATTGGATAAGCTCCATTGCCTAATTTCCAATTGGCTGAGTAGTTTTTTTCTGAACTGTGTCCCGCTGGTTCTTCCTAGCTCACGGGTCGCCTCGTAACCTGCGCGTCTTCAACGAGACAGTATCCAGCATGCGACTGTCCTGGGCGGCAGCTCCGGGCCGCGTCCTGCAGTATCGCGTGGCTTTTCAGCCATCGGCAGGGGGGGAGAGGAAGGAGATCTCGGTGAAGGGTGAGAACACGGTGGCACTACTGAAGAACCTGCAGCCCGCCACCGAGTACAACCTGTTTGTCAGCGCCCGCTACGCCTCCGGCCTCGGCGATCCACTCACTGGGCGAGGGACTACTCTCGAAGGTACTCATCACAGCTTCACCTGAAATTGAGGTCTCCAGTGTTCAAAGGCAGGTCTCATTCGGACCTACTTATATGAAGGTTAGAGAGTCTTTTTATTCGGGAGACAACTCTTATTATGTCCCTGCTATGGCATTTTATAATTCCTGTTTCCTGTCTTTCGCACTCTCCTGTACCATCATACTAATTAGGTATATGGTAATAGGATTATTGTCATTTACACTCCTCGGTAATGTATGACAGGCATTGCCATATGTATGTAATTAGATCCCTAGAAGTCCGCATAGCATGCGATTTTGGGCCAGAACATGACCAACTCTGGCCTGCTTTGGGCAAAACCAGCCCCAGCTTTGGTGCAATTTGTACAAGAATGCAGATTTGGCCGGGAGTCGCTTGCTATCTGGGAGTTGATCACTTTTTAACAAGCTGAAGACTACCCTCTGTGAGCAAAGTACCTCACTGCTCCAGAAACTTCCAGCTGTCATCCTTCCCTGTATTAATGTACTTTCTGGTACAGTTCTTTTGAACAGCTCTTTAAATGCCATGCTGTCTGAAAGCTTAGCTCCATTACCACACATATCTGTTTAGAGGAGTTATGGATTGCTTATCTCAAAGGCAGTTTAAAAGGTCTGACCTGTAGGCTGACAGAAATAACAAATGGTTAAAGAGAGGACATCTGTTTCTCTTATAGCTGCTTTAGCAGTTAGAAGTGACTCTAGTGGACCATGGGGAGTGGGTAGGATTTGGGTTAAGGTCAAGTGGTTTGCCTGCTACCGAGTCATTTAATGAAATACCCCAGAGCAAATCTGCCACAGCTTGTCGGCTCACCCTGAGGTCGCTAAACTCTGCTATCAGATATCAGTACATAAACCCTGCTGAAAGTGCACTTCTTTGAAGAGACAACACTAACTTGACTAGACATGTTTGGTCTGAATAAAATTGTTTTATTATTTCGGCTGGAGAGTTGTTCGCTTTGAGGTACTTGGCTGAGGCTTGGATGCAAAACTGCAGTGAGGTTATGCGAGGTAGAAGTTACAGTATTTGTAAACTTGTTTCCAAGGGCTGCGCTGCCATTAGGCTTGGACTTTTCAGGGATTAATGCTGTCAGGCACCCAACCTAATTTTCAGGCGAGTACTCATGTACCCAAAAATGATATAGCAGGGAACACTTGCTAATATTTAGCCCCCAAAATTATTCACAGTGAGGGAAAACTCTTTTGCATTTGGCACCAGAAATAAACTGTAGAAGGGAAGAAAGGCTTGTCTGTGTTTGGCTATGGAAAACTTTACGAAACTTTACATTTTTCAAATATAATTTACAAATATTTTGTGAACAAATCATTCAATTCAATGATAAAAAAACATTCATGTACGATCTAGAGCAAAAATTTGATTCAGTTTTACTTCAAAAAAATTGTCTCGGTGAACAATTACCACAAGCCATCTTACAGTTGAAAAATTAATGCGTTTATGTCATTGAGTTAGATACAGATCTAGCTTTACATCATACGATAACGAATGCGCCCTATTTACAAACATATCATTAAAGCAAATAATGCGTAATTCTAAGCAATTAACCTTGACTTACTCAATTTCTATTTGTATATGAAATGCTTATGTCAATTCAGAGATTACTCAGAGGGATTTCAAGTGTGTGTTGTGAGTGCTTTGTCACCAGTTCAACAAATCATTCAATGCACCATTATAATGCAGCATGCACGGTATTCATGTGTTGTGACTGGTGAATTGCTAATTGACATGCATTGTCATGTAGGTAGTTGATCTAAATACAGGCTGGTTTCTCCTTTTATTTTGGGAAATCTGATTAAGCGTACTTTGAATTTTATTTTTGATGTTTTCAGTGCTTTCTAAAGCCTGGCAAAAACTTTTGGGTTTCAATTTTTGCTTGTGACTCTGTGAAACACATAAATAAGGTACTGTAGAGAAAATAGGTCATTTTCAGGGAACAGATGTCTTGTTTCTGCTACTGGTACCCTTAGTGCTCAGGCAGGACCTGGGTACTGGGGATTTAGTCACAGTTTCAACTTCCATGGCGTCCAAATCGGTGATATGTACAAACAGAATGACAGCCTTTAGACATAATGACAAATTGTGATAGGAATAAACCAAAGAGGGGACCGCTTATTATGTGGCACAGTAGTGCTACAACCTTTGTATGAATAATATTGAATTTTAAATGTTTCTCACATGCTGGTGATCGTTCATGGATCCATCTTTGCAGATATAAGCACTTTATGGAGACAAATTCATGAACAAGCAATCTGCAGCATGTAAGAAGTGCTTGCTAACTGTTGCAGATTTATTCACATGGCTCGAATTTCACGACGTTGACGATGACCTACCCGTTTGCCGTGCTGCCCACCTATAAAAGCCCCAGTTCACGGCACTAGAATGCCGTGCCCTTTCCCCGCATTGCCAAAAGTGCCCTTCGGCCAAAGCACCTCCGCAGTATTTCCTGTTTTTACCAGTGGCGGTTTGTCGGCCTTAATAAAGGAAAGTCAAAACCTCGCCCCTCAAAGCTTAATGGCTTAAACCTTTCGCAGATTAATTTTCTTGATCAGCAGTTGCTCATATGAACTGGTAGAAGGACAGCCAAATTTATTTCTGATATTAATTGATGACGCAAATTATCAATACTTCTTTATAAATTAGTTTGCGAGGCTTCTTTCGCAAGAGGCCACACCATTCCGTTTTCTATTGGTGCCAACAATCTACGCAATCTCACGCATACGGTGTAAGTTTCACGCATTTTGAAGGTGTACTTACTGTAGTTAGCAATTATTCAACCAACAAATATTAATGAGATTCTTATGTAACTAAAGTCCTTGTCATTAGAAGTTTCAGTGGATGTCACTGCGAGTAACATGGGAGCGATTGTGACTCAAAACGTTGCTCGCTTTTCCTCGCTCAGGGGTTGGAAGTAATATGTGTTTTCATGATTGTTTAAATGAAATAAGACCATTGGAAACGTCTTTATGCAATTCCATTGCTTCTAATCCCTGTGTAAAGACAAACGTGAGAATTCCAGAGTCATAATTGATTTCCAGGTCTCTAGTGGTGAAATCCACCGTAATGCACGTGAAACTGGTGAACTTCCACGCTCAAGGACTCGTAAGAATCTCTTAAATACCATATATATATATATATATATATATATATATATATATATATATATATATATATATATATATATATGAAGAGTTTGGTTCCAAAACGCCATAAGTGCCAAAATTACAAAAATTGAGATAATGCCATCGAGCGATAGTCCTGCACTTCTTACACATGGTGCAAAAACCTGTCATTAGAAATGCATACTATATGGTGTATTTTGTCATGGTCAAAGTTTGTGTTTTTCTACAGGATGCAATAGGCGCCAACATAGAAAAAGCTGATTTACTCAAAATGACTAAAATGGATATATTGCATTTTGGAACCAAACTCTTCATATATATATATATATATATATATATATATATATATATATATATATATATATATAACACTAGATTGCTGATAGGGTGCAGTCAAGTGACTGCATCTGCATCTGCATCTGTTCTACGAGCCTATACACCCGGAAGTAAAATTCGCTCATAGACTCCCATTCATTTTAGCCTACATTAAAATTACATTTTCAAAAACACTTGCGTGTGAGTCTGTGTTATATTTTGGTATCGCTGCGCAGACTAACATTTTGTCCCCCTAAATATGTGCTTTTCGGAGGATGGAAAGCGGCACACTTTCTAAAGCGAAGATCGAAACGTGACTGGCTGTTAACGTTAAAGTGCAACAGAGATGTGACCGAGGCTTTTACCTTTGATAAGGTAATTGCTTGGAGGTTATCACCGATATAAGAAACGTCGATGAATGTCCGTGTACGTTATTAAATTGCACTCTGGTTTCCTCACTTCATTGTACCCTGGCTGACTATTTGAAATCACCCGATTGAATGCCAACGCTGATAAAAGGAAGCGCTAGTGAAGCCTTTCTCTCCGCCTTGTCTTTTGAAGCTCTGTATAAACCAGACAAAGCGACTTGTCCATTGTTTTAAATATCATGCAGGTAAGAAGTATTGTCGTTGAATGTCAGTTACAAGTAGCTAGCTAGCTTGTTAGCCACCTTTTTAATTTATTTACCGCTAAGTCAATGCAGTCCCCGCAACGCCAAGGTTGCACGCTGGTGACCGTTATCGATCGCTCACGTTCGCTTTCAGTCAGCGGTCTGTTCAAGTCAATGGGACGGCGAATTAGCTTACTAGCACCTACGCGATTTTTTACTATTAAGTGACAACTTTGCGTTTATACGTTAACTCACGCATGAAACGTTTTATTACAGCTCCTCTAATATTTATTGCTGCTAAAGGCAGCCGCACATCTCGGCATTTTCTCGCTTGTATCGACTTATTTGAAATTGGCCTCATAGGAAACCATTCATTTTTATGAAGAAGTTGGGTGTATCAATATGGCGGCCGGGTGCTTCACTTTGGATAATGTAAATATGACGCCATCAGCAATCTAGTGTTCTAAATATGTATATCTATGTTAAATACGCGTCAATTGAATAATTGCTGACTGCTACATGGGAACATGAATGCTTCTAAGAGGCGTGAGACTCACGGCGAATGCGTGAGAGTTGGCAGCCCTGCTTAATGAGCCTCACTAATCAATTTGCGAATCTATGCCGTTTCATGAGCTACTTGAGCGCATAATTTATAAAGTAGGCCTTTGGTAATTTACGTCGTAATATATGCGTGAAAGAAAATTCCTCTTAATTTTGTGGTGCAATGTACAGAGATGCCAAGTCTCGCGCATTTACGCATTTTTAGGCGTATTCACCATAGTCTGTAGTTATTCATTGAATGCTTAATGAGATTCTCATGCGGAATTAAAATCCTTGTGAATTCAAGTTTTCCTTTCACCTGCGTAAAGGTGCACCTCATCACAAGTAAGATGGAAAGCGATTATGACTCCGGACTTCCTGTGCTTCTCAGGGATTGGAAACAATGCATGTGTTTCATGATCGTTTAAATTGTTTTAATGAAATAAGACCATTTGAAACGTTTTTATGTAGTTCCATTGCTTTTAATCCCTCTGTAAAGACAAGCCCGAGAATTCCCGAGTCATGCACGATTTCCGTGTCATTAGTGGGGAAATCCACCGCAATGCATTGAATGATTTGCATGATTGAATAATTGTTGACAACGGCACAGAAACGTGAATGCCACTAAGAGGAAAAACTCACGGCTAAGACGTAAGCCTTGGTATCTCTGAATGTAAAGCAGTGCTAGCGAAAATAAATTCGACTGTCCTTCTACCAATTCCTATGAGCAGCTGCTGATCAAGAAAAGTAAACTGTGTAAGGATTTTGCTTCCCTTCATTACAGCCGACGAACCGCCACTGGTTTTTACAACTGTCTTTTTCGCCCTTTTCTTAAGATCGTGAGAGCAGAATTATTCTTGAATAATTTAGGTATCTCCTTTATTTCTTAACTCCAATCACCTTGTTGATGACAAGTGAAAGGAACAAAAAAGAATAAAAAAAAGCCAAATTACAGTCGGCAGACGCAACGTGTGGCAAATTGACAATTATGGGGGTACCGAAATTCGCTTAGGTTGCGTGTTCTGTGTTGATAAAGCTTGGGAAGTGGTCTTTACAGCCAGTATCTAGCGCTGTTGTCAGTGTGAGTGTTGGAATGCAGAAGAAAGTCCGAATTTTGCAGGTGGCAGAAGATGGATAAAATGGCTAAATATGATTATTTTTTCAATGAGCCGGCATTTGATTGGAATGTCCTTTGCTTGTACTTGCATTATAGCAATGCCCAAATGATGTCCCAGCGCAACACTGAGCCAGTTTCCAAGACAGCAAGCGGGGAAAAATACAGGAAACGTTTTCTTTCAAGAGTGGTTTTGATTTGCTTAGCGCAGCTGATTGGTCACTTTATGTGAGGAACATCTGAGACTACAGACCTTTACTTTTTATTTGCTAAAGTGATGACCTAAAGCTCCATGGTGGATTTGCTGCTGTGCCCCCAAGGTAGCGGCAGACCTTGCTGTGGTGCCCCTTATATGGAGGCACATTTGCCATAGTGCCCTTATATTTTCAGCATGGACCACAGCAACTTTTGCGTGCCCCTTATCACCTGTAGTTCGAGGCCTGTATTCATATATTGAGGAAGAGATGGTGCGGTTATTGATTGCTCTACTAAGAAGTCCTATTTTGACATGAAATGTGCTAAGACATTATTGGGAGGGAGCGTAACTGTGGCAACTGTAACAGGATTAAGAGATGCAGCACAGTACAGCAGCTCGAAAAAATTCTGGCCTCTGTCAGAATTGATGTAGTTCTATGTTTTATGGGAACTTCAGCTCGTTATTTTGCTAGTTGGCAGGCAATATCTATCAATGTGTCAAGCTAGGACTTGAAGACCCCAAGGCTCTCTGCTTCAATTTCGTGATCTGGCAAGATTTTCCATGCTGTAATGACCCTGCTGCAATGCTTCCAAAAGATGTTTTCCAACCGTGTTTGAATATTCTGTAAGCAGAATTCAACCTGACATATAATGATCAGCCACAACATTAAAACCATCTGCCTAATATCCCCCTCATCCCGCCAGAAGAGCTTCATCAAACTGACATCCACTTTAATTCCTGGACTCTGAATTTCCTAAAGGAAAATTTCCCAGAACCTCACAGTCCTTCCACCAGTTTGTCTTCTTCCCGCAGTACATCCTGGTGCCATCTCTTCCCCAGGCAAATGGTACACATGTACCCAGCCAATGCACTTGCTGTAAAAGAAAACGGGACTCACTGGACCAAACAACCTACTTTAATTGCTCCAAGGTCCAGATCAGATGCTCATGTGCCCATATTAGGCATTTTTGATGGTGGATTGAGGTTTGAATGGGCACACTAACTGCTGCGTATATATTTTATTTGTTGCAGAACAGAGTGCGACGTATTGGGTTCTGTGACATATTCCTCACAGAAGTATCATTAAAATTCTCAGCAACTTGTGCAACAGTAATCCCCTTGTCCTTTAGGAAAGATGGGATCGCCTTTGCTGTCCGAGGAGATTTGGGCAACCGACACCTTGTCACCGATTCATGGTTTGTTCCTCCTTGGACCACTGTTGGCAGGTACTCACTACCACTGACTGTGGCTTATTAAGGTCTGCAGACAGACCGTAGACAGTAAGTCAACAGGTGGTTCCTAAATTTGACGTGTTGGATGTGGCAGAAATGGGACCTGAGCAACTTTGGCATGCAGCATGGTTCTGCAAAAATTAACATTATTTGCTTCATATATGAGTGATTTTTAATGCTTTTTCTCATTCTTGTATCTGCTGCAGTCTGTTCGTTAAGATCCTTGTCCATTTGTCCA
This sequence comes from Gymnothorax reevesii, assembly GCA_029721435.1. Lineage (NCBI taxonomy): Eukaryota > Metazoa > Chordata > Actinopteri > Anguilliformes > Muraenidae > Gymnothorax > Gymnothorax reevesii. The sequence goes on along the minus strand of CM056576.1, from coordinate 23,417,648 downwards.
GTCCAGTCTGTAGCCAAATGAGATGGATCTGACCTAATCATCCCCATTTTATTGAGGGACCTTTTCAAAGGCAAGATTTAAGATCACTTCACGATTAAACGGGGTCTATATTCAAAATTTAATGTGTGAATAGTCTTGATCTGTGTCTGGGAAATGACCCCATAAGTAAGTTTTTCTTCATGAATTTTAATCAGGAGAGTTGGAACTTTGTGACGCCTGTTGAGATTTATAGGCTTTCTCCCACGCTAGGGAACATGAAAGAAGTTGCCCAGAGTGGAACTCCCTCGTTGAAAGTGCCTTTATTAAAGCTGAATCGGTTTCATTCAGTCTCATGAAAACAACCCAAAGATCATGACATTTTCCGGCAGCTTTCTTTCAAAATGGCAATGATGCTGTTTTCTCCGTTAACTTTCCCTTGACTAACTGGCCTTTTTTTAGCCCAAATGACTGACTCAGGAAGTTAGGGTGGACTCCCACATGCTGAGTAGCCAGCTGATTCTGCCACTACTGACGAAATGTGCACTGATGTCATTTGTGCCACTGTCCCGAACTTCACAAAACAAAAGGTTGCCCTGTTCGCTTTGTGTTGGCTGTGTGTATAAACTGGGATCAATTGTGGAGAATAAAATGAATATCTGAGAACAAAATCAAAAACTAGGAAAGGCAAAATAGTCTGAAGAAAATTTGCGAGCATGATTCAGCTTGAAAACTTGAACAGCCTAACTTTGAAGTGTCTTAAGTTGCTGAAGATAGAAAAGTCAACTATTTGAAAGAAAGTGAAGTATAAGCTGAGCATTTAGAGAGTTGATTGGACTTTCTACAATGACGAAAAGGTGGAAAATTTAGAATAATTTTGCTGAATCAGTGAAAAATCACAACGTTTTGCTGGAATAGGGGCAAAAAATTAGTTTTAAAAGTTCATCAGAAATGAACTGAAATGAAGTTTAAATGGTATCTGTTAGAGTCTGGAGGGAGTTGGCATGCAAAATTTAGGCGAAGAAGTTGAATAAAAAAGAACTGCATAAGGCGCACTGCTTTGCTGAAGCAAGCACGCAAAACTAACAAAAAGAAGAGTGTCGTAATATTGAAGAAAGAACCGAGTACGGTGAGCTGTTTCGCTGTAGCTGAAGCAAGACCACAATTAAGGATACAGAGATCATTGTCAACCTGGTTTTTGGCAATATTTTTTTTTTTGGCAGAAATACACATAGAAAAGGTACAACACTTATGCTTGAATCTACCAATTTTCTTCATGCAAATATTTTGGGAATAAAGATTACTTATATATTTCTGTCATATTAGGGTTTGATAACTGAAGAAGCTAGTGCTAAAATACTTATGTCACAAAATGTCTTTTTTGAGAAAAAAGGTCTGAATAGATAATAGATGTTTAAAATCTGATAATTGAAGACCACAGCACTAAAAGTACACACAATGTCAAAAAATGTCCATAATGAGAAAATTGAGAAAATCCACTTAAATGACCATAAAAGACATTTTCCCATACTTTCTTCATGTTGCGTGAAAATATAACTAAAATACTTTAAGCACTAGATTCTTCTACAGTTGCCAGTTTGTTCCTGAAGTAAGAGGAGAAGACGAGCAGAGTGTCACAGATGTGATCGCAATATGATTTTGATTTTAGGACGGGGCGATTTAGAAAAACCTGGCTTGATTCTTTGAGCTGGAATTCCCAACAAAGTTACTTTGCAGTGCCTCCGACGGCCAGACAGTGACACTTATCTGGACTGTATCACCAAGGACGGAAAAGACGTAAAGATGTTACGGGCACTTGCTTCAGGTTCTGTGTCTTTGCATTGATGTGATAGATTTACAGACTGTTTGATGATAGATGAGTCTGCATCGCAATGCTAAAAAGGCATACATAGCAACGGCAGAAGATAAAAATCTGTTTTCACGATATTTGACTAAGAAACGGACTCGTGCATAAATTAGATGGGGAGGCTTTTATGTGTGGCATATGGAATGTGCTACCTGAGGGGGACTTCAAAGCAGCATCTATAAGGGACCTCTTACAAAAGAAAAGGCTCTGAACTTCCTCTCGAGGATAGAGGAGGGGGAGGAGTGTGGGCGGGTTTGGAAGTGCAGTGGAAATTAAATCCATCATAATCAGGGTGCAGGGAGCAGGCCAGAAGGTCTTTCCTGAGACTTCATTCTCGGAGGATTTAGGAGTTGGGTCTTTGCTAGGATGCAGCATGCGAGATTCTTTCCTGGGCTTTGCTGTCTGGCGTTTATCAAAGCGGATTATACAGTCAAGCCGTTTTCCGGCTCCCAGCTGCCAAATTAGGGGGAGTTCGCTGTCGGCACCAGCTTCTGCAGGTGGACTGGAAATGCAAGAGACTCCTGAAAAAAGTCAGCAATTGTTGTTGTTTTTTTTTTTTGGCATTGAACTTGCATGTGTCAATAGTCTTGAGTTCACTGCTAAATGGAAAAATAATGGAAATTTAAATGGTTGGGACAAAATTAGCATACATACATGCACACACTTACACACACTCACACGAGCACGCATGCATACACACATACGCGCACGTTTGTATAGCTGTACTTCTGAGGATATTGTATTGCCTTGCTTTCATTCTCTAAAGCCTTTCTCAAACCCTAACCTTCCTTGACTTCGTGTTGCATAACCTTAACCCTAACCTTAGCCTTACCCTAACTGTAACCATAACCCTAACTTTAACCAACTTGCCGTAATCCTCTGTGAGGACCAACCAAAATATCCTCACAACCTGAATGCCCTCACGAGGTTTTTGTTTTCAAAAGAGCTGGTTCTTACAGTTATAGTAGGCACACAAGTTTATGCACAAATGCACCCAGACACTCATACTCACATACCTTTTTTGGGCAGCAACACCTCCATTACAAGTGGCAACTAACTGCTGCCATAACCTAAATATCATGCCCACTCTCATCCCGACGTATCATCTATTGACGCTACCAGACCAAGCATTGATATATGATGCAAAAGGACGCTTTTGGCGTCCTTATTTGATGCCAGTGCAAAACTAAACCCCACCCTCTAACCCCTAACCCTTAACCTGCACCCTAACCCTCAGCGTCGAATAAAGACACCAAAAGCTTCCTGCTTGGTCGGGTAGTGTCACTTTATGATGACTCGTGATGAGAATGTGTTGAAATATCTCAGAACAAAGGAAACTTTTCTAATGTTGAGCAGCTGGAATCTAGAATTACTATTCTTATCAAAAGCAGAAAAAATGCATGTGCCATGTATACTAATCGACACATCTGAATTCATATGGACTCATGTTGGAGGGCAGAGGGAGCCAGGGTACTGACTGGAGCATCTGAGTCGAGTCTGGTTTCCGTCACTTTTTGCTCATGGCAGTCTCAAAAAACATCGGTTTGATGGGGTTTAGTGGGAAGAAATTCTGGTCAGAAGCATCTTTTTTTAAGGAGTTCCCATTGAAAACGCATGCTCAAGAAATGAAACATGAAACAAAGAACAAATGCTTACCGTACATCGATCCAAATCTATGTGGCCATGACTGCGGATAAAATAAATAAGTAATGTGATACCATTGCCAACTCTAGCATGTGTACTTAAAGAATATTGACGGACTGTTTTTGGCTGGACTGCTGGAAAGAACTCTTATGAAATCAGACGGGGCTCACTTATCTCTAAAATGAAACATGTGTTAGTATTTAAAATCCTTCTCCACTTTGAATTGAGGTAGAGAATATTTCTTTCTTCTTACTGCATATGCATGTTTATTTTTTAATTTGACATGGAGCATAGGCCTGTGTTATTGTTAAGGAATTGATTCAGAAATTGAAAGGGTGGTTAGCTTTGATCGTTTCAGCTGCCCCAGCAGTCAGTAACGGATAAACCTAATGGATATAAAACCGGTACGAATAAGCAGAAAATGGGGACAAAAATGCAGTTGAGATACCTGCATTTCTAGGAAAAAATTTACCCATAAAGGTACAATGTATTATTGCTCTTTGGGTGCAAATTTATTAGTGTTGTTCCAACACTGGCCTAATACAAGGACCAAATGCATGATTTAACCAAGGCTGTCAAATATTATTTGCAATGCGCTGGTATAGGTACAGGTTTTTATTTTAACCCAATGCTACAACACCTGACTAAACTAAAACTAACTTATCAGAGGGCTCAGTTAGGACATTTATATGTACAATCAGGTATATTAGTGTTGGGCTGTAACAGAAACCAGCACTCAAAGCGGTCCTTTGTGGATAAGACTGGATACCCTTGGATTAAACGACTAACCTGATGTAAAATTGTATGTACTTACTGTGAGTGAGTGAGTTCACATTTGAATATAATGAATTTCAGGTTTAAGTAGAGACTGCCTGCTTTAGTGGGTAATTGCATCCAGATAGGGCACATCAGATAGGTATTTCAACCCTTTTGATGCATTGTCACTGTCCCAGTTATTATAGTGCTCACTGAGTCGGGTATGGCCCCAGTGAAAAGCTTTCAAACCTTTTCTCTGAGTATGTGCAGGATCAGACTTCTTGACAAAATCGGCCCATTGTTCTTCAGTGTTTAAATTGCTCTTTGTGCGAATGGAGCTGACCGCAGTCTTTTCCACCACAAGGTCTCTTGGCTGCAGCGATGTCAAGCTGGAGTCGGTTTACACGTGAATTGGAGACTTGGGAAAACTTAGCTGCCGTTGGAGGTTGTGCTTCTGAGCTGAATAATTCCTGACTACACAGAGCCCATTGCAGTGAAAGGGAAACTATTATGCAGGAGACATCAGGATATTTCTCATACAAGACTATCTTCAAAAATCACATCTTGCCTATGTATTTCCCACCCAGACTTTATGCCTAGCCCTATAAAATATATGGACCCCCTGTGTGGGTTAGTCAAATGCAGCAGCTGTATTAAAACCTGTAGAACTTCAGGTCTATTTTAAATGGAGACTCCAAATTCCAACGATCCCAAATATGACCAGCAAAATAACAGGGCAATGAGTATAATGTGATGTACAAGATCCAGATATTTTCCATTTCCAATACTGCGGCTGTAGAGGCATGGCATCCAGGGTTTAAATATTTCTCTCAATGTTAGTGCAATGCAGCTTCAGTGAAGCGCTGCAACCTGCAGACACAGAACATGTATGTGACATTGTCCTGCAAAATGAAAAAAAGAAGTTTTTTTTCTGACTTTGAAACTACTTAAGGGAAACCTTTAAACGACTTAAGGGAAAACTTGAGTGAAAAGTTTGCGTTCACGGAGTTAAAAATCTACCCTGTGCTATTCACAGCTTGCTTTGATATTTGGTTTCACAAGAGGCCATAAAATTGACCACACATTCAGAAAGGCTCATTCAACATCCTCTATAGGTAACGTATACCTATATATAGCTGGACCATGTGTTTCCCTTTAGTGTTTTACATTTGCCTCAGGTCAGTGCGTGAGAATCTAAATTCATGCCTGTAATTTATGCAAAACTGAAGCTAGAGGATGCCCCATGGTCCTGGTTTTCAATTATTTCTCTGATTGCATGTTATCTGGCTGTACGTTTAAACTAGAAGGAGCTCAGCAAGGCCACACAGATTTGCGTATGCTTGGAAGGCAGCAGCTTTGTCTTCAGATATGTGCGTTTGTGAGAATGTGCGTTGGCAAGCAGGAAATATCACTTAGAAGTAGTCTTCTATAATTCCCTCATCTGTTCACTCTCCATTCTTTGACTGTTTCAGGAAGGAATCTTTTGGGAGTACAAGGCACATCTGCATTCATAGCACATGTACTTTTATGTATCTAGTTTCTTCCTAGCAGTGGAAAATGAAATGCTGTTGGAAGGCCTCCACTGCTTAAGATGGATGATTTAAGCCTCTGTGCATATTTTTCTCTATTCACACTTGGTGACTGTTGAAGAAATATCTCTCTGACGTGTGGAAGACCAAGGCTGGTTCCACTCAATCAGATCCAGAGTCTGGAAGCCTTTCTCCAAGCCAGGGAATTAAGTTGCTTATTCAGTGCTCCATTATCAGAATAAATATCCCTTTATTCATATGAAGGTTTAGATGAGCACAATCCAGCAGGTTCCGGCTGTCTTTAAACCTCTATCTCTCTCAGAATTTTAAAGAGTTGGAACCTTTTGAACCTTTGGACTCTGTAACAGGACCAGAGGGTCCTCTGTTCGGCTGTCCACTACACTACTGTGTCTTAATACGGCAGCTCCTTAAGAAAATATTCATTGTTTCCCCAGAACTGTAACATTTGTGAAAATGTGTATCTATGTTCACTGGAGAGAATTTTTAAAGGCCAAAAAATGTCACAAATAATATACCATCAATCTTTTCAATGACGCTATGCACTCTGTTTATTTCCTTCCTAGAGTTGGGCTCTCCGCGGAACCTGACCACGAGAGACGTCACGGACTCCAGCTTTGGGGTCTCCTGGACAGCCGCTCCAGGGAACGTGCGGCGATACCGGGTGGTGTGGAAGTCGCTGTTCTCCGGAGAGTCCGGGGAGAAGATGGTCCCGGGACACCTTACCGAAACAGTGCTGGACGGCCTGTCATCGGAGACGCGGTACCAGGTGTCTGTGTACGCACAATATGGCCGCGGAGAAGGACAGCCACTGACGGGAGAGGAGACCACAGATGGTATTGCCATTTCCTTAGTTTAATCTGTTTTTACATTATGTTGAGAGAAGTAGTTGGAGCTTTAGTCCGGCTGGGCTCTTTGTCCCAGGTTAGACATCATTGTGATAATATTTCCAGCAGCAGGACAGTTTGGTGATGTAAGGGGAGAATGCCAGCAGTGGAAAGTCATGAACTCCACTTGGCTCCGTTTCTATGCTGATTACCGTACATGGTGGAGACGTTTTTTCCTCTGCCCCGCGAGGTTTCAAAGAGACTGAACTGTTTCCAACTCAGTGGTGTCTGAAAGCATGAAGCTGTGCTACCTAACGCGTGTCAATGAGATCTACTCAGTAATGTAACAGGATGGAATGGGATGAAATGGCCTCTGAGAGAGTTAAATTAAGTCTGTAGGTTATTTAACATTGAATGTTTCACTATGTATGGTGTGTTCGGTTTTCTGTCCTGCCATATCCAACCAAACCTTATTCTCCAGGTTAAGAAAAGTATTGAGCTACTAATTAGTGGAGTCTTGTGTGGCAAATTACACTGCAATGAAACATACTGGATGATGGAATCCAGGGATAGAGTTACTCACCTTGGCATAGAGGTGACATTTGATTGACCCATTAGCTGAGTCATATTCACTTCTGCCATGCTGTGCCATTCACTGATCTGGGATCATCATGGATTTAGAGAAGTAAGTGCAATGCTGCCAGAAGCTGCATATTCCAGTGTTACAAGTCTGTAATTGAATAAAAGTTTGGTGAGCAATTAAAACACATTGCATTTGACCGCAGGGGGGTTTCCACTGCTTGGTTTTTGAAGAATTGTAAAAACAATGGCCTAAATGACTGCAATGTTGACCCCCAGGGCTCTATGGTCATAATATTATTTCAGCATGCTGACATGGGAAACAGCCCTTTCATTAAAATGCCACTCTTCTCTTCAAATGTATTAAACTTTTGGAAAGTTGTTGCTTTTTTACCCCTTGAAGGCAATAGTTGATTAGCACCAATGCAGATCTGTAAGTGTTTACACCAGCCCCTATTAATTCTCTCAGCTTAGCTGTGATTTTGATGCAGATTGGGTCTTCATACAAAAAGTCATTCAATAAAATAACTTATACTCGATCTTGATGAAAAAAGACACAGATAGCCTGTTATGTCATTATCAAGTGCAGTTTAACTCAGAGCTTGTCTAATGAGTCAATCTGGACTTAAAACTGGGTGATTGATTGTAAAACAAGTGTAGAATTGTACTCAGGATCTCAAGTTGGATGCTCCAAATGTTCTCACAGCCATTGTTACTGGTATGTAAAAACAAAATTGTAATAGGAAACACTAGATGCAGTCGAAATTTGGGAAAACCAGGTGGATGTGCTCAACCCCACGTTAATTTTTATAGCACATGGTCATGAGTCCACAGTAAAGAGTAGCTTACAGGCCGGCGAGATTTAGCGGACCACTCAAAAACCAATCAGGGGGGAAACCCTAAACCAACAATAATTATAATAATTAGAATTATTGTATGTGGGGCTCTGGCACTGGCCAGTTTTGTTCCCACATCGTGTTTATCCAGGACAGCATTCTTTAAGCTGCAGCGTTGGACTTTCTGTGGAAAATGTGCGTGCTGAGCTGACGTCATTGTTCTTGCCTTTTTCACCTGATCTCGCCGAAAGACACCGCAGCGCTGGCGCTCCCCCGATTCGCGCATGTGTGCGCCATATGACGTAATTGGTGCCGTCTGTTGTCCGTTCTTTGGGAGATGCGGAACTCAGACAGTCTGTGCCTGTATATACATTCCCCCCCCCCAACAAATGTGTAGCACTGGGGGGAAGAACGTGCTCTGATGGAAAGTCATGTTGGCTATGAATTTAACATCCTGGTTTTTTTGTGAGGATAAAATGCGCTAATGGAAATACGTGCGCCTCAGCAATGTTTATCCATTCTGGCAGGCGGGTCAAGCACATTTTCAGCGAAAGACAGCCTTAAAAGCCAATGGGGGTCTTATAATCTTGCACTGTAAGTACAGTGAGACCGAAACAAAACTTTGGTCTATTTGAATCAATGACATATTGCTTGAGGACTTGTAATTTATGAGTTTCTTTTTTTTTTTCTAGTGGAAGCCAGTTGTCTGAATATTTCTTGGAATCACAAAGCGCAAAAGCACTTTCGTAGAATCGTAGAAGTGCAAAGTTGTTTTTTTATTAACAATGATGATTCAAAATGCGGGAACACGTACCTTGCCGAAGCCTTAGATCATGGGTGGCAAATTTAAGAGCACAGAATTTGTTTTGCACCTATTGCATTAGCTGATTGAGCAAATAGAATGTACACGTCGAACCTGGTTTGCGTATAGATTTCATTGCAGTAAAATATCTCATAGGAGGATACCAGCACAGCCTTCAGCCAACAATACATCACTTTTCTGAAAGAGAGATGTGGTTGCAATATAATAAGAAATAACTATTAAAACTAATTATGTAGTTGCTGCAACAAATTATCAGGAAAACCAATGATGTAGATGACCTTGAGATAGTTTATCTAATCCATCCTTCCTCTCTCCCTCGTTCCCCATCTCAGCTTCGGCAGCTGCCAAAGCATTGAGGGTCTCAGAGGAGACAGAAAAGAGCATGAGGGTGACCTGGCAGCCAGCGCCAGGCAAAGTGGTGCACTACCGCGTGATGTACAGGCCCCTAGCGGGAGGGAAGCAGCTGGCAGCCAAGGTGCCCGGAAACATCACCACCACGGTCCTGAGGCGTTTACTGCCCTTGACCAAATACGACATCACGGTGAACCCGATCTACAAGCGAGGAGAAGGAAAAGCAAGGCAAGGAGTAGGAATGACACGTACGTTTGTCTATAATTCACCACATGAGAGATGGAACCCTGCTATTGCATTGTGGGATTGGGGTATAGCTTTACTGATGAGGCCAACAGTAGCTCATACACTTTATTGCACCTGGAGGATCACACCTCTAGCTCCTGCGAACGTCCACTGATATCGCTGGGCCCCATTGATGTAACAGACTTGGCCTGACAAACCAGTGATGGTGAAACTTTGATCCTTTTCCTCGGCCAACAGCAGCCAGGAATGTAAATTTCCTCTGTGCAAATATCTTTTCAATTTAAATTCTGCTGACTCATGTTTCCGTGTTGCTTTAATCACTTTGTGGGTCACAGTTTTTCTTGTTTTCTTTTTTTTAGTCTCACCGTACAAGGGTCCTAGAAACCTCCACACTTCTGAGCCAACAAAGACCAGTTTTCGGGTTAGCTGGGACCCTGCTCCTGGGGATGTCCGAGGGTACAAAGTGACCTTTCACCCCTCTGAAAATGACGTAGACCTGGGTGAGCTGCTTGTCGGGCCCTATGACAATACCGTGGTCCTAGAAGAACTCAGGTATAATTTCATTTATCGGCTGAAAATGTAATCCTTGAGCCTGTACGTATTTGGACTCCTTCGCTCTTGATAACTTCTTTGTTGTATGTGTGTGTTTGTGTGTTGTTATAACAGAGCTGGCACAAAGTACACTGTGAGTGTGTTTGGAATGTTTGATGGAGGAGAGAGCATGCCATTGGCTGGAGAGGAGAATACGACTCTTTCTGATGCACCCGAACCTCCACCCTTTGGACCACCAGGTAGACCAGCCCACGTTCCCCCTTTCAAACTGTGTGAAGAAAAGTTAAGAAAGTAGGCTTCAAACAGCCTCAAGCTCATATACAAAGTTTCTCCTCATAACAAATACTCCAGAACATCACAAATTTTAAATAACCTTCAAGTACATTCAGAAAAAATCTTATAATTGGCTTTCATAGAAAATGGAAAATTGGCTGAGGCAGCTGCATTTACTCTTATTGCCTCCCTTCACTTTACAAAAAATATCCCAAAAAGAGATTTTTTCAGTTCCCTCAAACCTAATTGTGTAGCCACAAAGTAATATTTTCATATTCCATCCGCTAAAACTGAAAGTTTTTTTGTTTCTTGACATCAATGGTTCTGTTTTTCGCAGCAGAAGGCAGAATGGAAAGAATAACAATGATCTGTTCGCAATTACAAAAGTTTGACAGCCCCAAAAAAAGTCCTTAGCACTGGGCAACCATGGATACTATGAGGCAAGGAAAATGTTATGCTGTTCATATAAGCCTCCAGGGACCTTGGTGACCTTCGGCAGAAATTCCTGGTGTAATCAGTAGCAGACAGAACCATCATGCAGGCCAGCAGGGATGTAACATCTCAGAGGTGTAGGAACAAAGAGTGGAGGACTGTGTGCTAATGCTAACGCTTAAAGGCTCGACTCAGGACACCCTGAACCTTTAACGACAAAAAGGAGGGTCTGAATTTTCCAATGCGTTCTCCCGGTGGAAACTGCATTCCTTGGTTATAGTCTTTTATTGCTACAATTTTTTGTGCAATGGGCCTAAAATAAATCACGCTAGAGAGACAGGGAAATTATTTGTCTGCAGAAGTTCAATTATGAAAAGCACTGTAGAAGGATATGATGAATCAACACTGTATTTTTTTCAATTGGCAATAATATTAAAAAATTACTTTCAGCTAATGACAAAAAAGCTAAAAATGTTTTTCTGGAGTCAGCTTCTTTGCTTATCTCTTTCAAAGCATTAAATAATGCTAATTCAAACTTTTTCAGACATCAGGTTAGTGCCATTTTTATCATTAGAATCAAAAAATTGTCTTGTGACTTGTTTTCAGTTTCCAAGACAGTGCAGTAGATTGTGCAGTTTCTAAAGTGTGCATCTGTGTTTTTACGCAGTGGACGAGAAATCCCTTTCACCTAACAGGTGCCTGCAGGAGTACTGTGCCAATGAGGAATGCGCAGTAATTCTCGCAAATGAGCCTCTCGTATATCATGTGTCAAGAGGGTGTCTTTTATTGTTTTGTGGGAAACCTATTGCAGCCCCAGAGAGCTTCTCCAAGCTCCAGCCCAGGAGAGTCTGAATGGATCACTGACTGGAGGATTGGGATCGGGGAAAAAAAAACAGAAGCACCCAAAACTAAGTTTTACACTGTGAATGTCTTAGCAACTGTGAAAAAAAAATGTTAAATTAATGCTCAGATAACTTGTTGAACATTAAAATAAAGTATGTTCTCAAACAGCTTGGAGTGATTCTTTTGTTGTGATGGTTTTTTTTTTTTTTTGTGAAGACAAATGAAGAAAAGTTCTGTCAAATTCTGATAAATTGGCATAAACTTCCACTCACTATCCTTTGTTTTCCATTTTCACAACTTTTCCCACGTTTATTTTCCACAATTTTTTTCACCAAGCTCATTGTTCTGTTCATTCAATTATGCTCAGGGATCTAGATGTGTTAACCTGGATGGTTTTTCTGACTCATCGGTTCTGCGGCCCCACAGGTAAACAATGTGAGACCACCGCAAAGGCGGATATTGTCTTGTTAGTGGACGGGTCCTGGAGCATCGGGCGACTAAACTTCAAGACCATCCGTAATTTCATCAGTCGCATGGTTGGCGTCTTCGATATTGGCCCAGATCGGGTTCAAATAGGTCAGTCTTCCCTTTGGTGAGGTCTCAGGGGTGTTTTGCTTCCGTTACATGGTGAGAACAAATTCGTTTACCGTGTTTCTGGTCGACTTTGCAGGTTTGGCTCAGTACAGTGGCGACCCCAAGACTGAGTGGCACCTGAACACTCACCGCACGAAGGAGTCATTGTTGAATGCTGTGAACAAATTTCCATATAAAGGGGGGAACACAATGACAGGTATTCAATCATTTCCACTTCCTGTCTGTCTTGCTTTAATTTACTTTGGGGAGAGATGGTGGGGAATATGTAAATACTGAATGAATTTGTGCTTTTTTCAGATCTACTTTTTGTTTTTAATTTCTTACAATAAAGAACTCTGTTTCCTACCCACCCCACCTCCCTAGGCAGTCTTGTCTGTGAGATCAGCAGATATACATTGATATCTAGACACACCTATAGATAAGTAATAGATAGAGTATTTGCAAGAGAAAAAACAATACACCATCATTCTAAATCTACGTTAGAACACAGCTTATGAGGATATTGTACAAAAGTAAAAGCAATTTTATCCGACAGCTTTATTCAATCAGGTCTATCCTGTTTTTATCATTGAAGTGATGTTACCAACTGCTTACAATTTTGTGCTTTTTGTTGCATAGTTGCATTTCAGCATCTCCAGCAAATACTCACTTATTTCCTCAGGTCTTGCCTTGAGGTACATCCTCCAGAACAACTTCAGACCCAATGTAGGACTGCGGCCTGATGCACGAAAGATTGGTGTGCTCATCACTGATGGAAAATCTCAGGACGAAATTGAGAGAAACTCTGAAAACCTGCGGAGTGAAGGCATCGAGTTGTATGCTATCGGTGGGCAATGTTTTTTACCCTTTGGTGCTCGTTTAGCTACATTAGAGTTTCATTCATTTTAAAATTAATGTAGGTTACCTGTGTTGTAGTTTGACATGCTGCTTCTCTGACAGTACTATAAGTAGCTAAAAAACTCTTGTATTCCTTTTTTACAGCGATGAAATTTGGAATGGAAAATTCTTGAATTCTTGACTATGTTCATGAGAAAATGTGTTGCGAATTAGTGTGAAAGTCCTCTGGGCGGTCATGTTCGACTTTGGCGCGGCACGCTGAACTTAAATGATAATGTTCTGCGTTTAGGTGTCAAAAATGCTGATGAGTATGAGCTGAGATCCATTGCCTCGGACCCTGATGACATCCATATGTACAACGTGGAAGACTTCTCCTTCCTGCTAGATATTGTGGACGGCCTCACCGATAACCTCTGCAACAGCGTAAAAGGCTCAGGTAAAGCTGCTGCCAGAAACGCCACCACTTTGTTTCGTCATTACTCTTTGTCATTTACTCTCAAACTCTCCATTCTGAGAGACAAAGAACATCTGATTTAATCATTACAATATTGGTGGCAAAACGTTCAGAGAAACCTATTCAGCTAACTTATGCAACCCTGGCAACTAGAAACATAGACGCGACAGAGCTAAGCTGACACCTTTGGATTTCAGCTGCAATGGCTGCAGTACAAGAGTACCAGTTACTCCTCAAGCCTAAGAAGGCATTCCTGTCTTGCATCCAGTTTGTTAGGGAGGCAGAACACAATGTGCTGAAGTGATTTCTGAGCTTCATAAACAATCATAACGGGAGTAGGGGAGTCACAGACGCCTGCTAATGGCTGCATGGTTTATCTCATGTGTTAGGCAATAAAAGAAAAAATAAAAATGCAGTATTGTTTGCCAGTCACTGAGGACATAGTCAAAAAGCTAGACAGACCATGCTGAGTAACTAGTCTTATTTCAAATAGGAAAGACAACAAGATTATGGAAACCTTTTGAAGGAACATTTTCCCTCTCTGATCAAGTTTAGAACCTCACAATTTTGCAAAATGCTGAAGGGGAAAAATTAGAAGTAATTTGTCCTAAATGTGCTTAATTTAGGACCCACACTAATGGCAGAGGACCTTTAAAGGTAGAAAGTCCTGGGGTCATAAAGTCTTGCCATGTCTTTCTTATACGCATGAACTCAAGCAGCTGAATTTGGGGAAGTAATTTTACCTCCTGGGTGAAGAATTTTCCATTGTTAATGTGGATTCTGCACCTTTGGGCTCAAAGCAAATAGCAGTCTTGCTAAATGTGGCCTCGGAGACACGAGCCAATATCAGATATCATGTGTTCTCTCCCAAGATGAGTTGGGGCCACCCACCAACTTGGTGACTTCTGAGGTGACGCACCGTTCCTTCCGCGCCACCTGGACTCCCCCTGACAGGCCTGTGGACAGGTTCCGCGTGGTGTACCAGGCCACGACCGGGGGCCGTCCTCAAGAGGTGAGCAAGCCATCGTTCCCGTCAGCCCTTCAGCGGCCAAACTGCTCCTGTCATCACCACTGATAGTTTTGTCGCAAACTGTCAGGGAGGGGATTCACTGTTTGCCTTGTTTCGAACTCCCTGTGATTCCTTAGCCCTGCGGCTCACGGGAGATAGGGTTCACCTGACACTCAGGCTTCGGAATGCACTCAACCAGATTTACGCCAGCTTTGAGATTGTGCTGTATTTCAGATCTGTCACACCTCCATAGTTAAGAGCATGATACATCTCCTCCAGATGGGATCAGGTGGCACCTTGCAAGCATTGCCTCTGCCAAAGGCAAGGGTTTGGTTGTGTTTGATCTGCTGTGACTGGGGTCTGGGGCATCGTGTCATGTGCAGTCACACCTCCCACAAGCTTCTTGGCTCAGTTTCTTGCCCAGGTCCTCTTTCTCAGCATGCCTGGGGCTGCCTATTTTACAACCCCCAGTCTAACTACTGCCATACCTGCTGAAATCTCAACCTCGCCCAACAAATGTTGTGAAATGTAGTTCCAGCCCTTCAGGAGATTATAGCAAGCATACTGATACAACTAAGTCAGATTTTACTTGTGATTTCATTTATTCTGTTACTTAAAGGGTGACAGTATTCAATTATTGCCAAACATGAACTTTTTCATTACTTAAAGCACTAATTGCATTAGCAATCATCTAATTGCGATGGATGATTTTATTTCAAATGTAATTTTCCAAGGCACGGTTAGTGAAGTGATAGAGGGGTGTTTTACTGGTGACTGATTCAAAAATGGCAGGATAGATAATGCAGCTGAAGGGTCATTGGTGGGACTCTCTCCATTTTCTCTGCTTTTGCCTGAAGAAACCTCTTGCCATCCAAAACTTACATTTCACTGTATTCTTGCAGGTCTTTATTGACGGGGAAACGACCTCTTTAGTCCTCGATAACCTGCTTCCTCTGACAGAGTACCTTGTCAACGTTTACGCCATTTTCGATGAAGTGAGCAGTGGGCCACTGAAAGGCACAGAAACCACACGTAAGCGCGAGTCTGTTTACTCTCCTTCAATTTACTTATTTTGCTTCCCATTTTCTTTCTGCCTCTGTTCAATTTGTTAAAGTAAACCCTGAGAACACATACAGGAGCCCATGTCTTCAGGTTCAAATCTCACTTGAAATGTGTGCTACTGTACGCATTAACCCATCTCGGCTTTTGTTCTCCTTGACTCGTCTCTCCGTCTGAGAACAAATTATGATGAAAAAGTCTAAATAATGACTAGAGGAACTTCCTGAAAAGACATTTGGCAGAGCGGTCTTTGATAATATTTGGAAGGCTCAGTTTTTTGGAAAAAGTCTATAAACCATTTCACAACAATGTAAATTTCAAAATGAAACATTTCCAATTCGCACTGTAATTACCCACGCTCGACGAGGCGGCGTGGGTATACAGTTTAGCACCATCTGTCCGTGTGTGTGTGTGTGTGTGTGTGTGTGTGTGTCTGTCCACGTGACAACTCAGCCACAACTGAAGCTAGGGAGACCAAACTTTGTGGGGTAGATGATCCTAGGGAACCCTGTCCAAATTTGCATTTTGTGGTCAAAAGGTCAAAGGTTAAGGTCAGCAAGAGGCCTGGGTTAGCATCTCTATAGAGTGCGCATTATCTAGTTTTACATTTGTTATTAATAAATGTGACTGGAAGGCTACTTGTGTAAATTTTCTGGACTTGTTCTGGAATAGGTTACTTGCCTCTTTATGGTGGATTTTAACAATTCATATTATCTGACAATGGACACCTTAAGTGATGCTATAAAATACCTGTGACATTGACTTTTAGTGCTTCCAGACTAGCCAGCTGGAATTCAAACTTGCGTTGCTGCCATTGACTAAAGATGGTTTGAGAATTTATGAGTGTGTGTTTTTGCCCGTGTGAATGTTTGCGATTGTGTGATGTGGTTCGCCAGCTTGTCTGCCCTCTGTCATGGTGGCAGTGTCTGGGGTATTGACTGTACATTGTGCTTTCATACGTGGCTCCACAACCCTACAGTGCCACTGCCGAGCGTGAGGAACATGCGGGTGTTTGATGAAACTCCCACCACCATGAGGGTCAGGTGGGAGCCAGCTGCCGGAGCAACGGGCTACCAGCTACTGTACAGCGCTCTCAATGCCTCCGTCCCCTCAGTGGAGCAGGAGGTGAGGCTGGGCGCACTCCTTTCATGCCAGTCAGTCCAGCTGGTCTCCTTTAACCTTTGGGCCTTGTCTTTCACAGGACCTTCAGGTCAGTTAATACAAGCCAAAAAGCACATAGGATAAGGCTTTTTTATGCCCCCGGAATCAAAGATTCGAGGGTATATTGTTTTGCACCTGTCCGGTTGTCTGTCTGTCAGTGAACTTTGAACTGCCGCAAATGAACTTTAACTGCCGCATGTCTTCCCCATTTCCTGTCTCTCTCTACTGTGTGACTATCAAATAAAGGAGATAATACCAAAAAAAAAATCTTATGAAAAAAAAACTTTAACCTTGGCCATATCTTATCATTGGTCAGTGATAGACCTTAGATACCTGACGTGTATCCCGTGACATGAGACCTTTCGGATGAGGTCATAATTTTTCACCTTGTGACCTTCGCCTTGGTGTCATTTTGAGTTCACAATATTTTCCTCCAAAAGTTTTACAAATTTTATTCATTTATTTAACCCTTTGCAAGTCCAAACGATTCCATCTGGTCCTTTCCCATATTATAAATCCAAACTATGCTTATATCTGGGGGCATTGGTGTTTCACAGACACATCTTGTTTAGATTCATGTAATGAATTTCACTCATATCTAAAACCTTCACCAGTTTGCAACCAGAAGTGCTCGTCTTTAACTTTTGTCACATTTCTAGTGCAAACCTCTTCTGCACCACTTCAGGAGAGTTCAGGTATCAGCGGTTTTCCTCCAAAACTCACAGTGTTGCGAGTTAATTCTCCTCACATTAGAGACCACAACTAAACTTGTAAGGAGCAGAATTCGAGGAAGCGCTTTTTCTTGGGATATCAGTGAGTAGTCTGTGGGACACAGACATCAACACATTGGCCGTAGTTGCTATATAGGGAGAGACACAGATTCCAGCCCAAATGAAAGCCCCAGTGCTGTAGGAGATACAGTGGCTGATTGGTTGTCACTCTGTGGAGTTGCTGACCTCAGATGATCATGGTTGGAACATTACTTTTTATGGCTCAGAGATGCCAAGTCTCACTCATTCGGTGTAGGTCTTACGCATTTTTTAGGCTTATTCACCATAGTCCGCAATTATTCATTGAATGCTTAAAGAGATTCTCATGCGGAATTAAAATCCTTGTGTGTTGAAGTTTCCGTTTCACTTGCGTAAAAGGTGCACCTCATCTCAAGTAACACGGAAAGTGATTATGACTCCGCACTTCCCGTGTTTCTCTTTACTCAGGCATTGGAAACAATGCATGTGTTTCATGATCGTTTAAATTGTTTTAATGAAATAAGACCATTTGAAACATTTTAATGCAGTTCCATTGCTTTTAATCCCTCAGTAAAGACAAGCCTGAGAATTCCCGAGTCATAATCGATTTCCATGTCATTAGCTGGAAAATCCACCATAATGCACGTGAAACTGATTAACTTGATGCACAATGACTTAGTGAATTTCTTCAGTGCGCGTTGATTGAATAATTGCTGACTACGGCACAGGAACGTGAATGCCACGAAGAGGAGAGACTCACGCCTAAGGCGTAAGCCTTGGCATCTCTGATGGCGTCGTTCACGCAAGGTCTGATTTTATATGCAGCTTCTTAGCGGCTCTCCCCTCAAGGCGTTTGCGCGGTGATTTGCGCAGAGTATAATCCGTGCACAGATGCAGTCCATTTTTATGGCAGTTTGAGCCACAGGGGTCATCCAGTTGGCCGAGCGAAACAGCTTGTGGCTGTAACTTAAGGCTGATGGATTGTTGCCTTATATCACAAACCAGGTGTTGGAAGTTCCATCCTGTGAGAGTTAGCTCTGCTCCTTAACGACCAGACTGTTAACCCCTCCGCAGGTGCAGGTCGCAGGAGGAGTGAATGAGGTGCAGCTGGAAAATCTGATACCCAACACAGCCTACAGTCTGTCGCTTATCGCCCTTCACGACGGAGAGGCCAGCGACCCCCTGAGCGACCGAGGCGTAACCCGTGCGTATCACTAACTTAGCTTACCATTTTTTCCACTACGTCATTCATCTGGTTCCTCCATTAACACTTGTGGTGTCACATTCTCTCTCTCTCATTCTCTATCTTTGTTCTTCCAGGGCCCATGCCCCCAGCTGGGGAGCTGAGAATCTCCGATGTCACCCACAGCACCATGAGGCTCAACTGGGATGCTGCGCCGGGCAACGTGCGCCAGTACACCGTCTCGTATAAACCGACGACTGGAGAAGATTCCAAAGAGGTAAAATCTGCTCCTATGGTCTGATTTGATCGCCTTTCAATGCTTCTTTATACCTAAGGATATGGCTAACATCAGATATTTCCAAAAAATAGCATGATTAAATGTGTTAGGACAGAGCTATTTGAGTTAGCTGTAAGTTCAGGGTAGCACAGGAGATTCACCCTCACAAAAGGACTAAATTTCTGAAGACTAAGTGGAAGAACAGATTTCCGGCTCAAAGCCATGGGCATTCGATTTTAGTTACAAGTTTCTGGAGGCGAGAGATCCTGCTCTCTGCCCACAGTGTGATCAGACTCCGAAGAACAAGGGTGGTTGTGGGGGAATGGAAACTAATTGGGGGCCGTTGAACCGGGCATGCTGCCACATCCTTGGAGAGAAATGGTCTCGACTCCTCAAGTTGGCCAGATCTGGAGAGAATGTGAAGGCATCTGAAGCCATGTCTGTGCATGAGAGTCCTCAGGAAACATTCTGCTCCAAGAAAAAAAGAAAAAAGACAATGACCGGGCAACCACTCTGTTGTCTGATGGATGATACATACTCCTCCTCCTGATAAGCCGCGGGACCCTGGATTGTTTCTTGGGAAGATTTCCAAGTACTTTTCGTCTTGTAAATTTCTGAGCTTTTAAAAATTAACAGAAAGTAGCCAGACCGGAATTATCCTTTGAGTATTTGCTCTGTATTTCACACGAAGTCTTGCAGTCTAAATGAGAAGAAATCCAAGCTCCTGGAACCATGGCTGCTATGCTTTATAATTGGCTGTTGATTTTGCTATAATGTATTTAGCGCGAGAAAGGAGTAGCTTTAAAGCTGGTTTGATTATGGTGCATTGACTGAATTTTGTGATGATTAGGTTTGTGATTAACATTTTTAACCACCACTGGTTAAAGTGTTAAACTGAATCATTTCACACTTAATCATGCCTTGGTTCATGTAACAGCTATCTATGCCTTGCTCTCTGGTTTTAACATTTTTAAAAAAGAATAAGAGAGCGTTTGACAGAACGTGGTTTACTTTAAGATATACTTACTAATGATTATGAACCCCATGTCTCATTTTCCAAAAAAGAGTTAAGTCATAAAGCTTGAGAACAGATCTTTTTGTAGATCTGTTCAATGTTATAAAACCCACTTCACAAAAGTAATCGCTATGTAGAAAACTTTAATTAAGATTGCAAGTGTTTACAGTCCAGAACATCTCACATCCTAATTTCTAATTGGGAAATTTTCGTGCTATTCTGGGATCTCTTTTGGTGTTTTTGACTGAACTGCCATAAATCATGTTTGTGTTTTTTTTAATTTCATACAATTTGCACTTTTTAGTACATAGCTGATCTTTTTTCTCTCATTTGATCATAGATTAAAGTTGATGGTCGCGTTACTAATTTGGATCTTGCAAGCCTCATTTCCAAAACTCAATATGACCTCACAGTCACTCCAATGTACGACGAGGGACCTGGAACCCCAATGCTTGGACAAGCTACCACGGGTATGCCATGCTGTGGTCCTCAGAATTGAGCCTGTTTGTGTGTGTTGTTATCTGGTTGGGTGTTAAATGTGCTTTGGCCTACACTGAGAACACTAAGATTTTCCCATAGGAAACTGGTTAGTCAAGGAAGTTGCAAGTTGTAGTATTCAGATGATATAGCTTGTACCTCACTCTGGTGGCAATAAGAATAGGTAAAGTGATTTTGTTACATATCAGGATATGCGCATGAGATAACAATCGGAGACACAGCAAAGACCAAAAAAGTACCACACCCTAATTTTTAGGCGTCCATTTAAAGCCGTATATCAAAAACAGTCTGATGATTTTTTTTTAAATTTGGGAATGGGATCAAATCGGTCATCAAGTTAATGCCCGAGCAAAAATTTTTTTGATTGAATCGTTCGTTTATACTTGGCGGCCATTTTTATGTTGAAAATGGCCGTTTTTGGCACTTAGGTGCAATTTTAAGGCATGAATTCTTTTTTTTAATCGCATTTATCAGTATCATGACCTGCTTCAACAGTGTAAACGGCTTTTTGATCGAATCACTCCTTCATAGCACCACCTAGGCAACGTGTCTGGACTTCATCATTTTTCGGGGTGTTTTGTGCTATAAGTCTCTTAATATAGCATTTAGAGCTTAGGTGAGTATGTGGCTCCTGTGGGTAATCAGGTATGCCGAACATTGTGAGTCAGTCACTTTTGACCTTGGGCCTCAAAGTCAAGGTCAAATGGCAAAAATGTGCAAAAACTCTCTTAATATAGCATTTAAAGCTTCGATATGTATGAGGCACCTGTAGGGAATCAGACATGGCGAACATTGTGAGTCAGTCACATTTCACCTTGGGCCTCCAGGTCAAGGTCAAATGGCAAAAATGTGCTATAACTCTCTTAATATAGCATTTAGAGCTTAGGTAATGCATGAGGCATCTCATGGGAATCAGGTATGCCGAATATTGTGAGTCAGTCACATTTGACCTTGGGCCTCCAGGTCAAGGTCAAACGGCAAAAATGTGCTATTACTCTCTTTATATAGCATTTAGAGCTTAGGTATGTATGAGGCACCTATAGGGAATCAGGTATGCCAAACATTGTGAGTCAGTCACATTTGACTTTGGGCCTCAAGGTCAAGGCCAAATGGAAAAAATGTGCTATGACTCTCTTAATATAGCATTCAGAGCTGAGGTATGTATGAGGCACCAATAGGGAATGAGGTATGCCAAACATTCTTGGTTGTTCGAATTTCACCTTGAAGCTCAAGGTTAAGGTCAAATGGCAAAAATGTGTTAAAACAGCTTAATGTGGCATTTAGAGCTTAGGTACACTATCTCTCAAAAGTTTGGGATCACTTGGAAATTTTCGTGTTTTCTATGGAAACACGCATGAAATTAGTCTAGACAGGAAATATAGCAAATGAACAGAACATGCTGGCATTGTCTGAGTTAGAAATAATAATTTTAATGGAAAATGATGAATATGTACTTCAAACTTTGCCTTCATCAAAAAAAAAAACACCTTCACTCTTGATACTGAAACTGGTGTTTGACGGGAACTATTTAGCGTAACTGCTAGTTGACAACCTTTGAGGCGCCTTTGTCTTAAAGTACACGCTCTCAGATATTTGTCTTCTTGCACAGTTGTGCATCGGGGCCTCCCACTCCTTTTTTCTGTCCTTGTTAGTGCCAGTTTGTGCTGCTCTCTGAAGGGAGTAGCTGACAGCATGGTAAGAAATTATAAGTTTTCAATTTCTTGTATTGAATAGCCTTCTTTTCTGAGCACAACAATAGACTGACAGGTCTCTAAAGGAGGTTCTTTCTTTCTGGCTATTTTGAGCCTGTAAACAAACGAACAACTGCTGATGCTTCAGGTACTAAACCAACCTCAAGAATGCCATGCTCCGTTTTGCGCTCCCTTATTAGTTCAACGGTTTTCAGCTGTGCAACACATTTGCAGAACGGTTTTCTAATAATCATCAATCTATAATATATTTGAGGTTGATGTCTGTCTGTCGGTGTGTGTGTGTGTCTGTGTGCGTGTATGTACATGTTTTTCTTCTACATTTCTCAACCGATTATCACCAAATTTGGTGTGAATATCCATTTGGACACCAGGAAGGACTTGACGTCGCCCGATTTTTAAAAACGGTCATTCATGCAAAAAAAATGGCAATTTCACTCCGGGTAGTGGGTGTTGATACTGAAACTGGTGTTTGACGGGAACTATTTACCGCAGCTGCTAGTTGACAACCTGTGAGGCGCCTTTGTCTTAAACTACATGCTCTCAGATATTTTTCTTCTTGCACAGTTGTGCATCGGGGCCTCCCGCTCCTTTTTTCTCCTTTCTTTCTTTTTTCTCTGCTCCTTTTTTGGAAATTTCACTCCGGGTAGTGGGTAAACTTACAAAATACCCTGATGCACGTAGCAATATCCGGTTGCACCGCTAGGAGCCGCAGTGTCCTTACGTACGTGCGTTGAAGTAACCTGCGAGCAGGCTATCTTGTTTGCGATGGGGCCGAGGGAGTGATAAGAGAGCCTGCACGAAAGCCAGGCTTTTGAGAGGGCACTGCGTTCGTCCACGAATGCAGCATTCTGATTAGTCGAACTTTACAGCTCCGAAATTCAAATTTGACAGTTGAACAGTCGCAGGGCTGGCGTTAGACCTGAAAATTCGGCGGCAATTATTGAAAAAAATTAGTCCTGGCTGATTCTAGATGGTTTCCCCTCATTAACACGTTTTCCAATTCAAGAATAATCAAGTGGCAATTGAAGACACGGCTTCTCTCCCTCATGCGATCTAACAGCGACAAAATAATGGGCTACAAAAAGGGTAGCAGCTAGTTAGCCTTACAAAATGCTTAACTTGGATTAGCAGCCATACCAGGAGATTGATGCAGAGGACTTACAGTTGCTGATGTAGATCATTATTTGAAAATCATCCGATTAATTTTAATCGTTT
The DNA here is from genome assembly GCA_029721435.1 of Gymnothorax reevesii. Lineage (NCBI taxonomy): Eukaryota > Metazoa > Chordata > Actinopteri > Anguilliformes > Muraenidae > Gymnothorax > Gymnothorax reevesii. The sequence goes on along the minus strand of CM056576.1, from coordinate 23,394,333 downwards.
CTGAAATGTATAAAAATGTTTGTGAAATGGATGAAAATGTATTTTTCTTTAGAAAACAAAGAAATTGCAAGTGATCCCAAACTTTTGAGTGGTAGTGTATGTGTGAGGCACCTATCGGGAATCATATAAGCCAAACATTCTCGGCAAGTGACATTCGGCGTCAAGATCAAATGGCAAATATTACTGTGTAGAACCCCATAAAACAATACCAAGGACGGACATTGCAGAGGGCTGAAGGTTTCACGTGTTCTCCTCGGCTGACGTTAATTCATGCAACTTCCTGGCTGGTGTGAATCTCAATAAAAATGGATATTTTTCTCCGTCCAAAGACGGACATAATGACGCAATGGTTACAATCAATCTGACTCCATAATACATTTAGAATACTAAATTTAGTTATATCCTCGTTAAATATCTGACTCCAAATTAGAATTAGAACTGATAGTTTGGGGACAGCATGTGTGAATCTCGAGGCAGTTACGCCATCAGAGACTCGTCTGCGAAAACCATTGCCACTCAGCAAAACGCCCCCAGGGTAACAAACGCAGGTGCCGGATCTCATTTCGGTGACAGTTTCAGAGGGTGGAGGAGATTACCATGATAGTAGCATCTAGGCATAAACAAAATAGCACTGAGCATAAACATACCACGAACCCGGGTTTATGTACACCAAAGGGCCCCTTAAGGGGATTGCCCGGGTATCGGCTTAAGCCCAGGGGTACCTTTTAGGGCCAAATCCCCAGGACCTGTAATATATCAATCCTTAAGGGGTAGAACGTAAATCCAACAATCCAACTTAGAACATATCACTACCTACACATCGGTAGGGATCGCTCCATAAGTACCGGTTGTGACAAGGCTAGAAAGAATGCACAAGTATTAAGAGTCACGGAGACCATGCAAGCTGTAAGGAGTAACAATAATTTAATCACCAGGTAGGCACAGACTTGGATCAAACAAATCAACGTTAAGCCAATTGTCAGTTACACACAATTTAAAAAGGGAGAATAAATTCATAGCTGGAAAAGTTGGAGGCCAGGCGGAACGAGGCCGCACCACGTGGCTTGGAAGAACTCAGACGCCGAATCTGAGTTTTGCCCCCATTTGGGGTGTAATAAACTCGACTAGGGTAATTGCCCGTGTAAAATATAACTAATTTCTCAGGAGTTTCCCACAAAGAGAATGAAACATAATTTCAAGGGTAATGAAACATGCTCCATTCAACTCCTTGGATTCCCCCGAGAATAAAAAGACCAAACATGATAGGAATATGTGCTAATATGATGCAGTTGTCATGGAAAAGCCTTAAAATAGAGTATTATATAGTTTGAGTTATAAGTATATAAATGATTTCTTCACAGGATATTGAACATTAACATATTATGAATTTCCCAGAGATTTAGATTGTTTTAAGCAGATTAATGTAACTGGACTTTAACTTCAGTGGAGACAGTGATATAACTTTCAGAGCAGAACTGGGCAGCTAGGACTGAATGGCTCCGGCCTCTTGCTGGGCAGAACCAGAGATGCTACCCCCACAGCCGGACTGCACGGTCATAACAGTTTTACTGCTGGCTCTGGTTTGAGCTAGATCAACCAAACATTCAGAATCTACACTCGTAATAAGCATGTGTTCCAACAATATTATTTTTGACATTTTACATCTGTTGTGAGCTAAATCAACCAAACATTCAGGTTCTACAGCTGTAACTTGCTGAATATGGCAATTAGAGCTCAGGTATGTTTGGGGCATCTATAGGAAACCATGTATGCTGAACATTCTTAGGCAGTCAGTCAAATTTGATGTTGGGCCTCAAGGTGAGGGTTATATAACAAAAATGGCCCATATTTGTTTAATAATCTTTGTTGAGTTTAGGTATGTATTGGGCACTAATAGCAAATCATGCTGGTTGTTTTCGATATATTGGATTTGACCTTGGGCAACAAGGTCCACGTAATGACAAAACGGCCTAAAAGTCCTTTAATGTTGGATTTAGATCTTCGATATGTATTGGATACTAATGACAAATAATTTATGCTGATCAAACACACCATATTGGATTTGATTTTGGTCTTCCTGGTCAAGGTCATGTGACAAAATCAATCTATTTATTTCCTCTTTTTTTTTTTATAATTTGGCATCTCCAATCCCATCCGAATCTGGAATGCACAATTGGTAAACTATGTTCAAAGCCTGCTCGTATGCGACCCCTTGCTGCCAATTCAAGAGAGTGTAGACAGTTTGCGGCTCTCCTCCGAAGCACGCGCCTGTCAGCCACCGCTTCTTATACCCTCATTGGTTGAATCTTCGCAAGTTCAGAACGAGAGCGGAGGATACCCGAACATGAACAGACTTAGAATCTTCCCGACGAGCGCCCGTTGGGCCAACAGGAGGCGCTTGAGCAAGGTACAAGGCAACTATAATATTCCCTTCCCGGCAGTCCCTTCGCAATTTGCAACCCTGTAGCGCTATAGCCCATTGTGCACTGCTTTGAAACAGCTGCCGACCACTGCCGGCTGGTACGAAGCGGGGCTCAAACCTGCGACACTCAAACCTCTGCTTCTCGATAATCACTTCTGCTTCGCAACGTGATGCTTTACCGAGTGAGCTATCCAGCAGCTTATTTCCTCGTTTAATAATGTCTTTAGAAATTAGTGTGTATTATGCACTACCCTGTATATTTTTATGGCCATTGTAAACGCATGGTTGACCTTTTTTCACGATCAATTGTGGCAATAAAAACTGGTCAAAACCCATTTTAGGATGTTTGTTCCTATTAGCATCATGGAATAGAAAGAATAATAGTAATTAGACCCACTGTCCCTCTCGGTGGCAGTGTTGTGTAAAAAAAATCATTGTCTGAAAGCAGAGCAAGAACCAGAAGTGAATTGAAAAGATTGCGCACTTCACAAATTGACAGCAGACGACATTGAAAGTTCAGGTTAGGAAAAAATCTTATCGGATTTCATGCTGTAGACTTTTTAAAGATAATATTTTTGCTAAATGGCAGAAATTTTGCTGTCTGTCACTCATGAAAAAGTGTGACTGCAAAGTCGAGTTGCCCGATAATGGTTACTAAAGCCCCTTTCTCACTGAGCTGCGTTGGCCCGCGGAACTGTGCGGATGAAACAGTTTTCTTCTTTTGCAGAGAAGAATTGGAGAATGGACTGTGGTCAAGTCAGTGTATCAACTACTGTGGTTTTGAATCACCAAGAATGTATCCAGCATGTCTTTGGTTGTTTACTTACGAACATACTGTGCTCTCTACGCAGGTGCTGTTCCCGCTCCAAAAAACCTTCGGTTTTCTGAGGTCACCCCAACCTCTTTCAGGACCTCTTGGGAACTTGGGGCACCTGATGTGTCTCTTTTCAAATTGTCTTGGAAGAAAAGGGGCTCAGATCATGTTGAAAACGTAAGCAAACCCGTCTACTAAGCATGACACATCAGAATATAATCAATATAAAAATAACATTGCTCTCCAAGTGCACAGTTACATCCAAAAACAGTGGAAAAAGTCCCGTATGACCATAAATTCAGCACAAGAACCTTATTGGTTGCCAGATTTAGTCTTTGTCAGAGCTGGACAATATGTCCGGCTAGGAATTTCTTCTCAAATAGCGAAAGCAGGCACTCACATTGGATTTGGTCGTTTTCTTTTGGTTGACATGTTGAACCAGCAGGGTTATATTGGATGTTCTGGCCTTTACCTGTCTAAAATCAATACTGCAATGTGCAATGATGACTATACACCACCACTCTTGTCTAAAAAGGGTCCTTATATATTTATATTTATATATTCTCTATAATTTTTTTTTGGTGAGAATATATGGAGAAGTACCATTGTAGGTAATGAGAACAAAAAAAAAGATTCCCACAGGTATATTGAGGTAAAAATGTGGGTAATAAAAAAAACACTGAAAAACAATTGAAAGGTGTTGCAAATTGTATTTTTCACTCTTGCATAATCTGTATGAATATTCAAAGGCTCATTCCATTATATACAGTGCCGTGAAAAAGTATTTGCCCCCTTCCTGATTTCTTAATTTTTTCCATATTTTAGATATATTTTATATATATACATATTTTAAAAAGCTATCCAAACCTTACTGGCCTTCTCTGAAAAAGTAACTGCACTCCCTTCTTAAATCATGAATTAATTGTGATGAACCACATTTCTGAGTCCAGTTTCACTAGCCACAGCCAGGCCTGATTACTGCCATACCTGTTGAATCGAGACATCATTTCAATAGAATCTGTTTCACAAAGTTAATTAGGCTAAAAGATTTCAAAAAGCAACATATCATGCCACGATCTTAAGAAATTTAAGAACAGATGAGAAACAAAGTAATTGACATCTGTCAGTCTGGAAAGGGTTACAAAGCCATTTCCAAGGCTTGTGGACTCCGGTGAATCATGGTCAGAGCCATTATCCGAAAATGGAGAAAACTGGAACAGTGGTGAACCTTCCCAGGAGTGGCCTGGCTACCAAAATTACTCCAAGAGCACAGCGACAACTCATCCAGGAGGTCATAAAAGAACCAGAACAACATCTAAAGAACTGCAGGCCTCAGTTAAAGTCAGTGTTCATGATTCAACAATAAGAAAAAGACTGGGCAAAAATGTCACCCATGGGAGAGTTCCAAGGCGAACACCACTGCTGACCAAAAAGAACACAAAGGCTCATCTCACATTTGCAAAAAACATCTTGATGATCCTAAAGACTTTTGGAAAAATATTCTGTGGACTGACAAGACAAAAGTTGAATTTTATGGAAAGTGTGCGTCCCGTTACATCTGCCGTATAACTAACAAAACATTTTATGAAAAGAGCATCATACCAAAAGTCAAACATGGTGGTGGTGGTAGTGTGATGGTTTGGGGCTGCTTTGCTGCTTCAGGACCTGGACGACTTGTAGTATTTGATAGAACTATGAATTCTGCTCTCCACCAGAAAATCCTGAAGGAGAATGTCGAACCATCAATTCATGACCTCAGGCTCAAACGCACTTGGGTTATGCAGCAGGACAATCCGAAACACACCACAAAGTCCACTTCTGAATGGCTTAAAAAAAACTAAATTAAGATTTTGGAGTAGCCTAGACATCCGCTTGAGATGTAGTGGCTTGACCTTTAACAGACCATTCATGCTCAAAAACCCTCCAATGATGCCAAATTAAACCAATTCTGCAAAGAAGAGTGGGCTAAAATTCTTCCACAGCGATGTGAAAGACTCATTGCCAGTTATCGCAAAAGTTTGATTGCAGTTGTTGCCGCTGAGGGTGGCCAAATCAGTTATTAGGATTCATGGGGGCAATTACTTTTTCACATAGGGCCAGGTGGGTTTGGATAGCTATTTCCCTTAAAGAAATGGTTCATCATTTAACAACTGGACTTTCTATTTACTCGGGTTATCTTTGTCCAATATTAAAATTTGTTTGATTATTTGATTATCTGAAACATTTAAGTGTGACAAATAGGCAAAAAAAAAAGAAATCAGGAAGGGGGAAAATACTTTTTCACAGCATACACTACTGCTCAAAAGTTTGGGATCACTTGGAAATTTTTTTGTTTTCCATGGAAACACACATGAAATTAGTCTGAATAGGAAATATAGCTAATGAACAGAACATGCTGACATCGTCTGAGTTTGAAATAATGATTTTAGCCAGCTGCCGGATAGCTCACTCGGTTAAGGCACTGCGCTGCAGTGCAGAGGTGACTTTCACGTCGCGGGTTCGAGCCCCGGCGTACCCAACGGCAGGGGTCGGCAGCCTTCTCTGAGTAGCGCACAATTGGCCATCGCGCTACAGGGTTCCAAATTGGGAATGGACTGCCGGATTTGGGGATACAAAATTCGCTTTGTTCGTTGCTCCAGCGCCTCCTGCTGGCCAGACGGGCGCTTGTCAGGAAGACTCTGGGTTTGTACATGTCCGGGTATTCTCCGCCCTCGTTCTGAGTTGGCAGCAAGCTACTATCCTGAGTTGGCAAGGGGTCGCATACGAGCAAGCTTTGTACATAGTTCACCAATTGGGCATTCCAGATTCGGGTGGGATTGGAGATGCCAAATATCTTTTAAAAAAAAAAGAAATAATGATTTTAATAGAAAATTATGAATATGTACTTCAAACTTTGCCTTCATCACAAAAAAAAAACACCTTCACTGTTGATACTGAAACTGGTGTTTGACGGAAACTATTTAGCGCAGCTGCTTGTTGACAAGCTGTGAGGCGTCTTTGTCTTAAACAACACACTCTCAGATATTTGTCTTCTTGCACAGTTGTGCATCGGGGCCTCCCACTCCTTTTTTCTGTCCTTGTTATTGCCAGTTTATGTACTTAAGTTTAAAACGGCATGATGAGTGTACAAGATGTATCTTCGTCTCATCCTAGACAATTCTCGGCTCTGATGAGACCACCTATGTAATGGAAAACTTGGAGCCTGACACTCTTTACGATGTGGCCGTCTCAGCCATCTACCCGGATGAGTCTGAAAGCGATGATCTTCAGGGCAGCCAGCGAACCTGTAAGCGTCCTCTCATCGTCCTCAGAGACAAATCTTACATTGAAAATTAATTCACGTAGCTGAAACTTACTAATGTAAACCTGTTTCTAATGTCCTTTCTAGTGTCAAAGAGCAGTAAGCCTGGTACGTTGTTTGGTTATGACGGTGCCGCTATACCGATAATGCTAATGCTTCCAACAGTAATGCTAAGCGCTTTTGTGCATTTGAGCTACGACTGAGTCATACTTGTTCTTATCAGTTTAATATCTCATATGCCCCATTGTTTGGCAACATATTAAACAGATTTTTTGAACAGAACAGAGAAAAAGGCTTGCCCTGTCTGTTTACATGTCCACAAAGAAATACTGCTGTGCTGTCTATGTGTATGATGCACTTACGTGTAAAATGTCTTATGTGTTTGTCTTTGTGTAAAGTACTGTCTTTGTGTAAAGCATTGCCTTTTTGTTAAGTATTGCTGTCTAAAAGATTGGCTTTGTGTAGTTTTGTCTATGGAAAAAAACTGCTTTTTGCAAATTGTTGCCATATATAAAAGTTGTTTTGTGAAGAGCTTCATGTTTGTGTAAGAAAATGCCTTGTAGTGTACAGTCTTGTATCCATTTGTTTGCGTGTATACAGCTCTGCATGCGCAAGAAAATTGTCAGTGAGTTAAAGAAATAAATGTATAAATGGCATGCACTTCTTAGAAAGTACCAGTTGATGCCTTCAAGTGCTCATTGTACTTTGTGAATTTTCAGTGGTGACAGGGCCACCAGGAAAACTGCATGTGTACAATGCCACCACCTCCTCCTTGTCACTAAAATGGGACCCAGCCCCAGGCCAGGTCAAGAGCTACCAGATCAGCTATGTGCCTGTCGCAGGTGGCAAAAACCTCACTGTAAGTGTCACCGAGTCAGCAATGTATCCAATGTGCTCCAAATTGCTCAGTCTGTGAAAATTAAGCAAGGAGGAGCTGGCGACTTGGTACCCAATCCAAGCCTAAACTCACCATTCTCTCAAATGAACATTTTTGCTCACACACGTTATCGTCGTGACATGGTTATAAAGTTGTTTGCTAAGTTACTGTCAGATCATGGGCCATATTTGGTTGATGAGTTATGGCCATGGTGGTTTGCGTCAGTGGTAAGAGCTGCCAAACACAGATTCCACCAACCTTTGATCTTTCGCTGATGTTAATGCATCCTGGGTTTACTGCCACTGTTGTATTTACAGAATCCTGCTATGTAAGCTGGAGGTGATGCCTTCACTTTTCTGGTCTTCAGATGGATACTCGTTTATTTAGGCAGATTTTTCAGCTTTTTTTGAAATGGCGTCTGAGATTAAAATAGAACAGCCTAACAGTATGTGACATGTTTTCAATTTGTTTCCGCAAGTCTGAGTTTTTATTATAAAATATTTTAACACTAGTTTTTTTGGTCTGATAAATAAATGCTTTTAATTGCACATTGAAAGAATTCAGCTAAATTAATGAAAATGTAACTTCAGTGAATAATATGAAATTCTGGCATTCAGTATCCTTCTTCAGAGGCAGATTATTTTCAATGTGGACACGCTTCTGGAAAGCTGGGTTTGGGACAAAATTAACTTGCCAAAAATGTCGTTATCTGATTCCAATAGCCATTTTCTCCAATAGCACTGCTTCTCAGTGCTGTGTGCTCAGTTTAACTTGAAACAACAAAATGTATGAAGAATACCCCAATACCTGGCTTATTCTTTCATTCCGAGGAAAATTCTGAGAATGTAGTATTTGGCAGAATTTTCATTTTGTCTGACTTTTTCACTGGTAGAATTTATCTTGACGAAGTCCCATATTCCCCAGTTGCTTACTAGGTGTTAAAACTAATATACAGGAGTGCTGGAGCAGTAACTATCTCATCTAATTCTTCTAGTAAAACTATCTATACATTTTCTTTCTGAATAGCATTTTGTCTCAGGCTTCAAGTACGTAATATATTACCTTTCTCTGGAATATAGTTTGTTTTTAAAAATGTAAACTGACTAATCACTTGTGCACTGTGAGTGGGCTAAAAGAGTCTGATTAGCGGTCACTGGTCAACAATATACAGCAAATCATTGATTTTGAATTTAGGGCTATAGTGATTTATTAGTATTAAAATATAGACAAAAGGATGAATCATATTTTGAATCATACTTCATTAGTATGGATATGACTATTGTTCTTCAATCTATTTATTTAGTCAGATGGGCAGACATCACTGCCAAATCTACATTTTTGTTTGACTCCAGTGCTGTTGGCTTGGAAATGGCTTTTGGAAACATTTTGTCATGCATAGTTGCAGTTATATGAAAAACATCCATCTGGTTAGAAGTTGCTCTGTGCTTTTGAGAAACTATGAGATGAATCGCCAAAGAGCTTGAATATTTTAGGGAATGTCACATCAGGAAATGGTTCAAAGCCCAATTGTATTAATTTTTACATATTTTTTCCCCGATCTGTACTTTGATTTATGTCATTGTTTATTTTTCATGATCATTAGTGTTTCAGGGCAGCTTAGAAACATGATGAACTCTTCAAGCATTCAGTTAAAGTGTCATAAATATTTTCATAGTTTGATTATGCGTGGTTATAAGCATGCAATGTATGTCCCTTGCTTTCCAGAGGATATCTACACAACTCCTAATAGTGATAGTATGCATAAGTCTACCCTATATGTACGAGACTAGACTCCAAAGATCTGTTTGAGCTTTTACCAGAAAGGTATGCTGTGACAGTAAGGGTGATGAAGCACAATGTCTTGGCATCAGCCCAGAATAAGATCAGAAGTAAAAGGGGCCTAAGTCTTCGAGGCTGAAGTCATCTTAGTGTTCAAATTGTTTGTGCATTGCCTGTCAGCTGCCTTCAGCTCCTTTAGACAAATGGCTACTGGGCTCCTCCTCTCAAGAAAACAAAAAGAAGTGATGTTGTCATCTGTTGAAAATGAGCGATTGCCCCTGAGTGTTGACATCTGTTCCCAACAGACCCAGGTAGGGGGGAAGAAAACGAGCACGGTTCTCCAGAAGCTCAATCCCGACACTTTATACTCCATATCGGTGGCTGCAGTTTATCCTAACGGAGACACCTTCAGCATATCTGGCAATGGAAAGACAAGTAGGTGGCAAAAAAGTTTGAACCGAGTGGCCGAGCCCAGACAAAGCGAGGCCCCACTCATGACATTGGGCTTTTTTCTTGACTGGTTGCCATTAATCGTTCTGAAAAGGAAAACTTCAGTTCTTACTGCCACATGAGAATTATGTCCAGGAGCATACAGTCTCACTCTGTACCATTGGCAAGATTTCAGCAGTGTACATGCAGAGAATGTAATAGTACATATGCTCATTCAGTGTCACGCTTGACTGTACTTTTTTTGTTCAGTAAATTCTAAGGTGAAGAGCTGGCAAAAAGACCAATGTTCTGGCTTCAGGTTGAAACCTCAAACTGAATGGAAATGAAATGGGTGGGGGGGGCTGAATCTATGTGATAGCATTTGCAGTTCACTACAATAGCTACAGTTTTATGCAAAACCTTTCTAACATACTATACTCTTTTGTTTCTCCAGATCCTCGTGGGGGAGTGAAAAATCTCCAGGTTACAGATCCCACCATGACCTCTTTGAATGTGCGCTGGTCACCCGCTGACGGGAATGTACGACAGTACAAGATCATTTATGCCCCAACAGCTGGGGGTGATGAGACTATGGTAAGAGATATTTTGGTAGCTTCCTGCCAGAATTGCATTTCTTTCTTATCATTGCTATTTTGACAACATTCCTCTCTGTGGTTTTTGAAAAGCCTTATTGTCTGCTTTTTAAAATGCGCTAAATGAACCTAACTGTTTAGCTTTGTTATGGCCCAAGATTTTCCAGCCATGTGGTGTTGATCTCTAATTTGTTATATTTGTTGATGAAGGTTATTAGAATGGGCCAAGCTACAAGAACCCTGTCATTAAATTGGAGAATCATTGACTTCTTTACCCTGAGCACCACATTTTTATAATTGAAATGTGTTCCATTTTTCAACAGGAACAAGTATCTGGTACTACAACCAACACTGTCCTGAGGAACCTTCATCCAGACACTCAGTACACCGTTTCAGTGGTTCCTGTGTATCCTGAAGGAGATGGGAGTCGAGAGTCAGAAAATGGAAAGACAAGTGAGTCAATCTGAGTGATTGGTCAATGAGATTTCTAAAGCCCGACGCCCACTGGCCGCAAAGAGAAGCGTTGCGTCAAACTCCGAACATTTATAAAAACCCACTGGGAGCGTCAGTAGCATCAATATTGACGGATGACAACAGGACCGAGAAGCAAGCCAAGGGTGTCACTCTTAAAATATTAAACAAGACAACGTTTAATTTTGAAAACACCTACTGATGAAGCTTATTTTAAGTGATGGCAAAGTGCAACGTTCAGGTTACTGTGCACTATACGCTGTATACAGGCATAATTTTCCTCTTAAATTTAGCATTCTAGTAAATTAAGATTATGATTCACTTTACTTCACTCAGCAGCGAATTAGCTGGCTAGCTATCTTAGAAGTATTAAGTTCTTACCAGTGTACCTTGAGTTAGGTACTGTCTTACTGAACATCGCTCGATAACTTAAATGGGTGCAAAATAACGGATTTCCTTTCAAAACTGCAACTTGGTTAAAAAGCAGGTATATGGGTTTCAACAACTGCATGTGAGGTTTCCATTAAATATGTGCCACCAATCATGACGAAAATAGTTAATTAATCAAAATAGTTAATTAATCAAAAGACAAATGCGTTTCTATTGAGCCGATGCTCAAGAAATTGAGCAGTGGCGAAAAGTAAAAAACTGACACGCGTCGGCGCGCGTCACACACCACCAGTGGGCGTTGCTCCATTGAAATGAATGGAACCTGTTTTTTGACATGCATCTCACGCCTCCCGTGGGCATTGGGCTGAAAGCTGTTGCAGGTCTTGACGTGAATCATATAACAAAAACTGGACTGTAACATCAGTTTGTCCCATTTTCATGACCTGGCACCGTGTAACTCTGCACTGTCGGCTGGGAGTTGGGGGTGGGGGGGGGTGAATATAAAATGTTTTGGACCGTATTGGCATTTATGCTTTCAATACCACAAACCTTATGTTGAAAGCAAAAATTCAAACTGTGGTCCTTGGTAATAAAAATGATGTTCCTTGGAAATACAAATTGGCATCCATTTAATTGCCCGTCAGCAATGATAAGCTATGACATTTTGTTTCTCCAGGGCCTTTTGGTGGAGTGAAAGATCTGCAGGTCACAGACCCAACCATGAGCACTCTCAATGTACGCTGGTCGCCAGCTGATGGTGATGTGAGACAGTACAAGATCTCCTACATGCCCGCTGCGGGGGGTGAAGAGTCTGTGGTAAGACTTCCCTTGTGTAGCCATCTGACTGTATCATTTTCAACTTAAAAGGATTTTATTTGTAGTATCTGCTAATATATAGATATTGGCATGGACCGCTGCCACGTATTTGCTAGATGTGTCACAAATATTTCACTTTCGTTTCAAATTTCTCAGAACTGTAAAAATTAGAATGTGATAACGGCTTTAATGCAAAACCAGCTAACAGAATCACGCCATCAGAGTCGTAATTTGTTGTTGTAGCTACCACCACATTTGGATGAAATTACTTATTTGTTTTGTCAACAGGACCATGTATCTGCTGGCACAACAAACACAGTTCTGCAGAACCTTCATCCAGACACTGTGTACACAGTCTCAGTGACTCCTCTGTATCCCGACGGAGACGGAAAAACCCAGACAGAGAATGGAAAAACAAGTGAGTCGAGCTGAATGATCTGCGATGCGTAACCCACTTAAATCAGGAAAAATGGCAAAGCTGTTGTTTGATGCATTTTGACAGCAATTACAGAGTATTAGACTACTTGTTCATTCACATCGACTGACTCTTTAGAAGTCATATGACTATGTCATATGACAACAAAAATTTACGCAAATTTGAGGAGAGGAAGAAATTTCTCGGAGAACGTATGAACATTCGTTTGAAAATTTGAAGACAGGAAATCCTGGGGAGAAGAGCCCCTATGCAGACTGGTATTTCCCCTGGAAGTTATTTTGCCTCAAATCTTGATGCTGTGAATAAGCCTTAACACAACCAGGGTTTCTTTGCATTCACCAGCTTGGCAAAAACAGCCACAGCAGGGCCTGACTCATATTACCTTTCATTTCGCCCAGAGCCTTACGGAGGAGTGAAGGGTCTACAGATTACAGACCCAACCATGACCACTCTTACTGCACGCTGGACACCAGCTGATGGTGACGTGCGACAGTACAAGATCCTGTACGTCCCAGCGGCAGGGGGTGAAGAGTCTACGGTAAGAGCTGCACTTTGTTTTCCTGTCCTCATAACATCACTTTCACAAAGTTAATTAAATCTATCTCGTGTCGTCCTCTTAAATTCTGAGAGTGTCTCTCATGATAAACGATTTGCTTTGCTTTGAATACAGTTACATATAAAAACAATATTAGCTGTGGTACTGAGCAAAATGTTAAATTAGTCATTGCTGCACTGAATTTGCTTGATTTGTCTTGTCCTTGGGTTTGTTTGTCTTGTTTAAATATTTTGCTTACGTGCATCGCAAGCAGCAGGGCAGTGTCATCATGTGTCATTTGTTAACTTGCCTCAATCCCATGCGCAGAATATGCATTAGATACAGATTTGATAATTTTTTTTAATATAGGATATTGTGTCTGGAAGTGCAACCTCCACTGTTCTGAAGAACCTTAATCCAGACACCATCTACTCGGTGTCACTTGTTCCGGTATATACCGAAGGAGACGGGAAACGCCAGACAGAAAATGGAAAGACAAGTGAGTCAAGAGTTTCAGGAACAGCGATCAATAATGATCAGTTCACAACTGCTGTCATAAACTGTAATATAAATCAATGAGAAATTTAATTGAGAATAACCAAAGGCTGCTCTTTCTGGAAACTATCAGATATGACTTGAATAGAATCCCACAAGCACTCATACATCACAGTGTAGGGACAGGGTTTATGTTTCGTTATTGAAGCAAGTCAGATATCTTAAAAATCCATTTACCTCCTCTACAGGGCCTTTGGCTGGAATCAGGAATCTACAGGTCACGAACCCCACGATCAGCACGCTGAATGTACGTTGGGACGCTGCCCCAGGGAACGTACGCGAATACAAAATCATCTACACTCCCGCTGCCGGAGGCCCTGAAAACATGGTAAAGAGACCCTTTCAGTTATCAATCAAAGATATAATATGCACAGTTAAAACATTCGCAAATTTAAAGTTAATTTTGGGAATGATTCTCGAATGAAAATAAATACTTAAAACTCCTTCTTATTATGAGAACTTGATGGAAACAAGGCTTATTACAAAATATCATCAACTACCTATAGATAGAGTGCAAGCCGTGTAGCTAAACATGGTAGGTAAGAAGGTTCAAACAGATTGCAGATTGATTGATTCAGCCAAGCTGTTATTGCAGTCCTGTCCCAAGCTGGCTTTGCTTTCAGCAAGTTTAGGATAAGTTGGAAGTTTGGGACTGAACTTTAACCCCTTTCTGCAGATGTAGACGCTCGCGTCTATAGACCTGCAAATTTAAGCACTTAGTTACAGTACTCGACCACGAGATGGCACCCCCGGATCAGCTATTTAATTTTCCCAAGCAGGCAGAGCTGAAATGCGATTTAGATTATGGAGAACTTCCCTCCAATCCCTGTTTTTCAGGAGTTGCATGAATTAAACTCCTCAGCTAAGCCTGATGTGCAAACTGGTCAATATCCTTGCCCATAGTGTCGATCCTGTAGTTTAAAAAAAATATCACTTGCGACAGAAAAAAACTTAGTACTCTGTAGCAACCATTTTAGCTACAGTGAGCCAACAGTATTCCAATTAGTGGTTAAAAAAATACGTTTTGTGAAGCAAAAAATCTGACATTGTATTGAGTCTCTCACATTCTCCTGTCAATTACAGTCATCACACACAAAATATGCGTTGTTCCCTCCCATGGATTAACGCGTTGATTCCTCCATTGACAAATTCAGCGCTCCCTTCTATCCACCCAAGTACTGGTCTCGATAGCCAGTCTCTCAGTTATATACTCAGATTCATCTGCGTCGCTCTACAGTTATTGCTCACGCCCTCGTGAAGCTTCCCGGTAACGATGTATTGATAGACTCGTTTCTTATCCAATTCCCGAGTGGTTAAACTTTCCTCAATAACTGAAATACATTGATCGGACAATAAGAAAAGGATACAAATCTAAGCATAAAAGTAATGTCGGTTGTGTTCTTCGAATGTTGGCCACGGTTGCACAGCTGAAAATGATGTGATATCAAAGAAACAAGGACACCCGAAACCGGCTTGAAGTGTTCAGTTTCATTTACGAGATACATGTTGTGCGGACGCGGTCAATGGGAATTATTCCGAATGAAACAGTACTGGAGGGTTCCTTCTACCTGATACATCTGTCTCTGGAGGAGGGCATCATTGAAGAAAACAGGTTATACTTCTACTCTGTTTGCATTTTGCCCTAATATGGCTTTTTGCTGTAGAATTTATACCGCGTTTAAAGGCATCGAATGCCGAGGTTTTCTTTTCTCCAAATGCATGCAGCTCACGCACATCAGTAGATCCCTCGGTACGTTCATTACACCATTCTGTTGAATATGGAAACATATTTCGTTTGATTTTTGCTGAAAGTGACATTTCTGTTCTGTTACAATAAGGTGTATTTCAGAATTCAGATACTACTGAGTTAGTGAGTTTTTACGCTTATAAGGGGTAAGGTTATGAGCTCGGATGTGAGAGTGGTTAGCTTTTCATTGCAGCGTGAATGTTATGTAAGGGATAATTAAAGAGAAGGTGTGCATTCCACGGTTTTAATGCACGACGCGGAGGCAAATAACCACCCGACGCGAAGCGGCATTAAAGCCGTGGAATGCTCACCTTCGAGTTAATTATCCCGCTTATACCATGGTCAATTGCCAGCAATATCAACTCGCAGCATTGAGAAATTTTTGGTAAAAGTTTTGCATTTACACAAAAAAAAAACAAACAAAAAAAACGTGCTGGAAATCATTAAACAGGCGCCGCGCCTTCTCATACCCAATAGCCTAATATAAGCCAAGTTAAATTGAACCAGCTATCTTAGTTCATCTTACGTTCATGGAGAAAGAATTTTTTGCACACGCTTATATCCGTTTACCAGCTGATTTGATTACGGATTCCAGCTGAAATGGAGATTATTCATAACGCAACATTATGTGCGACTATGCAGACTGTGGCTAACATGCTACCCATAATTACAATGAACTTATGACGGTTTCCGCAGTCAGCGAGCTGAAGTCTGCTGGCATAGCACGTAGCTTGCGAACTGTCAGCAGTTTAAAACTGGACACGTTAGCTTCCTTTGTAACCGTACACAATTACAATCGTTTAATGAATAAAGCCTGATTACTTCGCTTCTATATAATTTCCGGTCATTATTGCTTGAGTACCTATAGTTAACCGCCCCGCAGGACGCAACTTATGTGACGCCGTTAAATTTACTGGAGATAAATGAGTAGCTAGGTTATCGTTGTACCTAGCCGAATACCAGGTCTAATGTTGCTAGGGTTACAAGTTGGCTTGTGGATGAATTTCGAATGGTGAAACGACCATAGCCGAACTACCTGTGCGGTTCCACGGTTTTAATGCATACCTGCCAGCCAATCAGAAAAAAGTATTCACTCAGAGCATGGTATAAAGCTGTTTAATCAGCACTTTATTTAATGCTTGGGGGACTTCGAAGAAAAATGGACAATATTGTTAACTTTTTATGGAGAAAAGGCATGTTTTGTGTTTGGAGAGGTTACTGGTGACCAATGATGTTCAACTGCACTGATATTGATAAATTCATGCTAAACTCAACCAGAAAATCATTAGTTCATGCTGAATTTAATGCCCCAGAAGTTAATTTGTGTTAAATATATGATTAATGCATGATTTGACAGTGAACCATTTTGATGGTTCACTGTCAAATGTCTTTGAAGAGATTCTCTTTGGGGAGACACCTGGATAACTGTCTAATTTGGCTCATAGCAAGCGGGTAATCTACAAAACCCAAAACCAGTGAAGTTGGCACGTTATGGAAATTGTGGATAAAAACAGAATACAATGATTTGCAAATCCTTTTCAACTTATATTCAATTGAATACACTACAAAGACAAAATGTTTAATGTTCAAACTGAGAAACTTTTTTTTTTTGCAAATAATTATTAACTTAGAATTTAAAGGCAGCAACACATTGCAAAAAAGTTGGCCTTTTTACCACTGTGTTACATCGCCTTTCCTTTTAACGACACTCAGTAAACATTTGGGAACTGAGGAGACCAATTTTTGAAGCTTTTCAGGTGGAACTCTTTCCCATTCTTGCTTGATGTACAGCTTAAGTTGTTCAACAGTCGGGGGTCTCCGTTGTCATACTTTACGCTTCATAATGCGCCACACATTTTCAATGGGAGACAGGTCTGGACTACAGGCAGGCCAGTCTAGTACCCGCACTCTTTTGCTACAGAGCCATGCTGTTGCAACACGTGCAGAATGTGGCTTGGCATTGTCTTGCTGAAATAAGCAGGGGCGTCCATGAAAAAGGCGTTGCTTGGATGGCAACATGTGTTGCTCCAAAACCTGTATGTACCTTTCAGCATTAATGGTGCCTTCACATATGTGTAAGTTGCCCTTGCCTTGGGCACTAATACACCCCCATACCATCACAGATGCTGGCTTTTGAACTTTGCGCCTATAACAATCCGGATGGTTCTTTTCCTCTTTGGTCCGGAGGACACGACATCCACAGTTTCCAAAAACAATTTGAAATGTGGACTTGTCAGACCACAGAACACTTTTCCACTTTGTATCAGTCCATCTTAAATGAGCTTGGGCCCAGCGAAGCCAGCAGCATTTCTGGGTGCTGTTGATGAATGGCTTTCGCTTTGCCTTGTAGAGTTTTAACTTGCACTTGCAGATGTAGCGACGAACTGTAGTTACTGACAGTGGTTTTCTGAAGAGTTCCTCAGCCCATGTGGTGATGTTCTTTACACACTGATGCCTGAGGGATCAAAGGTCACGGGCATTCAATGTTGGTTTTCGGCCTTGTCGCTTACAGGCAGTGATTTCTCCAGATTCTCTGAACCTTTTGACGATATTTCGGACCGTACATGATGAAATCCCTAAATTTCTTGCAGTAGCTCGTTGAGGAATGTTGTTTTTAAACTGTTCGACAATCAGCTCACGCATTTGTTCACTAAGTGGTGACCCTCACCCCATCCTTGTTTGTGAATGACTGAGCATTTCAGGGAAGCTGCTTTTATACCCAATCATGGCACCCACCTGTTCCCAATTAGCCCGTTCACCTGTGGGATGTTCCAAATAAGTGTTTGATGAGCATTCCTCAACTCTCTCAGTCTTTTTTGCCACTTGTGCCAGCTTTTTTGAAACATGTTGCAGGCATCAAATTCCAAATGAGCTAATATTTGCAAAAAATTACAAAGTTTACCTGTTCAAACATTAAGTAACTTGTCTTTGCAGTGTATTCAATTGAATATAGGTTGAAAAGGATTTGCAAATCATTGTTTTATGTTTTTATTTACGATTTACACAACGTGCCAACTTCACTGGTTTTGGGTTTTGTAGAATGTAATGTTCAAGATGAATTGTACTTGTGGTCAAGAAGTTTATGATTCCAGAAATGTATAGTTTTAAGCCGCAGCAGTTTTTCAATTGTCAGTATTATTTTTTTGCTAATTCAAAGTAGAATTTTCATGAAGATTTTTTGTGTTTGAAGCCCCTTTTCTCCACCAAAATCATAAAAATAAACTGAATACGATGAGAGTCTAAATGCTTCAAGTGTCTTGACTCAATTGAGTCAAAGTTTATCTGCCTATAAAGCTGCAATCTTGAATTATAAAGCCTTAAATCAGGTAACACCTAAATAGCCAGATTTGGCTTCTGCGCAAAAGGGTTAATGTTGCTGTAGTCCCTAACATTACATTCATCCAGTGACACTTCAACTTGTAGTAAATTGTTTGGCTCTTACATTGAATGGAATCCTGTGCTTAGACTTTGTTTTCTGATACTGCTTGGAATCACCACTTGTGTTTCTCTGAAATTTCACCTCACATCTCATTCTGATAGGTGAATTCTTTGATTGTATAGATCATGAAAGGATTAAACTGTCATTTGTTGATTGTTTCTTCCTTGACTTAGTTCCCAGTCACTAATTTCTCCTTTCTTTGTGCAGGAAAGAGTTTCTGCGGGCACAACTAGCACCGTGCTAAGAAATCTCCAGCCGGACACACTTTACACTGTGACAGCTTTGCCTGTGTATCCGGCAGGCGATGGCAGACGTCTGTCTGAAAAAGGGAAGACAAGTGAGTGGGAAGAATCCTTATGACAATTTTAGTCGACACGTGCACTGTTGTGGAGGGAGCAGGGAACTCAGCTTATATACCCCAGAAGTTTGAGTCCCGCTGTTCCAGTATCTTAGAGACAGCTACTTAAATCAGTAGCACTCCAGCAACTATGCTTGTGTGAATAATATTTTGATTTCATTCTCACAATATCCATTGCTGTTGTTTCCTCAGGGCCTTTGGGTGGGGTGCAGAACCTGCGTGTGACGGACCCCACTATCAGCTCGTTGAACGTGCACTGGGACCCCGCAGCCGGGAATGTGCGGGAGTACAAGGTCATCTACGCTCCTGCAGTGGGGGGCGATGAACTCATGGTGAGACTGTCAACTTCTACACCTTTAGCTCCTGTCGTCCTCCTCGAAACTCTCAATTTTTTAAGAAAAAAAAAAAACAAAAACAACCAAAGTAGTTTGAATCTTGTGCGACCAATAAAATGGTCAGAGTTCAATCAGCTGATTCCACTCTGGCAAGAGGTGGGTTAAAATGGATCCCGTAAGGTGGGGATCATCAACTCATGGTCCTCGAGGGCCGAGAACCACCCTCCCTTTACCTTGGAGTCTGGGGTAAAGACAGTCTGGCCAATCAGAAGCACTGTTTGCTCAGTTAATTAAATTAGTGATTTCAGTCAGGTCCCAACTCCATGTTGAAATGTGTGTAGTTGGGCCCTTATTGAATTCACCAATTCTATTAGTTAATTACCTGAAAGAAAAGAAAACTAAGGCTGGATTTGGATTCAAAGGCCATAGTTAATGTTCCCTGCAGTAAAAAATGATTCCAATCTTCCAAGATGTGGGCTCAAATGGTCTCTGTAACAGTTGATTTGACTCTGCAAGAGTTCACTGAACTCCATAGTTGGACCCATTTAACTCCATGAATCATTTCCTTTACATGTGCAGGACCAAGTATCAGGAAGCTCGACCAACACTGTCCTGCAAAACCTCATGCCAGACACTGTCTACTCGGTATCGCTGGTGCCCGTCTACGACGCAGGAGACGGGCAAATTCAGTCTGAAAATGGAAAAACCTGTAAGTGCTCCACTCATAAATAAAGCCAGTCATTCTTCCTGTCAGCAATGAATTGATACGTACTGCTGGGACGTCACCCTCCAGCTCTTTAAAGCATGGCATTAAAGACTACATATATATTCGTTAGCTGTCAGCGCAGTAATTAAGAGCTGCTCTTTTCTTAGTGCCCCTGGGGGGAGTCAGAAACCTGCAGGTAACAGACCCCACCATAAATACGCTGAACGTGCGGTGGGAGCCGGCCGAGGGAAACGTGCGACAGTACAAGATCAACTACGTTCCTGCCACAGGGGGTCCCGAGCGAACGGTAACCTACCACACTGCCTCCAGTTTACACCCTGATGCCGTACAGTGAACAGAAGTCATGTGGGAAATGAGCATTTTTCAAATGTTTCTGGGCCACTGTTATGAAACAGCCATGCCTCAAAAAGCCTTGATCACGCATTTTGCGCTTGCAATGGGGTGACTCAGGGTGTAAGACTCCTATGTGGTGAGTTCCCCCCAGTCATATGTAAAACTACCCTTCAGGCGGATGACTCAGAATAAACCGTACAGTCTTCATTCTCTTTTAATCATCATATTGAGTTGCAGCCAAAATTTAACAAATTGAGCTGCAGGTTGTTCACAGCTGTTTCCAACCACCTTTTGGTTGAAAGTCTCACAAGGCCACCAGCGTGATCCCATTGCTGTCATTTGTTGTCAACAGGATTATGTATCTGGGGGCGTAACTTACACAACCCTAAGGAACCTTGACGCAGACACGGTCTACACAGTCACAGTAGTGCCTGTGTATCCTGACATGGAAGGCAAACCACAGTCTGAAAATGAGAAGACAAGTAAGTAATGGATACTGCCAGTACATAAAGAGGCTACTGCTACCTGTACAATAAACATATTGTTTCATTTTACTTGTGACTAGAGTTTAGAGGAAATATTGTTTGTTATTCTTCAAGGAGGAATCACATTAAATATTTTATTTGTTCTTTTGCCAAGTTTGAAAGACTAATGGTCTGCTAATCTCTGCTAGCGTTTTAATAATATGGTTCCTCTCCCTAGAGCCCTTGGGTGGAGTAAGAAATTTAAAGGTCACCGACCCAACCATTAACACGCTCAACGTGCGATGGGATCCCGCCGAGGGAAATGTCCGCGAATACAAGCTTCTCTATGTTCCCGTCACCGGGGATGTTGAAGAAACGGTATGGCTCTTATGAAAGTCTTGTAGAGATGCAAGATATTAACACCTGTGTCTGATGTTATCTGTTGATGAGTGGGTGAGAACCAGAGGCTACTTTCTAGCATTTGGTGAAGTACGACTTAAGTGCGCGTTGTGTCCTCCGGCTACGCTTAAATCATATTATTTAAAATCAGTTATTAAAATCAGTTCTTTTAACTAGAAATATCAACATTCTGGCAAACATCTGAATTTACAAGAATTAGAAACTTTGAACCTGCTTTTTTAAGACTTTCAATTCGTGGTTCTGTAGACCTACCCACTCAGACAACTTTTGTCCTTTGTTATGAGATCTGCTGAGATGAAAGAAGGGTAGCTGTAACATGCACTGAGTTTTATACTGTTTGAACAGCAAATGGTCTCTGGAGGAACCACCAGTACTGTCCTGCGTAACCTGCAGCCGGACACAGACTACCGGGTATCAGTGGTGCCGGTGTACCTTACTGCTGAGGGAAAACGGCAGTCAGAAAACGGGAAGACAAGTAAGTCCAAATCATTAGGACAAGTTTGACTGCAAAACGAGTACCATTGGGCATTCATAAAAAGAGTCCACTGTGAGTGAAATGCTTGTGCCAAATCTCAAAGACACCTATTAGTTACACTGTATGATAACATTTATCCGTTTCCAGGGCCCTTGGGTGGCGTGAAGAACCTGAGGGTCTCCGACCCCACTGTGAACTCTCTCAGGGTGCGATGGGACCCTGCAGATGGAGACGTGCGCCAGTACAATGTTTTCTACGTGCCTGCTACGGGGGGCCAAGAGTCCGTGGTAGGCCTCTTTTAGCTTTGCGCTTCCTTAGCACGTCTTAATGTTGTATGGATCTTTAGTCTTTGACATGGTTTCAATTTTCACACATGGTTCTCCTTAAGAGAATTGTTCCCAGTTCACCTTTGGGTAACCTCTGAATTGGAAAAAAAGATATGGCATCCTTTTTCTTCAAACTATACAAGAATTCAAGGATTTAATAGATCAGTCTGACTCTAGATGGTTCATACAATAGTTAGAGTACTTTTCGGCTACTTTTTTTCTGGTAAGTTCTCAGAAATCATTGACAAGTAACGACACGATTTTCCTGCTATGAAACAATCCTTCATCTTTATAATAAAACAGTGGCGTTTCAGCAATCCATATTTTAGAATCATAGCAAAAAAAATTAATCCAGCACTCACGGATCAAAGTAAATAAATTTTATTTCGGCACGGGCAGCAATACACGAACGTTTCAGCCTACTGGCTTTCTTCAGCGTGTTACACAGCAAGGCAGGAGGCGTTCTTTTGTAGACGTGTACTGGGTATGACCCTTGAACCACCAACTTAGGTCATTTACGATTATAAAACAGAAAATACCAATTCAGAAACCCCAAACCAAAATTTTTTGCTATACGTCTGCCCTGACCGTGCACCCGTTAAGAGACATTGTTACTTTTTCATAGAGTGCGCGCATTTTTACTTTATCGTATTTTAGAAGCATCCCAAATATCCAACAGCTTTTCAATTCCATCAATTATGATTCGTCTCAAAAGAACCATTATTTCCTTTGCAGGAGCGAGTCTCTGGTGCAACAGTCAATACCATCCTGAGAAACCTAAAGCCCAATACTGACTACAGAGTCTCAGTGGTACCAGTGTATGCTGACATGGAGGGGAAACGGCAGTCCGACAACGGAAAGACAAGTGAGTCGATGAGGTTTCCAGCCCCAAGTCTCGGACTTAGTTTAACTTTGCATCATTTGATCATCTTCAATTTTGATATTGTTGATCTTCTTTTGATAGTGTGATACTTTTATCTTCCTTTTTTTAAAGCTCAGGGCTATGCTTCCCAGTCCCAGGAAATCTTCTACCTTATAGGTTTTCAACCTTGTTTTGGCTGACATTATTTTACTAATTTACTGCTATAAAAGCTACTGAATGAGGTGAGTTTTGTTAGATTTGGAATTACAACCTATTGGACAGTTGATCTCCAGGAACAGGGTTGGGATGCCCTGGTCTAAGAACTTCTACAGACTTTTATTTGCCAAAAAAATTGAACTGAAATTTTATTTTTCTTTATTTATTTCTTTATTTTCTTTATTTTTCTCTCCCACCAGAACCGTTGGGTGGGGTTAAAAGCCTGAAGGTAATAGAGCCCACCACAAGTTCCCTCAAGGTGCGCTGGGAACCGGCCGAGGGCAACGTGCGCCAGTACAGAATTTTCTATGTTCCGACTACAGGCGGGGCTGAGGACATGGTATGATGGCTAAGGGAGGTCATTAAATGCAATTATGTCATTTGTCTTTTGATTTGTTAAGTACCTCACTCATGAGCTGGTGACTTTCTTGTAAACAGGAACAGGTCTCTGGTGGCACGACGACGACGGTTTTGCGGAATCTTCTCTCTGACACACCGTACACAGTCAAAGTCGCGCCCGTGTACCCTGAAGGCGAGGGCAAGCGCATGACTGAGAAAGGAAGAACATGTAAGGCCCCACACGATACATTTCAGTTGTCCAGCTACAGCCAACAGAGTTTGAGGGCAAGAGAGCAGGGGGTGCACCCCCCCCCCATCCCCTCAGCCTTTGAGGAAATAATGTGGGATGCTGATGTGGAGGTGGTACGTTATCTAGCACCAGGCAAGATTAATGCAGCAGCAGACAATGTTAACTGGCAGCAGCAGAGACTGATGCAGCACAGCAGCAGGCAAGGGCATTTTCAGCAGATGAAACCGGGCAGAAGAGCAGCTTAAATGGCCCACCTTACTGAGGGACAGGGTGGCTGCAGATAGACATCGGAGCATTTTTCAGAATGAGAGTCCTGTGGTGTCTGTCCGATCTTGCTCTGCAACCTACGCCCCATGTAATCACACTAGTCTATTTTGCTCAGTGAAGCATTACTGACAATGAAATTAGCAAACTCCTTTCTTTGTTTCACAGCACGCTCACTTGTCAGAGTTACTTTGCTTGGAGCCAAAATGTCTGTCTTCCTTGAGAGCATTTTAGTGATCACAGAGGGTGAAAGTCCCGTGTTCAACACACTTATCCAAATGCAGCGTAATGAAGTTAATTACAGGGGAGCTTGCATGAATATGCCACCAGCATACCCTGAGGTACAAATTCTCCCAGAGTTGCAAGGTTAAAGGCAGTCCAGTTAAAGCTCTCTGGTTGTTGGTGCGTTTGCTGTGATAGAGAAGATTACAAAAGCACTCAGGTCACCTTTTTGGAGGAAAATCGAGCAATTTATCTCAATACCGGTCCTCTAATTTCTCTTGCCTTTGGCATCTCATTTATCAAGCTTCTCTGCTCTGGTTTCCACTCTGATTGCCCTCCGTGTCTCACTCTCTCCAGACAAGATTATTAAGTCGAGGTTTCAGCAAAGCACATCTTCATCATTTGTGAGTAATTATTTGCCAACAGGGTCAAAGACTTTGATGTGCAATGCTGACCTGCACATGCACAGCTGGCGCGGTCAGTTACGCCATATGGACGTCTGCCTGTGGCCCTGACATTGTTTTTCTTATCTTCTGTAATTGTGGAGTCCGTTTCCATGATCTTGCTCCAGGCCGCACAGACTCGTTGGTGGGTTCAGGGTACATGGTCTTGCATTATAGCCTGATGTTTAATCTGCGGGGCTCATACAGGTGAACAACATATTGGAAGCACCACTGAAAAATGGCTTTAACTTTGAAGACTTTAAACCACAATTTTGCTTGTCTGTGCCTGAGTTGCAGGTGCATCCCCAAAATGGCAATATTATTTAATGTGTAAAGTTTGTGTCAAAATAATGACTCCATATGTCAAATGCCAGATAACTGCAAAAAAAAAAAAAAAAAAAAGACAGCGACAGAGACAGCTGGACACTTGGCAGGCTAGTTGCTAATAATCATAGAACTGCAGCTCACCACAGAGTTGAATCAACCCATATGTGAACCAGTCTCAACAAAAACAGTTCAGTGAGCGCCACAGAGCTGGAAGTTACGGCTGCTGTATTTCTGATGATTTGGGTGCTATAATATGTAAAATAACAAGCCATAATTGTTTTAATTTTTCAATCTGCATGGGACATAACCCCATGATCTCAAATAATGCAAGAACTGAGCGAAGTACGCCGTCAGTTCCTGGCTAATGGAGTGTTTATTTTCAAAGTAACCCTATACGGAGCTGGAAGCAGCTAAAATCCCCTGACATTCTACCGCTTGCCTCTTTGTTCCGCAGTGCCACGCACCCCTCCAAGGAACATGAAAGTGTACAACCCCACGACCAACAGCCTGAACGTGCGCTGGGACCCAGCCGCCGGGAACGTGCAGCAGTACCGCGTGGCCTACGCCCCCCTCACTGGTGTTCAGCCTGAGAGCTTTGTGAGTCAAAAATGCCTTGTAATGTGCCTTACCTCTGAAAAGAGATCACAGTCAAAGGGGTTTCATGAAGTATTTTTGTTTTGACCCATGTTTGACTAAAGACTAAAAGTTGTCCATAAAGGTACATAACCGATTCATCCCCTTTCATTCCTAAAACATTGCTGTTTATCAAGCCTTAAATGATAGTTGAGGTTGTACATTTACTGCTAACATATTAATAGTAATTAGCATGCTAAACATTCTACAAAGGATTAGCATGAGAGTGGTCAACAAGGTTCAATATGCAATCCCATTTTACAAACTTATTGAAACTAACACGGGACCATGATATTCCAAAGCTTGAGATCTGTTGTTGCTCCATTCTAAGATTTAGAGTCCACTAAAGACAGGTCCAGAATATTTTGGAAGAGATGGGGTGGGGTAGCTCTGAGTTTATTTTTTCAGACTCAGAGGAACCTCACTGAAGAAAAACACATTTTTGTGCTCTCCTCATGTGCTGATGATATGGAAAAACCTTTTCCTTATCTCCTGTCCAGTCTTTTCAGCTTTTGGGAGCGATCGCACCCACTTTTTCTGGAATGGCAGGGAATGGAAAGACCCATTTTTTCTTATAAAATTAGTGATAGTGCAACAGTTGAAGTGCTCTCAAGATCTCCGGAGTCAGATAAAAAATGCATTTGTTTAAATATGGGATACTTGTTTTTTTTTTCTCCAGTTTTATGAGGTAAAAGAAAACTTCATTGGCAACTCATGTTTTAAAAGCAGCAGCCAGCTTCTCTAAGATGGTGGCCCCTACTGCAGTCCTTGAGGCTTAAGACCAGGGGAAATTCAGCAGCTGAAACTCGTTTCTCTCTTTGTTTGTTTGTTGCTGCTGTTTATCCTTAGCTATTTCCTCTCAATGGCCTGATGTCACCAATGCCAACATTATGTGTGAGATCTGGGCTCTGTTACAGTACATGATGATGCTAAGCAGGAGAGGGTAAGGAAGCGCATGAGCATCATGTACAGTCAAAAAAATGAAAATAAAAATATTTCATTAGCAGGAAACAAGGATATTTTAAACTATTCATTGAGCAAAAGAGGTGACTTGGGTATTATCGATCGGACAGATGGCCTTGAATAGCAAAAAGCCACTGAAGCTGCCGTCAGTGGTTTGTGGTATATCGGCTCAAAAAGGGGACAGGCAGGGTCATTATCAGGAAAAAACTGCGCGGTTGGAGCGTTTTTCTGCACTCCGATTTGCATTGGCAATACTAACTTTGTAGAGAAGACCTGCCGTTGCCAATAAATGCATTTCTTCTTGAGTGACACAAATAGTTCTTGTGGTGAGATCATTGTGTATACTAACCGCTGAGTTAGTCATGTTTTCGGGATTATTTTTCTTCTGCTATTGACAGGTGTTTTTTAAACAGGAAGTACCTTCTGGATGCAATCACTGTTCGCTTTCAGTGCCGCTCTCGCTGAATGAGTTCTTTCCCCCACAGGTTGTCGTTCCAGGAAACACGCGCAACGCTTTCCTCGATTCGCTCATTCCCGATACCCCTTACTCAGTGAATGTTGTGCCCCTGTACGCCGATGGGGCGGGACCATCATTGAAAGGAAATGGCAAAACTCGTGAGTCATTTATTTATGCCTTGGTTTCTAATCTGGTAGCAAACCAAACCGCTTCAAACTCTGGTTAGAATTTGGTACAGGAAAAGAGAGCTTTGTCATTTTATTGACGGTGACCTAATGCAAGGTCGCCAAAGATTATAAACCGTAGAAAGGGCTATGTTTTGATTGATACTTGCTGGCTGCTGTATTCTTCTAACATCTGTTTTGGGGATTACAGTACCTCGCGGTGGGCCCAGGAACCTTCGTGTGTTTGGCCCCACCACCAACAGTTTGAGCCTCACCTGGGACCATGCTGAGGGGCCGGTCCAGAGTTACAAGATCTCCTACGCCACACTAACTGGGGACCCAGTCACCAACCAGGTGAGCGTAGCAAGCAGTTTTCTTTTACCTCTGCAGATCAGCGGAATGTCAGGGATTTTTCTTTAGCCTGGGGTGGCCCTTGCGGGCTACAGACTCAGTCATAATGGCGTAAGCTGACTTTCTGCTGATCGCAGTAATAAGCTGAGTACTGCATTTTATGTACATCGTGCCAGTCATAGACTAGTGAGTCATCCAGCTCAGTAATTTGTGCACTCACTTAATTTACCAACCCTTCCTACCACCTTTTTTTTTCCTTTCGCACCTTTTTATTTGAACCATGAAGGTTCTGTTTTCTTCAAAGTCTTTGCTTGGTCTTTGGCTTAAATTGAATCAGTGAATTCTATAAGGGCCCATCTCCATTTTGAAAATGTGTGGAGTTGGACCCGTATTGAATTCACTAATTCAATTATGTATTATGTTTTTGGTCCGACCATCGCCGCCGCCGCCCTACATGTTAACGTGATAACTTCAGTAATATTTCAATTAGAAATTTCAAGTTTTGCATATAAGTAAGTATCATAAAGCAGAAGAACTGATTGGATTTTGGACAATTTACAATCTCTAGATTGGCCACCAGGGGCCAAAAACTGAAAAAAATCACTGTTTTTATCATATCTCTGGAAATATTTGTCCGATTGACCTCAAATCAAGTGCAAATGAAAGGTCATGACCTGAGTCCCACGATGACATTATTCCCGTTTGGCTCAAAATTTTGACACAAGGTGGAGCTTTGTCACATAAAATTCACCATTTTTGCTATATTTTTGGAACTATTAGTCAATTGACATGAAACTATGTGCAACTGCAAGGTCATGACCTCACAACGTGTCACATGATGACATTATACCTGTTTGGTTCAATATTTTGCCACCAGGTGGCGCTTTGTGATGGAAAATTGCCATTTTGGCCATATCTTCAGAACCATTTGTCTGATTGACCTGAAATTAAGTTCAAATGAAAGTCTACTCAAGGTCTAGTCAAGGATTTGGGAATTGGAGGATTAGGGGCATTCGGGGATATACCCCCAGCCGTCGCCTCCGACGGCATAAGCCTAGTTTAGGATTTTGCAGTAGCGCCTCAAGTAAGCAATAAAATGTCAGGGGTGGCTAGGGCGACACAAGTCCTGACAATCTACTCATGCGACTGCAAGAAATGGACAATCAAGGTTCAGAAATGTAGTCCTTTCCAGTAATCTCATCTCATCCCATTATATGAGCTGGCTTGCTTCATGGATGAAGGATAGTCATGGTTCTTACATTTGAGCTGTGGACTTTCAATCTCTGCAACTGCCATTCTAATCCAGGCAAGGAAACGCAGGGGGCTACTTGAGTAACAGTGATCACACACTCTTTTTGTAGCACGATGGTTTGACGGTCAGTTAAGTACTGAGATTTCAGTCATATTAAAATGAGTGTGTGGCTGAGTTTATTAGGTCATATATTTACATTTTCTTTCTGTTCATGAGTTACCATTGAATAAAATGTTTTCTTTATTGAAATAAAGAAAAAAGGATGTCGTAGCAGCCAAATGAGGCAAAATTATTGTGTGTCCATTTCCGAAGGAATTGTGACTTTAAAAAAATAGTATCAATGTGTTATTGATACCCTATTGAAGCCCCATTTCTTTTTAGAAGCCATTTTTTATTGCTTGGTTAAATGTGGGAAAATTATTCAAGAGACAAAGCCTACAACATTGTTCAGTACCTCACACCCAAGGAAGTCTAACTGCATTTCTTCTCTCGTGTCGGGCGACAGGTCAGCGTCCCTGGAAACAGAAACAACGCTCTGTTGCCGAATCTCCAATCTGACACTCCATACAACATCACTGTGGAGGCCGTTTACACCGATGGACCTGGAAAGAAGCTCTCAGGAAATGGACGCACACGTAATGTCCAAACGTCTATCTGTGCAAAGCAGTTCAGAGGAGCTATCTCAGCCTCACATGAGCAGTCGTAATGGTCATGGTATTGTTGTAGTTACAGCTTATTAAAACCCATCAGGCCAAGCCTTGTTCAGTCCAAGTCATCGCTTTTTCAAACTGGTCCAATTTTTACGCTTAATTTCGTGGAATTGTAAAGATGCACAGCAGAGCCAGATGCTCCAATGCCATATTTTCTGAGGACTTTCTTGCTGCAGGACTCCTGCTGTTGGTATTCAAATAATAATAAAAATAACAAACAGGTGGGCTCAGTGGGCATTAGTCCTCATTACAAAAGCTTCAGACATATTACGCTTTGCCCAATTTTGAATTGGCCTCTCTAAGTAAGTTCCATTCAACAGAGCTGCTCTCACCACATCTGCCCTCTACCTAATTCCCCTCTTGCACCAAGAGATAAACTGTAGTGAACACACAGTACTGCTCATAATAAATACGAAATGTGCTCTCAGCTGACATAAGCAGCCCAGCTGGAACAGTGATAAATCTCGGTTGGCAGATGTGTGCACAAACATCATCGTGGAGACATAAGGCCATGTTTTCCAAGCCACGTTGAGATTGATAGCGGTGACTTATCAGACGAACAGAAGTTTCTGCTCTGTCCACAGTTGCCCTACTGCCACCACGGGGCCTGCGCGTCTCTGATGAGTGGTACACCCGATTCCGTGTGTCCTGGGACCCTGCACTCGCTCCAGTTCTGGGATACAAGCTGGTCTACCAGCCCACAGGTACGGTACCCAGAGCAAACAGTTATCAACTTAGGCTAGGTTGCAGTCTGCGCGCATCATCCAGCACAATTTTGTTTGGCACGTTTGATGCTTTGTGAATATTTATCACATTGTGGAATATCTTGAAAGGCTGTGGAGGCATAAAATCTACAGAATTGAAGACAAAGCTTGACACAGAGCAAAATACTATCAGATTCTTAGGTGGTTGATACACTTTAGTGATTGGAAAATGGTGATCTCTGTTCAGCTGAATGACCTGTACACATTGCCATCTAATACTGAAACGTTGTGTTGAAGAGCGCAAAAGTGAGAAATAAGGAAATATTTAGAAAAAGGAAGGAAGGCTGCAATCCAAACTGCAAGTCTCTGTTTGATGAACATTGAAATGGTTTTTTTGGATGCCCAATGTTTCTATATACCAAAGTGAAACATTGATCTTGTGTGGGCTGACTTCCTCAGATAAGGATGAGACCTTGGAGGTGTTCGTCGGTGATGTGAGCTCATACACGCTGCACAATCTTCAGCCAGGGACCACTTATGATGTCAAGGTTTTCGCCCATTACGATTCTGGGATGAGTGATTCTCTCGATGGACAAGGAACTACACGTGTGTATCTGGAGGCACTGAGCTGTGGTCTAGTCATTTCTTGTCCATAATAATATTTCTGACCATTCTTGTCCATAAAATGGCTTTCTAACATAATTTAAAGACACATCAAAGGTAATTTGCTTGCAAAGAAAATGTGTGGCCTTTCTTTTTGATGATACCCAATTAGTTACACTTGATGATATGCCATTTGAGAAAAAAAAAA
The DNA here is from genome assembly GCA_029721435.1 of Gymnothorax reevesii. NCBI lineage: Eukaryota > Metazoa > Chordata > Actinopteri > Anguilliformes > Muraenidae > Gymnothorax > Gymnothorax reevesii. The sequence continues at coordinate 23,363,323 of CM056576.1, read as the reverse complement.
TCTGATTGGCGTGATATGATAATTTTATTCATGCTTAAATTTCAACCAAACAGGTTCCTAGATAAAGATTTTATAATAAAGCTAGTCATAATCCAATGAAGTAAATTTGTTCCTTATCATTTATTCCACAGTTTACCTGAATGTCAGCAATATTGATACCTATAATGTTGGCTATGACACCTTCTGCATCAAGTGGGCACCACATCGGGCTGCAACCTCTTACAGAATCAAGCTGAACCCTCTTGACCGTAAGTCGAAACAGTTACGCTCAAGTGTTGTCGACTGAGACAGTCACCAAAGAAGCCAATGCAATGTCAAGTATTTGTTTAGCAAAATGCGCCTATGGCCAATACAGATGCTGGCACTGCCTTCAACTGCATTCAAGTTGGCTTCTCCCTTGAAGATGCTAGAAGAGAACTGACATAAACTTATGCAGGACTGGTGGAGCGGGTTTTGTAGTTGAAATACAACCCAAATTCCAAAATAGTTGGGACAAAGTGAAAATTGTGAATAAAATAAAAATGCAATGACTTTCAGATCACATGAACCAATATGTTATTTACAATAGAACAAAGATAACATTTCAAATGTTGAAACTGAGACATTTTATGTTTCTATCCACAAAATGAGCTTATTTAAAATTTTCTGGCTGCAACAGGTCTCATAAAAGTTGGGACACAGGCAAAAAAGGGCTGAAAAAGCAATTAATATAAAAAAATCGGCTGAAAGAACGTTTAGCAAGTAATTAAGTTAACTGGGATCAGGTGTGTAAGATGATTGGCTATAAAAAGGGTTGTCTTATAGAGGCTGAGTCTCTCACGTAAAGATGACCAGAGGCTCTCCAACCTGTGAAAGCTTGTGTAAAAAAAAAAAAAGTGTAATACTTTAAGAACAATGTTCCTCAGGTCAAATTACAAAGGCTTTGAAGGTGTCATCATCGGCAGTGCATAACATCATTCTGATTCTGTCATTGACATTACTAAATGGGCCCAGGAATACTTCAAGAAGCCATTGTCTGTAAACACAGTCTGCTGTGCCATCCACGCATGCTACCTAAAACTCTATCATGCAAAAAGGAAGCCATTGTTGAACATGATCCAGAAGCGCTGCCGTGTTCTGTTGGCCAAGACTCATTTAAAATGGACTGCAGCAAAGTGTCCTATGGTCAGACGAGTCCAAATTTGACAGTCTTGTTGGAAATCATGGGTGTCGTGTCCTCTGGGCTAAAGAGGAGTCAGACCCTCCTGTTATCAGCATTCAGTTCAAAAGCCAGCATCTCTGATGGTATGGGGATGCATTAGTGCATATGGTGTGGGACACGATCATCTTTTAAAAAGCACCATGAATGCTGAAAGGTATATAAAGGTTTTAGAGCAACATATGCTCCCCTCCAGAGGACCTCTTTGCCAGGGAAGGCCCTGCGTATTTTAGCAGGACAGTGCAAAACCACATACTGCAGCTATTACAGCAGCATGCCTTCATAGTAGAAGAGTCTGTGTGCTGAACTGGCCTGCCTGCAGTCCTGATCTTTCACCAGTTGAGATCATTTGGCGCATAATTATACCAAAAGTCAGTCAAAGGAGACCCAAAGCTTTCAAGCAGCTGGAAGCCTGTGTTAAACAAGAGTGGGATCAAATTCCAATGGCTAAACTCAAGAAAATTGTCTCCTCAAGACCCAGACGCCTCCACTCTGTGTTAAAAAGAAGAGGGGATGCTCCACCATGGTAAACAGGCTCCTGTCCCAACTTTTTTGAGACCGGTAGCAGCCATCAAATTTGAAATGAGCTCATTCTGTGGATAAAATTATAAAATTTCTCAGGTTCAAAATTTGCTTTGTTATCTCTGCTCCATTGTAAATAAAATACTGGCTGGTGTGATTTGAAAGTCATTGCGTTTTGATTTTATTCACAATTTACACTTTGTCCCAACTATTTCGGAATTGGGGTTGTAAAATATTTTGACTTGCAAACTATTTTATTAAGCAGAGAGCTTGGATTTAGGGCTGATGAGAATATAACTACTTTTTTTAGCTTTGCTCGTGAGCTTAGCCAGCAAAAATGGGGGGAAAAAGCAAAGCAAAGAAAATCAGTTCAGCTGATCATGATTAAGCTGTTGTTTATCAGCATCAGCATGTTTTCGCTAAGTTTGGTTCATCAGCAGTGCAGTTAATGCCTGCAAGTTGCACCAATATGAACCTCAGTAAAATTCTTCTGCTATGGCCTGAATTTTGTTGTTCTTCTCCCAAAAGAGCTTCTAATGTATTGGAATCAATACTGTGTGAGTATTGGGATAAAAATACTGAGGGTTAAAAGCATGAAGTCGTCTGTGGTACTGCATCGCAAATCAATTTTCTGTTTATAGTAGCTCTTTGTGTATTTCATAACCAGGCAGCGTAATTCGATATGTTTTGAAAGCAGCCAACCAAAAAAGTTTGAGGGAATGTTACATCTCATTTCTATTTGTCTTTTGCATATGTTCGTTCCGTAAACACACTCGGACTCAGAGTTAACAGGAAGAACAGGAAGTTAAATTTGTATCATTATTTTATTATGACCTCCCTTTCCACACTGATTTTTTGAATCCACAATTCAACATCTGGGTTTGAATCGTCTGGCAGATCAGCAGTATAATAAAGTCTAAAAATTGAGTTAGGATTTTTGTGGACAGGTGTATTGAAATACATGCAGATGTTGACTGTTAATGATCAGACATGGAAAAATTGCATGGTGAAATAATTAGATATTGTAAGGCTCAAGGGGCTTTTCTTCTGAAAACTATTAAACAAAGGTTTTTTCCATGAATTTCTACTCAACCTTGAAAAGAATAATAAGACTAGCCTGGATTCAATTTAATTTTCCTAAACTTTATTAAATGCAAGCGTATGCTCTTTCTCCAGAAATTTATCAGTCATCAAAATTGAGTGAACAGGTCATTTTTTTGTGCAGGAGGGAAGCCCTTCATTGATTTCTGGGTGAAAGTAGTGGACGAATGTTCATTGAAATGAGGTCATCTGCTGACGCCTTACTTCAAATAGGAAAATACGGCTGTTTTAATTTTATTTTGTTATGGCCATTGGGTTAGAAATGCAGCATGCAATGCAACATGGTCATAGCGGTGCCATAAAAACCTGCCACAACTTAATAAACCAGAATAAAACACCCAGAGTAAAACACTAAATCTCCTCTACCAGATTTACAGGGTATGCTCATTTCATATTTCAGAGATTGCTTTCAATTAGCCACATTCAGCAATACTCAGTGTATAAGCATTTGGTGTAGATTGACCCATTTTGGTAACTTAGTGTTGGTAAGTTCTCATGTTGTCCAAGATTTTTAGGCTACTTATTTCCAGTTCAAAGTAAGTGAAAGATTTCAACGGAATGCATATGTGATATTGACCTAAAGCACAGAGTGAAAGACTCGAGGCAGGGGCATTCACTATAGTTTACCTCCATTTTCCAGCATCCAGCAAGGGGCAGCAGGAAATCACAATCACTGCCGCGAAGACCAGGTACTGCTTCGAGGGCCTCTCCCCTGATGCCTTGTATGATGCCACAGTCTACGTCCAAACACCCAACCTGGAGGGCCCAGGTGTCAGCGCTAAGGAGCGGACCTGTGAGTCCTGATCTGCTGCTTCATACTGTAGCACAGGAAGTGAGGAACTTATCTGTTGAGTTTGCATCCTAACTTAACACTCGCCCGTCTCTTCTAGTGGTCAAGCCCAGCGAGCCACCGACTGCTCCACCAACCCCCCCTCCCCCTCCCACCATTCCTCCTGCCTGGGAAGGTAAGAAAAATGAGCTGTAAGCGCCTTGACACAAGCCAACATGCTCCGTGCAGCACTATGAAAACCTGCCAAGTCTCAGTACAAATTTCCCTGATTCTGCAAAAACCCAAAATAAAGTAAACCTCTTCAAAAAAGATTGAGGAAATGATCTCATGGAGGTCTGGACAGTATCGAAAATTCTGAAATTTCTGTCGATTGGCAGCTATCAGAAATGCAGTGTGGTTTTGGAGCCTGCTGTTCACTACATTAATTTGCCGTTGCACATGAACTGCGTCCCCTCAGGCACTGAAGTCAGGGGGTGTGCTCTAAAATGGGAAATTATATTCCTCTGTGTTGAGACTGGAAGTTTGGCTCATCTTTTGTAGCTGGCTAGTTAATTAGGCGTCGTGTTTGGTTTGTGAAATCACTTCTAGGAGGTGTTACAGCAGATCACCAAAAACGTGATACACTGCAGTTGGTATTTTTCCTTCAGGCTGTGCCAGTTACGAGGAATAAAGACGATTAAAGGCTGTATGGCGCCCAAATAGTTTTTGTTTGTTTGCTTGTTTTGGATTTAGGAAAGTGTGATGCCTTAAATCGTCATGTGTTCATTTTATCATTTTCTTTTTTCGCTTTCTGGTTTGCGAATCTTATGTAAACAGTAACTCACAGCCTCTCATTACCGCACTGTTTCTAGTAGTTGAATGCGCCCTGGCTTCCCTAACTGTTAATTTTTCTGCTGTAGTGTGCAAAGGCGCCAAGGCAGATGTGGTGTTCCTCATCGATGGGTCGTATAGTATTGGCGATGAAAGCTTCAACAAAGTCGTGAATTTCGTTATCAGTGTTGTTGGAGCATTTGATGTCATCAACCCAGCAGGAATGCAGGTACTGTATTATAAGGGAAGCTAACTTGTTTTCTGTCTGTAACTTGCTAGGTTTTATTTTAGTTCATGCTCATGGCCAGGTCTCTCTTGAAAAAGAGATTCTTATCTTACCGGGACTTTCCTGTTTAAAACCCCTTTGCGCAGATATAGACGCAGGGGTCTGTAAATTCCGAAATTTAATTCCTCAATAATTCTGTAATTGAATTTCCAAATGTCTTGCTTCAATGGAATAATTTTCCAGAGTCCCTATGACACAAATACTGAGTTATAAAGCCTAAATAGGCTCATCCATTACAGGAAAAAATGGCATTATTTGTATTATGTGCAAAGGGGTTAAATAAAGGTTAAATAATAAATGCATTGGCCGTTATTATCTGGTATTTCTGACAGGACCTTAAAATGTCTTTTTTTTGCACTCAATGTCCTGGAAACAGGTGTCATTTGTGCAGTTCAGTGATGAGGCTCACACTGAGTTTAGACTGAACAGTTACCAGGATAAGGGCACCGTGCTGTCAGCTCTCCATGCCATTGCCTACCGTGGAGGAAACACCAAAACAGGTGCCCCTCAAACTCCATTTGTGTTGACTTCTTTTCATTTGACTGTTTCTCTACACGTTAATTATTATCGCAACAGATGAGGAACATGAACACGAACACAACTTATTTTGTGTGAGAATCCTAAGTTCTCACTGCCCCGTTTTCAGGTCAAACCATGCTTGATACAGCTTTACGTGCTTGTTCTTCCCACTTCAGGTGGTGCTCTCAAGCACATCGATGAGCGGGTCTTCACATCTGGCAACGGAATGAGACGAAACGTTCCCAAGGTTTTGGTGGTGGTCACGGATGGACGTTCTCAGGACGACGTCAAGAAAAATGCCGCCAAGCTCCAGTATTCTGGTAAGTGGTTGAAAATTCCGTTACTGATAATCACAATAATATGATAGCAAAGCACTATCACTCATGGCGGAAAACTGGAGTAACTTCTCTTGTTTGTGTCATGAATCCCTTAGGTTATAGTGTGTTTGTCATTGGTGTTGCTGAGGTGGACTACGCGGAGCTGCAGAACATCGGAAGCAAGCCGAGTGAAAGACATGTGTTTGTTCTGGATGACTTTGATGCCTTTTCAACAATTCAGGATAACCTGGTCACATTCATCTGTGAAACGGCAACCGCTAGTGAGCCTCCCATTTTTTGTAACCTAATTGTCTCAATTTCAATGACTGAATGTTTTCTTTTCAACTTAAGCGGCTGTCACATATAAAGAGATAGTAGGAAGACGATGTTGGCTATGTTGGATACTAAGGTCACAGACTCTGACAACATTATCGTTATGGTTCGCCAGCAAAATGTGTGCGAATGCTGACTAATTATGAAGACTGTGGCCACAGTGGCACCACTAACAGGCGGTTGTTTGGCAACAATGGAAAGGAGTATGAAAAAGTCATATTTGATGTGATCAAAGTACTAACTTTTACTGTGTGCCAACATTAAATTCCTGTAGTCGCCAATGCAGAGCATGTGGTTACATGAGCAATTTGGCAAGTGATTACAACAAAGCACCATCAAGTGGCCACACAGTGTCTGCACAATGGTGACACAAAGGCGACAACACGAGGAATGGCGCAAGACTGACGGAAACAAAAACAATGTTGAACGTTTCATGAGTGAACTACGGCCAACTTTGGCGAACCGCCGCGAATCATCTGAGAAGTCCCACCTCATACCAAACACAGTACATAAGACAAATATTGTGGCAAACTTAATGAAGCTCTTGACTAATTTTTTTATTGCCAAACTTTCCCAATACTTTGTTCCCTGTGTGACAGCTGTTTTACGTGCGTGAATAATGACCGACATAAAAATTCAGCCTTGGGTCCAAAACGGCAGAGCCATGAGTAATCGTTCGATTTTGGATGTTTCTTTCACAGCTTGTCCATTGATTTTCTTGGATGGATTCGTATCACCGGGTGAGTGAGCATGTTGATGCCTAAATGTTTTGCGCAGTTCACAACAGTAGTCTAGTGAATTTCATGGTATGAATCGTATCCTTTTGCTTACAGGCTTCAGAATGCTTGAGGCATTCAACTTGACAGAGAAGACCTACGCTTCTGTAAAAGGAGTATCTCTGGAGCCTGGCTCATTCAACAGTTACTATTCATACCGGATCCACAAAAACGCATTCCTGTCACAGCCCAGCTCGTAAGTTAGAACCATTGATGCACACTGTTCATGAGACGCGTGTCGTCTAGATAGGCCTTAGTTTTACCTTCTAATGCAGGATTACTTTCAACCTGTTCCAGATTAAGAATCGCGTGATGAATTTACTGAAAAATAACTACCAATGTGTTGCGAGCAATTATTAAGAATAGGTAACGGTGAAGAGCTAGCAAGTCTACTTAGTCCGATTGTAAGAACAGACTTATGGACTAAAACAAGGCTGATACTGATATTTGGTAAGGCCTGAGAGGTCAGGTGATGACCGAGAATTCAGCCTTCACTCCACAGGAGTTATTAGATGATATTGTTTATTGAATGATTGCTGATCGGATTACTAACATGATTCATTGAGTGAGTAGCAAGAGGTGCTGCAGCACTCTTATCACCCCCTCCCCCCCAACCCTTGCCTACGTCCCATTTAAGTTTTAAAATGAGATGCTCGTTAAAGAAAAGTGCCTCTGAACTGAGCGAGCTTGAGGTCAGGATTGAGGTTCTACCTTGATTGGTCCATTAAAACAGCTCCAGGCATCAAGCAAGACAGTGCTAATTCTACTCAGGCCATTATGTACGTTTTTACTATGTAAGGAAATTTGGCTTTTTCCCTTTGTGTACAGAGTTGTTCCAATTTGCTCAAATGGAGAGACATCTTCCTAATTTGAGGTGAAAAGAAATGCTTCCACTATGTTCAGATCCCTTGAAGGCCTGTGAATGTTTTGGCTGCAGTCAGATTGATGAATCGGCGCTCAAGCCTGCACCCTCAGATTCTGTACAAAATTTCTCGAGGGTTTGGACTTTTTCCATCATTGTGGCTTACGTGATGAGAAAGACAGTGTCAGTAATGTTGACATGATGCATCTCGCCCAGTCATGCTCAGGCAATGAGGCCATTCCCCACCAAACAAGGCCGGTTGATTTACAGCATGCTGCTAAGTCTGTTGTGATTGCCTGGCCTCACAGGTCAAGCCATTATGCATGGGAATATAGCTGCTCTCGAGCTAAGGCCACAAACAAACAGTGTCTCCTTGTGGACTTTGCCAGTTGATCTGAGCATATTCATCTGGCCTGTTGTCGTATGAACTAGCCCTTTCTTTGTTGCAAGACCTAAGCCTGTTTAGATAGTTTGGCCTGCCAGATCTGTCACTTCATCAGACTGACTAACAAAATCAAATGCCTCAAAAATGGGTGTTTTTTTTTTTGTTTTTTTTTCGCAATAAACAAACTGCCCCTGCTGTTTGGGAAATGATCAGATAGCTGAATGCGCTCATTTGTTTATCGTCCTTGATGTATATTAGGTGTTTCATTCTTTTGAGCCTTACATCATCTCTGTTTATCTCTGTCAGGGAAATTCACCCCGATGGACTGCCTCAGGCTTACACCATCATCCTCATGTTCCGCCTTCTCCCGGACTCGCCAACCGAGGCTTTCGACATCTGGCAGGTTGCTGACAGCGGCAACAAGCCTGAAGTCGGGGTCACCATCGACCGTAAGGGTTGAATTATGACATTTGGGTGGGCGGAGGGTGTGTTGAGCGTAAGGTCAAAGGGGGGTCTGTAGGAGATCACTACCTGCATTTGATAACTGTGTCATAAAACAGGGTTCTCTCCTGTGCCGTTTATGATGCACAGTGCCGTGGTTAATAATAGTGTAAAAATAGAAACTTATCTTTGATAATTACATATACAGCTGGTCAGCTCTTATTTTCGTGTAAAATGAAAATCTCCATGTCTACTTCTGATGATTCTTTCTCATAATCCGTCTTCTATGTCTTCCAAATGGAGTTAATGTCGCTCTCTTCAGTAGGTTTTGCCTCTCAGCACTGGCATATTCCGACCTAATGCGGTTTTCAACCGCAAAACACAAAATGAGACTGAAGGCTTTTCAGAGTCATAATCATTCTTATTTTCTCCATTTTCCCTTTTTTTTTCTCTCCAATCAGCCTCAAGCAAAACGGTGTCTTTTTATAACAAGGACACACGAGGAGAGACCCAGAAAGTCAGCTTTGATGGCGAGCAAGTCAAGCAGATCTTCCATGGGAGTTTCCACAAGGTATAGACTATTTTCATTCTCCCATCCAGTGAAAGTGAAATGGGCTGTTGGGTAACGCTCTAGGCTGATCAGCCAGAGTGCACGATACAGTGGTCGCACCTGGGCTGCTTTATCATTGTTGAATTTCCAGAGGACATGAATATTTTGTGAATACTGTGCATTCCAGTTCCTGGAAGTGTACAAAAGGTACAGATACAGACACGCTGGGCATGTTGCTATTTATGATGGCATTTATGTTTTATTCTTTGCAAGTTGCGTAAAACGGTATGTTACTAAAATGATGTCTGTACGCAGAAAGACACTAAGCCGTATGCATTGATGAAACTTTGCAAAAGTCTGAGTGCCAGTTCGTAACTGAGCAGAAATGCCAAGAAGAGCAGGAGCAGGGTTGAGGATTGGCAAAAACAAAGCGTATCGTGTAGTTATTTAAGTCACATAATACATTAGTGCTAATTGTTTACATTTTATGAGGACACAATACCATGAATACCATGAACATGATTGGATAAGATACTATTTCCCTTTTTTCTTCACAAATGCACATTCATAAGAACTTTGCTGATGGGTATCTTGCATTCTGGATTGAGGCCACTTTTCAATCATTGTCAACTTTCCAGAGCGCATCTAAACCACTGGATCGGAACAATACCGTTACTTTGAGTCTATTACCAATACATACCTCAGATTGTGAAAGCTGAAGCACATCGTTTGACTTTAGAATACTGAGAATTCTGAGAATAAAAACTTGTGTGAAGACTTATATGAAGCTTTATAAATATCCAAATCATCGGCCGACTGAAGGGAATAGCATGACCTTTCTCAGTCTCTAAAAGTTTATGAGAGGAAGCTTAGAAGTAGACAGATTCCCAAATGGCCCCTCTCAAGTTATGGGCAACAGTTCCTGTGTGATCTAATATCCCGATGTTCATCAGCACAATATTTTATTTTAGTAAAATAGGGGGGGGGGGGTGGTTTGTTAGCGCCGATTTCCATTTCCCCAGCATTAGATAAAGAAATGAAACACTCTCCACCCACAGTGTAAACAGAGCTTCTCAGCTGACATCTGTAGCGCTGGGTCCACAGAAGCACTTGGAATTGACTTCTTTGCTCCCTCAACACACAGTGGGCCATTACCAAATCCCATTGCACTAAAAGTACAAATAGTGCAGTTGAATATTGTGAATATTTCTTTTTAGCACTGTACTCATTGTATGAATCATAACACCACAGAATGGCCAACAGTTTTTATATGACCGAACGTTTCATGGATAATTGCTTTGACATTACAATTGGCATTTTATGCGCTTCAAGACATGAACTATAAGGAGCAAGTTCTGATTTTTGATGATAACGGTTTCAAGGTAGATGAGACTGGGTATTTCTTGACTTAAGCATGAAGATAAACTGAAATTGCATCTCGTGAATCTATAGAAAGATGTTCTGGCGCAGTATGGTCAGGTTTCATCTGATTGAGTCAACCAGGAGTCGCGGTGGCAAAAGCAATTCTTTTTGACTGCGGAATAGTCGGAGAGAGCTGGGTATCGGCTGCTGAAGGAACCTCGTGGTTGAATAACATTAAGGAACAGTTTTGATGTTTAATGCGGCCCACATTTACCATGGAAATATTCAACAGATGTGCTGTTGACAAGTAAACCTCTAATCACTTGTGTCATGGTGCCATTTGCGCAGTCAAGTATGTTGACACGAGGAAGAGAGAAGTTGGTTTTGTCAACCAGGAGTGTAATATGCAGAGGTGCTGAGGATTAGCTACCGTGCTTTAGTGCCCGTGTCGCAGTGAGTTTAAGTTTCCCCGAGTCTGTGAATATGTAATGCGCCTGACGTCAGAGCAGAGGGCACTCAGAGGACAGGAGAGACAAATATTTACAAGAAATGCAGCAGATGAAACCCGCTTGCATGACCACATTGCATTGTCCGTACTGCCATTCGTGCAGACCAATAAAAGCAGTGCAGTTGCTGGCGTGAGAGTCTGGAAAATTTTGGGTCAGTGTTGCAGTTATTAAACAATTACATCAGAAAGTGAGAGGAATGCCAGAATGGGCTCTCTCTCTCACCTTCATTCTTGCTCTTTCCCCTTCTGTCTTTTTCTGTTTATGTGTCCCCCCCCCCCGTGCTCTCCCTCACTGCCTCCCTCAGCCGAGGCTCCATTTTGTTGCTTTGGTCCTCAGCTTTGCCTCAGTTGCCTTTGGTATCTGGAGATCAGTCGGTGCTTTTGACTTTTCCCTGTGTGACCTCGTTGCCTGCTTCGCAACACGACAGTTTATTCACAGAAGTAAAAGTTTGATTGATCAGGATTCTTGACTTTCCAGATGTTTCATGGACAGGCAGGACATTGATGAATGACGTTTTCAGTATTGTGTGAACTACGTACCTGCTGTAAGTCAGCCGAGAGGCTAGAACTCAGAGTGAGTGATGCGGTACTTTACAAGAGCTTTCTCCGGCATTCAACTGGCAAGTAAATTCTTTCCTGCACACTCCTGTTTTGGTATGGTCACGTGAGAGTATGGTCCTCTAATCATGCAATGGTATGGTCTTTCAATAATATGGTCCTACGTTGGTATGCTCGCACATGTGGTGTATGGTCCTGTGGTGCTGTGGCCCAGTAGTGATTATGTCCACTAATGGTATGATCCAGTAATGAGTGATCTTGTGGTGGTATGGCCCCATTATATTCTGGTCGTGCAATGGTGTGGTCCAGTGGTGTATTGTCCTGTGGTGGTATGGCCTTGTAATGACTGGGTCCTGTGGTGGTATTATAGCGTAATGTTATGATGGCGAGATCCCTTCACGGTATGACCATGCTAAAGTGTTTTATTATTATGACATTCTGTTTCTTAATATGCTATGTTGACAGTATGACCCCATGGTAGTGTGGAGGTATGACGCTATGGTGGCATGCTCAAGCAATGGCATGAGCATTCTATGACTCTGCAATGGTTTGGTCCTTTAAGTGCACGGTCTACTTATGTATGGTCTTTTGATAGCATTACACTGCATAAGATACCATGATGGTATGATCCCATAAGGACAGTCCTGTAATGATGCAGCCTTAGCATGGCATGACCAGGTGCTGGTATGAACTTAGGATGGTATGGCCCTGTAGTCTGTGGTCAGTATTGTGAAGTATAGTCCTGTAAACTGGAGAATACCCCACAAACAAATGCACTGAAACACTGCTCTTCAGCTGTGACATACTTATGTGATTTACATACCAATGCTGGCCAAAACCGACCAAACAAACATGATTTAGCCAGTCAAAAATGCACTAGTACTTATGAGGGCTGCACATGTCATGTACTAAACAATTAGGGTCAGGAAACTCTTGCTAGACATACATACATATGTTTCCTCAATCAACTAATTGCATACACATTCTAAATGCTTTCCATTCGCATACTCTCATCTCTCTTGGAGTGCCTTCAGTGAACTGACAAACAGGACCTTTCTGCCCCGCTTGTCTTGCTTTCTGTTGCACAACTGCGTGTACCTTCAACCCCCGACAGCTACCTTCCTGTTTTTTTTTTTGTTTTTTTTTGGATGTACTTCTAGATATTATTTCGGATTTATGGATTCATAACAATTCGTTGGAAAGATGTACTGTGCTCCCAGTTAGAGTTGGTTGCTTTTGATTGAAAATGGCAGTCACAATGAATTGGTTTGAGCTTATTCTAGGGTCATAGAGTATAAGGAATAGGGAATCATCTGCCAAATATGATGCAACTCATCAGATTGAGCCAAGAAAACACCACCAATCGCTGAGGTGCATGCGAGAAGTATGTGTTATATTTCACTTGATGAATGAAATCACTTTTTTATGACTTATAAGGACAGGGGAGGTGTAATGTGAGCAGCCAACAGCCAAGGGTTCCCCAGCATTTGAGGCGCTGCTCTTCTCAGTCGTCATGTATTATTTTGCTCGGTCTGAAACCACAGAGCCTGAGAGCAAGTGACCCTTAGCTGAACGTGCTATCATGACTTTCTAATTATATTTCCAGGCAGGGGAAGGCATTATTCATGGCTCGTAGCACTATTACAGTCCGCATGAAGTGCTTTAGCGGGGGGATATAATGAGCTGTGTGGTGTATGTATAGATGTCGGCACTGACGTTCCCACATGCAGTGTCAGTCCTGACAAACTGCTGGGTCAGTTATGAACTCGCTTACCTAATTTAACCTCTGTGGGTAATATGCATAGCTTCAGCTTTCAGAATCCTTTGGAGTTATGGACCCTTCCTCCTGTGGTCTACAAAATATTGTGTCCCGTTGCCAGGCGAGAGCTCTTTAATTCTGGCTGTGGTTGCCAAGGCGCTCAGCTTGTTTCCTGTGTATGTACAGTATGAATTTTCCACAAGGAAAGCATGCAGATACTATAGCACAATAGTAGAATTTCTTTAGAAATCTCATTCAAATTGCAATAACTTTTGGCAGGGAAGGAAATCTTTATGGTGCACCACAAAATTACTTCATTGCAAGATGTGGTATAACAGTTCAGATCCAGACCTAGACAAAAAAAATTTACGTGACTTCTGTGGAACCACACATCCAGAGTCTGGAGAATAAGCATGTCGCTCAATGTAATAGCTAAGACAGTTGCTTGATTGGAGTTGCTGTCTGCTGTCAGTTACAGGTATGATCTTGAAGGCTAAAGCCTCACTTGTGAGTGAACTACTGTAGCTATCGTGTGACCACAATAACAAGGGTGATGCCATTGCCTGAGGTATATGCTGTTGTATTGTCATGTATTATTTACTTATGTATTATTTTTGCAGGGGAGGGTCCACAGCACTACAACTTATCTGCTGCATGATCGGCTATTTTCAGTTGGCAGTTGTCCAAATTCTGTTGAATTAGCCTTAACTGATTATTATTTATTATTATTTATTATTTAATAAATTAAAAAAAAAAATTTCTTGCCCAACACTCAATTTCCAACCCAGACTGTTCCTATTCCATTCAGTCTGGATCGAGAGTAAAGTACAAGTTGTTTATTTTTGGTGGTTATGCTTGAAGAAGAGATGAAATCCTCACCATTATCTTTTATTTTCAGATGCACATCATGGTTTCCCCCACAAACGTCAAAATGATCTTAGACTGCCAGGAGGTGGGAGAGAAAGAGATAAGGGCAGCCGGAAACACCTCCACAGATGGTTATCAAGTCCTGGGCAAGATGTCCAAGTCAATGGGATCGAAAGGAGACTCTGCGACAGTGAGCGATCTCTAATCAGGCTGAAATGACATCTTTCCTGTGCTGGCATGAGTGTTCTCAAAATACATGACGTCATAATTTACAACAAATTATAAAATTCGGAGACCAAATTGATTTTTGTTCTGTTGGCTTACTTGAAGTTTATAGTTTATTTATTCATTTCATTTTCTGTTTATGAGTTTCCATTATTTCTTTTTATAACCATTTCCTGCGTCAGTCATGCTCTAATACAGAGAAACATATAATGAACACAATGTGTATCACTCAATCAGGGTATCCTGAAAAGGTGCATTGTGTGAGCGAGTGTGTACGGATCTGAATCAAAGACACATGTAACATCCGTTCTTCCTCTCTTTTTTTTTTTTTTTTACAGTTCCAGCTCCAGATGTTTGATATTGTCTGCTCCCTGGGCTGGACAAGCAGAGACAGATGCTGTGATCTGCCATCCTTGGTAAGGAGTTTTTTTGTATTTTTTTTTACAGATATATGTTCATAATTATATATTTACGTTGTAAATATTCTGTACACATTTTGCAATATTTGCAGAATATTGGGATTGATTTGAATTCCAGGTATTTTGGGCTACTGCGCACAATAGTTTGAAAGGAGGAAAATTTGCTGTATTTTCTTAAACATGCATATTTTGGCCTTAATGCTAGATAACTCAAACTTAGTTAAACTTTTCATTCAGATCCTGAATAAATGGAACACATCACTATTTCTTGCATGGTAGTTCATTGGCATTAAGGCAGGTCAAGAAATGGAACAGTAGACAAGGCTACAGCGCTAAACCCAAACAAAAGCGAGACTGTCAAAATAGTATCAACAATAGCTTTTGTTATACAGTTTATATTTTACAGTGTTTGGAACTAAGCCTTGTTTTGTTCCCTCTGGGAGGCCTCACTTCAAATCCTCTTAGAGATGTACTTGAGCGCTTTGATAAATAAATCCAGCTGTTGTTTGGGTACTGCCTGATCACCCATTGACTGTAATATAAATGTAAGTCCGTATGATATATGTACACAGAATATATGCAAGTATGCTGTGGAAATCATTCTTATTTATGATAATATTTTGCTCAACACTTTTCCGAAATTTTCCAAAATAAACCAGTTGATACTTCACGTTACGATGATAAATTTTGCCTCCATAACATTTAAGGGTTGTCAATGTCAAAACCCTCCCTGAAATACTGGCACTTGCCACTCAGTAAGGAACCATTTTTGCTGTACTTAATGGCTGTGCAACATGGCCAATAACTACAATTTCTTTCCTTTCCAAGTACTGTACAAAGCATGTGTAGAGCACTTGTACTGCACAAAGCATGCCTTGACCATATATCTGCATTTTCCATACCAGGACAATAAGTCCTGCTAGATTCATACTTTGCAGATGGCTTGCAATGCACTACATGCTCGTTTCAGGCGGCCAGGTTGTAAGAGTCAGCCTGGGGCTAAATACTATTGACCCTTTGATCATGCAGAGGAGAACTTGCAGTGCATTGCTTGAAATCTTTCAGACGCAACAGGACAGTTAAGGTTCTTGTTCAAGCGTATGCACTGTGTCTCTCTACCCCTTAAAAGTGGAAGATTAATGCGTGTGTCATGGTTAATCATACCAGTAGTCATGTAAAAAGAAGGCATCTGCTTTGATGACATGCATGTGTAACACGTCATGTTTCATGTATCGTTTTACATGGAGCATGTTGAAAATCGTTATGCAACTTATTAATTTAGCCAAAAGCCTATACTTGAAGGTACTGACATTGGGAATCATCTCCTGATGATACCTGTGTATGCATTCATGCTGTTCTTACATTTTCTTTCCTTTTCTCAATTTCAGAGAGATGAGGCTAAATGCCCGCCTCTTCCCAACTCTTGCCAATGTGCAGTAGAGAACATTGGGCCTCAAGGGCCCCCTGGACCTTTGGTAAGCACATTCGCCATCTCTGTCTATCATGCGCCGTGCTCCAACTGTGGTCCCAATTGAGATTTTTATTGTGGAAACTGTTGTTGTAAATATTGAAAGATGTAAACATTATTGACTGTAAATGGCTTTTGTTGCTTTGTTCTCTCTTTTGGATTATGCATTCTTTGGTTATACTAGCATAATACCAACATTCTTTTACATCATCCAACTTGCAGAATATTTATGTGGCGTTTGATGGCTGTTAAGACAGGAGCAACTTGTTAATCTTGATCTGATGGTTTTAAGTGCAAGCCTGCAGCGGTAAAACAGCTCTTTGAGGTGCTTGGCTTCACTTGTAACCTCTTGCTTTTGTAAGGGCTGAAAAAAAAAAGAATTGCTTAGCTAAATAAGCTTAGCTAATTTTGCTGTTCTCCCTTCAGGGTGTGCCTGGCACTAAAGGCCCACGAGGTGAGAGAGGAGAATCTGGTCCACCTGTAAGTGCATTTCTTTCATACATTTGTAACTTTCTGTTAGCTTGAGCTAGCATTTTTTTCTTAAGCTTTTTAACTATTGAATACATTTCAGTGACAGATTTACAAAAACCTTCAAATATGCAGAATCTTTTGGCACAACTAATAATATGACCAGTGATTCGTCACAGAATTTGGTTTGCACCAATCTTGGGTTTTGTTAACCTAAACAGTTTTGTACATCCAAAAACTCTCAGTAAATTAGGCCCATAGCGTGCTATTTATACGGGAGAAGTTTTTACTTTGTCATCTGCGAGTGACCACTGTGTACAATTGGCACCACCAATTTGAAAACATAGCACACTAAACTATTTTATTCATTTTATCCTGGCATTCATTAGGGAGTAATGATTGGCATGTCAATGTTTGTGGAACTTTCTTCAAGTAATGTATTTTGCATTGAGGAATGGGATTTCTGAAAAGATGAAAGTATGTAATGACAGTGAAATAAAAGACTAATTTGTGCACATTTCTCCTCCCTGATAGGGTGACGTTGGCCCACTGGGACACCCGGGATTACCAGGCCCCATGGGACTTCCTGGCCCGCAAGGGCCGAGTGGCAGGGCAATCACAGGAGATCCTGTATGTGATTATGTGCCAACAGTCACTTATTCAATCAAAATCTCTGCACATAGCCAGCAGTTTGAGACTTAGCACTCACTACTCTTTATATCCTCAGTAGCGGAAAAAATGTCATTATCAGCCAATTTTTGAAGGGAATTTAAGAGCTGATTGCAGGAAAGAGATTTGCTGCTCGCATTCCTTCACGTCTGGAATCAGCCTCTGATATCAAAGACCCCCAGAGCACTTAATACTAATGCAGCAGCATAAATCAGCTCAACATCTAAGCGCACTCCCTTCTGAGAGCAAAGTAACATTTGCAAACACTGGGTTAGCCTCCAGAGTCAAGGAGTTAAATCAGACGCAACCAAGAATAAAGTGATTGTACTCTATTACATTCAAACAGCTTCCTTACTGGTTTAACAAAGAATTTAAAGTATGTTGGCAATGAAACCTGTCAGTGAAATTTAGACTCCTCTAATCTGCTGTTCCTCCACTGCAGGGGCGACCCGGACCTAAAGGAGATCCCGGTGACAATGGGCTACCCGGACGGAAAGTGAGTCAGAGCTTTTGTGCTTTTCACTGCATCTATGTGTTAGAAGAGAAAATTGCGAATAAACCACAGTCTACAGTTGCACTACCATTCTGGAGCGTCTCCACATGGCTGACCTCGGGAAATATTTCATGTGAAATACTTCAGTGTCTAACAGCCGGTTCGGATCATATATTTGTATTTAATCCTTATTGAATTTTAAAGAGATTCCCTTGAAAATGAGTCCTCGCCTGACCTCGGAGCATGTGGAGAAATGGGACACCCTGCTCTTTAAAGCAAATATCGTTTCTGACGCTGAAGCCGTTATAACTCTCCTGGATTGGAGTGGCTCAGCAGTCAGTGGGAAGTAGAATGCACTAGATGGTGTCCTTGTTCTTGGGCAACCA
Source organism: Gymnothorax reevesii (assembly GCA_029721435.1). Lineage (NCBI taxonomy): Eukaryota > Metazoa > Chordata > Actinopteri > Anguilliformes > Muraenidae > Gymnothorax > Gymnothorax reevesii. Next base: position 23,345,251 of record CM056576.1, on the reverse strand, counting down.
ATGAGAAACGTTCTGTGTCCAAAGAGTCTTCAGAAGTGACTCGACCTTTGATAGAATTTTTTTTCCTCAAATATCCTGCCTTTTAAGGAATACATTGGGCTAGACTGAAGATTTTATGGACATAAATCATCTTGCTGTTTGACCATTAGGACAATAATACAATCTGTCTCCATTCAGACTTGGCGCTCCAGCAAATTAAAGTGAAGCAAGGTGGAAGTCTGCCTGCCATAGCTTCACATGCCCTAAAAGAATATATCCTGTCCCTGCATAGAGCTGACCTTATATGACCTTGACCTTTGACCCAGTGACCTCCTAAACCTAGTCAAATTAAACTCGGTTTGGAGTTACCATGTTGGATTTTGTAGAACTCCGTCCACTCCTTGAAGTACAAAAAGCACAAAGAACACGTCACAGACAGACTGTGTGACGGCTGGAAAACAGTATGGCTCTTAACCACTGTGTGTGGTGGAGACATAATAATGACTAAGAATGCAATCTATCATTTACTAGATTTGAGGGTATTTCTGTTTTTCATATTTGCCCAGACTCATATGGTTTGAATTTCACATGACCACTGTCTAAGAAAAACTTCATTCATGTGGACAGGAGTTATGCCACCTTCAAAATACCTGTAGAAGGGGATAGCCAGACTAGCAGCAATGATGTTAAACATAATCTTAGCCTCTCTTCATGTTCATACTGTACATGTGTGATTCTTTGTTGGAGGTCGGCTGTGAAGGTAGTCTCTCGCAGTAGTATAAACATTCAAAATTGGACAGATTCGAGTGGCACTATTGAAAGGAGTACCAGCTATAACGAGAGATTCACGCTCTCTTCTGATGACCATTGACAGATGGTATTACCATGTAAAAGCCACCTCTCATAGGCACAGTGGACTTTCCACTCCAACTTCCACAGATGGACCCCATCAAGGTTGCCTGGAAAATGTCAAGAACAAAAGCCACCAATTCTATTGACTTTCCATAAAAAACTTATAGAATTCCTCTTTGTAGGACACTCAATGCTTGCAATCAGTCTCAGTGGTCTTGTGCCAGAACTGCAACTGGCAACTGGGCTGTGTTGGGAAGTGTTGGAACATGCAGGAATTATGAGATAATTAAGGCTTCTTGACCTCAGTATTTTTTCTGTTGAGGAGATATTTGGTTTCAAAAGAGGTTAAATGCTCAACCTCTAATCAACACAAAAGAATCCACCCTTTTTTAATTTTTCGTTAGTGTACATTGGTGAAGAAGCTGTGAGCATAATGCTGTATCAACACACATTTCATGGCTAGCTGAATACGAAGCCCAGTTTTACAATGGCTAATAAAATGGATCTGGGACATATTATGTTCCTTGTAAATCTTGTGCCGAGACATCAAAGGGTTGAGAGGAATGATTGTAAAAAAGAAAGCAAGGCTTAACTGCAAACTAAAAAAAAAAAATAAGAAAACATTTAAGAAGATCCTCTGTCCAAACAGAATGTCTGTGGCACCACTAGGTTGTTTTGAAGTGATTGGACAAAGGATGGTGATTTTGATCTTGAGTCTTACATGCATTGTATATTTCTTCTTTGTAGGGCACACCTGGACAAGCTGGTGCTGTTGGCCCTGTTGGACCTGCTGGGATACGGGTACGAGTGTTTCTTATATTATTTTTCTGTTTGCAGTATGGAATTTAGTCATTAAATGATAACAATGCATTGTCATATGAAGCTGGAAACGGTATTTTCAGCTCAGAACATATGGCAATATTAACTTACTATATGTTCTTTTGCCCTACTGAACGTTTAAGGTAGCTTGCTGTCAGTCGCTGGTTTGATGTATGCCATTTGTTTTTTAAATAATGAAGTACAAAAAGAGATCAAGCTATCATGATTAAACGACATGTCTGTGACAGGCCATGGCCATTTCTAGAATTGCTCAGGAATATTTATTCTTGCGCCATAACAACTGCCAAACGGTGCACTAGGGAGCCATGTATTTATTTTATTTGTTTTTTCTTTTTTACGCGATTTCATGAAAATACATCTTGTTCGTCAGCTGCTAATTTTTTGGCGTGTATCTTTCCTCCACTAGATGTACCGAAATTGCTCATTAATTGACAGGATTGTGACCAAAAAGTACATAGATATCTGCTCATTGAACTCGCTTTAAAATCTTTGACATGAATATAGGGTTGCAGACTCCTCTCGTCTTGGAAAGTTGTTAGACCTTGCATGGAAAAGGCTTTCTGGCTGATTCAAATGGTGTTTGGTGATTCTGAGGTTTAGAACTCCTCTGGACATTCAAATTTTTCTTTACTGATCTCAGCAAAGCAATACACAGACTTTTCTCTGTGCTTCGGTGCAGTGTTGTACTTAAACAGGAACAGGACTTTCCCAAAATAAAGCACAGAGTGTTGTAGATTATCCTGTGGAGTTCATGGGCTCTGCCCTAAGCATGAAAAACATCCCCAGACCAAACATCTCCGGGTCTTTTTGGAAATGTGGTGAGAAAAGATCTGCAGTGACCTCACATGATATTCAAAAAACTTTCCTATGCTTAATGTAGGGACCCCCAGGAAAAGATGGACCAGCCGGACCAAGAGGCCCACCAGGACAAATGGTATGTATGATCATGCAAAGAGCTTTAACCCCTTTGCGCAGAAGCCAAATTTGGCTATTTATAATGCTTTGTAATTCACGCTTTGAGTCTCAGGGGGCCGGGGCGGGGGGTGGGGTGAGGAGGAATATGGCTCAACTGAGGCAAGACACTTGCAGTATTTGGAATTCCATCGTATTTCAGTTTATTTTCATGATTTTGGTGTAGAAAAAGGGCTACAAACATTAAAAAATACATGTCAATTCAGCATTGAAATTCTAAAAAAAATATATATATATATATATATATATATATATATATATATATATAATACTGATGATTGAAAAATTGCTGGGAGTTAAAATCATACATGTTTGGGATCATAAACTCTTGGTCGTCATCTGAGTATGAAATTGTTAACGATGTACTCTTCAGGAGCCAAATAAGACAGTTCCCCAAACTCGCAGAGCCCTCAAAATGGTGCACTGTTAAATCATGAAATAATCATATTGTTAACACAAATCAACTTTTGACGCGTGCAATTTGATATGAATTGATGATTTTCCAGTTGAATTTAGCAGTTTATCAATATAGGCCCCGTTGGGCATCAATGGTCACTAGTAACCTCTTCAAACTCAAAATGATAAAGTTTAGAATTTTGCCCATTTTTCTTCGGAGTCCCTCAAGCCTGTACACATATTCATAAAAGGAACAGCTTATTTAACGGTCAGAGCATTCACCCTGCTATGAAAACCTTGGAGTTCCCACATCCGAACTCGCAAGCTTGTATAAACACCTTCCACATCTTATAAGGAACAAGTGTTACTCGATAACACAGTAATATCTGAAAATTACATTATTTAAGCAGACCAGACATTCCTCAAGCAGGAAAAAGCAGGCACTATGCTATCTGAGATTGAACAGAAATGTGCAAGGAATGTAGTAGGGGTCAACCGAAGTTCTTGAGCTGTTGGCAGTTTAAACGAGCCAAAACCTTGGCATTCGATTTTGTTGAATACAGTATACATTCTAAAACAAAAAGCCACACTGAGCAAAATGCCCCCACATGCAGTATTATTAGCAAAGACTAATGGTCACTCTTACTAACCAACATGGCAAACAAGCTCTGTGATCATCATGCCTATGGTAAACCGAGAATAAAAAACAGCTAGCCAGCTAGTCATAACTAAAATATGCAATTGCACTTACTGGTAAAATGAAGAAAAACCTTCCTTCATTGAATTTGTCCTCCATACATAAATCTATCTGGTAGAAGGAAACCTGCAGTCCTGTTTCATTTGGAATAATTCCCATTGACCATGTCTGTATCTCATTTAAATCCCGGAAATGTAACTGAACACTTCAGGGCGGTTTTGGGGATCTCTTTTTCTTTGATATCGCATAATTTTAAGCTGTGCAACCGTGCACAGCATTAAGGGACTATGACCGACTTTGCTGTTACGCAAACATTTATATACTTTTCTTATCGTCCAATCAATGTCAATCAGTTACTGTGGAAAGTTTATAATCGCTGGAATGGGATGAGAAACTTGTCAATCAATAGATCATTACTGGGGAAGTGTCACATGTTCAAGAACTATAACTTTGTGTTATGCAAAGTAAGCAATTGAATGAGTGGCTAATGAATGAGAGTATGTGGTAGGATATAAGGGAGCTCTGAATTTGTCGATGGAGGAATCTACGCGTAAATGCATGGTAGGGAATTACACTTTTTGATATGTGATGACTATAATTGATAGTAGAATGATAGTGTCAATACCATGCCAAATCTTTGCTTCAGAAAACTGCTTTTTCTTAACTACTTAATTGGGATACCATTGGCTCATTATTGCTGAAGTGGTTGCTACAAAAGACAACATTTTTTTTGTTTGTCGCAAGAAATTTTTTTGAAATCCTGGATAGATACTATGGACTAGTATATTGAACAGTTTGCACATCAGGTTTAGCTGAGGAGTTTAATTCATGCAACTACTGGGAAGCAGCGATGGGACTTAACTCATCCATATTCTAAACCGTGTACGAGCTCAGCTTGCTAGTGAATATTCAATAATTCATCTGGGTGTGCCATCTAGTGATAGTGTAACTGCGTGCATAAATTGAGCAGCTCCAGGTCTGCTTGCGTCTACATCTGCGCAGAGAGGTGAATTATCTGAATTAGGGAAGTGTGATTATCATGATGGCTGGGAAAAAAAGTCAAACATTTTTGTAAAATGTATTATGGATATTTACACATTTTAGATTGGAAAAATTCTCTTGAATTTAATTCCATGTTTCACCCTGGAATCCTCAAAATATGTTTCTTTGGGATTCCTTGTGCTTGAGTAATTTTTTGTTACCCCACAGTCCCGTATTGACTGAATGTGCATATACTGCATTCAGTGTATACTCTTAAGCATAATGCAACCCTGTTTCCCAGTTGGGATGTTGTCTAAAATGTAAATTAAAACAAAGCAATGATTTGTAAAAAACTCTATATTTTTTTTTGAAAATGGTGCAAAGACAACCTATACAGTGTTTAAACTTCTTTTGTGTGTGTGTTTACTGACGAATATCTGCTCCTTTTGAATTTGATGCCCGCAGCACATAGCCGGGACAGGGGCAACAAAAGACTAGAAAGCGAGTATGATGCTGAAAAATATCGCCTTTCCCATTATTAGACATACAGTAGTTTCCTCTGAATTGGCCAGTGCTCGGCCACACTTAGCAGCAGATTCGCAAAAAAAAAAAGACCGTGTGCTGACATGGAGAAGTATTACAAATTATTATGGAAACACGGAAATGTTTACATCTATGATATTGACGGGCATAGATTTGACTTCAAGTTGCATTTCTGTGCACATATTGTATTTTGCCTGATAATCTCAACAATGTTCACTTTTTCACAAAATTCATTATTCTTAGATTTCATTGCATCAAGGCATTGTCCTCTAATTTGTTTTACAAGACATTAGCAAATAAGAAAGCGGTTCTATGCTTACTTTTCCCATGGCAAAATTAGGACTTTTCTAAAAAGGCTTGAAATGTATCAGTTTTTCTGCTAGCCTTCGCCTTTTGAAACTCTTCAACTGACTAGAATAGCTAAATTAAACTATAGCCTACAATTTCTAATGTTGTTGTTGTACTTAGCTAGCTAACTACTGGCAGCAGCAGGTGATAATTTTGCTGGTGTCACTATTGTTGTCTCATTTGCAGGCAGCTTGTTAACATCCTAGCAACCAGTTGCACCATATATGAATTATTTAGTGTTTTTCCCAATGAATGTTTTAATCCCAGGCCTCACAGTGGGTTCTTTCACATTGTTGGGCCTCTGGGCTTGAGCCCCGGTAACCCCATGCATTAAAACGGCGCTGGGTATGGGGATGCATTAGTGCAGATGGCATGGGTAACTTGCTGATCTATGAAGACACAATCAATACTGAATGATATATGCAGGTTTTGGAACAACATATGCTGCCATCCAGACTATGTCTTTTTCAGGAAGGGCCTTGCTTTTTTCAGCAGAACAACGCCAGACCACATTGATTACAACAACATTTCTCCATAGTAAAAGAGTCCAGGTGCTATACTGACCAGCCTGCAGTTCAGAACTGTCACCTACTGAAAACATTTGGCACATTAAGAAATGAAAAATATGACAAAGGATGCTACACTGTGCTGAGCAGCTGAAACAATAAGCAAGAGTTGGAAAGCACTTCGCTCTCAAAACTACAGCAGTTGGTCTTCTCAGTCCGAAATTGCTTAAATAGTGTCGTCTAAAGATGAGATAATGCAACTCAGTGGTAAACGTGGCCCTGTGTCAACTCCTTTAAATAGTGTTGCAGGCATCATACTCAAAGTGAGCATATGTATTTCAAAAAAAATTTGCTATGTTTCAACATCTGATATGTTGTCTTTAATCTATTTTTAATGAAATACAGAATCTATATCATTCGCAAATCAATGCATTTTGTTTTTATTCACATTTCACACTGTGTCCAAACTTTTTTGGAATCGGGATGGAACATGAATTTTTGAGTGATTTATCCAAATTATTCAGTTCTGCCCTGCTGCAAATTCCAGTTTAAATTTACCTAATCCTATCTGGTTTAAGCATTGCTTTCAACATGGTGAGGTAGTTGATCATGTGACCTGCTAATATTTTCCACGAATCACCAGTCTGACAACCAGCTTGCTTTTCCAGTTTAACCAGCTTTGAGTAGTTTTGTCCCGCAAGAGATCAGCTCTGACTAGAAACCAACAGACTATGATTAGCGGGAAGTGTACAAAATGAAAAAAATGTGTCAAATCATCTTCAATCATCATAGAATGCCAGCTGGTTACGACTTGAGTTAGACCTTGATTTGCTTGAATTTTAAGCAGGCGATCGTTGATACCAGATTATAATGAGGCATCGACTCAATGGTGTCATTAATTGCGAACGCTGTGAATCTTCCATAGGCTTGGTGCCTCATATGATGATGCTCTTTGTTGTCTCAATGTTCTAAGCTCTTGCATAAACAATCTCACCTGCAGGGACCTTCTGGATCTCCAGGAATGCCTGGACCAATGGGAAAACCAGGAAAATCCGGTGACACAGGACCCGCGGTGAGGAACTGCACATGTTCATGTCTGAACAAGCTGCAGGATCAGCCCTAAATCTTCCAAATTTACAGCAGCATCGACAAACTTCAACAAAGTTTTATGTCTTGAATGATTCACCTACTAAAAGACCCTGATGGTAAAGCTTCATTGTGTGGGTTATACTTTCAACATTCGTATCAAAAGCGCAGGCTGACTCAGGCGACATTGAGTATTTCAATGTAAAATTTGTTGTTTTCAAAAACATGCAACTAGTGAAATTTTGAAGGGAAAATTTAATATCTTGCTATAACATGGGTTGAGACAATGTCTTATGGGCGGAGGAAGAATTGTGTCCCATTTCGAGATCCTTGATTGTATCAAATATTACATTAGGTTTAATGGATAAAATATGTGTTTTCAAATTTTCCTTATTTAATGAGTATACCTATTTTTCTCTTTGCATTACTTCATGAATTTCATTAGTTACAGGAATTTTATGAAACAAATACCTGAAATGATTTAGTGTCATGAGATCCTGATGTTTAAACTTGCACACAATCACATGACATACAATTTATCAATTTGCTATGTAGGATACATATTTGAAGAAAATAAACATGGTCATGATAGTGTAGTATTAGTGGACTATTAGACTTTCTACGAAAGTGGTTCGCGTTTTGGAGGACGTTAAGATGGAGTGTTGTAGATCTTTTGTTTTTTTGAGTTGAAGTAGACTTGCCAGTCTTAAAACAATTAATCACCAAAGCGATCATTTTAAGGTATCAGTATCATTGCAATTGAAGCACCTATTACTAAGAACCCATAAGTCACACTTGACTTGACTTGACTTGTGGGGTTTTAGTAATCAATGCTTCGATTGTCATTTTTTCACACCATACAAAATAACAGTCGTCTATTTGCAATGCATACCCACATACCTTGGCTGAGTGCGGCTAAAATCACTTCAGTGCTGGAAGATCCTTTTCCTAGAGATTTCTTCTGGTGAAGAAAGCCAATTAAACTCTTGTTTTGCATGTGCTACCCTGCTAATTGGACTCCCACAAAGAGCTTTAGCCTTTGAACAAGGTACCCTAGGTTAAGTGAATACCTATAGCAAAGGATCATGAATCTTCAACAAACAGGTTTCGTTATCATTACCATTGAGTAAATCAATGAGAAGCAAGCCAAACTGGACAAAATTATAATTTCAAGATTTATTGTGAACAATATTTGTCAATATGTAGGTACTGTATCTGCAAAGGACCTGAGGAAATATTAAGGATGTGTGATGGGACAAGTGAAGCCCCAAACCCTGCAAGATGGCCTCACAAAATCTTTGCATTGTACCAGCCCTTTGGAAAGACAAAAAAAATCTTGAAACAGAATCAATTGCATACATCTTTAATTATATGCAGTATTATTTCATTTTTTCAGGATGTAAAATACACAGCGAATTGATCTGCATTTTATTTTTACAGGGTGCAACAGGTTTAAAAGGAGACAAGGGCGATAGGGTAAGTACCATTGTTTGCATGCAATTCTGCCAGAAAATTGTCCAAGGGAAACTTAACATTTAATAATTCAACTTTTCCCAGGGAGACATTGCATCCCAGAACATGATGAGGTCCATCGCTCGTCAAGTCTGCGAACAGTTAGTCAACGGTGAGCCATTGTTCAGAATATATTTTTCTGAAGCTGATGTCAAATGATTGCATAAACTCCCCTTTTCCTTTTTCTGAAAATGTCATTGCGGTGCGTCTGTGAAAAAGTGGCCTTACCCTCACCTTTCTACTGTATATTGTAGGTCAAATGGGCAGAGTTAATCAGCTTCTGAACCACATTCCCAATGGTTACCGTAACAACAACCCCGGTCCTCCTGGTCCGCCGGGGCCACCAGGCGGTACGGGTCCTCGTGGCGAACAAGGCCAGGCTGGGCAAACTGGCTTCCCTGGAAATCAAGGTTTACCTGGTCCTCCAGGAGACCGTGGTGCGTATTCAAATCCTAACTTGCGTCAACTGTGTACCGACATCTAGTCCCCACTCCTTGAATTTTACTGGGATACTGACTGCTGAATTAATGGAGCTGAATTATGGCAAGTGGTAATTGAAGTTGATAACGATTTTCGATATTTGGCGAATTTTTAAAACTGCAAAGTATATTATGTGTTTTTTGAAGCATCACGGTTTTTTTTTTTTAGATGATATTACCTCAGATACACTTGAGGTGTCGTCTTCAGAAATTAAGCATGGATTGTGTTTTGCCTCCTCTGTGTGTGTGTGTGTGTGTGTGTGTGTGCGTGTGTGTGTGTGTGTTTGCAGGGCTGAACGGGGAGAAGGGTGACAGGGGAATCCCTGGCATTGGACAGAGGGGACCCAGAGGATCGATTGGACCTCCTGGTTAGTGCTTAACTAATGAAGAAAACATAATTTATTATTCTCATGAAAACATCCTGTCATCTGAATGTATCACAGTGTAAATGCTTCATATGATTTTACCAAGAATGGCTGCATGATGAAAGACAGTCAACTACTGAGTGAGAGCAGGTGAAGTCTGTTATAAAAAAGAAGCCATTGGGCTTGAGCATTTCTTTATTGTGCAGTTTAACAGATTCAGGGAGTCTGATTTTGAGAGCAGGGATACAGTTCTATCACCAGAAAGCGGTCACAATTCACCCTGCCTTCTCCTTGCCGGAAGGAGTGGCCTTAAAATTAACGGCCAAAAATGCTCTACGGGTCATCCAACATAAGCATTACCTCATCTGCCCTTGGGCTTTAGAGTAGCAGAGCTCACGCAGCCATCTACCCTGATGGTAATACAGTGTGCTCGTCTGACTCTGAAGTACCGGGTCCCCAAAGACTGGCCTGCAAAATGGGCAGTGGAAAAAAATCACTCAGTATATTCAGTTTCCAGTCAAACACTGCCTATGCAGTTGCAATGAGAGTTAAGGGGAATAAAAATGCCTAAGCGTAAGGGAAGTCAATGATGAGTCATCGTTTTCCTGCTAATCAGATCGCTGCATGTTGAGCCCTCCCTGTGTGTTTCATTGATAACATATGCTCTGACGGAAGGAGGCAAGAGGTGGAGAAAGATGAGGAAAAGTTGGTTTACTTCATCTACACGGGACTAAAGGACAGAAATGACAATGACTCCACTGTTCTCTGACCCATAAGGGGTCAGAGCTAGGGTATATATAGTATATACCAAAGAACTCCGTCCGTTGGTCCGCACCAGTTTGTCTGACCGATTTCTCAAAAACTGCTCATCAGATTGTTCTTAAAATGTAGTCATGCAGTCTTCACTTCATTGAGAGGTGCAGTGCCAAATTTCATGAAAATGTGATGATTTTTTCAAAAATGACTTTTGTTTTCCATATTTTGAACTTAGAAAATTTACCACTGCAGATGTTGTCCGACCGATTTCTCGAAACTGCTCATCAGATTGTTTTCAAATTTCAGTCATGCGCTCTACACTTCATGCAGAGGTGCAGTGGCAATTTATATAGAAATATGCCATGCCTGTCTTTTTGTCCGTCCCGTCTATCCACAGCAGTTTGTCTGACCGATTTCTCAAAAACCACTCATCAGACTGTTTTCAAATTACAGTCATGCATTCTACACTCCATGGAAAGGTGCAGTGCCAAGTTTATTGAAAATGTGATGATTTTTTTCAAAAAACTACTTTCGTTGGCTGTGTTATTTTGAACTTCGAAAATTTACAACTGCAAATGTTGTCCAACAGATTTCTCCAAAACTTCTTATCAGATTATTTTCAAAATTTCAATCATGCATTCTATACTTCATGCAGAGTTCCGATTCATTTGAAAACATGCCATAATCTCTACGGTGCACAAGGGTCGAGGGTATTGGTGCGCTCACTTTTTCACTTGTTTGTTTTTGTTTTTGCTACATTTTTCAAGTACTATGATGCAAAGCCTATTACCCTCACTCGCCATTTTTACCGCTCGATGGCGATCTGAAATGTTTATTCTCCGACCATGATTCTCTTATCCCTTCCACAGGCCCACCAGGAGAATCTCGAACCGGACCACCGGGCTCTCCGGGCAGTGTTGGGTCCCGCGGACCTCCTGGGCGCCCTGGCGTGGCAGGGGTCAGGGGCCCACCTGGTCCACCTGGCTACTGCGATTCATCGCAGTGTGTAGGCATTCCTTACAACGGGCAAGGATACCAAGGTCTGTCTCCTCCTTCATAAAAGCAAATTACAGTGATACGTATCTTTGTCGAAATGTTGAATTAGGTAGAACACAAAACACTGTGCAGCCACAAAACAGACTGTTCACGGTAAAATGTTCCAAGTTATATAAACTCTTTGAGGCTCTTTAATCCCACTGTGGATTCAAATGGCCTCTATTAGAGCAGACTCTGTTAGAGTCAAATTAACCTGCATTTTACTGCATAGTTGCTTGTTTAAATGACATTGCTTGTCATGCAGACAATATATGACCTAAATGGAATCGATTTTCTAAATGGTATGAATCAGTTAGGTCTAGACTTATTACTTTTCCTCTGCACACCACCAAAACGAATTTGAAGCGAAGTAATCGAGGTATGATTGAAGTGTTGACTCTCAGGTGTAGTACAAGGGGTTTCACGACAATCTTGCATTGATCGTTGGGAACTACAGCCATTTTTATATGTAGTGCTTTATTTTCAGAGTTTCTAAAGCCCTGGTCCTCAAATCACGGTCCTCGAGGTCCATGACCTGCTGGTTTTCCACCCTCCCTTTACTTGGGAGGGTTACAGAGGGTTTACCTCAAGAGGCAAACCTCTGGTAACATTGAAGACAAAAAAGGCCAAAAAACATTTTGCCTGAAAACATCTAAAAAAAAGCCGGCCAGCTCAAGAACAAGATTCTTCGGAGAGGTGAAACCAAGATCAGCTTTTACCAGAATGATGGGAAGAAAAGAGCATGTAGAGGGAAAGGAATGGCACATGATCCAAAGCATTCTGTAAAACATCCTCTGTCAGAGGTAGTGGTAGTGTTATGGCATGGGCATGTATGGCTGCCACTGGAACTGGGTTAACTGCTGATCAAGGTGGCAGGGTGAATTCTGAAGTGAACAGGGTTAAACTGTATGTTCAGATTCAGCCAAATTCAGGACAGTGCTTCACAGTACAGATAGATAATGAGTAACAACTCAAATCATACTGCAAAAGCAACTCAGGGCAAAGAAATTAAATACTCTTCAATGGCTAAGTAAGTCACCTGACCTCCCCCCAACTGAGCTGCTTTTCATTTATTGAAGACGTGACTTCAGGCAGAAAGACTCACAAACAAGCAGAAACTGAAGACGGCCGCAATAAAAGCGGCATTTGGTAATGTCTCAGCATGTGGTGATGTCAATGGCTTCCAAACTTCAGGCAGTCATTAACTGTAAAGGATTCCAACCCAAGTAATCAAAATAATTCTTATATTTAGAATTTTGTTGGTTTGTCCAATTACATTTGAGCCTCCAAAGATGGAGGACTGTGTGTACACACTTCTGTAATTCCTAAACGGTTTCTGTTCGATTTTTGTGAAACCCCCCAAATTAAAGCTTAGAGTCCACTCTTCAGCCTTGTCTTGATCAACTCATTTCTGATCCATCGTGGTTGTGTGCACAGGCAAAATAATTAAAATTGTGCTAGAGTCCAAATACTTCTGGACATACCTGTATGTTTAAAGTTTGTGATTAATTTGTTTTTAATAGGAAAAAAATGACTATTTTTCTCCTGCCACTGGATCCTAACATCCTGTTTAACCTGTTTCAGGTCCGTCATAGTGCCTTTAATTTGTGGCCTGCGCTGCTTTCAGCTTGAGAACCTGAGAAAGACCTGTTTCTGAGATATTTGCTCACGCTTAAGAGACACCATAACAATAACCGTCATGGAATTGATTAACAAAAACTGTTGACCATGGTTATAAAAGAAAAAAAAACAAAAAAAAAAAACAAAGAAGACGTATACTAACCACACACCGTACAGCTACTAGATGATAATAAAAGCAACGGTGATGGCAACAACTTAATGGGCTGTTTGCATCTTGACGTCAAGCGGCAAAAAGACTTGGAGCCTCTTTAGGCGAAGGAGCATGTACAAACTACTAACAAGGTGGATTTATTTCCGACAACAAGAGCGTTAACATGGTAATGATAAGGCGATGTGTGTAAATAAACTAATTGTGCCTGGTAAATGATGTTTGAGCCCACATCCACTAAGATCAGTTTAACACCCTTAGTATGCTTGTGCATTGTAACACACTGCCTGCTGGATGCCAACATAACCTCTTTTATACAAAGTGCCTAAAAGATGATGTACCCAAAGACTGCTCAGGGCCCAGTTTCAGCACGTGCGATTTTGTACATGCAACCCGGGAAGTTTTATTTTTATTTCTCTCTTTTAATTTGAATGTTTTTGCGATGAGTGCTTAGAGCTGTCTTTTCTTTTTTCTTGTTGATAAGTCATTTTTTTCAGTTTACTTGGTTTGTTCTATAAACAATGCTGTTGCAGCATTTTAAGAGGACCAGCTCTTTAGTATCAAAAAATCCTCCTTCATTCTTTCATTATTATTTTATCAGACAGGCTGTTTTGCATCAAGTAAGGAGAGTGAATGTAAAATGAATTTATTCAACCTTAGTGTAGACATGTTTGTCAAAGACTGAGCGAAACAGTTCAATTGCCTATTAGATAGTAGATTCAAAATACCATGGTTTTACAGTATTTTCTTTCTAAAGATATTCTGAAACGTAATGTAGGTAAGAACATCCAACAACTGCTCTGTCTACACTAAATTTATGTTGAGTTGGCTGAAAAAATATTTCCAACCAGAACCATACCGACCTGAACCTGAGTCCTACGTAGTTCCTATACCTGAAGAAGAGGAATTCGAGACTGACTTCGATCAAAAACGCCGCCGAAAGAGGTCTCTATCAAGAAAGGATTCAGAGAGGATAGCTCCCTAAAAAAGAGGATTACGTTTTCGTAATAATTATTTGCTTTAGTTAAAATAAGCTTCTAATTCGGGAAATTTGGATGATGCTACATTTTGGGGGGTGATACATGTTTATTATTTGGACAAATGTTTTTAAATATGTGAATTTATCAGAGGGGAGGGAGGGTGCCATATTCAAAATTATAATTTCTCATTGTTTTTTTTTTTTTTTGAAAATCTGTGAGCTTACTATGTCTTTCCCTATATGAACCGCCTGTAATATAAGAGCAATAAATGTCTCATAGAATCCAATGTTTAATGCACTCATCGTGTAAGAATTGGTATTCAAAGACGCGAGGGCACATGGCAATGAACCACACAATTGTTTCCTATTTTATTTATCACATGGTACAATATAAACGTGTATGATGTTATATTACAATGGTATTTTTTTTTCTCCCTTTTTCTCATTGTGAAGTGGACTTTTCTTCCACCTACAGACATCCTTACAGCAGTTAAACAATGCTTCCATTTTGTTATTTTAGACTAAATATTTATCGGTTTTATAATACAAATTCACAGCTGATTTTACCAAAGGTGGAATTGCATGTCTGTGGTGTATATTTAGTACATTTTTTTTTAATCAGAATATAGTTGTCATTGTTTTTATCGGTATCGAATGCAGTTAAGATTTGTCTGCAAGCCTATGGATATAGAATTGCTGCTTTGTGTTTTTAACTGCAAATTGTGAATTTCACAGCCTTATTTTCTTATTTATTTCTGAAACAGGAGAGGCATTTTTCAATAAAACTACTGAAAATATATCCTGTGTATCCATATTTTGTTTGTAAAGCAAGAAAGAAACCCACATCTCAGAATGGGAGACGGAGAGGCCATATGAATTGGAAATGTATACACTTATCTGTGGTCCTTGTATGGTCTTGACACTGTCTTCAAAAAAAGGAAAAATTCCCTTGTTGTGCTGCTAGCCCTCTGTGGCCTAATGCAGAAATTTTTTATTGTACTCTTTGGCATGCAGCTACAGCCAGCTACTATGCGTAAGCTTGTTAACATAAGCTAATTGGTAGCACCAGTCTAAAATTGCAATATAATTGCTTTCAGCAGCTAACTGCTGTTCTTTGGTTCATGTACAAAAATAGGGAAATTCTGTAATGTTATAAAAGCAAACCGAAAAAACAAAACTGGCGGTTGAAGCAATCCGACACTGGATAAACTAACCAGGTCCGTTGCATTCCTATCACTGAATTGCTGTCTCAGCTATGGTTTTGCTTCACGGCTGAGATCTATCAAACCATCCTCCACCTATCAGGTCTACCACAAACAAAGCTTAAAGCTATGTCCATCTTCATCTTGCTGTAGACCATTTTTTTTGGTTTGACAAGCAACCAATGGAAAACAGAAACAGGGAACATTCAGTTTTCTGTTTAAATAAAACAATGATATTTAAATTGCCAGTGGAAGGCAAATTAATTTGAGACCTCAGTGGAAAACCCCCTTGTTGTTTCAAATCATACTGGCAGCATGACCTGGGCATAGTACTGGAAGAATCAGCCCTGTCTCCTCGGGTAACTACAATAAAAGATTTTGCAATGTAGCTGTTGCTTATAGTCCAATCATTACCTAATTGTCTAGAGTAAATGTTTGAACACTTTTAAGCTCCTAAGATTACACATTTACATACTGTGGGTTGTCATGATGGCCATGCACTTGTGTTGGGCTCAGCCCAATGCAATTATAGTTCACTTATGCTGCCTTCCAGAATACACAGCTTGTGACTGAAAGGTTGGAGGTCTCAAATTTCTCTGTTTACAGTAGAAATTTGCACTTGTAACTCATTTAAGCCATGCCTGACTGCATGCAGCTCTTGCCCAAAATTTCTGTTGTTTTTCAAGCTAGCTCAATTATTTATTATTTTTTAAATATATTTTAATAAATATATTGTATCAGTGCAGTTTTATATTTTCATCAAATTCAACATATCCTCCACGTTTCTGAAAATCTGAATTGCAGCTCTCATCAAGAGATCTTTGACCACTTATCATATGCACTTATCATTTGCTTTTCAAAGTCGCATACTGTAAGATAGGGTAACCCCAAAACCTTTGATTATTCAATTCTGACTCTCCAGGGATCTCAAGTGTTTGATGATGTCTCGGCTTACCAGAAAAATTGAATGCTGCCCAGTGTCCACCACAAACGGCAAGCTTCATAATCCGGAAAGATAGAGCAGCACAAATCAATGGCATTGATTTACTTCAAACACATGCAGCCCACTCCAGTGAATATACTCCAGTTACCCGACTCTCACATGATTTGAGGAATCCTCAGTAACCTGCAGCAGACCCAGCATCCGTCATCGCAGATCTAAACCTTAATTTGAAAGGCATGAGCCGGTAAGAAATGATGACTTTTTGCCCATTCCAGTGTTATCGATAACACTCCTTTGAAGTTGACTCTTGACTGAGCATTTGCTGAACTTTGCTTGGGTCTTCTCGACTAAAATACGCAAAGTCAAGAGCAGGGGTTGAGAGCAGTAAAATCTAAAACATCTTTCACATTTTGTCACAAGGCAAATGCAGTCTTTTACCGTTAAAAGCTATTGCAGGGTATTTCACACAGTGTTCACATGCTAGGAAACCTCAGTTGAGGTGGCAGACTGTTTAATGACTTATACGACACTAAGCATGATGTGTAAAGGCAGACTTTATGCAGACAGCTCGGCTAATAAAAGGAGGTGCATTTTCTGGAGATTTAAAGGTGTCATTGGAGGTGAAAGGACCAAAGCCTCAGGGGTAGGCAATTCCAGAGCTGCAAGGCAAAAATCTTTTAATGGGATTGTGGAATGGAATAGAACAGATTGTCGAAGGATCAAAGCACAAAAATGTGTTTGTTTTCTTTGGAGTATGCAGATGAAAGATTGACCATTGGGCAAGGCCAACAGGGGTCACGTTAGTAGCAGAGACTCTGGCAAAGAAAACCACCTTCTGGCACTGACTGCACAACAAGTGTTTCAACACTTTAAGATCACCCACGATGTGAGGTTGTGCTTGCGGCAAACACTCACTCGTAGTCAGCGCACGCTGTCCAAAAAGGGCACCTTGATGAATATTGCAATACTACAAATTGTACATAAATGTGGTGAGCGGATGTAAAGTTATAGATTATTGAAAATGTCCATCTGTACACAGCTGCTGAGGACTTGCATAATACAGCTCAGAGAAACAAAAAAAAAATGTAAACTTGGGTTCAGGGAAGCTGAAAGTATTGAATTCCCACATTCACATCATAGACTGTCTGGCAAGAGATTAACACTTCAAACGAAACAATTCTCTTATAAGTCAACCTTTCAATGAACACTGCAGTCCAACTGCAGCTGAGAAATTCAACAAATCCGATAGCTCCTGTCTGCACTATCGAGGCAGAGCTGTAAAGTTATAGAAATTCCCCAGCCAACAATGATTTCATGGAAAGACGGGAAGTAGGAAATTTCTGGCAGACGGAATTGTCAGCCTACCATAAAAGTGCCTCAGTGCCGTTACTCTTCACTTCACTTCCAGACAATTTACTCATCTGGTTCACCAAAATGATATTCCACAAAAATGATTGTCTCTCAGTGTTGCTTCCTGTTTTAATGATGACCCAAAGGAACACAGACTTAATTGAAAAAAATATGAATAGACTGTCACGGAGACATAAATGGGAAAAACAATAGACACAAAAACTATACCATAAAATGGCAATTCCCACTTCAGAGGAAGCTACGAACTTGTAATCACGGTCTACCGCACAGTCCTCGATAATAGGATCCAGACTGGAATTGAATGCCTCATCTTTTAATAAGAGCTGCACAGTCCAATACACAGTGTATTATGTCATATTCAGAGCATACTCTTCATTTTAAAATGCAAGTCTTACCACAAAATCTGCAAGATTAACTTAACAAAATAAAATATATTCAATCTCGTGGAATTCCAATACGTATGTGTCCAATGATAAGGATCTCTGTTCCTTCAGTGATGGGATCCAGGTTGCTGTCAGTGCGTCACAAATTAGCTGCTAGGCAACAGTTGAATAACCAAACTTCCGGAAGCTCCTCTGAAAATGCAGTTTTAACAGACAGCCAAGCCATCAGGTGCTCCTCACTGGAAGTATTTATGCTAAAACATTCATCAAAATTATGGAGAAGCATTTCATTAAACAGAAGCTGAAAAATGTATTTGATGACAGTAACATTATGAAAATGCAATGGGCCGTGCCAAAATGGTTGGCACACGCCATACCTTTCACATATTCTCTTTACATAACGAGAAAACCGCCAACAGTTGACAGTTCATATAAATGTATCACAGCACTTTGTTTCTAGTTTTGCGATAGAAATGTGAAAAGATGAGTTGTTAAGTTTTATTAAAGAATTGCCTGATGTTGGCTAACCGTATGCACTAAGTTTTTATGAATCCAAAGTGATTCATAAAACTCGCCAAGCTACAACCAGCTCAAACCAAAAACAGTCTGCTCCTTTGTCTAAACAGCACAAAAATTCACATTTCCCTAAATGGTACAGTCCATTCATTACAACATCAGCAAAAGCTGCCTTGCATTACTCAACATTCTGGGAACCCTCCTGCCTTAGAGGTGCCAGAAAAATGGAAAGAGGTATGGATAGAAAAGACACTAGGCTTGAAGCACTTGTGCGTTCATTTTACAAGCTTCACCGTCAGGTTAAAAGGTCAGGAGGCTGCAGATGATGTTACACAACACACAGCAGACGCATCTCAAGACCCAATGTCACCAAACCAGACATTCTGGGCTCTATTTAAAGATTGCAGATCAGGCTGCTCCTCATCAGAAAATCCTTTCTCAAATATTTCTTGTGGGCCTTCATTTACAGCCCCTGAACCCTTTTTCAGATAAACAAATCAGCTTATTCTGCAGGTATATTTTTAATTTGTAGTTGCAATTTCAACTGATGGTGCTGGCAGACTTCATATAATTGAAGGAAGGATGAAAGGAGAAATGTACCGAGGCATTCTTGATAAGAATCTGCTGCCATGTCCCATGATGCTGAACATGAAATGAGGGTGGACATTTCAGCGAGACCGTGATCCCAAACACACAGCCAAGGAAACTCTCAATTGGTTTCAGAGAAAGAAATTTAAGCTGCTATAGTCTGGCCGATTCAATCATCCGACTTAGTTCCAATTGAAAATCTATTGAAAGAGCCGAGAAGTTCATAGAAGAGGCCCCCACAACCCTCAAGATTTGAAGACAGTTTGTGTGGAAGAATGGGCCGAAATCACACCTGAGCAATGCATGCGACTAGTTTCCCCATACAGGAGGTGTATTGAAGCTGTCATTACCAACAAAGGCGTTTCAACTCAGTATTAAACAAATTTCAATAAGCATGTTCAATACTTTTTCCTTGTGTCATTCCACTTTCTTATGCATAACCTTTAATTTATGGACTTATTTGTTTTGATTTCTTTGTATGTGAGGATTACTTGGGTTGTTGTTAATTCATATAATGAATTGATGAACATGCGGACATATTTCACTTAGTTCGTGACCAAATTCACAATCCCAAACAACCAAAAAAATGATACTAATATTCCCTCCTAAATTCTTTACATTCGAAAACAAAGTATGATGATAGGTAGTAGGCAACCGTCAATCCTGAAGGATTATGGGACTGTGCCCTAGATGTATGTCTGGGAACAGCGTCTGATGTGACAGTGAAATCCAATATGGGCGTGCCCCTGCCTCAGTTGGTGCAGGTGAATGAGGAGGCAAGTCTCTCTGCTGGTTGCTGGGCCTTCCTCCGGAGCCATTTCTCCTCAGCTAGCTGCATCAGTTTGATTTTGAACTGCGTGAGATCTTTTGCACTGCACGCTTCCAGGCATCTCTGTCCACAGTGAATGGCTCCCAGGTCGTGGTATTGACGCCGAGTGCCTTAAGGTCGCGTTTGCAGATATCTTGGAAGCACAGCTGGGGTCTTCCTCTTGGCGTTTTCCCTGGTTTCAGCTCTTCATAGAGGAGGTCCTTGGGAATGCGGCCATCCCTCATGAGAGTGCGGTGTCTCAGCCAACACATTCGGCTTTGTGTTAAGAGGAAAAATATAGAGGGGACCCCAGCCCTCTCAAACACAGTACTATTGAGTACGTAGTCACTCCATGAGATGCCCAAGATTTGTCTCAAGCAATGGGTGTGAAATTCATGGAATCTTCTTTCCTGTTGAGAGTCCATTATTAGCTGCATGAAGGAGCATACTCATCACATACGCCATGTAAACCTGGGCTTTGGTGTGCACTGCAATTTGCTGTATGACCAGACACGTTTTGTCAGCCTAGAGGTGTTTCGCAGCCATTCCAATGTGTCTGCTGAGCTCAGCATCCAAAGATAGGTTGTCAGAGATTGTAGAGCCCAGATACGCAAACTCGTAAACAGCCTCTAGCTTGTAATGCTGTGAGAGGGCAGTCTGTCAATATCCTGTCACATCACTTGCGTTCTCGCTGATGGTGAAGCCGAACTCATTGTAAGCTGCGGCAAAGCGATTCTGGAGCTGCTGCTGGTCGTCCGTTGTATGAGTAGTCAGTGCCGTATTGTCAGTAAAAAGGAGGTCCCTGAGGAGTCTCATACATACTTTCATCTTAGCAGGGAGAGTGGAGAGATTGAAAATATTACCATCGGACCTTGTTCAAAGGTATATGCCCTCGATGGCTGTTCCAAAGGCATGCTTCAGCAGGACGGAGAAAAAAATGCTAAACAGGGTTGGAGCGAGGACACAGACCTGCTTGACTCCGCTGAGAATGTTGAATGACTCGGACGTTCTGCCTTCGTACACAATGGTTCCCTTCATGCCCTCATGATAAGATCAAGCTGATCAAGGTGGGAGGGCATCCAACTTTGCCAGGATTTTGAAGAGGCCAACCCTACTCACAAGATCGAAAGCCTTAGTAAGATCGATGAAGGCAAAACACAAGGTCTTGCTCTGCTCTCTGCACTTTCCTTGGAGTTGTCTCAGGCAGAACGCCATGTCAATGGTAAATCTCTCAGCCCTGAAGCCACACTGTGACTCAGGGTGTACTTTTTCGACAAGGATCTGAAGTCTGTCCAAGATGACTCTGGCGAAGAGTTTCCCCACAAAGCTGAGCGTGAAATGCCACAATACTTGTTGCAATCGCATCCCTCGCCTTTGTATTTGTGGAAAGTAATGATGTTCGCATCTCGAGGCACTGAACTTTCTCTCGAACAAAGGCACATAAGCTCATGCAGCTCCTTGGTGAGACTCTCCTTAGCACACTTGAGAACTTCAGGTGGAATGCCATCGCCTCCTGGGGCTTTCCCAAAGCAAAGTGCATCCAGAGCTTTCTTGACTTCACCAAGAGTGGGTATGCAGTGAGGCATGCCAACAGCCAGGCATGCTCACTACTGCATTCAAAACTTCTGTGTTGACTAAATTCACTCTGGAGTAAAGTTCTGAGTAGTGCTCCACCCAGCGTTCATCTCCTGTACATGGCCCTTAAGCACAACTCAGGTGGCTGAGTTCAGTGGAACAGTCTTGTTCTGGGTGGGTCCTATTACCTGTTTGATCCCCTTGTACATGGCCCTAATTTCACCGGCATTAGCAGCTGTCTCCTGGCTTTAGCTTTGCTTCAGCATACAGTCATTGGCGCAGTGCCTCACACCCTGTTGGACAGTGCCACAGGCGGTACAGTGCACCTGTAGGTTCCCCCCCGATGACAGACAAGCAGAGAGAGTAAGGCTCTCTCCATCTGGGGCAACACAACCTCAGCATTAGCCTAAAATCAGTTAGCTGACTTAAGCTGCCTCTTTCGAAAAGTAAGCATTGCAGAGTTCTCCTGTGATCTGGAAAACCCTAGTGAATTAATCAGTGGCAAGTATTCTTGCAACTGAATAAAAACCTTTAAATTCTGGCCTTTTTCTACCGGAAAAAAAAATTAGAACTTGATTTTGACAGTTCAAATAACTCTAATAGCTGATGTTACTGCAAATGAGGTTCAAACTCAGCTTCTCCCAAAAGTGACATATGTACTAGGTTTTTCCAGATCACAGGAGAGTTGTAAATGGTATCCCTCAGGTATGACTATCGCCCACTGGCGGTACCTTTGGGCGGTCCAGGCAGATCATTCTCCAGTGTCTGGGTGAACTCTTTCACTTTATCAGGATTGCGAGTCTTGCTGATGTTGATGTGTTGCCTACCTTCCTTCTTTGTTTTGTGAATCTTCCAGGGTTTGCACTCAACTTTGCTGACCACGAGAAAGTAGTCTCTGTCGCAGTCTGCACTCCGAAAGCTGTGAGTGAGTTTGATGGTACTGAGGTTGCTGAGTCTTGTAAGCACCAGATCAAGCTGATGCCAATGTTTGGACCTGGGATGTCTCTAGGATACCCTGTGCTGCGGTTTTGTGTTAAACAAGGTGTTTGTGATGCACAAGCCATGATGGCAGCAAAACTCCAGGACCCACTCTCCATTTTTGTTCATCTTCCCCACCCCAAACTGCCCAATACAGGTAGGCTACGAGCAGTGGTCGGGGCTAAACCTGGCATTGAAGTTTCTAGGAAGGAAGAGTGGCTCCTGCTGGGAAACTTCGGTGATAGCAGAGCTGAGATCATCATAAAATTTGTGCTTTGCCTCTGCTGAGGGAGACAGCGTTAGTGCATAGGCTCTGATAAGACTGACTGTCCCTGCGGCTTTTTAGATCTGGATCTTGAAGATCGGTACAAAGGAACCAAGCAGTTTGTTTCAGATGGCAAATCCAATGCCATGCTCCCTGGTCTCATCAGGCGGTTTACTTTGCCAAATGAAGGTAAATTCCTTTTCTCTGATGCTACCAGATGAGGAAAGTCTTGTCTCCTGAAGTGCGATGATGTCCATCTTGAGCCCGCTCAGTTCTTTGTTATCATGGCAGTCTTACGGGCATCACTCACTTCCGTTAGATTTTATGAGAGGCCAGTTGTCATGATCCTTACTTTCTAAGTAGGCAAGTTATGTTTTGCTTTTCTTTGGCTAGTGTAAGGTTAATGATCCACTTGTTGGGTTTCCCTAAGCCCCACACATCCAGTGAAGCAGGTGGACCATGAGGGACATCACCTTATTGGCTGAGGGCTGCTTTGCTTGAGGGGGGCAGCCAATGTCCAGTAAAAGCCTGGGATTTCTCCCACCATCAGAAGCGACCCTTGGCATTTTACTCTACGCCAAACAAGTAGTAGACTAATCACCAGTGACTGCCGCCTACTGTGTTGTGCTGACGCTGTCAAGCGAAGCTGGAGTGTCCTCTCCAGGGCATAAACCTGGGCAGATTCTATAAAGAACCAACTCTTGCCCATGCAGTAGATTCCCCCTCTCCATGACACCGAAGTAATCCAAGGGAAAGGCAAACGCCAATACAGCGTGGCAACGTTGCAGTAGTCACCTGAGTGTATCTAAAGCCAGCTGCAAACCGCCTTAGGGACTCCAGCTCCTGATTTGTCCTGGGAGTTGACTCCCGAGGCCTTACCCATGAATAGGTATGCAGCAAGGCAAAGGAGGTTTCAATTGAGAGTTTTCCCTCTCCAAGGTGAACTGCCTTTCTCTGGTTCTTAGGCACCAGAGGTCCGCCCTCGCCCCTTCTTCTGGCAGTAAAAGCAGTTCCGGCTGGCTGAGAGGCTAAGCCACACGAGCAGGCCAGGAGCTGGTCTTGGTTATCAGAGGCTGTTTGAGTCACACGCCATATGGGAGCATTTGCTGGACAGTAGGAGTTAATCCCCACAGCTAACCCCGGCAATGATACCCTTGGTACTAGTAGGCAGTATTTAGTATATTATTGACATGTGAAGAATTAATACTATGCATTTTGACATATCTGACACTGAAAATACAAGCACGGCCAAAGTTCAGAGGTCATGGTGGCCATGTTTGAAATTGGGTTGCAAAATCTTAATACAAAGTTTGGTGTCCTCATTGGTAGGAACATGTCTTCAAAGTTTCAGCTTCACTTGTCTGAAACCACTTGGGGCAGTGGTTTCAGGCAAAAAGATGTTTGCATCAAACAGCCGAAAATATGGGGGTGACCCAAATCCAGAGGTCATCTCAAAATTTCATAAAACGTGTGAAATGTGTTTTATTGCTTGCCCAACTCAATTGGGGCAAAAATAGCAAATCAAAAGCTCTCTTGAGCAGTTTTAACCCTTTCATGAATGAATTATGATGAAGTCAGACAGGATTTTTTTTAAATAATATGCAGCATTGCCCAAAATTGCAGGCATATATAGAGAAAAAACACTTTTAAACAGCAGTACACTGTAGTGACCTCCATGCATGAAAGGGTTAATATGGCTGCCATGATGACTACATTGGAATTGGAAGAAAAAGTCTTATATAAAGTTTGGCGTCCTCATTGATAGGAATATGTTTGCCAAGTTTCAGCAACATTCGTGCAGTGGTTTTAAATAAGATGTTGACATTCGACACCTGAAATGTGAGCAAGGCTAACGTGCAGAGGTCAGATCAAGGTCAAATTTGAAATTTTCATTAAACCCATCGAATATTTTGGGGCTCACTGAAAGCTACCTATATGCCAAATTTCAGCTTAATTGCTGTCAAAATGAGTAAGGTATGGCCCCATATGACATTTTCAATATTGCCACTACGGTCAAGGTTAGCTAAAAATAAATGTATGCTGCAATTTTTTTCCAACAGTTATTATTTTTCATGCTTATAACTACAATCTACACCATGCTCCTTTGTCAAAATCCTTCATTCTTGAAGTTGTGACTGATATAAAAATTTTTTTCCACAGTCAGCCACAGGCACTCTTGTTATTATGGTTTGAAAAACCTCTTTTAATTTCTTCTAACTTTTCATTCACTGTGCCCTTGCAGTCTTATTGACAAATAAAATATTGACTCTGGATATTCAATATAATTTAGCCTCTGGTTCCCTTCACGAGTTCTTATAGAAACTGGTAAGGACATGTCATAACCACTTTCAATTAAAAAATCATAATAAAACTTTCTGTGTCGACTTTGTTTCTAAACAAATTATGCCTTGTTCACCTGACACAGTGTGCAAATGAGAAGAACACAAGACACTCAGTGTCAATGGTTTGAAATAGGACAGTATAGTAACTGCAAAGTTGAAAACTATAACCAGTCAGCCACCAAAAAATTCTAAACAATCCAGATAACTATACAGTAAATGTCTAATATTGCCAGCAATACGACGCTATCAGTCCATAGTAAGGTTCATAATGAGGTTCAATAAATTTTTTAAATCTAGAAAAAAAAGTACTCCAATGCTTTGGCAAAACAAAGATAGTTTGCACAAGTTTTCATGGCATAAAATTTAGATTAAAACTGGTTCTGGGCAGAACACAAATTAAATGTTATGTAAGTTTGCACAGGGCTCCAAGCTACCTATTTGCTGAATGGTTATTATCAAAAGACAGACCCAGCAATATAACCATGTGGTAATGAGTGCTGACACGTGCCTCACAGCTAGAGATTTGTGGGATGGAATCCAGGCCGGGGACATATCTGTAAGGAGAATGCATGTTCTCCCGGTGTTTTCGTGGGTTTACTCATGGTAGTCTGATTTGTCCTCACAGTCCAAAGGCATACATGCTGGGCTAACTGGAGACAATAAATTGTGTATTGGCATTTCATATGAATGAATGGTATGTACATTTATTCCCTACATGCATTATGAAAAGTGTAGAGAATGACATGAGATGGCTGAAATGCAGTACAGGTGTCATAAAAAAAAGAAACAAACATTCAATGGAGTAATGCAAGATGTTTTCCCTATGACCATGGAGGTAGTTTTTCCAGTTGAATAAACTGGACCAGATATAAAAGCCAGGAAGATGGTAACACTGCCTAACATTTACAAGCAGAAGGAACAATGTAAAAATCTGTAGTTTAAAATTGCCAAGAAAAATGCTTTTCTGTGATGATTAATGCACCTATTCTTCATTACAATAGCATAAATTACTGACCACAGTAATAAAATCCATGTGGAATTCCAATTTCCGAGAAAGCAATATAAATCCTCAGTAAGCGTCATTTAAAACATAATGCTGTGGCAGTTTAATAACTATTCTCTGTAGAAGATACATATTAAAGGACAGAATAAAAGCGATTTTATCAAATAATATGTCAAATATATTTTTCATGATTTTCAGAAGATATCAGAGGAAACTCAGAAGGCAAAACTCAATTTATTCTGTTTGCACAGCCATTCTTATTAGGACATTTCATTGGCATCCATTCTTTGTGGACAGTCTACACGAAACCTAACCCTAACAATAATCAAAACCAAATCATCATTAATTCTCACCTTAGCCTAAGCCCTAATCTTACCCTGGTTCTCACAGATGACATTTTGCCCTGTTAGAACCAGGTTTTGGTCTTCATGAGGACTACTGTCCCTGACAACGTCATTGTTTGTACCAGAAAATGTCCTCTGTACACAACAAAAATGTCCACCCCTCCTTCCTCCACAACCACACAGACCCCAACACCAACAAAACGTACCATGAACAAGGCACTCAAATTTTGCAATTAATTCATTGACTTTCATAAATTATACAATTTTCACAATGTGCTATCCTGTCCACGATGTACATTGGGGAGAAATGTGACATTTTCTCAAGAGTGAGCGTACCATATCAATAATTTGTTGCTGCACAATTTAGGCCTACAGACTGGGAGTCTGCATATGCCTGCTGGCCGCAAACTGCATACTGTACATATTGGCAGAGCACCATGAGGTTATGAAACTGACTGGAGGCCACGGCTGAAAACCATCAAGGACTCACTGTAACCATAACTGATTCAAAACACGTTAATTTCACCTGAAAATTTACCTAAATTAAAAGAAAAGACTTCAGAGAATAAAATTGGAATTAGAGATAAGCTTGAGGATTTGACGATCCTAACAGATATGTTTATGGCAAAGATAAAAGTACAGACCAGAGACATTTTAAAAATCTAACTAAATAAGCTAAGAGTGAAAATAAAAGACACAGATATGCTTCCATGGGGCACCTCCATAATAAACACTGTCACGAATCTTGTGTGTCGTTAGCACCGTCCTTGTTCCAGCAGTCTTTACGTGTTCTTTCAGCGTTTCAGCATTTCAATCATTCATTGTCAAGTCTCCTCTCCTGTTCCCTGGTGTTATCATTTCTTTCCCTTCCTTTTGTGAACTTCCCATCAAGACTATTTCTTTATGGTGTCAAGTGTGGTTGCTGCATTGTCATGCCCTACTAAACCTTTCAGTCAGCTTGAGTTTTATAGTTTTGAGCTAAGCTTCTCTTCTGTGTGTTTTTGGCAAATTAAGGATGGGGAAGAGCGTAATTACTCTCCAGGGTCCAGCTCATAGGAACAAGCTCCCAAGCCTTAAAATCAGCCTCCAGGATAAGGACCGTGTTCTTGTAAGTCGTCCCTGCCTGTTCCTCTGAGTCAGCCAATAACGAACACCTAAAAAGCCCTCATCGGTCTCCAGCGCTGGAACTGCATTCCTACTAAACCCTTCAGTCCTACTGTCCAGCAATCTTGCTTCTGAAAAATTCACCACCTGTTTCCGCCCCAGGATCGCCACTGGCCTGGGTGCAGACATGCCGCTAGTCTCTCCAGTCATTAGCAACTTATCTGGACTGTCCATATTCGTATATTGTATTCCTGTTAATAAACACTCCCTCGTGGATTGTGCCCTGAATCTGTATTTGGTTCCTTCTCTGTATAATAACAAAATGTTTTGTTTTATCTCGTTTAAATTTTAATAGCTACGAACAAAACAGAAATTTCTTTAAATGTAAATCATATATCTGCTTTATTCTCTCAAGAAAATTCCATTCTATTCTGAAGTCATGTTTTCTCCTAATTGCAGTCGTTATGTAAGACTTGACCCCTTTGTTGCAGAACAATCTATGGCATTGTCCATTAAACATATGATTCTGAGTCTGAGGCAAACCAAAATGGAAAGTATAACAAAGGGATAAATAAAATTTTAGGAGTATTCATTTATATTTGGTTTTTCATTGCATGGCTGCTGTAATTGGACAATGTCATGACAGTATATTTCATTTGTGTGGACCATTTTTCTCCAGTTGTCTGCAGATTATAGACTGTGGTATCAGCAATGCAGCTCATCACCTCACACCAGACGAATGGCAGATTAAATAAAGCAAACACTCTGCTTCGCTTTTACTCCTCAGCCAGAGCGAGCATCAGCTGTTTTTACAAATCAGCTGCGGTGTTAGTGGAAACTGTCTACCGTGTCTTAATTTTGTCACTGTCGCTTTAAATAATGAATCGCACATGCAGTGCGAAAACGCTTTCTTTTCCGCACAACGGTATTCAACAGAAGCAATCTCAGCATTTTTTTTTATTTATTTAACCAGGGAAGTCCTGTTGAGATTGAAATCTTTTTTCAAGGGTTTGAGGTGGAGAGGAAGAGGACAATTTGCACAGCCAATTAGATCAGGGGATGATTAGGTGGCTGGTCGAAAGACCCAGGTTGGGACTTAAGCCATGACACCGGGGAACTCCTTACTCTTATCGAAGAGTGTCATAGGACCTTTAATGACCACAGTGACTCAGGACCTCGGTTTATCGTCTCACCCGAAAGACGGCGTCTCCTTCACTACAGTGTCCCCATCACTGCACTGGAGTATTGGGGATTTTTCCACCAGAGGGAAGATTGCACCCTGCTGGCCACCAACGCCTCTTGCAGCAGCAACATGGTTTTCACAAGTGGCCTCCCATCCAAGTACTAGCCCAACCCACACCTGCTTAGCTCCAGCCACGCAGCTGGAGCAGTTGGAATAGTGGTATGACAGCTGGCCATACCAATTTCATATGGACTCATTGCATGCGTTGAGGTGGATCAATTTTGTGCCTTCTGTGATGGTTAATCTGTGGACTCCTTGCAACATTCTGCTTGTTAGGAACATTTACATCAACATTCTGGGAACAAAATGACTGAATGGCTCATAATACATTGTAGGGTCAGCTGGGCTACTAAGAATAATTTAACTCTAATGTCTAATTAAAAAACAGTTAAATATTTTGCTTCTTTCACTTGGTAATGTTATGATTTCCTTTCCAGTCAAATATCCAGCTGAACCACTAATGAGCATTATATACATATACATTTACTTTAGATAATTTGTGAAAATTAAGAAAAGCCCACAGTAAATCCATTAAGTCTTTACTAGTCATCCAATAAATTCAAATAACTTGGAAGAGACTATCAGTTATCTTTCCCTTGGGTAAGATATAATTTCTTTTGACATAATTAAGCACAGAGACATGATCTCTATCTCAAACTGAACTGGAAAGTTTTAGTTAGCTCAAATGATGTCAAAAAGCCAGCTTTCCGTGGTGAGTGGGGGAATTGAATGATTTTTTTCTTTTATACCATGCAACATTCATGCTGATTTTGTTTAATGCATTATGTTTACTCATCGACAGGAAATGAGGCGAGGTGGGTGAGGCTCGCTATAAATACTTGTGATACAGAGGAGTCTTAGCTATAAACACACCAAGCCTATATTTTAGTATGGTCCCTGATACATCAATTCATATAACAGGGGAAACAGCCCGCTTTGCTCAAAAGGAAGTTGCAGCTGGTTGCCCGTTTGCTACATAGAAAGAAAGTATTGGCTCTGAATCCAGCCTGAGGCCTTTCTGAATGAAAATAGCATGTTCTGTTCTCATTCATTTGGGGTTACTCTCAGCATTCCAACAACAGTCCAAAGATACACAGTGCTTAACAAATTTATTAGACTACCTTTCATAAAAAAACAAGAAAACACGAATATTGTTATTTCTTTGGCAAATAACGAACTGAAACCACTAAATAGTCCTTATTCACACATGAAAACAAAACAAAAAAACCCACTATATTTTGCATGGCCTCCTTCGACCTTGATAACCACTTGAATTCTGGCATTAAACCACTAAAACTATTTGTTTTTGTAGAACAGTAAATTCCAAAAATCATGGATTATAACAATAATTATATTTTAGCATTAAAAATATCATTTTTAATGCTAAAATATAAAAAAAGAGCTTGCGCATACTGGATGATTAACCATTACAGAAACGTAAAAATTATTTTGGTAAGTAGAAATGGTTTTTACACATAAAAACAGATGTCTCCCCCTTCCCCCAATTCACATTTTAGTTATGGTCCAGAAAAGAGTCCCACCCTACAATATGCCTAAGTCCAAATTGTTGCCATGGAAACAGAAAAAATCAAATTCAAAAGCAGTTCAAACCCTCAAAAGGCACATCTACATGTTATGGAGAAACACTATATCAAATTTGGTGAGAATCGGTCGAACAGTTTCAGAGTTATGCTCCGGAAACAAATAGGAACGCAGACGCCAACGCCAATGGGAATTCAGGCAAAAACAATTTGTCTCCACCCCCCCCCCCCCAGGAGATCAGGAGGATGATCAGATGTCGATTGGTGATCTTGAAGAGGTGAGAGTTGAGTTGACTTTTGAATGTGGTGAGTGTGTCAGCGAGTGTGTGAGTGTGTGAGTTCCGGATGTGGAGAGGCAGGGAGTTCCAGAGGGTTGTGGCGGCGATGGCGAAGGCTTTGACCCCCATGGTACGGTACTTGGTCTTGATAATGGGGGTGAGAAGGTTGGCGTCAGCAGAGCGGAGGAGGCGAGTGGGGGAGTGGTGGTGGAGGAGATCGGCCTGGCATGAGGGGGCGAGGTTGTTCAGAGCTTTGTAGGTGATGAGGAGGACCTTGAAGAGGCAATGCAGTATGGGGAGCCAATGAAGGTGACGGAGGATGGGAGAGATGTGTTCTCTGGAGCGGGAGTGGGTGAGCAACCGAGTTCTGAACATACTGTAGTTTACGGAGGACAGTGAACGGGAGGCCATAGAGGATTCTGTTGCAATAATCTAGTCTGGAGGTGATGAAAGCGTAGATCAGTGTTTCTGTGCGGCTGAGGAGGAGAGAGAGGGGCGAGGCCTGCAGTGTTACGGAGGTGGAGGAAAGAGGTTTTGGTGAGGTAGTCGACGTGTGATTTGAAGGAGAGGGTAAGGTCCATGAGGATGCCAAGGTTTCGGGCCAGGGGGGAGGGAGTGACTGAGTGACCATCAATGCAGAGTGATAAGATGTGGGAGGAGGAAAGAAGGGATTTTGAGCCAATGATGATGGTTTCTGTTTTATTGCAGAGTAGTTTAAAGAAATTGTTGTTCATCCAGGTTTTTATGTCTGTGAGGCAGTCGGTGAGAGTGGAGAGAATGAAGGGGGTGATGGCTTTGGTGGAGATGTACAGCTGTGTGTTGCCAGCGTAGCAACAGAAATGTAAACCATAGTGGCGGATTATGTGACCAAGTGGGAGCATGTACAGGATGAAAAGAATGGGACCGAGCACAGAGCCCAGGGGGACTCCGTATGAGACTGGGGAGGTGCGGGATTTGTGGTTATTGATGGAGATGTAGTGGAATCTGTCAGACAGGTAGGAGGTGAATCTGGAGAGTGCGGAGTTAGTGATGCCAATGGATTGGAATCGACGGAGGAGGATTGAGTGATTGATGGTGTCGAAAGCTGCACTGAGGTCGAGGAATAATCCATAATTGGGAATCATTGAGTCCAATGACATTGACAACGTGTTCTCTGCTGCTGGTTAGACACTTTCCCTGACGTCATCGCCTAAGATAGCCGAAGATAATTCCTTTCTGAGATGATCGCTATTTGCAGTGATTAAATTACAAATAAATTTCTAACGGCTGATTATAATTTGAAATGACCAGTGCACAAAGACTGTATTTATATTAAAGATTGCGTGGTTTAATTCTTATTTTTGGATGAGCAAGCACTTTAAATAACCCTCCTCAGTATGAGGGTCTGAGTGAATTGTGGGTGATCCCTGCAATCTGTCAACTCGTGGCTTTTGCCCATGGAACGTTGCAATAGACTCCAGCTCCCCCCAACCCCCCAATCCAACAACTATGACCATAAATGCAGATGGATGTATGCTCAAAAGCCACAGACTGAGCATGTTATGAATTCCATATTGTAAGTCCAGTAACTCAAAGAGCATGCTAAAGTGAATTAAGAGGGAATGCAAAATATCAATTGGCATTTCAGGGAATGTATGCTCATATTGGGCAGGACTACTCGGTAATTAGTCCTGCCGTTTTCAATTCCCTACTTCCCGAACCTTCATGCCAGTCTCCATCATGAAGTGAAGTTTTATATTCCATTCACAAACTCATCTCCGGCTCTGTAAACAGTACTTGATGGGCAAAATAAGGATTCATTGGCCCTTTCTACACTTCAGTAAATAAAACTGCATATTACTTAATTTAATTGGTAAGACATAATTTTGCTTAAAAAATATAAAAATATTGATTTTACACAAATTTCGGTATGGTCTGCTCAAACAGTCACCGCTGCTATGTTCAGTAATTTTATTAAACCAACATAGCCTTATAATATTGTTAAAGGTCATCGAATTATTTTTAGGGATTTGTGTAACAGAGTGACAGTGCTGTCTTTGTCTTTAGAGAACTGCAGAAGCTGCTCAGCATCTTGAAACTTCTAGGTCTAAAAAGTACTCAATAAAATCATATTTCAATCAAATAATTTATTGATAACACGCTCGTTCTTATTTGTCAGCTGTAGCAAGATATAAATTGATTTAAACCTGCTCATTTCACAATCCTCATCATGTTATTCCCAATTTTTATGGACTAGACTGCTTAAGTACTACTATAACTAAAGTTCTGCACTGCCCAAAACAAGTTAGGTCATGCTTTTACCGGGTGCTCAATTCAAATGGGAGACAGACAGAGCTTTGTCGAGTAGGAGAGGTTGACATATAGCAGCTCCCCAGGTTGAGTCTGCCAGCTGCTACTTTAATCCAAGGGAACAGTTTATTTCCAAGACGCAAAGCTCCAAGCAGCAGGCATACTGTTTTGGCAAGCTGGAGTAGGGGAAAAGCGGCATAGCTGCCTCGGTATTTCATAAAAAGTGTGGTTTTTCATTTGGAAAGCCTAGAGTGGAACAGACAGTCATCCACAAGGCTAGCCTTAAGCGCAAGGTAAAGTTATTGCTCATTATATTAATTTACATTATTTAGATGGCACATGCTCTTATCCAGAGTGACGTACAGCACATGGTGCATTTAGCAGGGACAAAAGTATTGTGAGCCCCCCAGGGAAGTTGCAGTCCAAGTGCCTAAAGCGGCTACATGGAGAAAACTTGGAACCTGTAGATAGACCTCAGAACAAAATCAATCAATAATGGTCAGAGAGAGCAGTAGAGATCCGCAGGGTAATATTGGATAAGACAGCGTAAGGTAGATACAGTAAAAGGAAAAGCAATTATCTTCCAGATGGGTAACAGAGGCAGGAGAGTGTTTAGTGACCCGTTTTCTCCGAACACAGATCCCTGAAGAACATCATTGTAAAATGTATCACTTATAATGTATCTTTTCAGACATTCATATTTCTCAGCTGCAGCAAATTACCTCTCAAAATTCATCATACTCAACCGCTATCCCAAGAGCTATTTTACATGACCTTGCCCTGATTTGTGGTATATTGACACAAGGGCATTCTAGTTGTAATCCATCATCAAATCTTTCCATATTTCACCTTGTAAAGCAGGCTTTGAGATTTCAGTCTAGCTGGATAATGCATTTTTGAGGTGTCTGTGGGATTCTGCAATTGCAGAAACGGCAGAGTGTATTTACTTTAAATGAGAATATGCCATTTTTCAACTTTATGACTTGACAAGCAAAACAAGTGAAGCTTAGACCTGACAAATCTGGTCGCCCAAATGGCGTACTAACAAATATAGACATTTTTTTTCCATTTTTATATATAACATAATTGATACATGTTTTTTGACATTTTTGACATCCCCTTTTTTTGGGTACATTATTCAAGACGCCCCGCTCATGCCATCAAGTTTATTACATTTGATGTCATGAACCACAAGAGTAACAAGACACAAGGCTGGAAAAAAAATCTTTCTATGCTTGGGAAACAATTCCGCTACATGTGAAATTTAAGTATTGGAAAGTATAAAAAGCGATGATCTGTCAAACCCCAGTTATTTTTTGCTCAAGCAACTCCCTCTTGGATTTCCCGGTACAGGCACGCTCAGTAAGAGCTTCTAAAACTCATAAGCAGACTTAAATGTAGAACAGAGCTTTCACTTTGGCATTTAAATTGAAATCTGACCATGTTTTTAAATATCCCACATGGCCAGAAGATCATATATGAAACAAATGTACAGTACAATTATTCACCTTTGGAGCATGGTTGACACTGCTGAACTTCCAAACCTTCACCTGAGGTATAGCTGCAACCGCAGACGTGCTTTCTCAGCGTGACCGTTTTTGTGAATATCTCACTTCACGAGTCTGCTCTTGATAAATGTTATACCTACTGGAATGTATGTGTAAGTGTTTTTGCTAGATATGATGTACATTCAGATACTAGTGACCCATGACTCTTGAGAGTTCAGACCACGTTCCTGGTTGCTATGACATTTTTCATCAACAATGGCAATCCAGTTTGAGAGTTCACTTTCACTCCTCCCTTTTTGTAGAAATCACTGGATTCCTCCATAAAAAATTAACACGTGGCGAGTCAGCTCTATGAGACAATGGTAAGCAATCTGAGTATGTGGCGAGTAATCTGCACATCGCCAGTAACACCAGTGTCAAAATGCATGGTAATTAGTCATGGTTG
This sequence comes from Gymnothorax reevesii, assembly GCA_029721435.1. NCBI lineage: Eukaryota > Metazoa > Chordata > Actinopteri > Anguilliformes > Muraenidae > Gymnothorax > Gymnothorax reevesii. The sequence goes on along the minus strand of CM056576.1, from coordinate 23,310,410 downwards.
ATGACATAAAACGTCTTAAAAAAATAATTTAACTGTAAGGAGTGGTCTTCATATTGGTGCTGTTATGAAAACCATTCACATATATCACGTTATTGGGATTTCATCAAATAACATAACCGTTCAAGGGCTGAAATAAGCGTAAAAGAGTCAGCTATTGCCACACCAACTGTGGCTCCCTTTTTCTCAGAATAAATGCCAATGGTCAAAATAGTCCAAGACTTTTTTTTTACAGCACACCCTCCTGAAGTCAGGGTAAATTAAAATTGTCCTTTTTGACCTGTCCTCTTGTCCTCTTGAACTGTTCAGAAGGACACGGCTCAATAAAGTATTTTCCCTCATCGTATTGTCCTCATGCAGAGAAACCCGATATACCGAAAAAATAATAATAAAGTAGCCAGAAGAGAACAGAAAGAGACAGAAAATCCTATGGGTGTGGTTATTTGCATTGTTTTCTGAGCTGTTGCCAACATTGGCCAACATTCAATATTTAATAGCACCATAATTCCATGTAAAATCGATCCTTCATTTCTTGTCAAAACCTCGCCCTTCATGAAAATGCACTACTGATTGATGTGTGGCATATTGTGTGCCAATATAGACCATGTATCGCTTTCATTCAGGTTTGGACATTAAAGTTAACTTCCGATCATGGCTATGTACTGAAATAAATTACTTTGACGCAACCCCCAAGCATTTTTTGGACCATAACTCAAATACATCCAAAAACATGAGATCCAAAGTTAGAGGCTGGCAACACAGCGTTAACAGTTAAAGACCCTCAGATCACATGAAAAGCTGCCTATGTTACACATATTCTGCAAAAATATAAATAAAAGTAAAGCATAGCATGGATATATGTGCATGGAGTCCCTTTTCTTTTTCTTCAAACAAGATCAGGCAAGACAATGACTCATCAACCACATCAGAGGTTCTAAGAGTAAATAAACAAATGTGCTATTTGAAGAATAATAGAAGCCATGTGCTAACTGTAAATGGGGCTGGTCGCTGTGCGTGATACCGAGAGGCATCTAAACAAACGGAAGAATCAGAGAAAAAGGATAAAATTGATATGTACACAGAGTGATTTTATTGGACAAGCTCACATTTTCTTTGAGGCGTGTCAGTACAGGGCTGGCCCCACGTGTGATGTTTTTGTTTACACATTCCTGCCTCCGCCAGATAAGTGATTCCCATTAGCATCGTGTGCCTCGACGTTGGGAGGGAACCTCATTAAGAGAAAGAGAAACCACATGGAAAAGTACAGATGCGCCTCAACTCAGAAATGCGCCAGAGATCATCGTCGAGGTCTGTTCAGCCTCACCGAATCCTCAGATCTGTGGCATTTGGAGTGTGCAGGGAATCACGTGCAGGGAATGGCAGTTTGAGAGTAAATATTTTACTGATTGGATTTGTTTATTCGGTTTTTAGGAGGGGTTTCACTTGTGCAAACCCCTTGACGGCTTTTTTTTTATTTTATCATCGATATAATGACTTCACTTGTAGATGGACACAGCCCTCTCCCTTGTGCATTTCCTCTTAGGAATCAATGGTGACTGGTTTTGATGCATTATACTGCATGCTGTTCACAGATTACCCCTGTCCTCCATGTGAACTATAAAAGTTGAGCAGTTGATAAGAATAGAGCTGCGAGCAACTCTGGATCGAATTTGTGCCGATTCTGAGCCAAAATCATGCAAATCAGGTGCAGACCTTGCCCAAGGTCACTTGCTATAAGTGTCAATTAACGAATACAGCACCAATGCAGTTCTTTCTTTCATGTAATTTTAGCACCCAATACAGGTCTGCATATCCAATCCCTACCTTTGTTGGAAAAGGAAATTATCTGCTACTGCTGGGATGAACAAGCTCCAACAACTTCACACATAACCGGCAACACTAATGCCTTATTTCTACTATGCGGTACCAACTCTACTCAACTCTCAACACTCTACATCCACCCGCCTTGGTACCGGATACTTTTCTAAGGGGTCATTTTCCTCTGGAGGATAGTATTGCTTCAGTGTAGCTGGTCATCATAGCGACGCAGCACAAAACTGCCAAGACGTCATCCTTATCGTGAAACACATAGGCACAGAGAGAAACGATAGAGGAAATCGACAGTGGTGTTTTTGATTCTTGGTATTGTAACGAGTCAAATTTTTTTTCAGAAGAGGCTGGAGGCAGCAAGACAAAACAAGACTGAAAAATACCGAAGAGTGTGGGAAAGAGTCAGGGCCGCCGCCAGAACTGAAAATTTGGAGGCAAACATCCCGTTATGAGAACAATTAGTCCTAACTAGTTCTCAATTGTTTCCCTTTATTAACACGTTTTCAAATTAATAATCAAGTGGTAATTGAAGACACGGCCTCTCTCCCCCATACGATGTAACAGCAACAATAATAAGCTACATTCAGCACATAAAAAATAATTTAATTATAAGTAGGTCTCCGCAGTGGCACTCAGCGACGAGGAGCAGCTTTCAAATACAACTGTGATATATGGGTAACTCTTTAACAAGCAAGCTGGTATCCTCTCTGATTGAATTGGCTACTCCCTAATTCAGAAATAAGTTTATCCCCTGGCTGATTCACTCGCCATTTGCACACTGTCAAGTTGAGCCACCGGCTGTAATACTGGAACTATCAATATAGGAAGCTGTGAGGCTCATCCATGCAGCACAGTTTGGTGCCTCAGCTGGTTAGACACAGCCAAGCCCTTTTGGCCAACCTTGCAGTTAGTAGGACATTTTCAGAATAAAGTTTTCAAAAAATGGGCATGGGAGTTGAGTTTCAGTAATCCTGCATTGTGATTTAGATCCTGGTAATATCAGTTGGTTATCAACGATAAAACAATTAGTGTATAGCCTCAAATCAAGGCAAAGACAGGCAAGATAGTAATTAACAACTTTTTGTAGCCCTCTGATACATGGTTTTCATTCAACATCTAATGGGAACATAAATTAATCCAGAGTGGAAGGAATGTTTTAATGTGTATTATTTTTAAAAATGTATTTATGTTAATCTGAATTGTATTGGCATTGATCATGATTCTTATGTGTGCCTGAATCAAAATATATACCTATGGGACAACGAAAGACATTTAGCTGCGTATACATTTTTGGCTAAAGCAGAGAAGTTCTTAAAACAATCGCAATATTCTCAGGCCTGTAGGTCAGACGGGAGACTACACTCTCGATATTTCTTTATAGAGCAGCTGCACATTCAGTGGTGCGCTAGCCGGCTTTGTCTAAGAGAGACTAGAGAGTAAACTCAGCTGGTATTAAAGGCAGATTTTTTTAACAGCCAGTATTTTTCAGAAGTGCCTTTGATCAAATCAAATCTTGCAAAATAGAATGCTTGCCAAGTGACTTGTCTGTTAAAGCTGCACTCGGCAACTTTGAAGAAAAGAGGGAGACAGTGAGTGAGAGAGAGAGAGAGAGAGAGAGATCATAAACAGCTCTGCCCTTACTTCACTGCTCCTTCTCTCCATCCTGTAGCCCCTCCCTCCTAGCTCATTTACATGTTCAATTCACAAGCAGGAGCCATAAGGAGACACAAGGAGCTGGAGGATGTCTTCATGCAAAGCAAAAAAACACTAGTAATAAAACAGGTAAACATTAAACATTTACATGTTACTTACAGACACACACGACTCCATCTCAAAGTCACAAATCCATCTCAAAGTCATTTTAATTGTGCCTGTTAATCAAAAGATGGAGAAAAAAGGTTGTTTATCAGCCAAGCAAGTGAGTGATCTAGCATTACCAACCTGATATTAGCATTAGCTTCCAAACCTAATAACTAGTCGTACAAATTACAAAAGCAACCTAGCAACTAATATCATAACTTATTTTTTCAATTATTGGAATGTACAAGATGATAGCCTTGGCTCTGGTATTAACTACACTCCAGGTTCAATCACAGGACGAGGGAAGTGGATAGACTACAGAATGATTCTTGTCCCGAGCTATTCCACACTACCAGTGCTCTAATTCTCCATCCTATTGACAAATTATCCCCCTATCATGAAGATAATTGCAGAGAACCCTTTCTCATTTGAGAGACTGTTTTATAATCCCTTTATATATCAGTTCTTCATTCCTCAGAGGGAGAGAACAGCACCACATAGCATTTCATTTTTCCTGTATCGGTTTATGACCCCACTGCTAGTCCCTGCCGCACTTGCTACCTGTATTAATGGGAATTTCCTGTATTCCACTTTCCTCTTCCATCATAATGGAAATTCCTAACGATTGTACTATATACAGGCGACAGAGGATTGATACGACCCTGGCATTGGGATGCAATATCAGTCCATAAAATAGATTACTGGCATGTATACAGATAAATAGACCCAAAAGCGAAAGTGCTTTTAAACCACAGGTGCCCTTTGCAGTTGAAACACCCCCTTACCCCCAACCTCTAGTGACAGTCTGTGATTGAGATCACCCCTCCCTGTCGGCTGTTACCGTTAACCGCTAATACCCCCCCACCCACCACCACCACCACAACCACAGAGGCTATATGGTCTTGATTTTCCAAACAAGCCTTGCCGCTAGTTTGTGAAGAGTGCTGTTAGACTGCATAATTGAAATGAGGGACTAACACCTGCGGATCCATACAAAACAGTGGTGGGAAAAAACCAGAACAGTACTCAGCGGAGAGCTCATTTTGATTAAACGCCGCTCCCAAGCCAGAATTTTACATGAGCAACACTAACAAGCTTGCATTGTCTTCAAAGGCATTTCCCCATTGCAAAACTGTCTTACATCCAGATGTGTATTTAATAACGAGAATCCTTTTCCTGGTGGACTTCCATCAGCTTTCATAAGACAGCCTCCAGGTGCCTGCCGCTCCCAGACCTTTCGACTCCCCAACACTCCATTGTCAAATGACTAGAGAATGGCGAAAAGTGTTCAAAACATTTTTTTGTATTTAATATTTTTTTGTGTGTCTTAAAACGTCCCTCTTATGTGCACAAAGAAAAAAAACAATTTAAAAAAATTTACGCAATGAAGCTCATGCTAACCTATCTCACATTAATAACACCATTTGCTGCTGTAACAGTACTGGTTACACAGAGGTCGCCTTTCACACCATTGAAGCATAAATTAAGAGAAAGGACGTTCAGAATGTTCCCACTGAACAATTAAAATGTAAATTAAGAGAATTGGCTTCCCACAGTGCTTATTTCAGTTTTAATATTTTTTTCAGAGCAATTCATAAAATAATTCTTCTGAATGATGCAGACCAGTGGACATCAACACTGGTCCTGGAGGGCCGGAGTGTCTGCTGGTTTTTGACGTTACTCTGAAGTTACTTGATGAATGAGAGCAGTTCAATACACAGTTAACTCATCTCACCTGGTGTCTCAGGTTTAATTTGGGTGGAGAAAACCAAACGCAGCTCACCCTGTGGTTCTCCAGGACCAGGGCTGGCTACCCCTGCCCTATACACTTTTATCTTTACTTTGAACCTGTACTTAGTCCGGATTACAACTATGCTCAATGTCCAACTACATTGACAAATCTTGGTTTCCACTTAGACTTCTGTCTCAACCTGCATGTCTGTTTAATTGGCTCTAATTGTAGTCTTGTGGGTAGTTCCTGGTTGATTGATTGGCTTATTATTCCCTTAGTGCAGGAGTATTGCTAACAGCACAGGGTGTGCTGAGTTTGGTTTTCTCCACCCTATTTAAACCGAAGACACCAGGTGAGATAAGTTAAGGGTGTAATCAACTGCTTTCATTCATCAATTAAGTGCTGAGCAACATTAAAATCCAGCAGACACTCCAGCCCTCCAGGACCGGGGTTGACGACCACTGATGTAGAAAGTAGAGAGATGAAGTTACCTTTATGTTATATCAATATAAACACAAACATGAACAAAGAAAAATATGAAGCCTCAAACAGCATGATTGGATGACCAAAAAGTAAGCTAAATTACTAAATGAAATGACTAAAACAAAATTCTCAACCTGTTAAAATGCCGAAAAGTTGCACCACTGTGACTGAATGAAAACATTGTTTAAATTAACACTCTTAATTCTTACTTTCAATAAATGATAATTTACTCAAAAAGTTTACCAGCTCGGCCAAGTAACTGATACAAAAGATTTTCAAATTAGCTTCATTTTAACATTTAGATCATAATAAAATCTCCAGAAACCCTTATCAAAAGAAAGCTACCAGTCAATTTTAGCTCATAATATAATTGTTTGAGAATAAACAGTTAAACTGCACTCAAAAACAGACTGAAAAAACAGAAGTGAAAAAACATTTACTGTCATAAGAGCCTTTTGATGCAGGAAACTCTTTTCCAGCATCATCTGTGCAGTCAAATGGTTTCTGGGACATGATCAGTATTTTGTTGTTCAGGCTCTGCACCGGCATCCAGTTTCGTTTTGAAGACAACTGTTTTGCACAGAAAATGCCCTTTCACAGGACACTGAAGTGAGAGGGACCATCCGGGAAATGTGAAGCAGCACTGCAAAGTCAGGAACTTGTCCAGATTTTTCCTGAATTATTTGGTCCAATGTGAGGTTTCTGTTTACATGCTGATGGCATTTAAACAGGCGGTAGTTAGTCTTGGCTCTTTCTCTGTCAACTTCTGGGAAGGACTGTGCCAAGGAATCCAGAAGATCCTCTCCATACACATGTTTTTCTTGTCTGTCCTCAGGCAGGTACTTTGGGTTCAAAATCTTATACAAAGACTTGACAGTTGCCATATCTTCTTCCGGAAATCTCTGTTCAGTCTGCTGCTTGACGGCATTCACAAGCTTCCAGCAGGTGTTTCTTGTTTCCTGTTTTAGATGAGCTGTGACTTGAAAAGCAGTGTGTTTTGGTACATGCCTTCATTATCCAAACTTCTGTGAAGTCTAGTGAGATGAGAACCAGGGATGTCATGTAACGAAGCAACATTTTCAAGGGTTGCTTCAAGCATGTTGGTGGCTTCCTCAATATCCAGAATGTCCTACTAGAATGACTTGCTGCAGGTGGTCATGGGTTCCACAACATCTCAAAGCAGACAAAAGAAAGCAATAAATCTGCAAGTTTTAATTTCTTTCAGGAGGGAGTTGCAGAGTGCTGTGTCTCCCCCATTTGAAGCCACTTCATGCTCGAGTGTCAATGCTAGGCAACGACAATATTCCTGCGCAGCAATAACAGCATCCATGAGATACAACCATCAAACAGCTGTTGGTTTCTCGATGTTTTCCTGCATGAGACTTTTTGAGATCATGAGATTATTTGTTCTGACAGCTGAATACTAGAAGAACTTGAACAACTGGACCAGTCTTTCCTGCAGCTTTTGCAATGCTGGTACACTCTGCTCTGCCCAGTGACAAACAAGTGAGCACAGCTTGTGAGCATAACACCAAACTGAGACTGAGGAAGGATTTAATCTTTTAAACACAGAGGTCACTCAATTTCAATACCCAGTCAAAACACTTGCCCCATCCCTCCTAACCCCAATGACCATCCCAATAGGAACTCCTAGATTGTCTAACTGCTTGCGAACAGCAGTCACAATTGTGTCTGCATTCCCCAAACTGAATGACAGGCTTTCCATTAATGACTACCTCAAAAACAAAAAGTTTTTCTCTGCACAGCAATGTCTAGACTTTCGTTAATCATGACTCCCACAAATTTCGACTCTGCGAGGTGCTGTTTCAACCCGCTCTGGCATACTTTGGCAGCACAAGACTGCATTTCCTGGGCTGCTCCATATCCTCTGTACCACGAGGACTCTCTTAAAGCTGATACTCCATTTGTTTTCTGAAATAGCAAGGCAGAGCTTAGGCTGTTGGTAATAAACTATTTTAAGCCTAGATTTTGAAAAATATTGATCCTGAATAAATGAACAGATATCATATATTGCCAAGTTGACTAATAAACTGTGGCGTGACCAAAACAGAGCTGGAACCAAATCAACCAATGGAGCAAAACACGAGTTTTAAGCTTAAACAAAACCACAAAGCATGCAGCAGTTGTTCAAAAACAACATCAAAATTCTTGTGTAAAAAATTCTCTGAAGATTGCAACTGTATGTTGAAAAATGATAAAAGGGCGTCCGCAAATCAAACCCGTATTTTTACCTGCAGTTAAATTAATGGCAGGAAATTTGAGTCAGGGATGTCATGGATGGCCATGGTCACTGCAGTTTGCATCTGTGCAGTCAGGCTGTCTGTTGATGCGTCTGCTATAGTGGCTTGCACCTCCGTGATCTACTGTTTGTGGGCTTGTGCCAGTACAGTCGTCTTGTGGTCTCCAGAAGATTCCTGCCGAGCAATGGCGCCCCCAAGGGAAGGCCAAGGGGGGCCGGAAAACTGCTGGCCACCCCACTGGCCCCCCCAGAGCACTGACTGTATGAAACATGGACGTAGCCTCCATGATGTTACTCATAGGTTTCTGAATATCCACTGTGAAGCTCATTTGGTCAAATGCCAATTTGGCATTTACCTGACTCCGCCTACCTCCCGGCTAATCCAAAAATGGTCAAAAAGGTGGACCGTTGCTGGAGCTGAGGCGAGCCGAATGGAGCCCGGTTGCTGAAAAACGCCCACCGAGATCGAAGCTACCAAGCCAGCTACTGCTTACGAACCAGGCTAAGAAGCCAACTCAGTTTGATGCTACATAGTTGGCTATGGCCGAGATGCGAGGTCATATCTGTCATCGCAAATTAAAAGAGCCCGCCAAGTTGCTTGAGGTGGCGGGTTGAAGGCTGTTTATTTCCGTGAAGAGATTGCGAGACGAACGCTGTGCACCGCTAGGAAGTTGTGACAGATGGGTCGCCCCTAGGAGTACGAGCGGTGCTCAGTTAAGATTTTTGACACACCTAGCCACGCAACAATAATGGTGGTATGGCCAGTCTAACGTTAACATTGCATAACCTAAGCTCACTAGCAAGCCTGGTGGTGGACTTTTATTTTCCTGCCTCATACAGGCATATTTTTGATCTATCACCTTACATTTTGAATTCGGTAAATGCCGAATTAATTGGCTTCTGTGGCTAACAAACGCACGGGTTATTAATGCTAGCACAGCTGGACATTTGGCTCCAATGCTAAACCATGGTTATTTCAGCAGCTACCCAGCTAATCTATGGCCTTTATATTAGCTAAAGATATTAATGTGACTTGCAACATTTCTTTCGCGTCATCTAAATTAAGGCACTTCTGGACCTCAACGGAGCCTTTGCTCTTAGCTTCACTTTTCACTTAGGTTTTTTTTTCTCTCCGTGTAAATGTTGCGTTACTGGACACCGAACATAGCCGAATGTGGCCAGCTAGGGGCACTGTTTCTGTTGCCATTTGGCTTATTAATTAGGTTAATGTAGTTGGTGAGCTTGTGGAAGATGGACTTAATGAAGAAACACATTTAGCAACAGCTAGCTAGCTTGCTAGATAACGAGGGATAGGTTTAATTAGCTATAAAGCTAGCTAGCATCTCTATATAGAGTGATACTGATACTGTATCTGTATTCGCACTGAAAATGGAACAAATCCATTTGCGGCAAAGCAGCAGTAATTGTAGCGCTTGCAGCTAGATAACACAAAAGGAGAAGAGACTCAGAGCCAGAACATGACTGCATCCCTACAAGGGAGGAACAGAAAGAGACAGAAACTTTGCGCAAAAGTGTGGAACAGGCAGCAACCTCAGTCACAGCCACAGAGACTGGTGAAGACTCACATAGATTTAGGCCAGCCACTATGAACCTGTCCCGGGAAAAACAGGTGAATTTACCAGTGTGTCCTCAATGATGAAATGGATGGCTACGGGGTAAAATCATTTGGATAAATCTGTGGTTATGGTGTGTCTACAGTGAGTGAGGCATTTTTATGGGAATTAGATAAAACCTTTGTCAGTAGTTGAGACTAAGAATAGTCTGAATAGAAATGTTCATTGGCCAATATTACAAATGTAATGGAGAACACTTATTACTCATACTATTATTATTATTATTATTATTATTATTATTGTTAGTATTATTATTGTTGTTGTTGTTGCTAAAAAAAAGCTTTGTTGAAAACTATTAGAAAGGTTTGTGTGTGTAGGATGCATATTGTCTTTTTAATGCAAGGGAGTCAAGGACATAGCTTAGGAAACATGTCTTTATTTTTTGAGAATGTTTATTTGATTCCGCTGTAAGTAGACGGGACAGATTTAAGCGAGCGTGTGGGGGTTGGGGCATGCAGTACATCATCACGGGCTGGAACTGAATCCGGGTTATCACGAGGAGGACTGATTTGCTGTGCCACCCCAAGATTTTCACTGGCCCCATCTGGCCACCCCTATGAAAATTTCCCCGGGGGCGCCACTGCTGCCGAGTGAGATTGTAATGCTAAAGGGGAAGGGCATTACAAAGTCCTGGCAAGCTGCCCTTCACCTTAAATAGGGTCACCTGTTTCCTTTTAGTGAATTTACATTCCCGTAGTATTTAAAGCTTATTTTCTGCCCACATGGGCAGGTAGCCTTAGTCGGTTCCTCTCTTTGTTAAATGCTCTCCCTTTCAGTTCTCCTGTAAGTTTTGTATTTATTTTTGTTGGACACTCACTCATTATTTGATAAAATGCACGTGCCTGCACATGGGTCTTCAGCTCTACTCCTTGATCTGACGCCCATAAATCATCTGCGAGACATCTGAGAAATGTACTATAGACACTTGTCACTATTAAATAAAAATACAGGATATAATTCCTTGTATGTAGCCTGTGTTGCACCATTTCCATGCAGATCAGCCAAACATTTTGAAAATTGTCAATTCCACCAAACCCCATAATTATTTTAAGCTAGGCCAATCACAGTGAACTATCTCCTATCACAGTGAACAAACCAGTTATCTTTCAGTCAAAAATACTTGACAACAGATTTCTTATATTTTTGGCAGGTGGAGTGTTTGAAGGACATTAATGTGTGTAAACTCTTACAATTTATGCATCTATACTCTCCAACCCTGCCACCCTAGAGTGTTCAAACAGTTGAAGATTGATTCTCTCTTAAGCAATGGTAGCTCATACCATTGGCTCGGTCTGTTACCCATGAATGGTACTGGTTAGTATTTTCATATTATAACATATGATGAAAATTACCATTCTACATTTCAAATCCTTCAGTACTATGGAAGATACCGTTGTTGTTTACCATTATTGTTCAGTCCATGATCTAATTTGCATGCTGCCATTGAGTACCAAAGCAGACACCATTAGTTTGGTCTGTCACCATGCAGTCCTCAACAGTAGTTGGATATTACCATTCAGAACCACCACATATGAATAAATGTACTACTTAATGGTTCATAACTATTCATTTGCCATTGTTTTTTAATACCATTGGGTACCATAGGAAATACCATTGGTTTACCACAGCATTACCATATAGGCCATCTTGCACACCCATTGGATACCATTTGATACCATTCATTTCCCATAAAGCACCATTCAGTTGCCATTTAGAATTTTTGTTAGGGCACTTCATAGCACTGCCTCCAGGGGCTTGGACAGTGGGCACTGTGTGTGATGGGTGCATCGCTTCACGGGCTTCCTTTCTTCCCCTGTGGCAATCATTGCTGTAGAGCAAGATAAATCTGAATAAATTCGACTACATGACCTTTTTTCATTGCTCCACAGTCCAATCTTAATGTTCACTGGCAATTTGAAATTATGTTTTTTCCCAATTAGCCTCTTAATGTTACCACACAAGTGTTTAGTGCCAATCCTGCAAGTTCTTGTCACATAATGCCTATGGAAATGATGTTTCTTTCAGAATTAAACATAGCCATGAGTTCTACATCATTGATCTTTTACAATGAGATTCCACTAAGCAATAGAGTGATCACCCATCACAATCATATATGCTTTTTCCCTGACCCATTTCTTCTGTGAAGTTGATGGTTCACCACTGTCCTTTCAGGTTTTAATAATGCGTTGGACTGTTCTTTACCCTGTTCTAGTGATTTCAGCAATCTACTTAATTGTTTTCTTTGCTTGATGCAGGCCAATAATTTGCCCCTCATGACACACAGTAACATCTCTTTCACAACTTTGTGATATGCCTTCGAACATGGCTGTTTAAGAACTGAGAAGCTACACACTCTATCAGTCAGGGGTAAAAGAATTTTTGCCCTCTGAAACAAAATGGAGCCTTAGGCCTTGGTTTAGTCAGGCACGGTAGTCCGGCTGGTCACAAGCCTTTATCTGTCCAATCACCTTAGCTCAGTGGTTCTCAAGTTCTGTCCTGGCGCCCCCCTGTGTATGCTGGTTTTTGTTCCAACTACAATTGCAATTCTAGGATTTTAAAAAGCTGTTACTTTGACTAAATTAGCAGCATTCCATGTTTTGAGCAGTTATTTACCATCTTAAGTCACATTTGGATGGAAATATCCATTCTGCTATGAAAAATAAAAACCCTTGAACATATTGTGCTTAATTTTCAATATTGCTAGGATTTTCAGGCGAAAACATTTTTACACTGAGAAAATCAATAAGCTCCAAATTAGGTTTCTGACTACAGGTGTTTTGAGTTTTTCCAAAATAACCTGCCTGAACCAAATAAAATCAACAGGAAACACAACAGGTGTGACTCCATTGTTTGCCGAGTAAATTGTCGGGTTTTGCCACCATGTGTCAATAGTTTCACCAATGAGGAACCTTTTGATTATTTATGTTGATTAAATGTTTGGTTAAATTGTTTGCCTCTGCCAATATTTACAATATATCTCAATGTGGATATTTGCATAAATGCACCTAATTAAAACAAATCATCAGCTTGTTAAAATCTAAAGATTGCAATTGGAACAAAAACCAGCATACACAGGGGGGCGCCAGGACCGAACTTGAGAACCACTGCCTTAGCTTTAGCTTCCCCCCGCCTAACTGGCAAGCTTTTATAACCAAGGCCATGTTCATTCATTTCTCTGGTGACGTGCCCTCTACACTGCTCGTATTTGAGTTAAATTTTTCTCATCTCCCACTACCTCCCCAGCCTCCTCCTTTATAATTATCATTGTTCATCTTAAGCAATTGTTCATATTATGACAAGATTTAAAAGATTTTCAGGCTCTGCCGGGGGGGTAGTGATCTCAGGGACAGTCTGTGTCATGCTTCCTCAGATTGTTCCAGAACATCACTCGAGCGGAGTCACTGATAAACTCAAATGCAGGTTGTCCTGCAAAAAATGGTTAAATCTGACGTATGTGTCCCAACTCAATTAATCAGTTTCAATAATGATTTAATCATAGACTCTTAATTATTTGCATTTTGAAATCGAAACAGCATTCTTTTCTTTCTTTTTTCACAGCATGTAAATTGTGCTGAAAAAGTAGTGCTCTTTGCACAGCAACAGCATTTGCATTACATTTTAAAGTCTAAATTTATACAGCCAGAAGCTTCCCAAGGCTACCTTATTCAATAAATTAGATGGACTGAGTTGACTCATCTAAATATCTCTGTGGTAAAGTCATAGGTTGACAGTCTTTGGCCAGAGCTGGTAATTGTCTTCTTACGCACATATTGTTTATGTTCATTGCAGACAAGTTGGAAAATTAGGATGTTTCCTGGCCAATGTAATCACCCGTTACATCACCCCCACACCAGTATAAGCCATTAAGAAAGATTAAATGGTGGCTAAACTAAGATAGGAGCTATTTTAAAACTCAATCCAAACTTACTAAACCACCTTCCTCCTACCTGATGATTAACAACCTGCTTGTTCCAGTGCAAATCATGACCAGACAGAATGAGAATGCAAGAAAATTATAAATAATTCCACTCTGTGATGAATGAAAGTAAAACACGTATGGCGGCATTTCACCCTTTTCTTCAGTTCTATGACTGCATGACGTCTGCTTAAATGTGTTCGTGGAGACAAGTAGAAATAGGTGTTTGGTGGGCCTGGAATCTCAGTAGTCTCCAGACTCAGGGAACAAGACAGTTCCAGAACAAGAAGAATATCTGTGCATTGTGGTGTGGTGGGTTTCAATCTACACTGTAAACCCTGATGGAGTGATGCACTCAGTTGTTCTGTGGAAATCAATTACTGCAATAAATAAATAAATATGTAAACCAAATTATTAATGTTGTGTTAAGAGCACTTAAAAACACAGTACAAATAATTTCAAAATTTTGACCTGATTTTCTTTAAGTACCATCCACACAATGCAATTAAGTTGGGTTACATAATTTTTATTTTATTTTTTTTGTGGCAATAGGTATCGGCAAAGCATTTAAGTTTGCCACACTATCTGGGTTTACAGCTTAGTTTTAAGCCTTTCTGCGTGGTGTTTGCATGTTTTCCTAAGTTCACACTTGGGTTTTCTCCAGGTGCTCCGGTTTCCGCCCACAGTACTAAGACCATACAAGACAGGCTAATTTGCTCCTAAGTATGAGCGTATGAGTGAATGGTCTGCGATGGATTGATTAACAGAGCAGGGTGTGCTCCTGCAACCTGGCTTGTATATGCCAGGATAGGCTCCCCCACCAAACCCCATTACACGACCATCACAAGGTTTCATGCACATAGTAATTTCTGTGAGAAGATTTTATATGTACACTACCCCTCAAAAGTTTGGGATCACTTGGAACTTTTCTTGTTTTCCATGGAAACACACATGAAATTAGTCTGAATAGGAAATATAGCAAATGAACAGAACATGCTGACATTGTCTGAGTTAGAAATAATGATTTTAATGGAAAATGATGAATATGTACTTCAAACTTTGCCTTCATCAAAAAAAAAAACACCTTCACTGTTGATACTGAAACTGGTGTTTGATGGGAACTATTTAGCGCAACTGCAAGTTGACAAACTGTGAGGCACCTTTGTCTTAAACTACACACTCTCAGATATTTGTCTTCTTGCACAGTTGCGCATCGGGGCCTCCCGCTCCTTTTTTCTGTCCTTGTTAGTGCCAGTTTGTGCTGCTCTCTGAAGGAAGTAGTTGATAGCATGGTAAGAGATTTTAAGTTTTCAATTTTTTGCATTGAATAGCCTTCTTTTCTAAGCAAAACAATAGACTAATGTGTCTCTAAAGGAAGTTCTTTCTTTCTGGCCATTTTGAGCCTGTAAACAAACAAACAACTGCTGATGCTTCAGGTACTAAACCAACCTAAAGAATGCCATGCTCCCTTTTGCGCTCCTTTATTATTTCAACAGTTTTCAGCTGTGCAACTCATTTGAAGAAGGGTTTTCTAATAATCAATTAGCCTTATTAAATGCTTAACTTGGACTTGCAGCCATACCAGGAGATTGATGCAGAGGACTGACAGTTGCTGATAATAGGCCTTTATGCAAAAATGTAGATCATTCTTTGAAAATTATCTGATTAATTTCAATCGTTTGTGAAATGCATGATAATGTACTTTTCTTTGGAAAACAAAGAAATGTGCAACTGATCCCAAACTTTTGAGTGGTAGTGTGCATACATCTTTTTTTTCAGTGAATGAAAAAGATGCATTTTAGGCTTTCTGCAATGTTTGTTGTATTCACTGCTGATCTTTTCATGCAAGAACAAGTCACCAAATGACATTGAAATAAAAACAATGAAAGTAAGGAGAGTAAAACTAAACAAACCGTGAAAAAAATAAATAGAATCATAGCCAGGTTAACTATCCTCAGTGAACTGTGAGTGACCTCACACAGCCAAACAGGCCAATTCTTGCTTCAAAGAAAAAAGCAGTATATCTGGAGAGATTGTAAAGTAAGCTTTGACTGACTTACAGCGTGTGGCTGGCTATTTTCTTCCGCAATCCCATTTTTCGTGGCTCCCATTTTTCACTGACTTTTACAAGATCAATTGATATCCTCTGGCACTAACAATAGGCATTTTTTTCAACAGACAAGAGTGCAGTCATATGACTGCGTGTGGTCACCTTATATTGTTAGGAAACAGAGCACGCGACAACTCGCTCACTAAGTGACAGCAGTCTCGTGTAGAAAGTGACAAATTTGATGCATATAATAAACCAAATGTGCACAGAAGGGTCATATAAAGTAGTGAAAATAGTTTTTCCCTATTTTCACACAATCATTTGAGATGGGAAACCCCCTTTTAAAACAGCTGGTGAACACATAAAGTGACATTAAGCAAAATTTTGGGAGAGTGACAACAGTAATATGCTGCAATCTAATGCCATGCAATTGAGGAAAAGGTATGGTTTATGCTAATAATTGAGGGAAATTAATCTTTGTAATGATAGACATCAACTGGCGATGACAGAGTACCATCATCAGTTGATCATTGTGGGATGTAAAAAATACGATACTCATTTTTGGCAATGGGTGGCCTGGCAATACTCTGAGGCATGATGGCCCAGGCTTGCAAGACTAAGTTGATTCAAAGAGGACAAAGGGATAAATTATGCCTCTGCAACAGCCCAGGGCAGGATATAAACACTGTTTTTGATGTTTCCAGCTTTAAAGAAGCCCAACTGTATGCATCTTTAAGCTAATCTAATACAGTGAATGTGGTAATAAAAATTATTGTTGGATCTCAACTAGACTGTATGGGCTGATTTCTCGTTACCAGTCTAAACCTGGTCTAAGTAAGTTCATGGTTTAAACCACGTTTAAACACTATTGTGAGTGTAGTCTAACTTATTTGATTTCTCTGGCCTAGTTTTACATGAAACCTGGTCTTAATCATAGACTACCCCCCTACCTGGTTTTGAGTTAGACCAAGTCACGGTCTTACTCTTGCGATAGGTAGCACTGTCAGTTTTCTTGTTATCGATGTCATTGATGCAGGGCCTTATCAAATTCAGGAGGATTTCTTTATCTCCCCTGCTGAAGTTGGTGTGAGCTCGCTTCTGTGACATAATTGTTCGATCAGTGGCAGTAGATCTATGCTACTTGTACTCCTAGGTAAATGCTCTGGATGAGCCTGTCATTGGACTTTTGGGTATGGAGACCCTGAAGTGAGAACGTTCCTGGCCGCTCCTTGTCAAGGTTCTGTCTACCGCATATTATAATTTCAACATCTCATCATTCAGTCGTTAAAATAAAGCTTATCTTGACAGCTCTGGCAAACTGCTTACACCCCTATTTAGCGTAGTGTTTGGGAATTTCTGAAACTGTGGCGGAGGGCTTCAGCATCGGGTCAAAACTCAGCATTATTATGTGTGGCCAGTTTTATTAATCAGCACATAGGCGATGTAATGTTGATATCTATGTGCATGGAGGTTCATCAGTTTCACGTGCGTGACGGTGGATTTCACATATAATATGGAAACCGATTATGACAACGGAATTGGAATTATATAATCATGAAGATACAATTAGGTAGAGCAGGATGTGCTCACAGCAAACACAGACGTCAACATCGTAGTTTATCCTTTTGTAAAGGGAACAAAATATTTTTTCTCTGGTCGTTGCACACATTGCATTAAGAAGAGAGCAGTGCATTTTACTGCCGATGGCTAATTTTTATTCATTGTAAAACGTGTTCATCAAACAAAATGATTGACACCAGGTCAAAAATTATTAGCTCTCATTTTATCTTGACAAGGAGAACTGACGACACCTGATTGTCCGTAGGATTTTTTGAGTTTATGTTAAGTCATTTTACATAGGCCTGGCGGCTTTTATTTTGCCCTGGCGGAGTGCCACGATCAATTACATGTAATGGAAACCCTGCCATGGCTTTTTTGGACCGACAAGACCTCGTTTCATCCATCCACTAGAAATTGTTTCGTAGACCTGGTTTAATCTGCTCATAATCTTGGTCTAAACGCGGTTTCACCAAAGGTTTTATTCACTTAGACTACAACTAAGACCAGTGAGGAGAAATTGGCCCAAAGTGTTTGTCTCTGAGCACCGATTTTGTGCGGAGAGATCAAGAATCGTGGAGTGGACTCAGGCGTGAAGATGGATCTGGTATTTATTATGCCTCAGCAGCAATGCAGGAAGGAACAGCAAAACACAACATAAAAGAACACGGCATCGAGGTTCCAGGATAGTAATGTTCGTAACACATAATACTGTAGCTGGAGTCCCAGTTGTATGTATTTCAAATAGAAAGAAACACGGAATCGAGGTTCAGGAATAAGATACATAATCGCAATTCATACAACTGGGACTACACCTACAGAACTTTGAATTGGAAATAGAAATAAACACAGATTCGAGGTTCCGGGATAAGATACATGCAAATGCGGGAGATAAGAACATGGAATGGAACTTCCGGGATAATAATCAATTACACCACTGAACAGAAATAGCAACAGTGCAGAAGTTAAAGCCTGTATCAGCGATGTAATGTCACTATTGTTGATGGTTGAACGTTCCCAAAACACAATAGAGCCGCTCGCCCCTCCCCTTCAGAAGCTTGGAACATGAACGCGCTTTTCTTAAAGTGAAACTTCTGAATAAAGCTGCTTCCACTCCGGACACAAAACAATTTTTTTCTGCGACAGATTACTTCGAAGTCAATGCAACATTTGCATCTTTGCATTGACTTTGAAAGTAATCTGTCGTGCGAAAAATTCATTTCGCGTCCGGTGTGAAAGCAGCTTAAGATGGCTCTCTCCGCTGGGTAAATGGTCATGTACAGCTCGTTGTGTTAAACGCCAGGTAGCAAGCGTGTTCACAATGCTGGTCATCATATGTGTAACACCAGGGGAGAAAAATCAACCGTTCTATATTCCAAAAACTTCTGATTTTTTTTTAGAAGTACATAACCATTGCAACTGAGAACAAGAGGTGTGGAAACACCTCTTTTTACTGGAACTATCGATTTACACTTCACGATTATTGAAAATAGGCTTAAAATTCATATTCCTGCCACATTAGTCATCACTGAACCACAAAGCCGAATGTTCACACAGAGGAAGAAGACCGACTTTTTAAGTTAGTTTAGGGTATGGACAATTCTATAGGAGGTAATCAAATGGGGTTCTTTTTCAACATTCGCTAGTCAGCATTGACAACATCCATAATTTTGTGATTTGCAAGCAGCTGTATCATTTCATTTTATATTCCAACTAACTACTGTGCAGAAAAAAGAAGAAAATTAATTCAGGTTACTATAACTTAGCAGTGCTAAAGCTCCATGGAAAACCTTTTTGCCAGGAAGTCCACCAGGCAAAACGGATTAGATATGTGTGATGGACAGACATTGTGGGACAGTGGAATGATTAGCAGCAAAATCCACAACAAGCAAAAACTGTTATTGTACGCAATAGATATTTTATTCAGAAAAACAACAACTCTGCCACCCTTCAACATGACTATCTGGCCTCAGGTTCATAGACAGTTGCAAGATCACATTATTTTGAATAAACACTGACATACAAATTAGGAAATAAGAACTACTAATCTGCTAATTTCAACGACGATATTGACAGCAAACAGGTGAAAGGGCTCAGGTGTATCAAACTACATCTATTAATATGTCATACACATTATACAGCAGTGTTCATACCACTGTGATGGACAGACACTGTGGGACTTCGCCACATGGGGAGTTTGTCATTTCTGGTCTTAAAGGAGACCTATTATGCTGATCTTTCTTTTAATACATACAAGTAATGTTATAATGTTGGATGTCTATACTCAACATCTGTAAAGTTTCTAAACATAAGATACAGGGGTTTTGCCGTAATCCGAGAACATGATTTCCTCTCTGAACAGCTCGTCCTGACATTTTCACGAGATCTGGCTAAAACCTGACATCAGGTTGTGCCGTCCAATTAGTAAAGACCTAGCCAGACCCAATCACTGTGCTGGACCTGCCCACCCCAGAAACTATTATAGCAGGCACAAACAATCACGGATCATATTCTGCCTTAGTAACGTCTACACCTCTGGAAATACAAAAGAATAAGAACTGTGGATCATTTGAGGTGCACTTTCGTCAGCATATCTCCCAAAGCTGCTCGTCTGTTTTTTTTTTTTTTGCAAAAAAAAAAGCACAACTATTTTCTGTTCTAAATGATGATGTCACCAGAAATCAGTGGGTAGCTTTTTTGTTTGCTGGGGGCAAACGGCCAAACTCAAAGGAAATGTAGCTGTTTGTGTTTGGCATTTCACCAAAGACAGAGTTGTCAATAAAGAATAATTCAACACTGGATATGCATCTCAGCTGCTTCTCAAACCTGGAGCAGTTGCATCGATCAACTACTCAGAGCCACAAGCTGTAAGCAGTGATACACGTCATTATTTGCTGTTACAAGAGAAGCCAACATGTTACGGGTAGGTAGCAGGACTGCTAACGATAGTTAGCACTAACAACTGGCCTCCAACGCAGGCTTTGTAAAATCTGAAGATGAAACCTGGATCAGTAGCAACTGCCCATGACTCACAGACACGGAAGCAGCAAGATTTACCATTTTGTCTTGCTTTACTGCATGAACCTACCTAATGTGATAGTATGTTGAACGTGGCTGTAGCACTGCGGCTAACGTTGCTGGTGCTAATGTTGTGTCCTAAATATGCAAAAGTAATATCAGGGGACGTTCAACAGAAGGTGTATGAACATTGCCCTCATATGAAGCTAACTTTTTATACTTGTTTGTCATTTGGATGCTTGGTACAACTGTTCATGGAAATGGGAATTATGGTCTGTAAAACCTGTATTGCAGGGCAATACAAGACGATAAATTTACACCATTAGTGCAAGCTACTACAAGGTATCTGACAAGTATCTTCGCTCGGCATTACAAAATGAGTATTAACAATGTCACATAGATCACCACTTTTAGCTAAACTTATCACGCTGTTATACATTCACTGACAAATTTCAACTCGGAGTACTAAACAGAGAAAAAATTTTATTACACAAACACAAACTTGAGTTTGATCAGACAGAATTAGCAAACTCACTAGCTTGCCAATCGAGAGTTAGCAAAGGTTACTAACTCGCTCCAAAGAGGAAATATCGATCTCTCTACCAATTGATTCATTCTGACCAGCAAGATCTAGGCAAGATATCCTTACAAAAACAATACACGAGATTCCCTCAATTTGCTTGGGATGACAATTTACAATTCACATCTAGCCGAGTTAGCACCAGCTCTACTCACCTCAAGTAGAAACAAGGCAACTTGGGCGTCAGAATTAAAACCATTTAACTCCCGTAATTCTCTCCAAGGTTGGTATGCTTTCCCTATGTTTATTCGGGACTTAGCATCGCTGCAATTATGAAACTACATTTGTTTCTTTATTATTCAATCAAAAAAAAAAAGGTTGTCTCAACCAAAACATATATTTTCAATAAAAAAAAAACTGAGAAATTAGTGTTTGAATGCAAAAATAAAACAAAAAATAAAAATAAAATAAAATTTTTGAGAAACGTAGGTGCCACCGTCGGGTAAAAAGGAGCCACGAGCTAAGCTTCGGAAGTAAATTTATAAAGAGGACGGCTGCTTCTCCTAACCTGGACCGTTTGAGTGTAACAGTTTATGCAAACACAGAATATTATAACGTTAGATCCCGACCAATCTTGTCGCATGTCTGGATTGTCAAATAATCAATGAAGTTACGGTGCTGTGCCTCATACTTAAAAGCGCAGAGACACGCATGTAGCCTATTATTTCTGCTGCAGGAGGATCCTAGCAGCAGCCATTTCATAAGCCAAACAAAGACATATCTTCCTGGAAGAATCCTGTCGCTACTTTCACTTTGTGCACCTGCAGATCCGTTTCCACTGCATAAAGAAAGAGAAGTAAATCCATATTGCAGAAAGTCAGGGCGATATTTTCCTTTTCACCTGCCGGCACCTTACTTTTCTCCATAGTTGATTCTGCTCATACGAATACCCTCCATAAAATCTATTTTAAGACAAATTATATGACTGCAGGTGATGTAATCTAAAAAAAAAAAAATCAGTCCAGGAGAAGGTTGCTACCCCTTTGTTGAGACCCACTTCATTAGATGTACCTGAAAAGGAATTACATTTCATATCTAACCATGAAAGACATATGCAGGGACGTGCGGTCAGGGTAGGCAGTGACTTCTGTTTTATCGCTAGATTTTGTCAACCTGTTTCCACGTACTATGCCTAATTGTCAATCAATTAATTTGACCTCTTTTTCTGGTCAATTAAGCCTGTAATGATTAAGAGTTGATAGTGACAAAAAGATTAATTTACCTTTTTACTTTGATTCCAGACTGCAAGGACGTAAATCTGAAATCTGAATTAATCAGGAAAAAAACTCAACTCTCTCGGTAATTCCGTATATAGTTTTGATCTTTTGCTATTGGATTATGAAAGAAGACTGTAAAACTCCCCATTTTAAAAAAATGGCATTAAAAAGTACGTGTTTAAGGAGGGAAATATTATTGTAAACATATTGACCACACATTGAACATCGCATAAGAGAGGTTTTAATGTTTGTTAATGGCATTGCGTTAGCTTCCTCTAAGCAAATATGAAAAAACTTGCTGTCTCGTGAGCATTTTAAGATGCGCTGAGCAATTATGTCGTGGATGGAACTGGCTCACCATTCTGCCGTTTAGTCTTGTAAATAAGTTAATCAATCCTCAGATTACTAATCAAGCAAAGTGATAGAGTTATCGTTTGTTTAACGGTTAGGATTCTGCCTACCCTAACTGACCTCCGACGGCTTCCCAGTTAGCTTTGAGGCTTCCCAGTTAGCGCGGTTTGAGACCTTAAATTCAAGTGGGCTCTACATGTCGCCCACAGGTTTGGAGTTTAAACTATGAATGGACAAACTTGAAACAACATTCAAATATCAGTAATGTATCAGTAATTACAACTTACTGTTGTGTACTTTTCCATCCGCCGCCGTTGTTTGAAAAGTTTGTGCATTTCGGTAGGACAGAAGATGGATTTTTACCACATACCTGTAGTCTAAAAATGTTGGGTTGAATATTACCCAAATTGGGTTGTTTCTGCTACCCAGCACTGGGTCAAATATGGACAAACCCAATGCTTGGTTTCTTTGACCTAGCATAATGGGTTGTACAATCAACCCTACTGCATGGGATGATTGTACAACCCAACTTATGGGAAGTTACTACTCTACACTGGGTTAAGATAACCCAAATTTAAGTTTTGCTTTTTTAAATACAATACTGGTGTTTCTGAATTTTTCCTCCCCTATTACAACTGGCATACATTACTACTGACCAAGTAACACAGTGTTTTGCATATTCTGACCTTTATTTCTTCATCATAGGCAACAGCTGCTTCCCATTCAAGCAGGATAATATTGAACTTGCAAAGTTTCTAAACATACTTGAGTTAACCGCAATCATTAAAGCAGACTAGTTGAAGCATCTTTTCAAATGATCAGTGTATTTTCTTTTTCAATGAAAACAGTACAGCATTATCCATGAAAGCACTCTCCATTTAATTTCGTGGTCAGAAGTCTTAAAACCTTACACAGTTAGTTATACTGTACAAGTGGAAGTTTATGTAACATTTAGGTCAAGACGGCCATATATTATCATGTGGTTAAAATACTGTTCAGGCAGACAAATGAAGAGCCTTAAGATCACACACAACTGTTTGTGGAAAGAATGTCCAGAACATTAAAAACTTCACACATCAAGGAAAGTGGGTTTGCTTAAGTGCCCATCTTCTAAAAACAAATACTTGAGAGCATTGGCTGTGGTCTTGAAGGCCAAGAAAGGGAAGGGAAATCAACATAATAAAGAACCACAATATTGAACATTGGGGGCTCTAAATTCATTGACCAGGCGCAGGTGAGGTGAATAGGGGGAGCGCTGCGTCAACGGGGTGTATCCAGGCATATTTTGCAATTTGGTGCCCGGCGAAAATACTCCTCTGTCCTGCCTCGGTCCCTCCTGCCGGCGCAAGAGGGAGAAGAGAAGGCATGAGTGAATTTAACACAGCCAAGTCAAATCTTCACCAATCAAATGAGCTCTGCCTACCTTAAAAATGTTGGAATAAGGAATCCTCTGTCCTACATCTGCATGATGCGTTAATGTTGCATTTTACTTTGCTGCTTTAGGCACCGCTTACGTTTTTATTAAGCATTGGGTGATTCTCGCGTTACGTGTGTGACATTTGGAAGATATTTTTGACATTTGTCAATGTACTATACTTTAATTGGGTTGCAGATGGGGATCAGTATAGGACAACCACAAGATACCTGGGCTTAACTATCAATGTGGAACATCAACTTGATATTTGTGTGATGGTGCTGCCCTTCAGTCCCTCCCCCCTCCTGTTGTCTTCGCCTCCACTTCAACGAGCCACACCTGTTACTCGTTGAAGTGGAGGTGAAGTGAATAGTATTTAAGAGCTGCAGCCGCATTCTGAAGTTTTATCCCTGTTGTATTGTGCCGCTGCTCCCCTCCTTTGTGGTTTGTACCAGTTTTATTAAAAGTCTTTATCTTTTTACTCAGCCTGTCCATTTGGGTCCCTTCTCTCCCTTTTGAGTACATGGTCCCAGTGCCCGTCGGTTTGCTGGTTGCAGCCAGTGGGGGCAAAACCATGACAATTTGCCTAAAACATTGGAAGTACAGGACCAGAAAGAGGCTGCGTTACATGTGTGACACAGAAAATGGGTCAATCACAACATTTAATTTACATTCCAAATGTTCTGTGATTTGAACAAATATTATGACACTTTGGCTTTATCAATTTTAGCAGTAGTTATTCCTGTTTACATTCATTAAAACTTTAATAAAAATGCCTAGCTCATTTGCATACTACAACCTAATTTGCATACATTACGTGTGTGACTGCCTGCAAATCCTGTAATGTGTAAGTCCATTTCATTTACATAAACTCATACATGTGGTAATTGTAGGTCCTTGTAAGTAAGCATGGAGGTGTTTAACATACAGCCTTTGTACTAGCCATTGTTCATGATAAGAATATTAGGTTTGGCAGTATAAACATGATAGACAGAAGTGAACAGCATAAACATTTCACAAGTTAGTTTTAGTCACCATCGACTTGGAATTGTAAACAGCAAGCTCTCCGTCAGAGTGAACATTCTGAACATAAAATAAGAAGTTCCGTTAATGAGGAAGTGTGCTTTCTGATACAGCTTTATAGCAAAATGGACGAAACTCTGAACTTTATCATGCATTTTTTTGGTTTGGAGAGGGTACTGGTGACCATTGATGTCCAGCTGCGCCTATATTGATAAACTCTTGCTAAATTAAACCAGACATTCATGAATTCATATAGTATATTATGCATCAGAAGTTGATTTATGTTAAAAATATGATTATTTTATGATTTGACAGTGAGCCATTTTGAGGCCTGTTAGTGTCGAAGGAGCCACCTGGAGAGCCGTCTCATTTGCCTTCCTCTTTCAAAGCTAAATAATATTTAATGCTCAGATGAACAATACTTGTGGTTATGTGGTTAAGGAGTTTATGATCCTCAATAGTGTATTGTTTTCACCCCCAGCCATTTTTCAATCCTCAGTATTATTATTTTTTTTTAATCATTTCAATGTAGAATTTTTGTGAAGATTTTTTTGTGATTGCAGCCCCTTTTCTCGACAAAAATCATGAAAATAAACCAAAATAAAATGGAATAGCCACATTCCCCTTTCTATAAAGCTTAAATCTTGAAAGTATGAAATGGGGTAAAGCATACATAGCCATATTTGGCTTCTGCGCAAAGGGGTTAATTTAATCCAACTAACAGCATTTTCACATTACTTTCTGAACCTCACATATTCCACAATATTGCATCTAAATTCTTTCCTGCTTCGCACATGGGTATACACATCAAAGTTGCAAAAATCTGGGTCAAGTGCTGGGGTGGCTGACCTTCATGTTGAAGGCTTTAGTTGCTCTGGATAGAGATAACCTAGACTACCTTTAGACAGAAGCATGAACTAAACCTTTATTAGTAAAAAAATAAAGAAAACGGGTCATTGATGTCCCGTCATGGCATAGGCTTTGTGCTTTGGTCTCACATGTAACATCAAATGTCACTCACGTGACACCGCGTTACGTGTGTGACCGGTACAATTTTGGCTATAAAACAGATTTTATTTGTGGGACTGAGGAAGTTATGTCCTCCAAGCATGGAAGGTATGGTATTAATTTATAATATCACGTTTTTCCTATCTTCCCTTCAATTTACTAATTTTATAAAAACTATTGTTGCCATGTGATATGTGTGTGACGTCATTCACCACCATATATTTTGACCGGGCAAATAAATAGGGCAACCTTTAAGTCTGCTGGGACTTTCGCTGCAAAAGGCGAAAAATAACAACCTAAACAATAGATTATTTCTGCAGCTGAGTTTGACACTCATCCAAATCACAAAAAGCGGACTTTAATTTCAAGAAAAACTAAAGAACTTTAAAATTGGGAAATTTTGACCCAAAATGCAATTTTCCTGAAATTAGCATTTGCCATCCTTAAATAGAATAATAATTGTTAGAAACAAATGAACTAGTTATTTGGTGAAGCTTATTTGAAAATTTGCCCTTCCAGGCTCATATTTCAGAGAATGGCCCCATTATGAATTTGAGTTAGCCGGCTAGCTAGAGCATTTGCGAATTACTACCATTAGCGAAATTGAATGGAATTTGAAAACAAAACTACGTCAAATCCCTTATGAAGTTGGAATGAAATACGATGGGAGCTCATTTATTTCTTCTGCCTGCATCATTCGGAAGAGACACGATGGATAACGTGTTTCTATTATTACACCCTGTTGCTGCTTAAAATTTTGGGATTAACATACATGGACAACAATGCAAGGTACGTTACACATTTATTTTCAATACGTGATCTTAACTCAGTACGAGATCATAGCAATCAGGCTGTATTCCTTTCCCTCACTAAAAACGATAAAACCTAAGTGACAATAATAGTATTAAGCCGCTTGCACACTGGACGCAAAACAAATTTTTCGCACAACAGATTACATTAGAGGTCAATGCAAAGACGCGTATTCGCATTGACTTTGAATGTAATCAGTCGTGCAAAAAATTTGTTTCGCGCCCAGTGTGAAAGCAGCTGAAGGACACATACCCACATAGCCTACAAACGCACTCGTGCACCCACATGCACACACATCTCTCTCTCTCTCACTCTCTCTCTCTCTTTGATCTGACATCAGGACAATCGATAAAGATACTATAATTTATGTGCTGATTCAGAAAGTTACAATAAATAGTGGTTGCTGTAATTATTTATTGCATTGAAATGTTCCTGACATTCTGGAAACCTGCTTGTGAGATTTCGGTGACGGGTGCGCACTGTGCGCCGGTCAGCCAAATTAACACTGCACAGAAAGTAAACCAGGTTGGAGCTGGCAAGCTCTCTGCACACTCTCGGCATAGCCTTTAACCATGAAATGTCACTGTGTCATGATGAATATGTGACACCTCCCCCTACTACGCCGCCACACCCATCTCGGTGCACGCCCGTCTACCAAATTGCCAAAGTGGCTGCGCACCGTGTTGCACCGCCTGAAATTACCACTGTGTGGGCTGCGCCAGACAAAATTACCACTGTGTGGGCTACGCCACCCTGCGGTGCGCTGAGAAATTAGAGGCCTTTGGGTCAATGACGTGACATTGTCCGAGTGCAATACTTTGGATGATTCATAATACACATAATTTTATTCCATAAAACATGTTTAATTTCAACATATTTCCAGTTTATCATAAAAATGATATATATTTTATGTTTTGCAATCTCAAGCCCTCAAAATGTCAGGTGGCGCAACCGTCCAAGCAAGTTAACACTATGTGGAATGTATTAAATATGTAATTCAAAATATTAATTAATATAATAGTAATATGGGGGCATAATTTTATATTGAAAACCTATCAAATAAACAAAATTTAATAGTTTCATTGAAGCACTGATTACTAAAACCCCACATCAAGTCAAGTCAAGTGTGACTTATGGGGTTTTAGTAATAGTTGCTTCAATTGTTCTTACATTGCTTGGAAAACCAAAATACCCGCAGCCTACTAGAGAGAAACCGTAAGTTACTTTTAATACCCAGCTCAATTAAAAAATGGTAATGTTTTAGGCAGAGCAGACACTCTCAGGTATACTCACTAAAAAAATCACTTAGAAAAAAAAGAGGGAAGTGTGTTTTTTTTTTTTTTTAAAGAAACTTTTGGTTGCGCCACCTGACATTTTTTGGCTGGTGAAATTGCAAATAGTCGAAAATTAAAACCCTGTAAATGTTGTGCCACCATGAAGACTTGTTTAAACACACTCTTCCAACTTCAAATAAATTTATTCTGTACATTTTGAAAGAATTACTTTAAAAAAAACATTTTTAAAAGGCTTACTTGTCATTGACCCTTTGACAAATAAATCTGAACAAATAAAAAATCTAAACACAGAGGGCCGGATCTACTAAGATCCCAATTTGCGTGTACTAATTTGCGCGTGCCATCTAGAATTTTGCGTGTGGGGCTGAACCGCGGTTTGCAGGTGATTTACTAAGAGTGATTGCGCAAATGGCAACAGGTGCAAACGTGTTGGACACACCCTATTTAAATGAGGGCTTTGCGTGTTTCATGGTTTGCAGCATGGAGAGTTTGGAGAGAAGAAAGCGCAAAATGAAATTCGACCCGATGGAATTAGAGGTGTTGGTATAAGAAGCCAATAAACACGAGAATGAGCTACAGCAAAGAAATCTGACAAATGAACGCCATATGGGCGGAAATCTGTGAAAAAATAAATGCTGTGGGTAAAAACGATGCGAACAGTGAATGAAGTGAAAAGACGATATCAAGATATCCGAAGAAGAACAAAATAAAAATTGGCGTATAATAAAACATCTGCAAAGAAAACAGGTGGGGGCACAGTGGATGAGATGCCTCTGACCAGCATTGAGGAACAGGTGCAGTTAACGTTCTGCGAGACGCAAGTCACTGGAATTGCCGGGTATGACACACTGGACCAAACAGCAGAACAAGGTAGGCGCACAATAATACTGTGTAAACACATTTTTTCTGAAAAGATATTTATTTAGTAAGTGAAAAATGAATGTACCTCCTGTGGTTACATTTTGCTGTCCTTTAACTCAAATCCCAAACAAAAAACATTTATTTTTTACATGTAGAATCTTCAGCAGAAGTCCAGCCATCCACCTCAAATCCCCCCCAGGGCAGCCGCCACCCCTGCAGAGCCTCGAAAGGGTCCCGAGGACATTGATCTGGAGTTGCGGGAAGAACAAAAGAAACAGTCTGCAGCCATTCAGACAATTGCACGGGAGATGCGAGCGGCGTCATCATTGGCACGGGCGGCAAGGCGCGATACTCAGGCCATTGCCACGCACTGCAGACAGATGGTCAGCGCAGTATCTGCCCTGACGATGGCCGTCAATTCTGTGGCAAGAGGGCTACGGGAAGGGATGCAGGCAATGACTGCCCTCAATCCAGGTGGAGAAGCGGGCCGACCGAGTCCCACAGCGACAGCTAGGCAGTCGGGCACGGGAGAGGGAGGAGAGGTGGGCATGACGAAGTGATACATTCAACTGTCACGTTTAAGTTGTCTTCTATTGGCTGTGAATAATTTTTTTTTTTTTTTGCATAAAATGGGCTATATGATGAACTGCTTTTTTCTTTTTTTTCCACCATAAATGTTAAGACTATAGCCTAAAATTTTCTGACTGAAACAATGTGTCTTTAATATGATTTTGCGGGACTTAACATAATTAGACGTGAATGAGTATTTCGTTTGATAATGTTTGGAATTCAGAAAGTGATTTCAGTCTTTTTTTAAATAAATGTTGATTTGCTTAACTTTGCAATGTTTTGCAGTTTGTTGGGTCACACTAGCAAGAGGGAACGGCATTGTATTGCAATCTACAACGCATTATTGAATGAAAATAGAAAAATGCACATACCAAACAGCTCACAAGAAGTGACTTCGAATGAGATTGCTGCGTGTCTGCATCCCTGCTGCATTGGGTTGTTGCTCCATACAGGGGGGCAGGTTGGCGTTCTCCTCCGGCATGGCCTCATGCTCCAGCCCGTGTTGCTTGGCGATTGTTATGCAGCATGCAGCAGGTCACTACAATCTGGGCCACTTTTTCTGGCCTGTACAGCAGTGCTCCACCAGTGCGATCCAAACAACGGAACCTGCTCTTCAGGATTCCGAAGGTGTGCTCCACAATATTCCGTGTACGGATATGGGCCTCGTATCTTATTTCTCCTGCAGTGGTCGGGTTGAGAACAGGTGTCAGGAGGAAGGGGTGTAGGGGGTATGCACTGTCACCTTAAACATATGAATCAATGTGAAACATGCTCTTGTTTTTAATGAAATAAATTTCGCTAAGGATTTTACAAATTGACTCCCCTACAAGCCAGGCATCTCCAAACTCGCCATCTCGCAACTTGGAAAACAGAACTGTTTCTCAGAATAAAAGAATCATGTACTGACCCGGGATATTTTGCCACAACGTTGGAAATGATTCCTTTGGCATCACAAACGCACTGCACATTCAATGAATGCGCGTGTTTGCGATTTCTGTACACGTGCTCAGTGTCTGCGGGGGGCACAAGCTGCACATGGGTGCAGTCAATCGCCCCTATAACTCTAGGAAATTCAGCTACTGCAAAAAAACCTTATTTGGTCTCATTCAATAAGTGCCGAGTGCGTGGAAACCTAATGAGCTTGGCCATCCGGCGCGACATGGCATTTAGGACTTCAGACAGCACATCTGAAAAATGGGATTGGGAGATCCCAGCTGTAATTAGCTACCGTATGCTAGAATGACCCAGATGCAAGGAGTTTTGTCATTGCAGGTATTGCTTGACTCCTTCTCGTGGCTGGCTCCAAATCCTCTCTGAGTTCCTCCAACAGCTCCCAAATGGCAGTGCTGGATAGGCGATATGTTTTAATTTTTTTTTTCCTTCGTTCATTCCAAAAACGTTCACACGAGGGTGAAAAATGCGTTCTCTGCGTCTCCTTTCATGATTTCTGTGTCTCCTTCTTGCGACAATAACTGTAGCCATGTGTGCGCAATTACGCATACAAACCATTTGCACCTCCTTTTGACACATGTTAAAATATAGACGCAGATTTTATTAGCAATTTCTTTCAGGTTTGATAAATCAATTTGCGCGTGCTAAATTAATATATTTACATTTTCTCCTCCCAACACACGCACAATTGCCTGTAAACGCCCCATATTGCATATTCATTGTGGCAGACGTACTAACTGGATGCAGACGTGCTATTTTGCACCTTTGAATGAGGCAACCCTGACTGTGCACTGTTAGTAAATCAGTTTGTACATATTTTTTTGCGTGTGCAATTGCACACGTTTTTATACACGCAAAGCTTTTGTAGATCCGGCCCAGAGTGTAAACTGCTTCTAAAGATTTCAGCCACATCTTGCGGCATTTCTCAGTGGATGGAGTAGCTCATTTCTTAAGATGGTCTGATGTTGGATGTAAATGTCCTTGAACTTTCTTTTGACCGTCCATTAAATTGTGGTTGATGAAATTTGACCACTTTCCAGTGGTTGGGTATGGTCTGGTATTCTGACACCTGATGTGTTTCCACAGCCCTTTGTGTGCCTTTGGCAAAGCTGTCGAAAAAGAGGAAAAATTATCAAGGGATAGTGTAGCTCAACTTACTCTTTGTCTCAATAGGCAGGTTATGGTGGCAGAAGGAAATGCTTAATTACCTCCAATAATATTGGGTCCATTTTGATGAATGCTGAGTATGCTCCAAAAATTGTTCCCAAAGACTGTTCCCAAATTAACAGTCCAAAGACATTGTTTCCTCCTCAGTACTTACACACATTTGGCTGACTCATCAGTTGCTTTGAAGAAAGCAGACCAATCACACTAGCTGAGAGAACTACTCGATCTAGCCCCTGCCATCCTCGTTTCCTTCCGCATTCCGTATCTTATTGATGAATGTCATGTTTATGTAAGTTGCTATGTCGGTGTAAATTGTTGCAAGATTGTTCTGCCTGACTGGTTTCCTAGTCAGCTCTTTATCTCGAGCCCTACTGCTCTCCATTTTCAGTTATGAAGGTAGAGGTAGTATAACTGATGCAGCTAGTGCAATTTAATAGATACAGGCTCTCCCTGTTCTCTAGATGCCTCCAGAGCAGAGATGGACGCTACTCCCACACAGGCACCAGTGAATGCCTTGTTCTGCAGGCATTGCAAATCATCTTGACCACCCAACATCTGACCCTGAACTGTTGATGAACATGGTGTAGAATCGCCGTTTCTGACATTGTTTGCCAATAGCCCGAACTGGACTTTCTGACCACTGTTCCAGTCTGTACTCCTGTCACAAGATGTCCTTGGTGTTTTCAGTTCACTAAAATCCCTGGAGGCATCTTCTGCTGATCTGTGCTTGGTGTCGCTCATTGGCAAGCTTTGAATTATTTAATGGCTATGCATTTTGTGAAGGTAAAGTGAACTGATGAAGATGTGACATAAGTTTAAATGTAATTACTTGGTAATAACAGTCTGAGACTAGAAAAGCACTCAGAGCGCAGACCTCCGCCAGGTGGCAGCAAAACTAAAGCACGGCGATTGGAACTCCAGTCCATTCGCTAGGTGCACAACAATTGAAATAGCTACAGACAACTCGGAAATTCTATGTTTCCACCCACTTGTCAATCAAACTATCTGAAGTTCACCAAAAATATTAATGCGAAATAAGCAGGTGAAAATGCTTTTCCATCTAACGTCACTAAAGCGAATAAAAAGTTGTGCGTAATGACGTAACATGCCGTTATGCGGTCAAATTAGTGTGTCGAATGGATTTCTGATATTTTAAGCTGTTTCCATTCATTTTCGCACTGAATCGCGGAACCTTCTAGTGAAAAGTAGTGTGTTAGCAGACTAATGTAGCTAGTAAGCCAAAATGAATTGCGTCTACCATTGAAATGATGATAATTTGCACAAGTTGTTCATGCTTATGTGCCAGCTATTAGCAACAGAGCAAACCATTATCAGAAGGCAACGACGCCATCAATACACCGTCACGATGCAGTAGCAGATTTATTTGGCAAATAACGTTTCCATCAGCATTTATCGCATAAACTTTTTACCGATCAAAAGAAAATCCAATCAGATCAACCGTGTAAACTTCGATATTCTTCAAGTCGAATGTCACAGTTTCCATATGGTATTTTTAATTCACTATGACTTCATTCGCATAAGAATGTGGATTGGTGTGGATGGAAACATGGCTTGTAGTGAGCAAGCATACTTCCGATGAATTCTATCCGATGTGTTATTCTAATTGGCTATGTGCACAAAATGGGGCTAAGTAAATTCTGAAATACACTGGCTCGCTTTGCTATTTTAAGTTTGCTTCTGTCATTTATCAGCCTACATCAGATGCTGGACAGGTGACAGGAATATAATCCCGAAAATGTGATTTTAACTATTGCCGCTGTTCCCAAGATTTGGCTTAATTAAATCATATGAACATCATTCATGGTTGTCTCAATTAGCTGCTACTGTTTGTTCATTAGCACCTTTAATGAGACATTAGCTGCCTCACTAATAAAGAGGGTTTCCGGGGCTTCTACCTAGCATCATTTCCAGCCTTTGGTGACTGTCATGAACTGGCTTTAAGAGACAAACATCTAGTTTTGCACGACCCAAATTTCCTTTAGATTAATATCTGCAGCTAGCTTTTATTTTTTCATTGAGCAGAAGCAAAGTTGAGTAACTAGCAAGGCTTGCTAGAGAGCAAGCAAGATTTTCTGTTTAGGTTTTATACTGATTATTAAGTAATTTACTTTTACATCTTCTGATGCGACTGGCTTGCTAGTACTGCGATGTTGTAATGGTTTTCTTAGGTGTGCTCAGGTAACCATAGCTCCAGATGTGATGGTCTTGAGAGTGCAACTGACACCAAGTGGGAAGGGAACGAAGTATCGACAATATTAAAATATGCGTGGATCGAATGTTAGATTTATGAAACAGTATTTCAAAGTTATGGATTATTTACACATTAAAGCTATTCTTACCCTACTGGAATTTTTACACTTTTCTTTTGTAATCGTAAAATGCTCCTAATAAGCATATGGCACACTAAAATGTAAAAGAAATCCACCAGGTCTTGAAACTTATCGATATTCAATTCTCATATATTTCTGATAAAAGCCTGACCAATCATTTTCTTCGGTCTGAATAAAATGATTTGCCAAGCTTCCGGTCTGTCATCCGTTGCTCTGCCCCTTCCAGTTGCCTACCGCTGTCACTGCTTGCGAGTCGTGCACCTCTCTGGCAGAGCAGCAGACCGGTAGAGACAAAGCAGGTAGCTACTCAACAAAGTTAGCCTGCAAGCAAAGCAGCTGCAACTGTGCTTGATTTAATGACTAACGTTACCGGGACAATTCTGGTGAGGTAAGACGTTATGACAGCAGAAAATATGAATGAATTCTGCCGAAACACAAGGCATCTGACAGTAAATAGGCGCTGAAATGCAATAATTACTATAATAACATTAATGGTAGTTCGTCAGACGTTACAAGGGCATTTTATTTTATACCACAGATAGAATTGAATATTATGTAATTACTGTTGGTTAGTTTTCACTCACCGGTGCCTCTGAATCTGACTTCATTGCCCCGTTACAAGATGCTTTCACACCGGATGCGAAAGGAATTTTTCGTACGACAGATTACATTCAAAATCAAAGCAAAGACGCGAATACACGCAAGATTTGTATTGATGTTTGTCAAAAGTTTGTTTCGCATCGGGTGTGAAAGCAGCTTCATTTGCGTTGCTCACTTTCTCACCGCACGCGTCAGGGGAGGAGGGGAGCCTCAGAGGTCAGGCAGATGGAGGAGTATGGGACTTTGGAGGGAGGCGGTGTTGTTCATGTTCAAATTTCTAAGTGCAGTGCATACCAGAAAGGTAAGAATAGCTTTAATTATCAGATATTTTCACGTATTTTATCTGTCGCTTAAAGCCAGTTCATCACTCATCAGTGAGAACGGCTGGAAATGTTTTGCTAGTTAGAAATACTTCCATTTCTCATTGGCGCAGCAAATGCCTCATTAAGAGTGCCAATGAAGAAACAGGTAATTTCTTCAAACAGGTAATCAGTAACAGGTAATTGAGACAAATCATGCGAACATCATTCGTGGTTAATTAAGCCAAATCCTGGGAATATGGCTACAGCTAAAATCACATTTTCGGGATGATATACCTGTCAGCAGCTCATCATCTGATGGAGATTGATCGGTAGCAGAAGCAAACCGGAAATAGTTAAGCTTACCAACGTATTTCAGAATGTACACAGCGCCATCTTGTGCAACTAGCCAATCTTGAACTTTGTACTTTGGCCTAGATATGCCAAAATTTAATCACCTGTTCCTTGATTTTATACCCACCTTCTCTGAAAATTTCATCAAAATTGGTGCATTACTTTTTGAGTTATCTTGCTAACTAACAAACAAACGCTACCAAAAACATAACCTCCTGGAGGAGGTAATCATGCGTGGTGACTGAGACGGCAGTTGTGTAGTTAGATATCTTTGGTCACTTTATGGTTAGGAAATCAGTGTGCAGCATTGCAGACTGTACTTACATGCTTTAAGTCAGTGAAAGCCCTCTTGTTTTCTTCAAAGCTTGGGTCACATACGTCTTCAAATTGATGTTGTCAAGGGATGACAGCATCACGGTCAGGAGTCTTAAGGGGAGGGACCTTCAACATCTGAATGGATAAACTTTTGTATCATTTAATGATATATTAACTTTTTTTTGAAAACAAAACTAGCATTATTATTCCAAACCATTCCACCAGGCAATCTCTCTCCATGGTGAACAAAAGCTCCTTACCCAACCATTTCTGGCAACAGAAAACTGGAGAAGTCATTTCAAAAGTGCATTTATGTCCCACTTTATGATGAGCACCCCCTGAAAATGTTTACTTTCCATTGTTGCTATATATACAGACAACGGAAGAGTGAGAGCCGATTTCATAGATAAGGCATTTAAATACATTTTGATTCTCAATGAACAATAAAATGGCATCATATAAACTGGAAATGTGAAGTACCATTCAGGAACCACTCGCGAGAAATCCAAAAACGTATGCCTTTAATGGAGTCCGAGTCAAAGCCAAAAAACACAGGAATTGCCAAGCCACAATATGAAATCCAAAAACAGTGTCGACTAGACAGGCAGGGGTCAGAACCAGTAAGACAGATGAGCAGAGGTACAAACAGGGTAGGCAAGGAGTCGTAGTCGATGAACAAAGCCATGGGTCATACACATGGCATCCAAACACAGAAATCGTGGTCATGCAAAAATGGGTTGAAACCCAGAAAGACAAAAAAAATACAAAAACGGCAATGGCAAGAATCGAAGTCGGACAATCCAGTAGAAGAAAAACAATACTCAATGGCATACAAGGTGCTCTGCACACAAAGAAATATTGATCAACGTTCTGACAAGAGCTGTGAGTGAAATGACTACTTAAATACACATAGGGTAAGTCACATGCTATGCAGGAATCAGGTGTAGAGAATCAGATTAATTACAACGGGAGAATCACATGAGGGAAGCCCTAACCACGAAAATTGACGAGAGCCAAGACAAGGACGGGAATCACACAAACAGCCTATAACAATTAAACAGTCTCGCTGAAACTCAGGAGAAGACAGGAACAGCTGAGCAAGAGGCGGAGACTAGAACAGGGCGATTGCTGAGAGGGAATTAGTCTAAATTAGTAGCGGTGCAACTGACTGAACCAACTAGATCACAAGACGGGGGAGACAAGTGCAATGGAACTGAGAAATGGAGTGAACTAAAAACAAGAGGATTACAATTATCAAAAAGAATAAATCAAAAACAAAATCATGAAACCTGAACATAAACATGAACCATAACCATGACGAAGTGGCCTTGGCCTAAAAATAACTTAATTTGAGGCCTGCGGTATCGCATATCGGTCCAGTACTGTGCTCCTGTACTTGCACTCCGACTCATAAAAGTGTCCCAATACAACAGCACCTGATACCAGTGGTGGGCACAGTTCCAATAATCTGCAAATTTTGAAAACCCTTATCGGACTAATTAGCTTCCGCAAAATTTAGTTCCGCTAACTGCAAGTCTACTGTAAGTTCCAAATTGTTGGGAGCACATCTACAACAGTCATTCTAGCTCACTGCTGGCTGACTATGCGATTTG
This sequence comes from Gymnothorax reevesii, assembly GCA_029721435.1. Classification (NCBI taxonomy): domain Eukaryota; kingdom Metazoa; phylum Chordata; class Actinopteri; order Anguilliformes; family Muraenidae; genus Gymnothorax; species Gymnothorax reevesii. The sequence goes on along the minus strand of CM056576.1, from coordinate 23,273,354 downwards.
TCAACGCAGTAGCAGCTGAGCAGCATGATGTAATTTTGTTGTAAAAGGATTCGACAAATAACCACAAATATACACATTTTGGGGGAATTTTGAGATCAGAAATCTAAATTTGTGTAAAATAAAGAATTAAAGACATCACATATTGATTTAATTTATCAAAATCTGCATTTTTCCGATCATTGGTAACCATGTGCATATTTTCCCGGCACTGCCAGTGAGGTCACACAAGTGAATCCCCAGTTTTCTGTGTGGGAAATCTGTAAGGGCTATTAGTGTTGTTGATAATGACATTTGTTTTTATTTAAAATAAAAATTGGATTGAAGAACGAGAAAATACGTGTGTATGGAAAAGCCCACTCAATGTTCTTTCAATTATAAGAAGTGTTCTTTCTGTAAATACTGCTGTGTATTCCTCAAGCTAACTGCTTGTGTACGATACGGAATGCATTCATTTATTAGTGAAGTAATCAATAATAAAAAAGCTGGATGAGACCATAAAGGAAATCAAGCAACTTTACAATGATAGCCACCAGCCCCACATTAACCATCTACCTATCGAAGCGCCAACTGAACTGCACTGCTCTGCAGCTGAGAAGCTTGAGTTTTGAGGAAAACAGCTGAGAAGCTTGAGTTTTGAGGAAAACTTCAACACCAAAGAAACCTGGAGAAATTTTGAACATTTTCAACATGTTGGTGTAAGTAAGCCTCCGATGCAGACGTCTCATGTGGTTGCCTCCCTCCCATGCACCCACAACAGTACGTGCAAATGTTGTCATGATTCTGGGTTTTGATCATGTTTTATGTGCTGGTTTTGTGTTTATGATTATTGCCTTTTATTTGTTCTTTTTGGTTTTTGTAATATTCTGGTTTTTGGTTCATTCCATGTTTCAGTTCCATTGCACTTGTCTCCCCTGTCTTGTGATCTAGTTGGTTCAGTCTGTCTTCCCTGTCTGCGTGCTCACTGACTTTGGGTGCTTTAAAGGCAGTCTGGTGTTAAAAAACATTTCTTCGTATCTCGTTTCCTCCCTTCACTCCTCTGTTCTGATTACTAACGAGACTAACATTTGTATTATAGTAAACTAACACAACTAACCATGTGTGTGTATATATAGATTCGATTACTAAATTACTAATGAGCACTCTAGTTTAAGTTTTAAAAACCGCACTGCTACTAATAGACTAATTCCCTCTTTGCAGTCGCCCTGTTGTATTCTCCGCCCCTTTTGCTTTCCGCCGTCCTCTCCCTATGTTCAGCGAGAATCTCTCGCACGTGCTTAATTACTTTCCTGCTCTTGTTATCTGTGCACATAGAACTCCAGGACTGGAGCTGTTTAAATGTCATAGACTGTTTGTGTGATTCCTGTCCGTATTTCGTATCTCGCCAATTTCCGTGGTGATGGTTTCCCTCATGTGATTCTCCCGATGTAATTAGTCTCATTCCCCACAGCTGATCTCTGTATAGCATGTGACCCTTCCTGTGTGTATATTAGGGATCTTTTCACTCACAGCTCTTGTCAGAACGTTGATCAATTCTCATTGTGCCGAGCTCCCTGTACGCCTGTGATTATTGTTTTTCTTCTACTGGATAGTCCGACCCTGATTCTTGCCATTGCCCTTTTTGTACTGTTTTGCCTTTCTGGATTTTGACCTATTTTTGTATGACCACGAGTTCTGTGTTTGGATGCCCTGTGTATGACCATTGGCTTTGCCCATCGACTACAACTTTTTGCCTCTCGTTTTTGTACCTCTGCCCATCTGTCTTACTGGTTCTGACCCCTGCCTGTCTAGTCGATACTGTTTTTGGATTTCGTATTGTGGCTTGGCAAGTACTGTGTAGTTTGGCTTTGACCCGGACTCCAATAAAGGCATACGATTTTTGGATTACGATCTGTTGCGAGTGGTTCCTGAACGATACCTCACAAATGTGATTGGCCAGCTCCAGAAATTTCAGTGTTTCTCTGAACACGAAACTGTACACGAGTGCAGAGACGTTACTGTATGAGCAAAGCAAACCACATAAGATGTCTGCAACAGAGGCTAGTGTTATCTAATGCTCACTATTTCCAGCGATGCTTAAGTGCAGCCAGTTAGACAAATATTTTACATTAAGTGTTTGTGTACTTATTTTTATACTGTATGAGAAGAAGGAGAGAATCTTTGTAATGCTTTTTGAATTTAATAAAACAACAACAACAAAAAAAAAATTCCACCTCACCATGTAAAAAAAAAAAGATTGTCTGGTAGAAGCGCGTGGAAGTTGCGGAAGCCATCACCTCTGGCTTGAGAGACCGGTAAAGCATTGATGCAATTTTGAATGTACCGTGATCGGAAATCATTAAGCCATAGTAATTTTGCCTTCAGCTGTTCAGCATAAACTAGTATTTTGAAAAGAATTGCGTTGCACCCCTCGAGAGAGCACCTCACTGGAAAGAGACACAACGTCTTTGCCTTCAGGTTTGAATAGTCATCAGTAAAGGAAAAAAATGTGTTCCTTTGGCCTTTAGTTGCCACGGTGTTTCACTATTACTTAGCTACAGTTGATAATGCCTTGGCAGGAAGCCAACTGCGTGTGAATAAATTTAGTGGACATTTTGACTGGCAAGTTTTGAATTTCATGGGCCTGAATGGATTTCACAGGTCACAAACTGGCAATCGGCGAATATAAACTCAGTTCAAAAGTGGTCAGCATATTGTGCTTTCATGTCTGCAATGTATGAATGAAACTTTAATGCCCCTGGGTTCATTTGCACCCCCTTTACACAAACAGTTTGAAAGAGCAACCACATATAACGGCCCGTAATATAACATTCAACATAAACATAGTAAAAACACCATAGAAAAGCATTATTTCGGGAAATTAAGTGCATGTTCAGAAAGGGGCTAAATTCAAACCATGTGATCATAAGCAGCTGATTATGTGGGAAAAAGGTCAGGCTGTACCTTTGCCCTTAGAACAAGGGTATATATTTAGACTATAGAGGGTGAAGTGTATCTGGTATGATCTTGTTTGCAAAATTTATAGTGTACTGTAATATTAATACAGCACATCAGTTCCCCAGTTAGCTTAACAGCCAGTTTGGAAATCCTGTCCAGTTTAGTCTTTTTTTTGTAAAGACAATGGTTCCTCCAACACTACAGTGAAAAGGTCAGTATACTTCAAATGAAAGTCTTGTAAAACGGTGTTGGCATAGTTCCGTCCACATTAAAACTGCCCAGTGTCCTTAAGAAGTGAGGTTGTTCAGCCTTTCCAAACCTGGCATTAGTGGGCATTCCATGTCAGTTTGCTATCAATAATAGCGTGCAGGTACTTGTACACTTTCAATGTTTATGTTGTTCGTAATGACAGGGGACAAAGTGAAGTTTCATCCGGCCGGCACTTCTCGTACTTAACGCGATGACTGAAGACACATGTTTTTGCTGTGAAATGTACATGGACAACATGCTGAACTCAACAAAGGTGGCAGTTCTGTTTTGAATTTGACGGTTGCTGAAAACACTTTGGCACATTTTGCTAATGCAAACCAGAGGTGGATACACGTGAGCCCTCTCTCGCGCCATACAGACTCCTTGTAAAATGCCACAGCATACTTGCAGTTCAAAGGACCGTCAACAAACTCACTGACAATTACAAGTTACATTTAACCAAAAGCAGTATCGTTCTGGTACCTTCCCTGAAGCATTGTCTATTGATCGGACACTTCTCAGCTGCAACGTATTTATATATCAACTGTATATTGATCTAAAATATACACACTAACAACTACTTCTCTGAATGCAGTTTGTGGGAAATTTATTTTATATGTGTGTCTTTTCATAATACTGGAGAGATTTTGGGAATAGTTATTGTTTAATAATCAGCAGATAATGATTGATGCATTTAATTCATGTTCATCTTGAACATGAGGACTTGAACCTCAGTAGCTATTTTAATTTAATTAATTAAAATGATTTTTGATTCAAATAAGGACAGACCCCAAAATGTAACATCAAAAATAAGTTCTGATGGGAAAGGATGCGAGCAATTAAAATTAAGTATAATGCTTATTTGCCCATAAGTTATTAAGTCACAGTCCAGAGAATAAATTCTACTTTGTTACAAGACCTTCCTGGTCAGCACATGGGAGGATATCAGACTGAAATCATCGGGTAACAGTCATTGCCTGTAGTGTCCGTGGTGCTAACGACTGTTACCATGGTAGGCAGGTGATGAATGAGGGGCACTGCTCGAATGTTGATGCAACTCCACAGATACATTTACTTTCCTTGCGCCCTTAAACCTATTTCTTCCCCGCTACTTTTCGTCGATTTTGAAAAATACTAACGCAAATACTAAAAATCATTTTGTGTCCATTAAGTCATGACCGTCACCAAAGACAAACATTACATTTTTTTTTCTTTGATTATGCTCATCAATTTATTGATTTTTTTCATTTGATAGATGACTTGGGGCACACATTCGATCAGCCAGGAAAGTTTTCCAGCATGTTGCTGTGAGTCGGCTATTTCTGCTGCTATAAGTATCGTGTCCACAATTTTGTAAGCCACAACGACTGTTATGTGAAAAGGGAATTATGATAAAAATCGTCTGAATCCATCCTTATTCTTGATCATCGTTCTGCAATTGGCCATCCTCCCGCAAGGTGAGATGTCACTGACTGCTATTTCCATGACTTTTCCGTAAAATTTATGTAATTAATTTCATACCTTTAGGTTTAAAATGCAATTTCTCATCAAGCAGTGACAGATTCATTCGTACATATTTCTTGTCCACCATAATCCATCGAGATGAAGGTTATGCTTCAGAATAACGTTATCCTCTAAAACATCCCTTGAGTTAATTGGACAGTTGACGTCACTTTGTAAGCAAAGATGACAACTTTTGACATTCAATATGAATTGGCTTTTTCGTTCTTGTTTCACGGGTTTTCAATGGGTAATGTTACCCATTATCGCGAGAAGACGTATATAATCCATGTTCAATATACCTTACTATTCACAAAGACTGCAAATTTTCAAATCCAACTGTTCATGACACATAGTCTGATAAAAACAGAGGATGACGCTATCCATCACGGGGAAAAACATTTTTTTGAACAAAAAGAAAGAGATCAATCATTATGCATGACGTATGCAAATCTTATAAACCCAAAGAAAAAACTCTAGTCCCTCCGTTTAGACATTTGGCTTTAACGATTAGTTTCACAGTGTTGTGCTTCTGCTTTCTGCTTGTCATGTTTAAGTTCTGTGCCTGGCTCAGCCATGTTTAGGATTCTTGTGTTTAAGTGACCTCTGCCTGTCTGACCATTCTTAGTATTGTGTATTGTGTTCCTGGTATTTAGATTTCTTGTAATTATTTTTCATGTTTAGAGCATTCAGTTTTCCATGCCATGTTTTCATTTCCATGCTTTGCACTTTGTCTCCCCAGCCTTGTCGTGTGTGTATCTTTGCTCACGGTCCCTTGTCTTGCGTGCCACTCATTCGGGTGATTTATTGGTTTCTGGGTTTCAATCTTCCTTCATTATCTCGTGTTCTTCCTTCCTCTCTCTTTTACTGTCTTACTAACACCTACTAACAGTTTATTGTTTTTGCTAATTACTAACCACACTAATCTTGTATATTTTTTACTAACTTTCTAACATGCACCCGGGATTGTATAGCTGCACATACTAATTGACTAACGATCTTTCAGCAGTCGCTCAATTCTAATCTCCCCCTCCTTGCCTATCCCTAATTATCTCTGCTGCAAGTTTCCGTGGATTTCCCCTTATACTCTGTGCTTTCCTTTTCTTTTATCTTGGCACTTTAGTACTCCTTAACCGGAGCTGTTGTTTTGTACTTAGGTTTGTCTTGTGATCCCTGTCTGCGTTTTGGCTACAGCCAAATTCATGTAATTAATTTATTCCTCATGTGTCTCTCCCTGATCATTGTTACCATTTATTGCACCTGTTCTCCCTGGTCATGTGTTTACCCCGGATGTGTATATAAGATGTCTGTTTGCTTCACTCTCTTGTCAGATCGTTCTCCCGTGCCACGTTTCTCGCCTTGATTTCTCAGTGTTTATCTTTCTGACTGGACCGTCCTTGATATCGAGCTTTGCCTATTCCCTGTACTTCTGCCGCATTCTTGTTTTTTGACCTCTTTTGTCTGACTACGAATTTGTTATTGGTGCCCTGTGTATGACTCTGGATTTCGCCCTTTGGATTCTGATTTTTGGATTGCAGACTTTGTACTGTTGCCAGCTCTGTTGGGGGGTTTCCCCCTTCAGAAATAAAGCCTCCTTTTTTGTATTCTACTGGTTGTCGCACATGGTTCATTTCGTAAATTCCAACACACAGCTTCTTGTCTCCGAAGAAAATGTAGTTACAACTGGTAGTAGCAGTAATCCATCCATCTATTGCACGTACAACATATGCATTTGCAATATAAATATTCGATATTAATATTCTAAACCCCCTTTTCCATAATAAAGAAACCCCAAAAATATACTAGCGCCTCCTTTTAAAATCTTCCCCTATTTAAAACCATCATGGTGCATACTGCTACGCCCCGTATCAGAATTTAGAATTCGGTGTGACATTTTGATTTTGCTGTTCAGAAGACATCGTCCGATGCTATAGTTAGCAGCAAAGATTGCTAGAGAGGGATATGAGTCAAAATGGTCACACAACAGCCTGTGTCTCAAGATGCATATAGATGTTATCGTTAACCCAAACAATGCAACACGGCAGCACTATAATCCAGTAATAATCCAAATTTTGTCATTAACTCTCCCTCTTTATTTTGCTGGTTGGTCATAATGCGCCTAATTGGAGTCAAAGCATCCAATCAGAATTGCGGCACATCTGTAACACTGTGTACAGCTTGCGTGAGCGTGCAGGCGAAGTTGAGCATGCACAGAGTGGGCAGATTGCGAGAAACACAAACTTTGAGCAAGCACACTGCGGTCTGCCAGTGCATCCAGCAGGAGTTTGTGAGAGGGCATAAAGTGAAAGTGAGTGAAGGGGGTTATTCTTGCACGTTCATATTGGTCATAGCATTTGCTCACGTTTAATTTTTCCTCAAAACAACATGTATGTGGTTGTGCAATATTTATTTCTTTGCTCAAAATCTCCAATTGCTCGCTCAGGATTGAGGCACATATAAAACCCCATTGTCATGGCTTGGAAGGATTGAGAGCTTTGTTACTCTCGTCCGGGACAATATCGTTGTATGCCCTATCGGATTCCTGGGCCAGCTGATGTTAATTGGAGGTGTTACCCGGACTCTATTTAAGCTCCTGTTCTGCCTCGCTCTCGTTGCTAGAGTGTCAGTGTTTCTTTGGCGCTTTAGCCGGTAAGGTCTCTAGAGAGAGTATTGTCAGGGACTTAGCTGCATAACAGGATTATTGTTAGTAAGAGAAACTTTGCTTTATTTTCCCTTTTCTTTTGTTTTCCTCGAGCTCACCTGTTTTCTACCACGGATGGCGTCTGGTCCGTTGGTAGCGCGAGTCTCGTCATTTCTATCTGTTTTTAGTCTCCCAGTGCGCTGTGAGTTTTGTCTTTTATTTCTGGCCGCTGCTCTTGGCGTCCACTTCCAGCAGCCATCACACCCATAGGGACAAACCAACTGAGCATGCGCGGTAGCGATCCAGAGATAAAGACCTGCTATTGTTTGCAATCCTTAAAACGAGCAATCTTGCACAAATGTCACTATATCGACTCAGACATGGAGGTAGTAGCTGCGCATCATTGTAACTGCCACTATAATTAGCACTTTTACTCATGATGCAGTGCTGTAGATTGTACAGTAGGCCTATAGGAACTAATAGGTACACCCATGGGCTCTAATATGCGTAGCTAGCAGGAGAGTAAGTGTTTTAGCTGATCAGCCCTCAGTCCTATGCTGATGCAATATACAAAATACACGTGCACACATGAACCAGAGACGTCACGGCACTTGCCTTGAGTTTACATTGCAATATAAATTCGCTACAAGGTATCTCAGATTGCTTTGTCAAAATTTCAAAACCTTCCAAGTCTGATTCTTTTAGAAGTATAATTACACTTACTCTATGAGAAAGTCTTGTTTACTCTATATAAAAATGCTAAAATTTTTTTTTTTTTTTTATCCAGGAGGTTTATGGTCCTGCAAATAAGCTCAATACAGCTGTACGCATAGTTGTACTGCTATCTCTTTAACTGTGGGTTACCCTTTAATCTGCACTTCAGACCTTACATGGAGAAGATTGGCTCATGGAAAAGGAAAATGCACCAATGACATGATGACACATGCAGCTCCAGGCACAGACCAGACACAAGTTATTCTGATTAGTCTCATGTACAATCCTTGCTCTGAGTCATCACATCTGAGAGAATGAAGGTGTTTAGAGTTTCAACAAAGGTGGATGATGAGTACATGCTCAAAAAGATGAAGACCTGACTATGATTAATCTAGCTTGGAAATTGAACTTAAATAAGAGCACTTTTCATTGCTTTTATGTAGATTGATTTCAGTTTCAAGATAAATGCATCTAAACATGGAAAAAACGATAATTCCCAGCGATACTTGCACAATTAATAGTCAGTGCCATTTTGAAAAAATGAAGTTAAACACTGTTGAAAAATGATGTATACTTTTGGATTAAGTAGGATATTACACAGCATGTGCAAGAGAAGAATAAATGTGGCACTCCCTCGTGTTCGTCAAGACATACATTTTGACCAGGGTATTTGTTTTATAAAGAATGCACTGCCTTCAAAATCTTTAGACTATTTTACTATGCGTTGACAGATGCACTTGAGGAAGGTGCAATTTAGATGTCCCAGAAATTGGGGAAGAGATTTGGAAGGAAATGTTTTTTTCCAAAACTTCCTGATTGCCGTTCTTAGCCTTCTGTGTTTTTGGGCCAGCCCTTCTGTCAACCCGCAGACACGTGTAGCACTCCGGGATCTCCCACATAAGCATATGTATAGTCTGCATATCATCTTTCAACCCTGAACCCTGACATGATCACCTGCATTTGTGATTGCTCTAACTGAAGAGTTCTACTTAAAGTGGAAAAGTCAAGTAAAGATGAATGAGTACCATCTTGTTAGTGGTTGAAATGAATGCAATTTAGCACGGAATGATACTGAATACAACATATAAACATGCATGCCTCATGACGTCCTGCCTAATATGCAAATATCTGAGCGAATCAATCAGCTGTTTTGACACCCAGTGAGCCAATTAGCACAGACTAAGCCGCTGTGGTTGAACTCTGGCAGAATATAGCCTAATGAGTAATAATTTCAGACAACTCATTGTGTATTTTAGTCACTCTATGCATGAAACTAAGCGCTTAGATAGAGGCTGGTTATTTTGGCTGATGATGATTTGTATTTACAAAACCTATGAAGACAAAAAATTCAAACAAAGGAGGTTGCAAGTACACAGATATCATGGCAAAGGTATTACATAGTGAATCGTGCTTTCAAATGGATGAGTAAACAAACACGTTAGAAGTCACTTTGCCGCATCAAGCACGTTGAGTCGTCATATGTTTTGCTACTGCAGAAAATTAATTTGATTTGCTACCCTTGCCTCTTATGCAGCCCTATAAAACCGCTTGTCTTTGACTTTCTGTCAAAATTTTGGATATAATGAGTCATTTCGGAAAAGTTTCTTGATAGCTCCTTGTAGTGCAACATCTGCCATTCATTTCTGAAAAGATGGCGTATAATAGGTGGTTGCAGGCCATTCCATCCTGAGTCTGTTGCTTTCATCGAGATGAAATGGAAAGGATGTTGACGGGGAGCTGTTCTTACATGATTTCCAAACAGAAGTAGAGTGGTTGGGTGGTTGGCTCTTACAGCAGACATTTGGAAAACTCTCAAATCTCCCTAGCATAAATAAGAAGATTAAATCCCCACAGTCTAGCGCTGTGTTTGTACCCTCAGAGGAACCACAGCATATACATTATGTAGAGTGGAAATGGGTAAACAGGTGACCATAATAACAACTCTTTATACTGATGCACACAGAAAGTTCTGTAATTATTTTGTGTGTAACAGCAAGTTGCCTAATTGGCCTATAATTTTACATTTATCAGGCAACTTTGGTAAATTGTTCAGATGAGTATGTTTTCCCAAGATTTGGAACCAACTGATTTTACTCTTCCTGTCTCTATTACCAACATTCCATTTGGCTCATTGAGCGACTGGAGTTCAAGCTGCTACCCAAGCTTTTCTGAGTTCAGTCAATTACCAGCCCTTAAAAACTTCATCAGGTATCAAAAATCAACAGAACTGCTAGTACAGGGGTGTATCATCTCAAAACTGGAAGCCAGACCAAAAAGTCAGTATTTATCCTGACATTCAATTAATCAATCTGAACAGATGTTGAGATTATAAATAGATGTGTCCGAGTTTATGCACCCTAATGAAACGAAAGCTTTTCCACCCGGACAAAGAGTGAGAAGTGAACTCTTGAAGACTGCTGCGGTTCACTGGGCCTCTGTCTGAATTAAAGGTGGCTAATGCCAAAGACATAATTAATGCAAAGGTAATAACAACAAAACCATGAAAAAACTTTTAAAAAAACAATAGAATCTTGGGAAACAAAAATCAATGGGACCTCGTAAACATACAACCCCAATTCCAAAAAAGTTGGGATGTTGTGTAAATTGAAAATAAAAAGAGAATGCAATGATTTGCAAATTCCATAAACCCACATTTTATTCACAAAAAAACATAGAAAACATAGCAGATGTTGAAAGTGAGACATTTTACCATTTCATGAAAAATATTAGCTCATTTTGAATTTGATGGCAGCAACACATCTCAAAAATGTTGGGAAAGGGGTAACGAAAGGCTGGAAAAGTGATGCTAAAAAAAAACTGCTGGATTTTGCATCTAATCAGGCTAATTGGCAACAGGTCAGTAACATGACGACTGTGTATAAAAAGAGCATTTTAGAGGGGCAGAGTGTCTTCGAGGTAAAGATGGACAGAGATTCACCAATCTGCAAAAAACAGCATCTAAAAATTGTGGAACAATTTCAGAAAAATGTTATTCATTGTAAAATTGGGAAGACTTTGAATATGCAGTACATAATATCATCAAAAGATTCTGAGTATCTGGAGAAATGTCTGTGCACAAGGGACAAGTCAGAGGATCAGTATTGGATGCTCGTGATATTCGGGCCCTCAGACGGCACCGCATTTAAAGCAGGCATGATTCTGCACTGGAATACACTGCATGGGCTCAGGAACACTTCCAAAAACATTGACTGTGAACACAGTTCTCTATGCAATCTACTCATGCAAGCTAAAGCTGAATCATACAGAGAAGAAGCCATTTGTGACCGCGATCCATAAACGCCGCCATCTTCTCTGGAACAAAAGTCATTTAAAATAGAGCAGAATGGAAAACTGTTCTGTGGTCAGATGAGTCAAAATATGAAATTCTTTTTGGAAACACGGGCGCCATGTTGTGCGGTCTAAAGAGGAGAGGGACCATCCAGATGCTGAAAAGTATATAGAGGTTTAATAACAATATATGCTGCCATCCAGACACCGTCTAGTTCAGGGAAGGCCTTGCATATTTCAGCAAAACAATGCCAAACCACATACTGCATTATAAGAAGAGCACTGCTTCGCAGTAGAAGAGTCTTGAGTACTGAACTGGCCAACTTGCAGTCCAGACCTTTCACTAACAGATAACATGTGGCGCATCATAAAATGAAGAATCCGGCAAAGAAGTCCCAGGACTGTTGAGCAGCTGGAATCCTACATCTGTCTAGAGTGGGACAACATTCCTCTCCCAAAACTTCAGCAATTGGTCTCCTCACTTCCCAGACATTTACAGACTGCTGTTAAAAGAAGAGGTGATACTAAAAAATGGTAAACATGATCCTATCCCAACTTTTTTGAGATGTGTTACTGCCATCAAATTCAAAAAAAGAAGAGGGAATATTCTTCATGAAATGGTAAAATGTCTCAATTTCAGCATCTGATATGTTGTCTATGTTCTATTGTGAACACAGGGAGTAACAAGGCATCCGCAAAGCAGATAAATAACTAGGTTTTCAGCCAAAACCAGGATCTGGAGATCCTCCTTTCAGGGTATTGTTTAGCTCCAAGATGAAGACATCAACGGTCAAAATGAGGACAAATCAAAAATCCATCTAAGAGTCACCGCACACACCTACCATAAAAATCTGATCATCCTAGCTCAAGGCATAAGGATGCAATTGCCATTTTTCACTGAAAGCCCCTTGGTGGCCAAATCATGAACCGAATCACGCTGTATTTTGAAAGGAAACAGCAAGTATCACCATGACACATGTCCATACCAAGTTGTAGCCATGAAAAAACATGCCGCCATTTTCGACAATCAGCTGACCTGACGCCATTTGACCTAGAAAACGGACAGAAGTAGGTCAAATCAAAAACCTGTCCAAAAACCCATACACCTCCGATAAAAATTTGAGCAACCTTGCTCAATGCATAATGAACTAGGCCATTTTTCTTTTTTCACAAAAGCCCCCTAGTGGCCAAAATATGAATCCCTGGATGGCGATTTTTGGCTTGCAAGTTTGTGTCAGCAAATCACATATTCATCAAGTTACAGCTCTCTGGGTTGAATAATAAGAAAACGCGCCGCCCTTTTCAACGATCGCGGACCTGACACCATTTGACCTAGAAAATGGTCAAAAGTCAGTCAAATCAAAAACCTGTCTAATATGTGATGACGAGTCATCCCATACAACTCCCATAAAAATTTGAGCAACCTAGCTCAATGCATAAGAGAGTCTTATGGCCTTATGGCTTATGGCCATTTTTCAGAAAAAGCCCCCTCGTGGCCAAATCATGAATGGAATCACGCCAGATTTCGAAAGGAAACATTGTCTACCCACATACTATCCACCTTATTCCCACATCCCATGACCCCTTGCGCGATTTATGGGCGCAACTTCCGCTGCATCCTGTCACTGAACAGTTTACCATGGTAACGCTTTTTTTTAAGCAATAGGTAAAAAATATATGAGGGAACATCACATTTTACTCTTCAGATGGGATACATTGCAGTACTGCTGCCTTCTACTATTGAGGAAAGGGATAACGACCTGAAGCAGTGGCCACAGATAACGAACACAAGCATATTTGCCTACATTAGCGACTCCATTGGCACAGACTGCAAAGCTTTGAACAGTCTAAAAAAAGCTCTGAATCATCTGCAGTACTTCAACAGCAACAAGGTTGGTAGCGTTTTGTTAAAGGAGGTATGACACAATCTTATATACCTTAAAGCAGATATACTTTCTGACAATGTTTATGAAGGATACACTAAATTTCAGAGGTAAATATTGCTCTGCATATTAAATGCAATACATTATTATGCAGAGGAAATTAAGCCATCCGTCAGTACGAGGCAAATTAGCGCTACTCTTTAGCGAACTACATTATACAGTGTGAAGCTGCTTTCTAATCCAATACTGTAACATGTGAAATACACTGTCCATTCTGCCCATACTTTTAATTTTAGTGAATTGAGGCTTGGAGTGCAGGACTATTGTTTGAAACAGAGTTGGCTGTTTTCATATTGCAGTGAACTATTGCTACTCATACAGCCTCATCTTAAACTGTATAGAATGAAACATTAGTTACACTGACTGGCATTACCGGACAAATATAACAATCTTCTGTCCGCTCTGCACGTGAAATCATACCTGGTGCTCTCCTGACACTGCTGTCAAGATGCTTTTGAGGACCCAGTGTCTCCTCTGCAGCGGTCTGTCTGAGCCCAGCCATAAAATAGGAATCGCTGTTTGTCAACATAATAAAATGAGCACCTAATGTTTTCTGGGTAAGAGCAAAGTTAGGTTTTTTGGCCACATTCTGGCTTCCTCTGTATGTAGGCGATGGAGACCGTATCACCGAACACAAAGACAATCCCCTATGTTTTGGGTGCGTGTCCAAAACACAGTTGATCAAGCCATAAACTTAGCTTTCTCGGGTTGCTGGTACAGCCTTGAACAGCACAACGTGCCAGAGCTCCGAAGGGACAAGAAAAGCAAGTTAATTTGTAAAAAAAATGAATTTTAATCGATAAGTTAACTGAATTATTTTTGAATGAACCGCCACTGTTACTCACTTACAGCTACTTCCGCCAGAATTTGCACCCATGATCATATCTACAGTAGCACCCTCAGGAATAAGGTGTATATATATCCAAATTAGCAAAAAGAAATCTCGAAATTTCAAGTCGTTCTCAAGTTATTAATCGTAAACCATCCAACCGACTGCCGCCCGCCTTTCGTATAATAACCAGGTTTTTTTTTTTTTCGAAAACCTGGTTAATAAAAATGTCCGTTTATGGAATTTGCAAATCATTGCATTCTGTTTTTATTTACGATTGAAACACAGTCCCAATTCCAAAAAAGTTGGGATGCTATCAATATTGTGCCTTGTGCCTCAACATTTCTGTCTATCATTGTAAAATTTGACCTTCAGGATGTAATTGCAATGGTTTTGAATGATTTGAGCTTGGACAGAACCCTCTAGCGTTCACACTTCATCAAGCTGCCAGTATGAAAAAGTTTCTTGAATGTAGCTAAGGTCCATGTCCCTTGGAAGTGACCTCAAATTCTAAATGGAAACTCACAAACTCCGCCTTCAATGGTTTAGAAAACATTCTCCAGTCACCAAATGTGTCCGTCACCATTAAATTGAAGACAGCCACACGGTCATGGGAATACATGTTGTATTCAGCCCTGCTTCTTTGGGTTTCCAGACAACACTGTTGCTGTTTGTTTTCATGAGAGGAATTTTTTGCTCGTCTTCTAACTGGGTTATGACACATTCGGCATTATTATGTATTATATTGCTATGTTTGGCAGAGTTATTTCATGTAGAAATGTTATATTATATGGTTTATTCTCAGTTGTCTGTAGGAATCCTCAAATAGGTAATTATGCCCCCCTAACCTGGTCATACTAAAAACTTTTTTTAATAAACAAAATATTTTGAGTTGTTCGTCTATTTGGAAATTCACCCTTCCACAAATACTGCGCTCATTCACCCCAGATGGCATCATGGTAGATTTTCCAGTGCATGGCAGGATAGATTTTCGACACCCCATGCAGGCCGGCATTTTGACAAATTATGCTGCCTTGTCAGAAAATGCTACAGCTGTGCAAAACGGCCGCAAAGGCTTTGTTTTCGCCTTAATAGAAAAAGATGAGTCAGCCCGTACGAGCAACTTTCATATTTGTTTGTCTGTTAGAAAATGTGCATGTGACAATGAACTAGCTACATTTGTTTAACGGTAACATGCTGCATGTCAATATCAGCCAATACCTACATTTTCCTGCAAAGCCAGAGTGTACTAAGAAATACATGTGCACAGGTGGAAATGCACAATTTCAAACATGTATTCTTAAGATCTTTGAAGATTTTTATGTATGACTGTGGAAACAGTCCCAGGATTGTGGGTCTGTGTGCTTAGAACTGTGAGGGAGCACATCTCAATAGCCAGCAAAAATCGATACTCAATGTGTTTCATGAAAATGAATTTTCAGCGGTTGGGGGTGTTGAAGTGATTATTCCTATCAGCACTAGCCATGGCCATCCTCTCTGTTTCAATATCTTTCTTAAATTGCAGTCTTTTAACACCTCTACCACTAACGCATCCAACATTCTTGTTTATACTTCGCTCTGCTCAAGTGTAGGGTCATTTATTGGAGTGTCGACGGAAGTAAAGTTTTTCAAAGAGAAAATCCTTAAACACCAGGAAGTGAAGGGTGTTTTGTACCCTCAGGCCTAAGAAAAGAATAATATTTCTAAATTTGAAAAACCTCAGCTATCCAGTCGTTGCTTGCGCAACTGTGATCAAAAGCAATTCAATGCACAGCTTGATATGCAGCTATCAAGATGGCAGGAAAGATTTCACTCATTTAAAAATGGATATGTTGACATGCAAAATTAGTAAAATGTGTGTATATAAAATTTGAGCTCAAGACTGAGCTGTAAGACAATAGTATATTGTTCAGTTACACCACATGTTTAGTGAAACGGCATGCCCATACAGTGGAAACAGCTTACTAGCGCTGAAAGAGCTGCTGGCTTCAAAAGAGCAAACACACCTGGTGGGATTTGTACTCAAATAACCTATTTGTGTATTTGCGTGTTTATAGTAATTATTTATGCTCTGAAGGCTGATATTAAGACTGCTCCTCTTTGAGGCTAAAGGATACCAAGAACATTTTTAAATTCCTGCTAGTCAAGTGTTTGCATCATGTGTCCATTAAATTGGATTTTGATCCAAAATAATGATTCCAAAGTACCCTTTTGTAATAAAAAAGCCACATGCATGATTCATTTGGCATGACTTTGTGAACTGTAATTGCATTGGGGCAGCAATGGCAGAGCCTCCTAGATTCAGCACCTGCCTGTCAGCTACATATCTATCACACATTGTCAAATGTTATTTCCTGATTAATGATACATTCTGGGCCTTGGACGCCATTTTCATGTAATATGTACAAGTCCTCAGGGAACAAACAATTGAGAATTTTTGTGGGGTAAGAATGTGCAAGTCTTAGTATTTCTGTTCCACATTTATTAGTAACCTTGATAAATGTTGAAGTGTATTATAGGCTATGGCATCAAATATTGCTTCATCGGGAGAGGATAAAGAACTAAGCATTCATAAAGCACTTCAGTGCCTCGGAATAGCTGTGTTATGATTGAAAATAGTTGGTAGAAATATCCAAACCCATTAAAGCCTGACTGGAAGCCAAATGGTTACTTTTTAATTTGATGGTTAGAGGCTGTAGATGGTGACATAATACTCTTTCTTACATGTTGTACAGCATGCTGATGAGGGTGTGTTTTTTTCTGGAACACAGATGTTTGCTTCTGGCGGTACTGATTGAGCTCCATCTGCAGAATGACCATTATGAGGTCAGCTGTGTCTATATAAAATGGCTCGGTGATGTTTCGCTTCTGCTGACATCATCAAACTTTTTTCCGCAAAGAATCACCCAGTTTCTGGCAATAAGAAAATGACCAGTAAGTCATAATATTCCAAATCATTATTACAACGTACATCATACCTATTGTACCACCTGAGCTAACTTGTCAATTTACTTCAGTGCCAAGTCAGAATGTGATCATTAAAATGATACAACACAAATTAGACAGAAAGCTCCAAGCAAGGGGTGGAAAATGTGTCTTGCAGTATATTTTTATAGAAACATGCTAGGGTACCGTAGGTTTTATACTTGTGTTTTTTATGCATTATATGTCAAATTTAAAGCCCTATTATGTAGGAATTGGTATATTTGCAAAAAAGCAACTCCTACAGCTTCTAAGTGCAACCCCACTGTCATAAGTCGCCCACTCCTCACCCCTTAAGGAAAGCAGTGCACGTCCATTTGTTGACAAGCAGGATTTACGATCGAAAAATTTGACGTCAGAAGCCAAAGAACCAAGTCGACTGAGAAAGTGTAATAGTACAGGACTTCACACAAGTGAGACTTTGCGTAGTTCATTTTTTGAGACTTTGAAGATGCTCACTAACATACAGTAAATGTGATGAGCGTGAATAAAGTATTGTTGGTGAGATGACACAGTCTACGTCGCATACGATACACAGTGAACTTAGTATTTAAACACAAAGTAACTGAGATAGTTTGCAACTATACAAACCTTTCAAAGCTTACTTGGCACAAGATTGTCGAAGACTGGCCAAAATTTTACTACTTTTGTATTTGCATGACAGAACTAGGGTTAACAGTGCCGATGTCGGACAGCACTTTAGCTAGCGTTTAAATCTCTGTCAGAATGAGTTGATTTAATGGATTTATGATTTTCAAAAAAAGCAAGCAATTGGACAATTTGGCTATCACAGCAAAACATCAAGCAACTGCATATACATATGTACAAAATATATATACTAGCTGCTACCCGCTAACCGGAGTGAAATTGCCATTTTTTTTGCGTGCATGACCGTTTTTCAAAAATCAGGCGACGTCAAGTCCTTCCTGGTGTCCACGTTGACATTCACACCAAATTTGGCGATAATCGGTTGAGAAATGTAGGAGAAAAACGTGTACATACACACAGACAGACAGACAGACAGACAGACAGACATCGACCTCAAATATATTTTATATATATAGGAAAATACATTTTCCTAGGTCAGACCACCTGTACAGTAGTCTCCATTAGCCCATTGAAGGTTGATTTTAAATACCCCTCAGTTCAGCCTTTAGACGCCCCCTTGGTTATATGAAAAAAGTCTTTGAAGGAAGTAATTCCCTCCTCCAAGGAGTTTATGTTTTTTCCTCAGCTTGCTTGTTTGTTTGTCTGTTTACAGGATAACTCAAAAAGTTATGAAGGGATTGCACAAAATTTGGTAGGAAGGTAGGTAGAAGTCCAAAGATGAGTTGATTAAGGTTTGGAAGTGATCTGGAATATATTCTAAATACTAGATCCAGAAGAACAAATAATACTGGCATGGCTAAGGTATGCGCTCCAAGTGCCCTTCCAGTTTATAATTTGAAATTCTTGTTGTTTCTACATTTCATACAGATCTGCTCTGCATAAATCTTGCCTTCCAGTTCTGAGTGCTGCAATTCCTCTCACCACCTTTGTGGACCTCTCCAAAGGTTTTTTCTCTGTCCACCTCTGTTTGCTGGCCAATCAGAGCAGACCTCATTATGAAAGAATGGATGCCCTCTTCATCAGAGGGAAGAGAATAGAGGCAAATCATGTAGAAATTTTTGATTTTTAAATGTCTCTGTATGAAGTTCATAGCCTCCCCTTTAGGGCATCCAATAACTTGGGGCCTTTAAAGGACAAATATGGAATCACCCATTTGGGCTTAAGATTTAAATGGCTATTGTTTTATAGTCAATAGGAATATTCCTATATGTCTTGCTGGGTCATGAGGACACTTTTCCTTTTAAGTTCATGTCCACCAGCTGTTGGACTGTAAAGGCGCACAGCCATGAGCGGACTTCATATGCAACAGATGGCTATCATCCTATTCAATCACCCCTGGACCAGTGCTCAGCTTGGCCCATGAGATCAGTGGAGGCCACACTCAACTGCAAATTAAAACCATGGAAAAGCAGAGGGAGAGGGCGGCTTTGTCAAAATCAATCCGACTTGATATCCATCTCTATACACGTATGGCGGTTTTTAGATGGTGGGATTAAAATTTGACATGACACCTTTATTACAGCACTGATAGTAATGGAATATGATAAAATAGGCCAAGAAATCTACGTTTTTTTTGGTTTGGCCAGCTGTTCGGTCCAAGGTTGTAAGCGGGGAAACTTATCACTATTCCAAGGGCTCAGCACTGCCAGAGGGCAGAAAAAAATGCTATGCTTGAAGCAGCAACATTACAGCACAATTTTATAGGTATCTTTGGTAATGTAATGAGGTCTCCACTGTACCTTATACTCCAGAGAATGTTGGTCTGTGGTCTCCACAGGTTCCAAGAGCCTAGGGAAAATTATCTTTGAGTTCAAGAGGAAACTGCATATCTTTCGCACTTATTTGTTTCTGCATGTCACATCCTCAAAGTTGCTTAGCCACAAAATACCTTTCCAAGCTCACTGTGTAGTTTACTTCTAGACCAGTTTAACCTGGTGTATTAGATATATTAGCAAAATTCTTTTACTTGGGCTTGGTTGAAACAACTAAGGAAAACATTGTAAAAATGACTAGTATCCCACATCATAGTACAACCTGCATGACCATTTTCAATATCCCTTATGCAGTTAGATTTTTTTAATAATTTTAAAGAACAGGACTTAAAGTCAATGATTGAGAGAGAGGTCAGTGGTTGAAATTTATACTGTATCTTTTTAAATCCCTGGTGCTTGTACAGCTGTATATCAACACAGCAAATTCTATCAACCCTGAGAGTTCATTCTTACAAAATATTGTTGTTTCTTTTATCCCAACCTCTGCAGTGTTAATTTAACACTTCCTAAAGTGTTAATTATACAACCCAGCTGCATTGTTAAAATACCACTGAGATTAGTAAAAAATGGCATCTCTGAATCTTCTTGGCAAAATCAATTCTTTAAATGTGAAAGATACGTCAGGGGGCGTGGTCTCATAACTTTGCTGAAGTTGAATCTTTAACACCTCATAATGACACCAGCTCTTTCATGAAATTGATTTATTTTGAGTTAATTCATTTTGCTGCGTCAATTTATCTCTCTATTTTACACTTGTTTGTAACACTGGAAAATCAACTCTGAGAATTTTGCTGTGAAGCAACCTCAGTCCAATATTTGACACTTTAATAGCATCATAATTCAATTCAACACTTTAAAGGTTTGGTAACCTCCGTTGCCTCTACCATTCACACCAATGTATTTTCCATAAAAATATATGTATTTACAATCCAAATTCTGAAATAGTTGGGACGAAGTGTAAATTGTGAATAAAATCAAAATGCCATGACTTTCAGATCACGAGCCAATGTTATTTACAATAGGACATAGATAACATTTCAAATGTTGAAACTGAGACATTTTACATTTTTATCTACAAAATGAGCTTATTTCAACTTTTCTGGCCGCAACAGGTCTCCTGGCACACTGGCAAGAAGAGCTGAAAAAGCAATTAATATAAGAGAATCAGCTGAAAAAACATTTAGCAAGTAATAAAGTTAATTGACATAAGGTGTGTTACATGATTGGCTATAAAAGGGATGTCTTTGAGAGGCTGAGTCTCTCAGAAGTAAAGATGGCCAGAGATGACCCTCCAACCTGTGAGGGTTTGCGTAAAAAAAACTGTAGAATAATTTAAAAACGATGTTCCTCAACGTCAAATTGCAAAGGTTTTGAAGGTCTCATCATCAACAGTGCATAACATCATCAAAAGATTCAGAGAAACTAGAAAAATCTCTGTGCATAAGGGACAAGGCCGAAGACCTTTACTGGATGCCCATGATCTTCGGCCACCTCAGACACCACTGCATGACTCACCGGCAAGATTCGGTCATTGACATTACTAAATGGGCCCAGGAATACTTCAAAAAACCACTTTCTGTAGACACAGTCCGCTGTGCATTCCACAAGTGCCACCTAAAACTCTATCATGCAAAAAGGAAGCCATTGTTGAGCATGATTCAGAAGCGCCGCCGTGTTCTGTGGGGCAAGGCTCATTTAAAATGGACTGTAGCAAAGTGGCAAAGTGTCCTGTGGTCACACGAGTCCAAATTTGGCTCTTATATACACCTTTTATCAGGGTTTAGACTTTGGAGATGCTCAATGACTCACAGTAAATGTGAAGTGTGTAATTAAAGTATTGTTGGCTAGATGATACAGTCTACATTGCATACGATACACATTGAACTTAGTATTTAAATACAAAGTAACTGAGATCATTTAAAATGGACTGTAGCAAAGTGGCAAAGTGTCCTGTGGTCACACGAGTCCAAATTTGGCTCTTATATAGACCTTTTATCAGGGTTTAAAGGCTAGACTACATGTATTTATTTGTGCTTACATTAGATAAAACTAAAAAACCACAAGCCTTATTTGCTTTTATGTGTAGATTAGTGTAATGAGACACAGACCTTGTTTCAGTAAGCATATGTCTGAAAATCTTGATGACTCACCAGAAAACGGAAATGTGTCTTGATTGTTTCTTTTTGTTCGGGTAATGCATTTCAGTATATGTTTTGTTTTAACTAACAGGCTTCTCCCGAACATTAACTGGATTAAATGCTAAACGTGATTGTGATTCTTGGATTCTACTCCTCTGTATAGACATCTGCTTCTCAATAGCTTCGTACATCCTGTGAAAAGTCAGGACAAACAGAGGTTTTTTTGGTCCTGACTTCAAATTATGATGGTCCAAGGTGCGGAGTCATTTCTTCTGTATGGAATGCAATGTTCATTCATACCGTATACAAGAGAATTTTCCATTAAGGGGAATCAGAGGTGGGCAGGAAGTTCATTCAAGCAGTGCTGGAAAGGCTGTTTTTTTCATTCATTGAAAGAAGTTCCACTGTGGTCTATAACTTTCCTGGTATTATAGCTCTACTGGAATTGCTGATTAAGCGGTCTTGGAAAAGCTTATACCTCCTGTTATTTTCTCTTATTCCATGTCTCCTCAGTGCAATTTTTAGAACTTTTTAGCCAAATCTACCTCTTGAAAATTAAATAATGTTGATTCCTGTGGGCGTTAGCAAATATTTATAATGGGTGCTGGAGACTAATCCAGCACACAGTGGGCAAGAGTCAAGGAATACATCCTGGACAGGTCACCGACCAATGGGCCTCATGCAAGAAGCAATATAAGAACAAATTTTCTCTTATTTTTGTTTTTATCTGCAATTTTTTCTTATTTTGTTCTACATCATTGATTTCTGGGATGCAGCAATGTTTTCTTACTTTTGCTCTTCTCTTTGGTAAGAGAAAATTTTACGAGTAGTCGAAAGCACTCTTACCAAGATAAGAGAAAACAGAAAACTGTTATCTCTATCCGCAAATTACTTGTCCTATGCACGGAAACAGAAGTTTTAAAACCTAAACATTAAAAATGCACCATAAAATCAAATTTAGATTGTTTTATGCTGTTGAGAAATTATAATGATTTTATTATTTAATTCTTGGGCTAAAGAGTATGGCCAGCTGATCTTAATTTGGACTAAGCTATAAAAACCCTTACATACTTGTATGCGTTCTGCTTCTGAATGGCTTACCTATTGCTGTTGGACGCTTTGGCCATCCAGGCCATGCGCAGAGAGTGAGTTTTTAGAGATTGCGTGGATCTGTTTGCTGAGACAGATGAATGGCTAGTCGTACCAAATGTGAAAGCAACTGTACTCGAGCACAGAAAATGACTGTTAAGTGTTACAGCGTGTTACTACTTGTGTTCTAACAAATGCAAAGGCGAAAAGATATCTCTATTCAAATGAGGAAAATCAATGCTTGCTCGAAATGTAGGCGGACGACAACATGCAATCACAACTGGATACTACAGGCAAAAACTCAGAGATTTATGGAATAATACGTGAGTAGTTACATTCGCGCGGTTATCACAGAATAATAGATCAGTGCCGTAACTAACTAAAGAAAATGCGGCTGTAATATTAAAAAAGTGTGGGACGTGGTGCGAAAGTTTGGCAGCTCAATTTATATGACAGATAATTTTTTGTGGTATGAGGCGGTGAACAGCATTATCGGCCAAAAACGCAAGGGCGAAAGAATTCCATTTGCAACATCCATCAATGTCAGACAAAATGTCAAATGTAATCAGTATATTTTCGGCTTACCTTGATGTTAGGGTATACGCGGAGAAAGATTCGGATGTGTAAAAACATCAAGCATTCAAGATCATTTTGAGTTTAATTTTTCATGCTGCTATACTGTACATGGTAATCCATGTTACAGATGAGACACTGGGTTGCTAGGGCACGCGCAGCGTATGCATCATAATATTAATATTCAATATTAATATTCCAAACCCCCTTCTCAATATTAAAACCGCCCAAAATATATTGGCGCCTCCTTTTAAGATTGTTCCCCATTTAAAACCACCAAGGTGCATACTGCAACGCGCTGTATCGGAATTTTGACGTGTATGCAAGTGTACTTGGGTACGTTACGATATTACTAGTCTGAAAACTGACCATTAGGGGGAGAGGGGAGGGGGGACAATCGTACTGTGGCACGGCAAAGAACAATCGTACTGAGTGTGAAAGCGCTCTAGATTGCCACGAGCAGTCGGTTCTTTGCACACGGCACATCACCTGCCCTTATATGGTGTTTAGTGGGTGTCGTGTATGCTAATTTAAAACAACCAGCCACGCGCTTCAAACTTACGAACAAATGGGATTCAACATTCAGCCAGGGTTAGAGCAGATTTGGATGGTAAGAGCGTTTGGTGCATTCAGAGTTTATTTCTCTCATCTTTTCTCTTAGCAAAATAATAAGAGAAATTTAAGAGAATGTTGCTGCATGAGTTCCAATGTTAATGCCCACACACCATTTATTCGCACATTCATATCCAATTTTCCAAGTAGGTATCCGTCATACATGCTTACATAACTCCAAAAGAAACTTGCTTTTTGAGTGAGGCACGAGTGGAAATAAAGAAAAGTAATATCAAACATTGAGCTGTTTGTGATGTGTACAGTTACACTTGCCTTGGTCTTTTGGATGCGTTCAATAGCCTATATAAAGCCAAAAAAAAATGCTACTGCATCAAGAAAATGGAGCGGCTTGTGACACTGGAGAGAGAGGAAGAGCCATTGGCATTTTACGGACAGGTCTCACCCGCCAAAAGGTGATGTGTCATTTGCACTGTCACCGTTCAACAATCAGTCGGCTGTCAATCCGAGAATGGAACACAGGCACGGTCACTGACAGACCCAGCTTAGGGCAGCCACCAGTGACTATGGCAGCTCAGGGGCGCCACATCTGGTTACAGCCTGTACGTGATGGATTGCGACCAGCAACCCATACTGATCATGAGGTGAGGAGTCGTTCCAGCGCTATTTGTCATTTCTGCTCATTATTTTATAAAATTTTCAAAAGAGATACTTATTTTTGCTTTGATTCTTGCAGCTTGTTTTGAGAAGAGCAGGGACAGTTAAAATTCGTGAGTTTTAATGTTTCCATTCCTTTTTCGAAAAGCAGGGTTTTCTGTCTGTACTGTAAATTACAGGAGTCTGCCCAGTGCAGCTGGGCAAAAAAATTAGCTGAGGGTCTAGGAGCCTGTGGCAGGATGTCAAGACACTTGGAAATGTATTCTCTGTGATTTTAAGCACTGGCTGAATACAATCAAAGTAACACCATAATCACTGACATTTACAGTGAATAGCCAAAGGAATTATCAGTCATGAATAAAGTTCTGAAGAGTGCGTTTCCCATCACCACATTGATTGAGGACTAGAGGTCTATCTGGCTGTACGGTCAGTTGTTGACGTGGATCAGAGTCACATGGAAACAGAAACAACAGGAACATGGTTAAGAGGCCTTCGCATGCCAGCAAAATTGACTGCAAATTATCACCAGGCAACTCTGTATTTGAATAAACACTTAATATGTCTACTACGGTCTGCTATCTAAAAAAATAAGGTATGGGTTTTTCTCTAAGCTCGTTAAAGACAGAATCAGCGGTGTGAGAAAATGAGATTACGTTAAAGCAGCCCCGGTGTCAGGGGGTCAATTAGGGGGGAAATGCCCCCCTGCCCCTGCCTCCTTGCCCCCCCCATTGGCAGTCAGAGAAGTTTTTTCCTGCTGAAAAAAAAAATTGGGACGAGACATAATTTGTTTTGTGTGTCAATTTGTATTAATTCATATTCAGTTAACTTAATCAGGAAAATTTAAATGGCAGTGGATATTTTGCTGTGAACCGGTTTTCCATCGGCCATTTGGCTGTGACCTCCGGTACACATGCGCAATTGTATTATTTTTGGACTTAAATGTTTGGCCAGCATTAGTTTAAGAACTCGGCAGCTAGCGAACAACTAATCAGGGTGTTTCCCAAAAGTGTAGTCGCTGATTATGTTAGCAACTTACTTATATAGTTCGTCCATTCACAGTCAATGAGCCCAACTACGTAAGTTAGAATGAGTGATTTCGGGAAACGCATCCCAGCCTCGTCAATGCATAACTGACCTTGCTACACAGCTAATGCGAAATAATTGTGATGCACTATTTTTTTTAATTGATTTATATGTACTGTAAATGGGTAGCTGAGCAAGGGACCTAGCTTGCTAGCCTAGCGTGCAAGCTACTTTGTTGGTTTCTTAGTCAATGTTAGCTGGCAACCTTTATATTCGGTGCATATTAATGCCAGCTAGCGAGTGAAATGCTCGCGGTGCAACTCCAGCGAAGTTAGTTCACATATTAATGGCTATACACATTTTAAATTGCAGGGCTCTCAAGTCTCACGCATTTCAATAAGTTCTCACGCCACACATGACATTTCTCACGCTGAGAAGTGATAAAACTCGCCGCACATTAGTAACATAAACTGTAAAAGAGATTAGGCGAAGGCAGATGGCCCTGCTGCAATCAGCAACCTATCAGCCAATCAGAAAATAGTATTTCTTGTTGCCAGGGGAAATAGCAGCGCCGTAATCACGTCTTGCACACGGGCCCGAATGCTATTGTGTGCACGCGACAGAGAAGCGCTTGAAGTGGTAGCCCGAAATCAGGTAATCACTCCCTCACTTTTTTCCCCCCAATAACTGCTTATTAAGGTCGAGGAACTATGAAGGACATTTGCTTTTTGGATCTTTTTTTTTTTTTTTACCTCAGTTTAACAGCTTTGGACGGTTATGGTTAGATGAATTGACTTGTTACGGGGAAAGTGGGGGCTCTCTGCCCTCCATGTAGTGTGTTTTGGCTGAAAAAAAACCCTGTTCCGATCCGATGTCAGAGGTGCACCACCTCTTTTCTACCGCAACATCTCTTGTTTGTGACAGACAAAAGGATACAAATACACAAAATCATAATCTAATTTAGCCTTTATTATTCTGGAGAGTCCCTATAAAATTAAAAAAGCACAGATATTGGGGGGGATGAAGAGTCACTTCCTATTTCAGTTTACTGGCATTTGTGAATATTCAATAACTGATACTGGTGTGTCATCTAGTGATAGAATATTGTAACTGGGTGCATAAATTTGCAGCTCCACGTCCACTGACGGACACATCTGCACAAAGATATACCTTTGTTCTTTGCGAATGCGCCAAATACAGATAATCCGTAAATGATGAATTAAATTAATATTTTAATTTGAAACCAGTAACTAAGTTGAGTGTCAAAGTAATAAAGTGAAAGTATACTACTTAAATACTGTAACAAAGTACTATGCACCTTTAAAAATGGGAGAATCATGCACCCCCCCCACCCCCGAAGAAAATGTCACTCTAGCCTGCATTCAAAACTTGAGAGCGCTGAATTTGCATCAAATATAACGTTAGCTAGCTAGCAAGAGAGCCTTTATGCCGACTTAGCTAGCAATATTTAATTTATGTAAATGCGCGTTAGCAAACTAAATGGCGAAATTATAACTGTTCACTATAATCCATTGATTTCTATGAGAAACTGCTCATGTGTACCGGATATACATAATAATCAAAATAATTTAATTAATTATGGCTGATACGTCTCGGCTTGTGTCACATAACACGTACGTGCCGCCGCAAGTGACGTGCTGACCGGTAGTTTACGTTCACACCACCGTCAAAGAGCCCAAGGAGATGTGTAGGCAATGGATATTTGGAAATTCTTCAAACCCCCGGCACCGCTGCAAACTATTGTGTCTGGGAGGGGGGCATCCTCAGCACTGCTTGCCTAGCTGTAAAAGTCACCGCACGCCACTGAATTGACCATATAGATTAAGTAGAGTTAAGCATGTATGGATGTTTGTATGCGCAGGTCTGTGGGAAAATCAACACTGCCCCCCTGTGATCATCACATGCCCCCCTAACAACATGGTTCTGGAGCCGGGGCTGCGTTAAAGCCAGCTTGCTAACGTCTATGTTATTGACATTCAAACTATTCAATGAAAAGAATAGATAGCTAACTACTGTATTTACCTACGTCACCTGAGACAGCTGGTTAAATATTCTGACATTAACTAATTTTTGCAAATGTTGATAAATCCATGTGTTGCAAAAGGTATGTGACGCTCTCAGTGAAGTCTACAATGATCTCTTTAGTGTTACTAGCTAGGTATCTAGCTAGCTTTGTTTCAGAATTTGCAGAAAATTAAGTGATTCGTTTCAGCCATTATTGCAGACGGCTCGTAGCTACCTTGTCCATGCTCAATAATCAACAGTATGTTGCTAGTGCTAATCTAAATCCATTGTAACAAAGGTTATATTTGTCATCAACAGAAGCTTTGTGCTTACATGTAATCCGCTATTGAAGTTATGCCATCAGTCCACGATCGGGCGCAACCAGCCCCTGTGCTTCACTCAATATTACTCTACTGTTAGCTCCGAGCCACCTAACCAGTAATGTTAACTGCATAATTTTCCACCCTGTGAGGCTGGCTAGCCATCTTCCTAGACTGGTCTATACATTGTCAAATATTCGTTTGAAACAGCCCAGGTTTTTTTTTTTTTTTCGGTTGACAAAAACACTCAGCGGTACCGCAGAAAACAGCCGTACATAAACCACTTACTGACGGCCTTTATTGAGAACCATGTCAAAGACTGAAGACAGCAAGAGATTTAATGTTTCAGAAGTCAATTTGTACCAGTTCTTCCAATGAACAAACCTTTAGGTCTGCAGCAGTAGGAGGTTGTTCTTGCCCAATTTTTTGTTTCAAACTGTGCCACAAATTCTCTGTTGGGGTCAAGTCACGACAGCAGGCAGGCCAGTGCAGCACCCGTACCCTCTTCTTACACGTCCATGTCTTCGTAATACATGCAGAATGTGGCTTTGCATTGTCTTGTTGAAATATGCATGGGTGTCCCCGGAAATGAGCTGTCTTGAAAGCAGCATTTGTTGCTCCAAAATCTCAGCGTATACCTTTTAGCATTGATGGTGCCTTCACTCAAGTGCAAGTTACCCTTACAACCCAATACCATGACAGAGCATGGCTTTTGAATTTAGTTCTGATAAAAGTCTGGATGGTCCTTTTCGTCTTTCATCGGGAGCATATGGCATTCATTTCTTTCATGCAAGACCTGAAACATTGATTTGATGGACCATAATATATGTTTCCACTGTGTGATGGTTCATTGCAGATGGCTTCAACCCCAGAGAAGTCGACGGTGCTTCTGGACAGTACTAACACAGGGTTTTCTTTTTTCACATTTGAAGGTTTAACTGGTAATAGTGAGAATAACTACGTATTGCTGTGCGAGACAAAGGTTTGCAGGAGAAATCATGAGCCCATGATAATTATGTGGTTATTTCACTTAAAGATAAATGAAAGTCCTTAATGCAGTGCCATCTGAATGATCAGGAATCATGGGTATTTAGCTAAGGCTTCCACCTTTGCCATTTATGCACAGAAATTCCTCCAGGTTCCTTGAATCTTACTTATGTTATGCACCTTGGTGGGAGATGTATCCAGGTCCCTTCCTATCTTTCTTTAGGAAACTTTTTTTAACCATTCTGTGAAGAACTGCACATAGAGGAACCACAAGCAGATCAACTGAAAGTGCTTTGTAGGCTGTCCATCGCAGCGCCAGAACACAGGATTAATGTTATAGAAGGGGATGTTGGCAATTGTTGACTGTGACAGTCCAAGTCAGGAAAACCGCATTCAGTTGTGTAGGTGGTTTCCAAGCCCTGGTGAAGAACTGTCCTGGGGTCAAAAGCAAGGTGGTCAATCCGAATGGCTTTGCCTGCAGGACTGCACATTCACAGACATGCCAGGTACTTTGACTATTGGAATCATTCCCTGCTCTGGAAATGGCTGAGGTGCACACAGTGAACCCCAGATAGTGTGGTGCACTCATTTGTTTAGTGGAAACTGATGACCTCAAAAAATTTGTGCAAGCCAAATAAGTGATCTTGTGTTCACAGCACTTAAACACCTGCTAAGAATAGCTTTTACCCATTGTTCTTTTTTTAAATTTTTTTATTACCCATTGTTCTTTAAGTACCGTCCACACAATGCCATTAAGTTGGCCTGCATAATTTTTTTAGGTAATAGGTTTCCATAAAACATTTGAGTTTGCTGCACTATCTGGATATACAGTGCAGGAAGTGGCTGTCTGTAATAAAAGGCTCAAAAATACTTTTCAGTGTCTCACTTTTCTTTCTAGCAATACCCGAGGAGGGCATAAGCTTAGGGTAGTCACAGCTAGGGCTGGTCTAATGGACTCTTTTGAAAACGTTCCCTTATATTGCAGAAATAACACCAAAATGCCATTCTGAAAATGTGAGACTTGAGCTATGCAGTTGCTAAATATTTACTGTATTTTCGATCAATCAATGGTGGTTAGCTTAAAAAGTTTTTCAAAAGTTTCCTGAAGGGGCAAGACACACTGAATGCCTTCGATGTGCATAAAATGGCTTCCTTTGATTTGCATCAAGTAGCCTAGACCTCAACTTCAAGCAAACTTGAAGCTGCCAATGCGACGTCCTGCCTCAGAAAATGCAAAGAGGCACAATCAGAAAGCACTGCACAACTCTTTACAATGAAAATGAAAGGAAAGCGCTGAATTGTCAGATCATGGAGAAATGAACCACAACAGCCGAAGCTGCCTATTAAGTCTTCAGCTGGGATTAGCTTGAGCAGGGCAATCGTTAGGCTGATCAATGCAGGAGGCACAGAATAACCAAGGAAACAACAGTTACACAATCTCATCATTCCCCCTGCCATCTTCACCATACATGGTGTTCAGCAAGCCTCTGGCTGGTACTAATCTTGATCTGTTTCGCTCGATATGCTTGTAATATTTATACAGAGCAAAGTTTCAACACAGTTTACTTAGTTTCACTTTAATTTTTAATGCCACCCAACTCCTCTCCTTTTAGACCTCCACAAACACACATCTGAGATTAGAATCATTGAGCCTTACAGAATTTCCACTTCTGTTTTTACTTAGGAACACATGATGGTCTTATTACTGGTGCTCTCATAGATGGCTGAAATAGTCTGGAAATGGGATAATCTGATATCTCCTGTGTGCTAATAAATATAATCAGATATATCCTGTGTGATTCAGTGATTGGGGACTGCCTGCTCACCCCCTCTATTTTATACTTTTCTCCTTCACCCTATTGGTTGACATGCCGTTTTAGAATGTCGGGGTGGTCTAGCCAAAACTGACACCTTTGCATATTTCAGTATAATCTAGAATTACGTACAATGCCAAAGCTCTAAATTTTCAGCCTCTAAATCATTGAGCATGCGGTCTCCAATTCACGACAAATCCAATTTTTCATTCAGTTTTTGAAGTGTAGCAGCTTCAATCCTGGAATGTGTTTTTTTCTGCACTGTCAAAGCCTGAGTGGCAGGGAGGCGATATTTTATGCGATGGCTTCAGGTGAGTCACTGCGGAATCGCCGTTTTGGCAAACGCTGTGTTTAAGCAGTGGCAGCCAAATTTCAAGCTAAAACTTGTACTAGTTTAAACAAAGTAATTGCCAAACCAAAACGCACAAGAAAAAAAAAAATGGCTCAGGTGCATTTAAGAGCAGTTTGTCTTGTGTGTTCTTTGTTCCAATGATGTGGGGAGGCACTGCAATCCTGTTCCTTTTAAATTACAGCCCTGTATGTGTACATTGGAATGGGCTCAGTGCATCTTGCCTTTGCAATTAAAGAAATCAATGATATGTTGAATGAAATATGGGAATTAGTTCTTTGTCAGTCAAGCATGTCAACATTTGCTTGCAAACTTAGAGACAATACAGCCCTCATAGATTATTGTAACATTTTTTTTTTATGATACAGTATGTCTGTGGAAACTCTCTGACTGCAATTGTGTCACATTTTGAGATTTTTCCATTCATGACAATACTCTACAAATGTTTTTTTGCAGAAGCCTATGGAAATAAATTAATTTATTCAAGAGCTATTGTATCCCTAATAAATATAAGTGGCAAAATGGAGACACTGTTTTAATTAGAGCTTTTTGCGGATTAAATGGTTGGGTGTCATTCATGACATGTAAGAGCTAATGGTCTAAAGATTATCTCACTATCAATTGCCATGGTCAAACATTAATCATTACTAATGTTGGATTGAGTAATTAATTCCTAATTAAGTTATTTGATTTATTGTATTTAATCAGGGCTCGCTTAGAACAAAATTTGACCTTATTTGTACTGTCACAGCTAATTTGACACCAAGACCTGAATCTGAGAAAGAAGTCAGTAAACAAATAGATGAATACCATCGTGTAAGCAGAATTATTACTTTCATAAAAGTAACACGAGAAATGTGGGTATAAGCAGCTGAGCAGTGGAACATCTGCATGAATTTCAATATTAAATATCCAATGAAGGTCAATCTGACTAGGTGAATGTTCATATACAAAAAAGTAACATAAATGTGTTCTTATGAATTGAGCTTGATAAATATTTAGTTGTGGTTTCTTGGTTACTTGATTTGCATGAGAAGTTTAGCAAATCTGGTGTTAATATGGTGCAGATAGCATCTGCTTCTGTTCTGCAAAAAGCAGCACTCTGTGCTTTTTCCTATTGGAGCAATCTCCTAATTTTGTTTTCAAGGAATGTGCTGTACAAATGGGAACACTGCAAAACCGTCCGTTAGTTAGGCAGCAAAGAACACATAAGTAAAGTGCGCTGTTTACTCACCTCAATCCTGTGCACTTTGTCCTCAAGCTGAGGTTGAAAATTAGGCTCACCCCACTGTGATGTAGGCCTGTACTGCACTGCTGTGAACTTGGTCTTGGCCAGGATCCATCTTTTGTCTCCAGACAGTCATTACCACTGACAATGCACAGCAAGCTACAGACATGCTATAGGTCAGACCATTGCCAAGTCTAATAATGATAAGAAGGTGGCAATTAAAATTACCAGTGGAAATAGAAAAGGAAGACATGCAGAAATAGTGTGTGTGTGTGTGTGTGTGTGTGTGTGTGTGTGTGTGTGGGGGGATTACAGAATGAAAAATGACTTCAGATGACTCAAAAAAAAAAAAAAAAACACACACACACAATACATCATATTTTAAACATGATTTTTTTCAGTGATGTCAATATCAGATACATTGTGTGTGTGTGTCTGGAAATAGTTCTAAAGAAAATCTATAATTGCCCTTCAGTGCATTGTAAATGTTGTACGAGAACACACAGCTAGTGGAGTCATGAACAAAAGCCCACTTTTTGTCAGTTTCATTGTGATGTGTTGTTCCAGTGTTGTCAGTAGCTGATAATCAATGGATGTTATTTGTATAGCATTATGTTGAAACGAGTGATGCTCAGATCTGACACCAAGCCCTCTATGACCACGTCTGAATCTCGGGCTATTGCTGTGTCAGCCATGTATTTACTTCCACAAATTATGAGCTATTCCATAACAGGTCCTCCCCATCTGGCCATGAGCTGAAAATTGACAGTGCTTACATAAAGACAACCGCAGGGTGTTGAGGGGGGGAAAAGCCCGATAATGACCTATTTGTACGTGATTAATGTCCGTGTATGAGCAAGGTTCCCTGAAAAATGAAAACTTCATTAGATAACTTTCCAGATACCACAATTCCAAACTCCGCAAAGGCAACTAAGCACCTTCATTTTCTCCTCCATCTTGCGCATAAATTCATTGCACATTAATGACACACCATGCTAAGCAAAGTCGAATTTACTTTGCATGACTGATGGCAAAATAGCTTGTTGCATTGCAGTTTTTGAATAGTGGCTGAGTGAAATGGGTGGGTAAGGTGGTTGTGTATTACCATAGAGACCCATCAGTCTTAGAGGTCCAACCTCCTGCTCAGATACTTTCAGCGTTGACTACATTCTCTGTGCTCCCTCATAAACAGGCAGCTCTGGAATGTATTCTTATCAATCATAAAACAAAATTTCAAAGGTTTGAGGCGATTATCATTATTTATGACCACCTTGAAGGAACCCTTTAGGTTTGACAGTCCAGAATATGCAGTATATCTCCATCAAGGAGGAAGACACAAGAAGAACACATAGGTGATGTTAAATATCTCGATCATTTGAACACAAGAAAACTTTTGATTTATTAGGCCTGAGCTGCATGGACATACCCCTCACCCCTCCCTCCACTCAAAATCTAGATTCTGTTTTTTACTTACTTGGAACACATTCATCCCCCCACCCAAATCAAAGTAAGACTTTTATTATACTGTTGCTGCTTAAAATGTCTCCTTAAATTTACTCTACTGTCAGTAACTGCACTTTAATGGCCCTCTCCTTTGAAAATATTGTTATGAAGGGAAACTATTTCAGTGGTCTACCATGAAGCTTTCCACTGTACCATGAAAAAAAAAAGAATCAGACACATGAGTGTGTCTTTGGCTTCTCACGTTTATCACTGTGCAGATGGCCAAGCCACAGCCAGAGACTTTTATAACCATGGCTGAGCAGGATTCATTTGACCCCATTTTGGTTAGGTAGGGACTACCACACCAAGGGTGGAATATTAAAAATTTTTGGTTTAATTTTCACTAACTTTGCAGCTTGACGAAGTACTGCAGCCCATCCATTGTGGCACGCTGAAATTGTTGACGATGACACCTCTGAGCTTACTTATTGCTAATGGCTCGTCTGAAGTTAACCACAATGTGAGCTCAATTACTTTTGACGCGTTTTTCAATTTTGGCAGGGGCTGGTGATAGATTCACACGATGAAAATCAAGGAAAAGAATTCAACAAATGGCGCAGACCCTAAAAGCAGGTGGACACAAGAAAAACCATTTGACATGAATGGCTTTACATCTTCCATAAAAATAAGAGGAGAAACATGGTCTTTTATCATCCATTGACCTGCAATAAAACAGCTCCTAAGTTCAAGTGGGAGGAGGAATGTGAATCAACATTTGCACTGAAGCCGTGACTTAATTTCAAAGTTTCAAATTTCTCCAAGCGTTAAAGCGACCACCCAGTCTGCTATGTGCACTTTCACCAAGCCGCAGCCCCTTCCAGTAGCTAGCATACTGTTGTATGGGTCCTCATGCAAGATGAGATGAACCACAGCAGAAGCCAGCAAAGCGAAGGAATTTTGTGACCTGCCTCACACCCTCCTGGACCATGACAGACTTCTCCAGGTTTGTGGCTACATCTGTCTGGCTGATGGCATTTCAAGGGTAGAAACTTGGACTCATCAAATGTTGTGCACTCGAACTGAAATAGACTAACCGCGGTGGAAAACTGACATTCTCCCAGTCCTGCTCATTGCGACCTGCTGACACCCACAGACTAGACTGTGCCTTAAGTCTCACCTAGCTTCGCACTGACAAGATTTTTTAAGCCTGGGCAGTGGATAATCATCTTTATTTTTAACAGCATTCACGTAGCAGCAATTCATACATTATGCTGTGATATCAGCAAAACAAAAATGGAAAAATGCCATAAAAAGGATGGGCTATGAACCAAAATGTACTGATCCTCAGCGCCACCTCCAACTGGGGTCATTGACCAAGGGCTGGCTGTCATATTCAAAATGTCCTCATGGCCTCTCCCTTATTGAAACCCTTGATGCTGGAGCTCAACAGGATAAGTGGTTTTAACATAAAAGTAAGATCTAAGGTTGCTAACTGAGAGTTAATCTTGGAGGGGTTCCTCTCTTTCCTGGCTAGATCCCATACCTGGATCTTTCAGTCCGCCACTGAATCGTCCCCTGATTTGATTAATTGGCAGTGAAATTGCTCTCTCCCTCTCAACCTCAGAGGAAGTGTGGTTGATAGTTCTGGTACAAAATGGCTGCCGTTCATAACACGCTTGGATGCTGGGCATTAGTGGTGACTGAGGTGAGCTTATCCTTCATCACAGTGGGTGCTTTGAGTGTTCACCAGTAAACAAAAAAATGCTCTGTAAATGCAACAACCATTCCTCATCCAGGAGCAATGATTGAGTTGAATCCGCAGTAGCCCCAACCTGAGCCGTCCTCCCTTGTGACTAGATGCTTTCCTATTCTAATTGAATAGCCAGTTCAATCGCACTATGAATTGACACAGAAAACCTTGCTCCACCCTTAAGTTTTGGAGTGTTTTGTCTTTCAGTAGGCATAATCCGGCTTAGGACGCTGTTTTACAGTGGAGCACTCAAAGAATTATGCTGTGAGAGTTCAAATATAATGAGTAAAGTCTCAAGTAAATGTTGATTTTTTTGTCTGAAAGATCTTGTAAACAGAATAAAAGATTTTCTAATTGAACTTCCTTTCATGGGTACGCTTTCAAAGGCAGGAATTTCTGATTCGCATATCACACGGCTGTAACTCAAAATAAGAGCACTTCGTGAGTGTCAAATGGTGACTAACAGGATCCCTGCCACTTCCTTCAAGTCAGATTTTTTAAGAAAATGAGAAACCTGACCAAACTGAATATATGTACTAGTCAAATGCAACTAATGTGCCCGTTTCTGCAGGAAATTTGTTACGAGGTCAGTGACTCCTAATGGGAAATCAGGTAAGAATATACCCATCTTTTCGACTCAACACAATATGAGTGCAAGCTTTTGGTTCTCAAATGAGTGCGTGCTCTTTGTGTGTCTGCGTGTGTGCATGCATGCATGTGTGTGTGTGTGTGTGTGGGCGCACGCAGACTTGACTGTCAGTGTTTGCTTTTATTCAGATACCGGCAAATGAAGGTGAGGTGACTGTTCTGTTGGGGTTACTCAGTGTCAGTTAAAGCTTGGGAGACAATGATTGCTGAGGCGGCTGATGAGCGTGATTTCCAGCTGTCCAGTGAGCTCTCACTGTGAGCAATGGATGATTAACTCACGAGTATGTCTCTAAGTGGAGTCAGTGATGTGTATCCTGGCACCCAAGGGGCGAGAAGCCAAAACTTATTCATTAAAACAAGGTTTGAGCCAGTGACGGCAAATCGAGTGCTGCATAAACCCAGTTCCTATTCTTTTTCTAGTCAATCAAGTAGGTTGGTTGATAGAATCAAAGCAAGTATGTGGTTATATCTTATAAATTGACTTGTTTCTGTATGGTGCTGTCATCGCTTGGCTCATTCTTTCCACATCCACTTATAACCATATCTTGTACATTCAAACACTTGGATACTTATATTTTATTGGCTACATCTGTGGGGAGACCTCACTGTAGGTTTGGAAAATTATGTGTCATAACCGCAAAACGGGATCCCCTTGGAAGAGACAACTGAGAAGTAGTGGAAAACAAGGTTGAGGGGAACCTCAGGGAAAACACCTGTAAGCTGGACATGTAGTTTCAACCAGCGATTCTTCATAGCCTTGCAGGGATGACTACTGATTTACAGCATGGTCTTTGGGGGAGAGTCAACTGGGAAGTGGAACACAAACAGCCTTTCAGAGTAATTGCTCCTAAATCTTGCCCCATTACCCTGTGGTGTAACTTCAGTTGAGCGTGATTCCAGAATGGAAAAGCCCAAATATGGAAGCTTTATCTCATGAAGAAACAGTTATACATGTACGCCGTTGCCTTACACATGGCAGTGGCATACAAGCATTGCTGTAAGTCTTCATGCTTTGAATACTATCTGTCAGCAGCTGAAAATTCGTCATAATAGTTGACAGTTGCTGACATATTTGCAGAACAGATGAAGAGATTGAGACATTTCTGTTCGGGTTCTTGCCGATATAATTCTCCGCAGAATGTGTGCAGTGGCAATGGTCATTTTTAATGTGGCTATGCTGGGTTGCTCAGCTCAGAACCATAGTCGTTCAATAATGGTGACCCATTTGTCAACTTAGCTTGAGCTCTGTCATTTAGAAGTGACAAAAAATATGCTGTTTAAATCAAATGAAAGACAGAAGAAGGGCAAGGGGTTTTTTAATAACTCAATAATGACTAACTGATCTCTGAAAGGGAACCATTCCGCTGTATTAGTCTTTCATCTGAGAATCATGTTGCAACACTTTATTCCAAATGAGTGAGACCACAAATAGGTCAAAAGTGCGCAGACATGATTCATCTGATTACAATTACTGATGCATGCAATATTAGTTGCCAGATAAACTAAATGATATATCAGCCACTGGCCTATTATGGGGATGACCACATGCTCACGTGGAATGCGGTCAATATGAAACAGATTTCCACAGGCCCCGAATAAAAGATGAGAGTAACTATTGCACAGGGCTCTAAACAGTGAACAATTTATTTCATTATTATTTTTCCCAAAGGACACCATTTATAATGAACAACATTCTCATAGAAGGTTGCAACGTTTTTATTGGAGAAGGGGCTTTCATACCCTGTTTAAAGAAAGTTTGTTGCAACTCTACACACAGATGTCCTGAAATATCCATTTCAGTCATTAAAATCTTTTCTGAATCTTTTTACATTTTTTTCCTGGACACCACTGACCACAGAAATAGTGGTAAAATATTGTAAAATGCGATAAACAATGCACAGATTTGGATTGTCGTTTTCAAAATCCGGCAGTTTCATAGTTTTACCAAAAGAAATGGGCTTTTGCGCGATGTCAGTTATGATACAGTAGTTGGAATGGCCCATATAATTCATAGCAGTTAAGAGCATATGGAAACTATATCTGAACTTTCAGTATTGCAAGAGAATCCCTAGAATAACTCTACTGTATTCCTGTATTACTGTAACAGTCTTTTCAGTCCATGTTACTTTGTTATTTAACCCCATAAAATCTATGGACCCATATATGGGTCCATAAAATGCAGCTGCCGCATTCAAATCTGTGGAATTTCAGCCCATTTTAGATTCTTGTGTAGATGTAGATCTCAAGCTCTCCAACAATCCCAAAAATGTCTTGCCGAATAGTAGGGAAAATATACAAGATCTAGATATTTTCCATTTGATGCAATACAGTGGCCATAAAAATATTTTATCTTGGGTTTGAAAATTTTTCTCAAGAGTGATGTAGTTTCAGTGAAGTGCTCCAACAGATAAAGGATATGTGCATGGCGCGCCACAATATGAAAATGAAAATTCTTTTTTTCTGTTATCTCCTTAAGGGAAAAGTTAGCTGAAAAGTTAGGGTTAAAAGGGTTAATGTTGAAGTTCTTCCTCTAAAACAGACTAGTTTTAGGTAGAATTCTAAGGAACTAGCAAGGGCCACAGTGCTGAGGCCTGCAGGATGGGTGGTGCATGCAAGCCCAACTGTCCCAACATCTTGCATTGGATTATAATAAATGTAGCATCTAAGATAATCCTAACCCCATCACATATCTGCAGAGGACCAAAATTATTGGATGCCTCTCCTGGTTTGGACAGGAAATATGTTCCATTCATCAAAATTAAATACAAAAATCTAAAAAACATAGTGCTCTTTAAGAAGGATTTGACTTTTTAATTTGATCCATATGATATTTCACTCCTCTTTAAAATTGGTATCCCTTTGCTCCCTTCCAACTGGGAATAGCCAGTTGGATTGTGTACATGCTTCACACTGACCATATCCAGGCTAAGTCAGGCTTTGACGAGAGGGCAATACCGGATGTTGCTTTGGGAAATACGGCAAATCTTTTTCTCCTTAGGCAAGGCTGATGCAAATTATGCACTGCTGTCTGAGGATCACTCATGGCCTTTGATGCCAAACTGTAGGGCTCATCCATACATTTCCGTACATTAAACGATAAAGCATTGAGTTACAAGCTAAGCCATTTAACAGCGCCCAAGGGTTTCCTTTTGACCACACAGAATTAGGTCTGATGTTGCAGCCATCAACTGCAGGCACTAGCTCTTTTTTATTGCATAAGTTTTCCTTTGAATAATTTTTTCTTAAATGCAATGGGAACAGTGCACTGTTTAATTGTATTCACTATTTAATTTGGGTCAAATAGGCAATCTGACATTGCTAACAAATCCATTATGGGTCATTCCATGTCAATTCAACAAATTTCAGAATATTTCCCCACCTGATCATCTCAGATTTATTTAAAAAAAACTTCTCACACTAAGGTTATGTGCAATGTTTCAATTAAATATCTTCCTTAGTTTTGACAAAAAAAAATTAATAAAGATGGCAACATTTAGCTGATTTTCGCACTCCTTTTTGCAACATCAAATAAAAGTGGATTTTTAGGCGGCAGTATCTTTAGTTATATCAATGCCATGGGCTCAGAAATTTCCACAGTGTACCATCTATGCCCAGTACACTTGTGAAACACATGTTCAATGGCAAATATGTTTTTATTAGGGAGCTGTGGCTGTTTGAAATTTCTAATTTATTTGACAAAGTTGTCTGTGACACCAACTTTGAAGGCCAATTATGACCAAAGTTATGCAGGTAGAGAGCTGATTTTTTCTGGGCAAGCTCTCCTCACATAGTGCTATTGGTACAATAAACAGCAAGCATGTAAATTTTATGGTTGTCCAGAAAATACGCAGCAAAATCCTAAAAAAGCCAACATTTCCTGAAATTTGACATCAAATAGCCGAGGTGTGACAACCTGTAAATTCTTGAAATTCTTCACCATCTTAAAGCTTACATTCTTGGCTATCTTTCTTTCAAAGGCGGTTGTGGTGCAACTCTCCATGAAATAGTAATGAATTTTTTTGTTTTTTAAGTTGACTATTTCATCAACCGAATTGTTTATATTGAATCATGTGGCTAATGCCAACATTGATGAAAGGAAGCGCTAGTGAAGCCTTTCTCCCCTCCTTGTCTTTTGGAGTGTTGTATAAAACAGACAAAGAGACTTGTTCACTGTTTTAAATATTATGCGGGTAAGAAGTATTGTCGTTGAATGTCAATTACCAGTAGCTACCTAGCTTGTTAGCCACCTTTTTAATTTTATTTATTTATTTTCATTTAAGTTGATGCAGTCTGCGCGACGCCAAGGTAGCTTGCTGGTGACCGTTATCAATCGCTAGCATTTGCATTCAGTCGGCGGTCTGTTCAAATCAATGGGACGGTTAATTAGCTAGCTAGCACAAAACGCAATTTTTTTTCTATTAGAGTGACAACTTTGCGTTTTTACGTAAATTTATGCATGAAACATTTTATTACAGCCCTTCAAATAAATATTTCTGCAAAAGGTAGCCGCACATCTCGGCATTTTCTCCCTGGGATCGACTTATTTGAAATTTGCCATATAGGAAACCATTCATTTTTATGAAGAAGTTGGATGCATCAATATGACGACTGGGTGCTTCACTTTGGATAATGTAAATATGACAACATCAGAAATCTAATATTCTAAATATGGTACATAGTTCTGGAATTGGGCATTCCAGATTTGGCTGGGATTGGAGATGCCAAGTTAAAAAAAAAAATTTAAACTGTGGTCAAAGTCTTACTCTTCAGTGTTCAAAAGGTTACACCGATCAGCCGATCATTCTGACCACCTGCCCAATATTGTGTAGATCCCCCTTTTGCTGGCAAAACGGCCCTGACTCATCGAGGCATGGACTGCACTAGACCTCTGAAGGTGTGTTGTTGTGTTAGGCACCAAGACGTTAGCAGCAGCTCCTTTAAGTCCTGTAAATTATGAAGTAAGGTCTCCATGGACCACACTTGTTTGTCCAGCACATCCCACAGATGCTTGATTGTATTGAGATCTGGGGACTTTGGGGGCTAGGTCAACACCTTTAACCCGCTGTGTTCATCAAACCATTTTTGCGCAGTGGCAGGGTGCATTATCCTGCTTAACTGTTATGGTATTGCCTTAGGTGTGTTGTCTTTGTGCTTATTTGTGCCTGTGTTTTACTTTCGTTTTATTTTTCAGCTTACTTTCTGCCGTCTGATGATCGATTCCCTCTCTGCCAATCTCCAGTGATGTCGTGTGACAGCCTTCAGTTGCCTGTGCCTCGTTATCCAATCATGTTTCCTCTTTCGGTGTCTACTGTGGTATTTCATTCATTGCTTCCACCTGTGTTTAATTCTGGGTCTCGCAAAACTCTGAGTGAATGCGTTCTCTGATAGGATAATTACTAACCCGTACTAATCAGCACTTATTTAAGGGTAATTCTAAATATTTCGTCACATGGTATTAACCTTAATTAATTCATTAGCGAGTGCGAGTGTTTCTTGCTTTTGTAGTCCTACCTAAGCTTTCCCTTATTAACTGCGTTTAAAGCTGTGCTTTCCTTTGCTTCTCTTGTGGTGCTTTTTACTCATCAGGTTCAGATTACCTTAATCTAAACTGTCTAGTTTGATTGATGGTCTCAGCGTCTCGTCTCGAGTCATTATGGTTTACCTGGTCC
Source organism: Gymnothorax reevesii (assembly GCA_029721435.1). Classification (NCBI taxonomy): domain Eukaryota; kingdom Metazoa; phylum Chordata; class Actinopteri; order Anguilliformes; family Muraenidae; genus Gymnothorax; species Gymnothorax reevesii. The sequence continues at coordinate 23,231,610 of CM056576.1, read as the reverse complement.
TCGTATTTGTTTATTAATCCCATGCGTTTCTACTCCAGTCGAGATTGCTTTCCGAGTTCCCACCTCCTCTCGTGACTATAAATGTGGCAGAGATGGGAGGAGTCATCAGACGGAACTTTGTTAGTCTCTGCTCTGCATGGTGAAATCACTGCTCCTGTGCCTTCCCAGTATTTCCTTTGTATGATTCCCAAGTCTTGTATTTTGCTGCGCCCTCGTCTTGTCTGCCTCTCGTCTAGTCTCCCAGTGTTATCCGTCAATCTAGTCAGGTCCAGTTTTTGTTTTTCTAGGTTAGCCACTCTTGGAGTGTGTACTTCTGTTTCCCCCTGCCTTGGGCAGTGTACCTTAGTTTTCCCATTTGTTCAGTGTTTGCGCACAGTGTTTTATTTCTGGCTTGTCTGCCAATTTTCTCCCTGTGTTTTGTGTTTCAATAAACACTTCAGTTCCTGCATCTGATGTTCCCTTGCCTACTTAATGGTTAACAATGTTTAGGCAGGTGGTATGAGTCCAAGTAACATTCACATGAATAGCAGGACCCAAGGTTTCCCACCAGAGCACTGCCAAAAGCATCACACTGCCTCCGCTGGCTTGCTGTATCCCCATAGTGCATCCTGGTGTCATGTCTTCCCCAGGTAAGTGACCTACATGCACCCAGCCATTCACATGATTTAAATGAAAAAAAGATTCATCAGGCCAGGCCACCTTCTCCCATTGCTTTGTGGTCCAGTTCTAATGCTCACGTGCCCATTGTAGGTGCTTTTGGCAGTGGACAGGGGTCAGTATGGGCATCTTGACCGGTCTCCGGCTACGCAGCTGATTAAGCAACAAACAGTGATGCATTGTGTGTGCAGACACCTTTTGATCAGAACCAGCATAAACTTCCTGAGCAATTTGAGCTACAGTAATTCTTCCGTTGGATCGGACCCCAAGGGCAAACCATGGCTCCCCACGCGCATCAATGAGCCTTGGCTGCCCATGAACCTGTGATCAATTCAGTGGTTTTCCTTTCTTGTACCACTTTCAGTAGATATTGACCCCTGCAGACTGTGGACATCCCACAAGATTTGCAGTTTTAGAGATGCTTTGACTCAGTCATCTTGCCATCGCAATTTGGCTTTTGTCGAAGATGCTTATGTCCTGCTGCTTGTCTATTTATCTGCCTCCAATACGCAAACTTTTAGGAAAAAAAATATTCACTTGCTGCCGAATGCCGAATCCCACCCACTGAATGGAACCATTGTAACAAGATAATCTATGTTATTCACTCCTCCTGTCATAACGTTATGGTTGATCAGAGTAGATTTGTGCAGCAAGTTACATTTATATGTATTGTGTTTAAATACATAATACCAATGCCAAATCATCATTATGTTGCATAATCACACTAGCTATCAGATAAAAATGAAAATCAATCAATGATTTAAAGGTGTGATAGAAGATTTTTGTGGAGATGAAATTTAAAATGCAGTGTGTAGAGACACGGCAGTTTTTATTGGTACGGCAGTCGATTTCAAGGAATAAGGATAAGGATTCGGGATTATGGTAAGGGGAAAGGTTGGTGGTTGCGGTTACGGTTAGGGTTAGGGTTAGGGCAGGGCTTGAATTGGGGCTGCCGTACCTCTCCACGTTGAAATGCATTGGAAAAACAGCCATACCCATAGTAACTACCAATTTAAAAAGAAATGATACATTAATAGGGCTTATTGAATGGTGCAGAATAATTTTATTTTTTTGGATTTTCATAATTCTCAAATTCTTTTTTCAGGCCTGAAATGAGTCCTTGTTTGTTTTATTCTGCAGCAGCAATTGTACCACTGAGCCAATATGACAGTGAGACCATGTGTTGTCTCTGTAGAAGGATTCCTGTGGTTGCCAGTTCGCTTTATGGTCTGTGAGGAATTGCGGATTACAAGCTTATGCACCTGATTTCATCACCTCTCTCAAAAACAAAAATTCCCTTTATAAACTCCGCTATTGATTACAAAGACTCAGTCACCAAAACTGGAAAATGTCCCTGAAAGAATATCTATGCAGCTTCCGGTCACTAGTGTAAGCTGAAGGGTGAGCAGGTGATCCGGATGTTACGGCCAGTAAGCTATCATTAACGTATGTGCAATTGATTAGAGGTGCTGCATAGAGTTTTAAATTTGGTTCATTTAGCTTCACCATCCGAAAGAGCATGGAATTTATGTTGGAACATCATTGCACTGAGGGATTGCCAGCTAGGTGGCATGTCGGTATGTTTACTATCTTGACAACATCAATTAGTATGGTTCGCAAAGTTTGCCACTGGCTTCATGTTTTGTACCACGCTGTATTTTGCTGAAATATGATTTTTTTTGCGATACAAAAATTTCTGTGGAAAACACAAAAGAATATCAATCCTTGAACAGACAAGCAAAATTGAAGACCTGAGAGCAAAAAGTACCTTTGTCCAAGCCTAATTTTCTTCTTAATTTCATAATATGACTATTTTTCCACAAAAACAGGGTTTGTCAGCTCTCAATAGCCCCTGTAAATCGGGATGGGCTCCATAGTATGCCAACATTAAAAAAAAATATACATATATTGACAACATGTTTTGTAATCATTGACCCTCAATAATTCAAAAGTGTTATTTTGTGACTTAGGTGCTTCTTGCACTCAGATCTTCATTTTTTTAAGCCACTGAGAGGTTGTTTTGTTAATCAATAAGTCGTTATGTAAGCTACCAGGGAATAAGTCTAAGATAACACTACCATGAAAACTATGTCCGGCCGTGACGCACTTTATGAATTGCTTGTAAATGTTTGTTTATTACCCATGACATAGTTTACTTCTCCTTGAATCGCCACCTTATCGTGGTGGAGGGGTTTGAGTACCTGGATGATCCAAGGAGCTACAAAAGGGGCTTATTGCCCTTGGTAGGGTCTCCCAGGGCAAACAGGTCCTAGGTGACAGGTCAGACTAAGAGTGGTTCCATAGCCCATAATGAGCAGAAATACATCAAGGACATTTACGTCGCCCGGACTGGCGTCACGGGGACCCCACCCTGGAGCCAGGCCTGGGGTTGGGGTTGGCAGGTGAGGGCCTGGTGGCCGAGTCTCCACCCACAGGACCCGGCCGGGCACAGACCGAACGAGCGACGTGGGCTCTCCTTCCCCTCGGCCCATCACCCGCGGGAGGGTTCAGAAGGGGCTGATGCATTGCGTTTTGGGTGGCAGTCGTGGGCGGGGGCCCCGACGACCCAATCCCTGGACATGGAATCTGGTTCTCGGGACATGGAATGTCACCTCGTTGGGGGGGAAGGAGCCTGAGCTTGTGCGGGAGGTCAAGTGGTACCGGCTAGAGATAGTCGGGCTCACCTCCACACACAGTCTGGGCTCTGGAACCCAATTCCTTGAGAGAGGCTGTACTCTCTTCTACTCTGGAGTTTACTGCGGTGAGAGGCGGCGGGCTGGTGTGGGTTTGCTTATAGCCCCCCAGCTTAGCCATCATGTGTTGGAGTTTTCCCCGGTGAACGAGAGGGTCGCTGCCCTGCACCTTCAAGTCGGGGACAGGTGCCTCACTGTCAACTCGGCTTATGAGTCAACTGGCAGTGCAGAATACCCGGCCTTCCTGGAGTCCATAGGAAGGATACTGGAAAGTGCTCCGACAGGGGACTCCATCCTTCTGCCGGGGGACTTCAATACCTACGCGGGCAGCGACAGTGTTACCTGGAGGGGCGTGATTGGGAGGAACGGCCTCCCTGATCTGAACCCAAGTGGTGTTCTGTTATTGGACTTCTGTGCTTGTCACGGTTTGTCCTTAATAAACACCATGTTCAAGCGTAAGGGTGACCATCAGTGCACGTGGCACAAGGAAACCCAATGTTGGAGGTCAACGATTGACTTTGTGGTTGTTTCATCTGACTTTCGGCCATATGTCTTGGACACTCGGGTGAAGAGAGGGGCTGAGCTGTCCACTGATCACCACCTGGTGGTGAGTTGGAATCGCTGGCGGAGGAGGAAGCTGGACAGACTTAGCAGCCCCAAACGTGTTGTGAGGATCTGTTGGGAACATCACGTCACCTCCGGGAGAGCTTTGACCAGATCCCAAGGGAGGTTGGAGACATTGAGTCTGAATGAACCATGATCTCCACCTCCATTGTTGACATGGCTGGTTGGAGCTGTGGCCTTAAGGTTTCCAGTGCCTTTCGTGGCGGCAATCCCCGAACTCGGTGGTGGACATTGGAAGTAAGGGATGCCGTCCAATCTGAAGAAGGAGTCCTACCGAGCTTGGTTAGTTCGTGGGACTCCTGAGGCAGCTGACCGGTACCGGCAGGCTAAGCATGCTGCGGCCTGTGCGGTGGCAGAAGCAAAAACTTAGGTATGGGAAAAGTTCATGGAGGAGGACTATCGGTCGGCCCCAAAGAGGTGCTGGCAAATCGTCTGGCAACTCAGGAAGGGAAAGCAGTACCCTGCCAACACCGTTTACAGTGGAGGTGGGGAGCTGTTGACTTCGACTGGGGATTTTGTCGGCCAGTGGAAGGAATAGCTTGAGCATCTCCTCAATCCCACTGATAAGCCTTCCATAGAGGAAGCAGAGGCTGGTGACCCAGAGGCTGATTCATCCATCACTTGGGCTGAAATCACTGAGGTAGTTTGGAAACTCCTCGATGGCAAGGCACCAGGGGTGGATGAGATCTGCCCTGAGTACCTCAAGTCCCTGGATGTTGTAGGGCTGTCTTGGTTGACACGCCTCTGCAGCATGGCGTGGCAGTCGGGGATAGTGCCTCTGGACTGGCAGACCGGGGTGGTGGTCCCTCTATTTCAGAAGGGGGACCGGAGGGTGTGCTCCAACTATAGGGGGATCACACTCCTCAGCCTCCCGGGAAAAGTCTATTTCAGACTGCTGGAGAGGAGAATTCGGCTGATAGTCCAACCTCGAATCCAAGAGGAACAATGCGGTTTTCGTCCTAGTCGTGGAACACTGGACCAGCTCTATACCCTCCGCAGGGTGCTTGAGAATGCATGGGAGTTTGCCCAACCAGTTCATATGTGTTTTGTGGACTTGGAGAAGGCATTCGACTGTGTCCCTCGAGGCATTCTGTGGTGGGTGCTTCGGGAGTATGGAGTCTGGGGCCCTCTACTAAAGGCTATGGAGTCTCTGTGTGACCAGAGCAGGAGCTTGGTTCGCGTTGTCGGCAGTAAGTCAGACCTGTTCCCAGTGCATGTTGGACTCCGGCAGGGCTGCCCTCTGTCATCGGTTCTGTTCATTATCTTTATGAACAGAATTTCTAGGTGCAGCCAGGGGCCGGAGGGAGTCCGGTTTGGGGACCATAACGTGCCCATAACGTGTATTCATGTCTTTGCATTGACTTTGAGTTTAGGCTATTCTGTCCTGTGAAAAATTTGTTTTGTGTCTCATGTGAAAGCAGCTTTATGGATAGTACGCGACACCTAGAGAGAGCTTGGTTATGTTATGAACATAATTCAGGTTTTGCAGACCGCAAGTTCTGTTAGCGCGGACAAGTTGCTTATGTGGAGCTAGCGAATTGATCACTTCTACGGGAAAGAATTATCTATTTAATTTCTGCCTTTTTCGGCTTTTAATTAGCCACAACAATTTCTAACGGGAGATGAAATTATGTCTAGGTGGTGCAGAGAAATCATTTGTAAACAGTTACAGCTTCTGTGTTTCGCATTGCTTTCATGGTAGCACCAGAGAGCTTGCTCAGACATTTGTGAAGTATCTGGCTGATCTCGGTCATGGATAAGTGAAGCGATCACTGACTGTAGTGGCTACAATCCGGCAAGGTTGTGATGAAACTGCCACATTGATGCTTACCGAAGTAACGCAAGCATACCGATCAGAATTACTGCATATAAGTTAACCAGGAGCATTTTTAATTAGCACAACACGCAAACTAACATGCAGTAGCTGGTAACCGAGCGGTCATAACCACAGAGACAAACCCTTGCAATACAGGTTTTACAGACAGCAAGTTCCATTACCGTGAGCAGTTGTAACAAGTATTAAAAGTTAGCTTCAAATGAGGTTTATGTTCACACACCTTCAACAGAATTTCCCCTGATATCACTCTTGCATATTTAGGACACAAACATTAGGCAACAATAACTTGGCTACGTTAGCCGCTGAGCTACAGCCACAATCAACTGGCTATCACGTCAGGTTGGCTTATGCAGTAAAAGCAACTAGTAGCTTCTGTGTCTGTGAGTCACGGACAGTCGCGACCGATACAGATCTTCAGATATTTTACAAAGCCTGCGTTTGAGGCCAGTTGTTAGTGCTAACTGTCGCTAGAGGTCGTACTAGCCACCCGTAACACGTTACCTTCACTTACATTATTTGCTGTTATATGGTTACTTACAGCTTCTGGCTTCGAGCACTTGATCGATGCAACTGCTTCAGATTTTAGAAGCAGCTGAAACGCTAATACTGTGTCGAATTATCCTTTATTCACATCGCTGTCTTTGGTGAAATGCTGAGCACAAACAGCTAACGTTCCCTTTGGCCGTGGCTGTTTGCTGCCAGCAAACAAAAAAAGCTACCCACTGATTTCTGGTGGCATCATCTTTTGGAAGAGAAATAATTGGGGTTTTTTTGTCCAAAACTAAACTGACCGGTAGCTTTGGGAGAAATACTGACAAAATTGCACCTCAAATGATCTGCGGTTCTTCTTTTGTATTTCCAAAAGTGTAGACGCTACTAAGGCATAGTATGGCCTGCTAGAATAGTTTCCGGTGTGGGCAGGTCCAGTGCAGTGGTTGGCTCTGGCTAGGTCTGTACTACTTGGAAGGCACAGCCTGCCGTCAGGTTTTGCCCAGATCTCATGAAGATCTCGGGAGGAGCTGTTCAGAGAGGAAATCACGCTCACAAAATCACGTTCTTGGAATAAGGCAAAATCCCTGTACCTCATGTTTAGAAACTTTTTTGCGGTTGAGCATGGACAACCAACATTATAACATTACTAATATGTATTAAAAGAAGGATCAGCATATTAGGTCCACTTTAATAGTTCTGCATTATGTGGCAGGCTGAAGGAGGGCCCAGACAGGGATTTGCACCCTAGACTCCCAGGTAAGGGTCACACGCGCTGACCACATTGCCAAAGAGCGAGGCTCCTTGATAAGGTAGCCATGGCGCATACTTATTAGGAGGCATTTCATGTGACAGGACCCATCAAACTGTCACATCTCTCCCCCTGTTTCTGGGGAGTGGCCTCACGCTCCATGCTTAACGCATGCACCCATTGGAATTCCTTGGATTCTGCTGATTACGCCAGAATGTGGCAGGCTGACGGAGGGCTCGGTCGGGGGTTTGAACCCTAGACTCACGGGTAAGAGTCACATGCGCTGACCACATCACCAAAGAGCCAGGCTCCTTGGCAAGGTGCCCAGGGCGCGTACTTATAAGGAGGCGTTTCTAGTGAGAGGCCCCATCAACCATCACAATTAGTTGAGCTTTTATGTTCTTTCCTTGAAACAAAAATAAAAGTGAGTTTCCCTCACAACAGTTCAGACTCTAGGGGCAGAGAGCAAATCTAATCAGCAGATATGCAACACCAATCCACTTTTGACATTTTAGTCTCTTACAGACTGAGTTCCCGTCTATGCCTGAGGGACTATTCTTTGAACAACACCAATATCCAGCCATATGAAAAAAACTGGAATCTTCCAATTTGTGCAGGTCTTCGTTTGAAACATGACTCAGTTTGGCATGAGAAGCGTCCTTTGACTTGTTTTTTTTGTTTTTTTTTTTGTCCTCTCGCTTCCAGGGAGGAAAAGTAAGTATGAATCACTATTTCAGGGGACGATATGCTGTGGATTAAATCACACGCAGCATCTGTTATTATTATAAATCTTTGTGAATCATACAGCACACTTTAATGGGTGTTTTGAATGAGCTGAGGTTACTATTTGCTCTTACGATTATTTTGTAAGAAAATGTCTCTGACAAATGTCTTTGGCAAGATCCAGAGTGCTACACTGGTAAACTTAAGTGATAATGCATTATGCAAGTGAAGTAAAAACATGCTTACTGGGCCAGAACTTGATGTATTTTGAGTGCTATTCTCAGAAAAAGAGGTCTCATGCATTTCACAGTGGCCAAGCAAAGAGAGAAAAGTTTAAACATATGGTGACCGCTAGGAAAATTCAGCCACTTTTTCTGTGCTTGAAGTAAACATTCCCAAGCTGTCAAAAAATGTTGAGCTTTTCATTATTCTTATTATAGGTCGAAGAGCAAAGGGCTGAAATCCAAGCTGACCAGAAAACCTTTGAAATATTTCTGGTTCTACTGCAGCTTTGGGCAAAAATTTAAGGAGCGATTTTTGGCCTTTGAAGAACAAAAGATTACATCCAAGCAGAGTATGACTGAGTAGAGGTATATTATCCATGTGTCTGTTGAACATTGCATGGATCTGATCCAGGCTATCTCCAAAGAACAGAGAGGAACAGAATCATCTGAATTTACCTTTTATGTTGCAAATGATGTCAGTGTGAAAGTTTAACATGAATGGCTTTTAAAGGATCTTTTCTGCCAGCATATTTTCACTAGTTACATCATTTTTATTAATAGTGTAGGTGTGGAGGGGGATGGGACAGAGTCCCAGATACAACACAGGAAAGGGTTTCTAAAAGCCACCCACAAAACATGAGTGGACACTAAAGGAGAAATGGTAACAGAAAAAAGGAGCGTAACTCCCCGGGGATTCCGCCAACGAAAAACAACCCAGAAAAAGTGGGCAAAAATCCTCCCAAAAAAATAAGAGCTTTCTCATAAAAGAGACAGAGTAACCACTCCTTACTGCTGAAACAGGAGCTAACCAACAGAGGTCTGCAAGCAAAGACAATGCTCCAACAAACAAGAACCTCTGTGGGACATATACTCTGACGAACAGAACAATAAATCTGACAGAAAAACAATAAATAGGATGGACAAACACCAAATCCTAATCTCTTTCAAGGAGTTTCCTCCGCCAAAACGCGAAGGGTTTACTAGTCCTCGTGAGAGTGACACAAAAGCACCAAACTGAGATGGACAAGCTTATTAACATAACATGAATGGCGAGAACAGGCCGTTCAGCCTAACTACGCTCACCAGTTTCTTTAGACAATTGCGAATATATCACTTCAGATACTCAATGTATCTAGCTTTAAGTCAAGCCTGCTCTTTAAAACTCCTAAGGTCTCTGCTTCAACAATATGGTCAGGCAAGCTATTCCACATCAAAATTACTCTTTGGGTGAAGAAATATTTCAGAATATCAGTGCTAAATTTACCTTTTGGTCAGCTTCCATTTGAGATCCCGAGTTCTACTAACAACACTTGGTTGAAGGAATCCTGCATAGTTCACTTTGTTAATCCCTTTAACATATTTATAGACCTCAATCAGATCACCCCTAAGCCTCCTTTTCCTAAGACTAAAGAGATTAAGGATCTTCAGCCTTTTCTCATAGCTTTCATCTTTTATTCCCAGGATTAGTTTAGTGGCCCTTCTCTGAACTTTCTCTCGAGCCTCTATGTCTTTCTTAAATTGTGGTCCCCAAAACTGTGCACAATACTCTAGATGTGGTCTGACGAATGTGTTGTACAAAAGAAGCATCATTTTTAAGTGGCCTCTCAACAGCTGTGAACAATACGCAATCAACCATCCGATCAGAGAGCAGGATAGCCCTCAGGTGGCAAAGAAAATGCACAGCAGGTAGCAACCCCACAAAACCATGACAGTAGGTATACTGTACTGTTCAAAGGTCTGGAAACATTCGGACCATATCAATTTTTCCTATGCAAACTAATGCTTATATTCATCAATTAAGTTGCAAACTGAATTAAGAATATTCTCAGGACAAGGTAATAAACAATTATTTCTTCTTCAAAGAACAATTTTGCCATTTACACTTTGCTTCCATCAAATAATCCCCCATTTGCAGCGATTGGAACTCAGTAGACCTATTGCATTCTGGCTGTCAATTTGTTGAGGGAATTCGCAAAAATTTTACCACATGCTTCCTGAAGCACCTCATCCAATTTGGATTGGCTTGACGGGCATTTTTTTTTTCCATCCTGCGGCTAAGCTGTTCCCACAACAGCTCAGTCGGTCTCACATCTGGTGACTGTGCTGGCCAGTTAATTACAAACACTATAGCAATGAACTGCTCCCTCCCAAAATAGGTCTTGCATAATTTGAAGCAGTGCTTTTAATCATTAGTCATGGTGGAGGGTGACATTGGATCCAAATAAGGCAGCATCTACATAGTATGGCTAAAATTGAGTGACAGCATTACTTGATTAAGATTTCTTTTGCCCGGGACATGGATTCCATTACCAGCTCCAAAGCATCTCCGGACCATCACATTTCCTCCACTGCTCATGAGAAATGGTATCAAGCACTCCATCATCTTCTCATTTGATACATGCCTCACATACATTTTTCTTTGTGATCCTAACACTTTAAACTTAAATGAGTCTATCCATTGAATTTTTTTTAAATCATCCTCCATCCAATGTCTGAGTTTGTCTACCCATTTTACACTTTCTATTGGTCAGTTTCGGACAGTGGTGGCTGAATGACTGAAAATAAAGGAGGCGCAGAACACCCCTTTCGACTAATTATTGGTCTTGACCTGTTTTCAATCATTTTTCAAATCAACATTCAAGAAACTCTGAAAACGCTGGACACTGTCAGGTTTGGCCAGTTTTCCGCATTAAGGTTCGATGAGAAATGTTAAATTTCAATCAACATTATTCAGTTGCGGATACTTGTTGCTGTTTTTTTTTTGTATCTTTCATTATTATCGTAAAAAAATTATGACACATAGATTTGATAGCTAGCAAAGTATGCTGTGCTATAAGCAAATGGAGAAGTTAACAGAATTGTATCTGTTTTTTTTGTAAAGTGAATAAAGCATTTTTTAAAATTCAATTTCGGCCCAAATTTTAAAACACTCTAACACTGCAGTAAAAGGAGGCGATGTGTTTAACTGCCAATGGATTTTCTAAACACTGGAAAACTTTTTAATCAAGGAAAATAATTGAAAACAGATTGACTCATCTTGTGAGATTTCTCTAATATTAGTCAACCAGCCATCAATGGTCTCAGATCTGGCTTTTTCTTTGGATTTCTGACTAGGAGGTCAGTGCACTGGAGTCGCCTCTTCACTGATAAGATTGGGTGTATTGCGAATATCATTTGATTAAACTGCCAGCTGAGCACCCATGATGCATCTGTTTATCAAACTAGTGGCCAATATTTATTTTCATCCTCTTTCTCAGGGTTTCTACTCTTTTTCTATCCAGGTTAGCTAGTTAAAGGGATATTTTCACATTTTGGCAAATTGGCCTAGTGCCATAATCCCTATAGGCATATGAGTAGGTACATTACCTTTAGTTATCTGTTCCTGTTGTTTTGACATTCAAGGGAGGGAGACGTGAGCTGCTCAGCGAACATAACGAAAGTGAACGGTACAGGTCCCTCGCTCCTTCAAAACTCCTCAAATACACAATCCAACAGCTCCAAAACGCTCTCGTGGACAAGTTGTGACCTGCACATTCACCACGCTATGAAATAATAATGTATCATTATGTAACATTATGACACATAAAGCAAATACTTAGAATTACTTTCTTACGATACCACACGATAAAATTACGATTACCACATGATAAAATAATAATGTATAATTACGAGACTGAGTTATTACAAGGCAAATGCATAACCGGAACTACATTCCAGACATGCCGATTGGGCAGAGTGATTTCAGAAGCGTACGTTTACTGCAGCTACTTCGGAAGTCAAAACAATACTTTGTTCCAAATAAGAAAGTAATTCTGAGTATTTGCTTTATGTGTCATAATGTTACATAATTATACACTATTATTTCATACCATGGTGAATGTGCAGGTCACAACTTGTCCACGAGAGCGTTTTGGAGCTGTTGGATTGTGTATTTGATCAGATTTGAAAGAGCGAGGGACCTGTACCATTCACTTTCGTTATGTTCGCTGAGCAGCTCACGTCTCCCTCCTCCTGAATCTCAAAACAACAGGCATGGATAACTAAAAGTAATGTACCTACTTATATGACTATAGGGATTATGGCAAAAGGCCAATTTGCCAAAATGTTGAAATATCCCTTTAACAGTGGGGATATTCGGGGGAAATGGTGAAAGCCTTCGCAAGATATCCCTTCTTTCTTGATAATTTCTTCTTGCATGGAATTCCCATCATTTCTCCAAACAACCACGGACTGATGAGTTTCTTTCTACCCATTTTTAGACCATATTTCAACCAACAAATGTTGGTGCTCCATATACACAAGTAGGTCGAAGAAGAGCAGTTTAATTGCTTATTTGACCCTTTGTTGCATCACTCTTTTGCTCTTTGGAAGGTGGTGGGTCAGTCTGTTTCCTGAAGTAACCAGCATGCAACAAAGAGTTCATCAGCATAAAGGCTTTCAGTCAGATTAATATACAGGTTTTCCAATGAATCAGCCTTTTCACGTGATTACTCAGACATAGCCAAGGGTTTTCTAAGGATTTATCAGCGTTTTAACATGAATATTTGGAATTAGCCAGCACACACTTCCACTGTAGCACAGCAGTGATGGTTACTGAAAATAGGCCATTATTTTGCCCAAGGACTTTTCAATAAATTTAACCATATTATCTATAATTTTCAGTTATAAGATTAATGATGTCCGACTGTTTTAATGATTAAATTAATGTTATTTTAACTAAAAAGAATAGTGATTTCCTGTAAAAAACAAGGACAATTCTTTGTGATTCCAAACTTTTGAGCTACACTGTGTGTACACATTTATTCAGTATGCAGAATACACATTAAGCAAAATTCCCATTAATTTGGGAAATGCTGTTGGCAACTCTCAGTATTAGCTTCTCAGTATTGTTTGCTAATTATTTTGTCTTTTCAGGCATTAAAAAAAGTCTAGTTTGGCAATTGGATCTGGTGAGCTATAGATATTTGGAATGCTGTGATGTCCCAAAAGTTGAATGGCCATCAAATTAATCTCATATGCAGAGGGTAGCTTCTTCCTCCAGTATCTACTCTGGCTTCTCATTGTTTGCATTAAATAACCTCACATGCTACAGTTCAAAGTAGAATTGTCGCTGTTGTTTCACTATGACATTTACAACCACAGACCTTTTTGGTTTCCTCTAATCCTTGAGTCTAATATAGACCCATTTTAGAGTGAATTCTTTTTTTTTGGTTTGTAGTTACTAGTGGAGGTGTCAAACTCTAAGTGGGGGGGGGGTTAACCATCTGTGCGCTAAGTCATAGGAGTCGTAAAAAAGCACTTAGCTCAGGATGGGGTCGCCCCCCTGATGCACAGCATCTGAAAGTGCTTTTGATTTAGGACATTCCCCCTTGCCCCCGCACATGGAACTCTGTCTGGTGGTTTCCTCACTCATTCAGTTGGCGACGCCAATGCGGAGTTCTGGGAAAACCCAAAGGATGAAGCGACTGGAGATCTGTGGTTCCCTCGCTGATGATCTATTTGGAAACCGTCTGCATGATGTCCTCTGTAAGCAGTCAAACAGACACAGGCCAGAGATGGGAACAGGCGAAAGGAATGACCTAAACAAATTCATGTTTGTTCATATCCTTTGATACTGCATTGTTCATACATACAGCAGCCCAATGAATCATTCTTATATCCTCAGCAGTTTCAATGACTACATCATTGGCTTTGTCCTTGAATGAACCACACCAGGGAGATGCTTTTGCAGCCCTGTTAACAGTGATTTTCCAAAATATTACAATTCTGACAGCACATATTAGCAGAAGAATGGGCAGCAATCTATTCCAAAAACACTCACGCCTTTCTGAGTTGTAACCAGACCAGAATACTAACATTCTGGCATCTTCTTCACGGGGTATTTTAATAGAGCGTTTTCAGTTATTTCAACACATTCTCATCCTGACTCGTCATATACCGATGCTACCTGACCAAGCGTCGATATACGATGAAAAAGGAGGCTTTTGACATCCTAATTTGACCACTTTAGTTTAGGGTTAGGGTTCAGGTTAAGGGTTGGGGGTTAGGGGGTGGAGATCACTTTAAACTGGAGTCAAATAAGGACGCCAAAAGCCTCCTTTTGCATCGTACAGCAACGCTTGATGAGGTAGCTTCACAATATGATGTAACGGGATGAGATTGCTCTCATTATTTCAATAATGTGCAGTACATTATGTATTTAACCTCTCTTATGTGTTTAAAGAATCTTTCAATACATAACTGAAAAATATGTTACAATCCTTGAAGCAAATTTTTGGACTAAAAAAACACATTATGAAGCAATTGACAAGTCTGTGTTTAATAAGCTATTTGGCAATAGCACTCATTTACCATCGCTAAGATGGGTGCATAGATATGATAAGACTAAGAAACAACACACTCGCCAAGGTCAAACACTTGATGAGCCTGAGGTTTTAATGTAAAAAAAAATTCCTGCATATTCCCCTAGTATCAGTGTGGAGACTTGAGATAAGTTTATGCAAATATCATCGAGTCAGTGTATTTTTACGAGGTGTAAAATTTTTAAACACCACTCCTTAAGCTGTTATACATATGGATGCGATATAACAAAGTGTAAAGTCAGCTATAAATAAACCACTGGGTCTCTGCATCTTGTCTAGTTGCATATTTATTAGAAATTTTGGTAATTTTCTCTTTTAGTACAAAGAGACTGCTTGGAAAAAACTCATATTGCCTAGGATGCATATAATGCAGCCAACTCTTCCATTTTGGGATGGGGAGAAAAGCATGTTTGGAATTAATTGTGTCTTGTAATTTTACAATGAGCCAGGGTGTAAAAGGTTATCTTGTTGACACATAAAAATAAAAGCTTTCTTTAGCAATAGAAACCTGACGTTTTTCTATTAATTCACATGAATATGGATAAGAAACCTCACGTCTTTCTATTTATTCACATGCATATGTATCAGTGTTTTCATCCTCTGTAATATTACTTAAGGTGACCCTGGGGCAACATCAATGGAATTCTCAATTGAACAGTCCAAAAACAAATGAAATAAAAAGTGAACAAAGAAATCAATTACTTTTTTCTCATTCCCATTTACTGACACTTCCTGCTCTCCTCTGCTCAAACTCAGTAGGTTGCAGCATGTATCAGGGTCAGAGCCTCGACGCCAAACCATCATTGTGTCTATTTATTGCTTCCGCTTGTAATGGTTTTCCTGAGAGTTGGCTAAAAGAAATTCACCATAGGTTAAACCCAGTTTACTGCCACCCAGACACTTCCCGCAATGCCACGTAATGCGTCTTGGCAATGATTAAAGTCTTCGGGAACGAGCGTGAGGAGTGTGTGAAGGGTGCGGGGGAGTTTGCGATGTGGTTGAGAGAATTTTGAAATTTTCAAAAATTCAGCACTCAATGTTCGTGCCATGTGCCTGCCACTAGAGTAAACCATGCGTGAACACTACGTGAACTCAGCGAACACTGCCGACTGCATGTCAATGCGTGCCGTGTTACGGTGTTGTCATGAGTTGTTCACGTGATCATGGCACGCCCAGCTCACACATAGTTCGCCCACGTCACAAACCATTCATGCATGGCAGGAACTTCTCACAAAGTGTTCACGCACTGTTCATGCGTAGTTCAAATTTTTGGACGTACATTGCATAGACAGCGCATAACAAATGCGTGTACAATGCACGAACAGGGCGCAAACAGGGCTCCGCTGTGTACCACCGAAATGGCACGCCTTGCCACGATGCATTGTGCGGCATTGGGGGGACAAAAATTGTGCAAGTGTCAGGGGGGCATACTTTGTGATAAATCAATATATAGGCTAGATATTTAGTCTTTGAAACGACATGTCATTGGCTTTTCATCTGTAAGCATTAATTGGCATTAATTGTATTGTCAATTTGTATTCCTGTACTATTGCAACAAGGGTCTATAACTACATGAACTCAAATCCTGCAGTTGAGGCAAGGAGCATTGCTGTTTTTTTGTTTTTGTTAATTAATTGATTCATATCAGTAATGCCCAAATCTTATTTGATGTCCCAGGTTATATTACTTGCTTTGAAGGAATTTTGGCCTATTTTTGGCCTAAAGAGGCTAATTTTAAAATGTCTGGTGCAGTTGTTAGATGCTAACTTGGCAAACCTGAAAGTCAAAGCTTACAATGCACAAAAAGCAATAACAACTGTGGTATTATGAAAATAAACATGCCTCAGACATTGTATTCAGCCCAAAGTAGTGGTTAAGGAGCAAGAGCACTGAACTTTTGGTTTCTGGTTCAAATTCCAAGTGGTCAACAACAGCTGTTAGAAAACACTTCAGGAATACTCCTAAATTCAACACATATTCACATGTTGAGTATGCTATAGTACTTTTGTATATAAATTACGCTGAATGCTTTGCTAGTGTGCTACTATTGCGCTTGTATTGCAGATTCACCCTGAGATGCGGAGTGACCTAACCCTTTTTACGATGAAGTCAATCCACGAGGCAAAACTTCAGTTTCGACGGTGTGTGATTGTAAAAGAATTATATGTTCTGCAATAATCTAAATTTTTGCACATTTACTGCCCCAAATAGAAAAAATATCACCAAAAATGTTTGATAGTCACTTCTGAAATCCCCTCAGAAGAGTCCCCTTTTCTCTTTTAAATCTCTTTTAAAGACTCATTTTTTAGGCTTGCTTTTGCTGATTTTACGGTTTAAATCCTTCTATGGTTGTGTTTTCATGTATGTCTCCTTTTATTATCTTGATTTTCCTTTGATGTTTAATTCCTTGTTTCCCCATTTTGTTTTATTGCTTTTATGTACATGTATTTTACCTGCTTGTGAATCACTTTGTGCTGTATTGCTTGAAAGGTGCTATATAAATAAAATTTATTTATTTATATTTTATTTATTATGCTGCCTTAAGGTTTATTACTGGAGATGGCTTCAGAACGCATCACTGTAGTCTTTATTTCAAGGTGGGTTGGTCTTCATTGGCCATGAGAAGGGAGCAACATTGTTGTCTTTTTATTAACAAGGCTTTGTAGGGTAAGCTGCCTGGATATATAGCCAGTCTGCTTAATTGTAGAAGGGGGGAGTACCACCCTCGTGCTCTTGATTACACGACTTTAGACGTCCCGAGGGTTCGTTCTGCACTGGGTAAAACTGCTTTTATGTACTGTGCCCACAGAAATGGAATAGGCATCAGCAGACACTGAAATTGGAAAAACTTATCTCATTTAATTGTATTAAATGTCTGTTATTGGATGCCATGAAGCTGGAACGTACATGTGTTCTGTCATTCCTTTGTTTTTTTTTTTTTTAATTTATTGTAGTGCATGTCTTTGATTCATGACTGGGCTCCGTTGCAAATGGGAGCTCGGTCTCAATCGGACTCTCAGTATAAATAAATAAAGTTCTGTTAAAATCAAGTGAACTTTCTTCTCTTTGCCTTACTTTGTCACCAACTCCCTCCCCTTGATCTTTTCTCTGCTTGAGGCAGGTTTCGAAGATTGCTTTTAAAAAAAAAAAAACTTCAAGAACAACTCCATCATCTTCCAAGGACCCTTTACAAAACCTTGATAATGTCATTCATGTGCAGGTACTTTCATGAAAGAATTGCAAAACAGACTACATAATTACTGTAGCAGAATTCTACGAGACACTGTCTATGAGTATTTCTTCAAGTGAACACATTTTTGGAATGAAAACCGTCCATGATTTCTCATGGTAAGTCTATTACATCTGCCAAAACCACAGCAGATGCTGCCTCAAATCGATCTCCTCTTGTCTAATTTACATTTTCTCCTGCTCACTTCCTTTCCTTAGCTCTCCTGATGGGGAGGGTCAAATATAATCAATTAGAATGACCCCATTCAGGCTGATGGAGCTATTGATTCAGAAGCTTTGATGGCATTTTTGAAAAGAAAGTAAAAGTTCACATAAATAGCCTATTCAGTTTTCTGAGATAAATAATTTCATATGGCCCTGAAGCCCTTCTGTTCAAAGAAAACTAATGGATTGTTAGCTTCTCAAGGCTGCGCATTAGTATAGCCTTAAGACCAAGGATAGCTTGAAGAATAATGTTTTATTATTATTTTTTTTAATAATCTACTTTCCGCAACGTCTCCTTAATGTACACTCAACTTGGCCCAACTTTTTGAGGCCCCTCTTCATGTTTACATCCATAGTTTGGTTTCAACACAGCTGACATACTTTGCTTTTATGCACTGCTTTCCACTGATGGCCTATTTGGAAGATAAACTTATTGGTAGACTACTAGAATAACAGCAGAACAGTTGGATTGAAATTTATTTTGACTATTATCTAACGCCTGGAATACTCCTCATTGTAAATCGGCACAACGCAGACTATTCCCTCATCTGTGAGGTTTTGATTTCATACTGCATAATTTCCAGTAGATTGTGAATAACACAGCTGAATTTGGCCAGACTACCCTACTTCTACTTATGCATCATAGTAGGACTTGTTTATTGGAAAAACATCCCTATAATACTTTTTTTTTTTTTAAATAATGCATCCTGGAACATCTTGTGGAGTCAATGAATTGATGACTAACTGAGAATGGTAATAAAACTCTCTTCAAAAGGGGGGGGGGGGGGGGTGATATGTAAATATTATGTCTTATGTCAACTTTTAAAGAACAACATCCTCAACCTTTGATGTCGGGGGAAGCAAGAACGACAAATTGTTATTACATTATCATTGCAATCTGGAACACACAGCGGTAAATAACACTAAAAGCTTTACCTGAGTCACTGAAAACCTGACAAATTGAAGTCAAATCTGAGTCATCGAACTCTAGGGAGTACCGAAGACTTTTTTGGTCTATGCAGCTACCAAGCCCAAATAGAACAATTACGAAGTACATACATCTCTGCTGTGTCATAGGGCTGAAGTCTAAAAATGTGTCTTGGATATTGTTGAGTCTGTTTTATTTTGAGAAATGACATTACTAACTGAATAGCAATACTGTAGGTTTATTTCTGTCTCACCTTTGGGTCAGTTAAAGTGGAAGACAACTTTTGCACATAATCAACATTTAATAAAAGAATATGCACTAATGATATTATGACTTCATGATTTTTTTTTTAAATTCAGTTGTACAAACGTCAAATATGGAAAATATGACCCAACAACAACAACAACAACAAAACACTGAAGATTGGTTGTCTATTAACGGGAGATTAGTTTATGTACTGTGTTATTTTTCTCTCTCAATGCTAGTTCCTATGCCACAAAGTATGCATGAGTGGAACGTGAGTTGTTTTTGTTGTTCATTATATTGAGCAGATATTCACATTAGCCCAAGCATTACCATCAAAAAGGATGTCGCTCATGTGGTTAGCCTAACTGGCATCGTTTATAGCAATAAATGACTAATATCGCTGTATCTTTTCTCATTTCTTCCTTCAGGAAAACTTTACATAAATGTATCTACATCCAATCATACATTTGAGAATTTATCCCTACTAAACCGTGATATAAAAGGGTGAACTGTCTCCTGTCTTCTGTCTGCTTCTTTCCGGAGTGCAGTACGGTGAATGGACATTTTAGCTAGTCCCATAACTCCCAATATTGTGATGGGCGGCGATAGGACGCCAGGTGCCGCGACCAGTGAGGGAAAACAAAGAGCAGCTCAGCTAAAAGACAAACACAGAAGAGGTAAAAGCTCGCGCTTCGGAGGACGAATAAATATCCGCAACACGGAAGCAGTGCAAGAGAAAAAAGAGTGAAAATTTCTAAAAGAATCAATTCCTAGCAATAAATAGAATTTAACGAATCGCTAGGAAATCAGACTAGGGATTTTCTCTGGCGGAAATGCTAGAAACAAACAGACACTGTAGCGATAGACATGGCGAACCCCTAGCCATATATATATAGAGTCCGGAAAACTCCGCCCCAGCTCAATCAGCCAGCTGGGCCAGGAATTCAATGGAAAAGAAACTCCATATTGTCCCACAGGACAGAACAAAGACAGGTCCAACAAATGCATGCCTAGACCATGACAGGACCTCTTCCTCTAAGGGACTACACCAGAAGTTCCCCGAGAACCCCGTGGACAGAACTCAGAGATGAGGCTGGGATCGAGGATATCCCTAGAAGGGCCCCAGCACTGCTCCTCAGGCCCATATCCCTCCCAGTCCACCAAAAACCCAGCTCCGCGACCCACACGCCTCTCGGCCAAAACACGACGCACGGTATAAACTTGGCCCCCCTCAATTATCCATGGCGGCGGCGGAGGCTTGTCAACCGGAGCCAGGACGCCAGTGCTAACCGGTTTTAGCCTTGAGATATGAAATGAGGGGTGGATACACAAGGACCTGGAAAGTCTCAACCTGACAGTAACAGGGTTGATCCTCTGCACTATTTTGAAAGAGCCAATGAAGCGAGGAGCCAGCTTTCGAGACTCCACCTTTAAGGGAAGGTCCCGAGTAGAAAGCCGAACTCTTTGGCCAACCCGATAAGATGGCGCCAACCGGCGCCTTCTATTGGCAGCGTTCTTCTGTCTCTGCCTAGATGACAACAAAGAGGACCGGACCCTGGCCCAGACAGAGCGACATTGTCGAGTAAAATAATTGACTGAGGGGACTTTGCTTCCTGTGTGTCATTCACTGGCAAACCCGGGCAGAGTAGAGAGATTTCAGCCTAATTGAGCCAAATGCTATGCCTAGCCTGTCAATTTTCTTCACTAAAACGTAATAGTTCTTCAACATTAGCACAATCTAGGGGTACAAAAGCGTAACACAGCAGCGGTCAGTTGGCAGTCACAAAGGCCCACTGAAACCTCACCTTTCGATTCTTAACATAAACCTCTCGCAGTTTACTTTACCTGATTAGCAACAGCTGCTCATACTAATTGATCAAAGTCAATGGGAGACGTTAAATTTGTTCTCGATTGCACTGTAATACATTGTCCCGCAAAGTTATGATGCATTTTCATCCGGACATAAATGAAGACTAAAATATCAATACGTCCTTAGAAATTCTGCCGACGTGTAAGCTCTTGAAACGTCAAACATTAATTATTTTGCGAGGCTCATTCAGCAAAAAGCCAGGAGAATCCGTTTTATATTCTGAATGTTGTCACAGCGAAAGAGCGTTGTTAGGCATGATGTACAGCAGAGTGGAAATTGTGAGAATCGCGAAAACGATTGCTGCACATCATGGCTTTTTTTGCATTAATGTTGCCAATTTGCCATCCTTACAATGCTAAATCGATTATATAAAAGAAACCAAAACCATTGTGTTCGCCAGTTTTTCAGTGATTTTACTTTGCTTAAACAAGGAAGAAGACTGGATCTGTTTCCTGTGGCTTCTGCATCTCTTGAGCTTTTGTCATGGCTGTGTTTGGGCTCAGCCACCCTAATTCAATGTTTGACTGCGACTAAAAAATATACTGAATAACCAGAAGAGCATGTGAAAGGCCCACCAGAAATTAGCCGTGAATTGCGGGCCCCTGTTCGAAACCACATCTTGCGGGAGACCATGCAGGCGGAAAACATGGTTCACAACAAGAATGGACATCTCCCGCGCCGAAAGGCAACTTCAGCAGTGCGAGAACAGCGCTGCCCTCAGGACCAGGCAAACCCGCAACCAAATCAAGACCGATATGGCTCCATGGGCGTCCAGGGATGGGCAACGGCCACAACAAACCAGAGGGAGGGGGTGGGAAGTCCCATCTCCAGCGCAGATGCCGCACACCACCACAAACTCCTGGATATCCTCCACCAGCTGGGCCACCAAAAATGTCAGGACAAAAGCCGCCCAGTCCGACGAACCCCTGGGCAACCCGCCAGATGAGAAAAACGCCCCCACTGGAGGACCCACATGCGTACCGGATGGAACAAACAAACTACCAGGTGGCCCCCCACCAGGACCAGGATCGGACCCCAAGGCCCACCCGCACATCAGCCTCAACGTCCCACTGAATGGGAGCCACAATCTGATCAGCTGGGACAGCCAGCTCCGGAATGGGGCCGTGACTAGAGCGGTCGCAAATCTGTGACAAGGCATCAGGCCTGGTGCCCCTAGACCCCGGGCAGTAGGCCAACGCAAAGCCAAAGCGATTAAAAAACAATGACTACCGCGCCTGCCGGGAATCAAGTGGCCCAGTCTGCTGAATGCACTGGAGAACCCCATGATCCACCCGAACCACAAACGGATGCCCAGCCCCCTCTATCCAACGCAGCCACTCCTCCAAAGCCAGCCTAACAGCTAGCAATTCTCGGCCACCAACACTACAATTCCGCTTGGCCGCCGACAACGATCAGGAGAAGCAGGCACACGGGCGCAGCCCCCTGTCCCGAAGGGGACGATGGAGCAAAATGGCACCCATCCCGACTTCAGAGGCATCCACCACCACAATGAACAGGAGGGAGGGAGGGAGGGATGAGGCAAAACATGAATGGGCCCTGAGCCAAAACATCTGCCCAACTCCCGAAAAGCAGCCCCAGCTGCTGGGGACCAATCAAATGGTGAGGAGGCACTCCCCCCGGCAAGCGCAACAATGGAGACAGCCACCGCGCTAAAAATACGGACAAAGCTCCCATAAAAACCGGCAAAACCCAAAAACACTCCTCAGCTCTGACAAAAAGCCCAGCACTAAGGAGGGCCCCAAGCACCTGTTCGATATGCCATCCATGCTCCGAGAGCATCAAAGAAAAAACCAGAACATCGTCAAAATAAACGAAGACGAATCTCTCCAACATCCCCCGGAAGACACCACTAACGAGTGCCTGAAACACCAAGAGGGTATCAACCAATCCAAACGGCAAGACCAAATACTCACAGTACCCGCTATGCGCACCAAACACCTCTTTCCACTCGTCCCCCTCTGGAATGTGAACTAAGACACAAGCATTTTGGAGATCCAGCTTGGCAAAGAACGAAGTCTCCTGCAGACACCCAAATCCAGATTTCATCAACTGAAGGGGGCATCGGTTTTTAATGGTGATCTTATTCAAACCCCTATAATCAATACAGGATCTCAGACCACCATCTTTTTTTCCCACAAAAAAAAACCCCCGCTCTGGCAGGAGACGTGGATGGCCGAATAAAGCCATTAGCAAGAGCTTCCTGAATATATTCTCGCATGGCCTTACGCTTAGGCCCTGACAGCGGGTATAGCGAACTCCTAGGGGGAGTAGTACCAGGGAGTAGATTGATGTCGCAATCGTACGGGCGATGAGAGGGTTAAGTCGAGGCTCGTTGTTTGCTAAAAACCTCGGTGAGATCAGCATAATCACTAGGAACGTTAGGGGGTAGATCAAAATTCAAACTGGCCCCCAAACTCTCCACCTATTCGGGGACCCACCATATCAATGATCGAATCACAGTTAGA
Source organism: Gymnothorax reevesii (assembly GCA_029721435.1). Taxonomy (NCBI): domain Eukaryota; kingdom Metazoa; phylum Chordata; class Actinopteri; order Anguilliformes; family Muraenidae; genus Gymnothorax; species Gymnothorax reevesii. Next base: position 23,208,267 of record CM056576.1, on the reverse strand, counting down.
GAGATCCTCCAAATCACAATTATCCTCTGGCTGCTGCGTCAAATTGAGGATCCCAATTCAACCCTTCCTCCGCCTCTTCTTCCCGACTAGGTGGGCTGTATGAGACAAACTCAGCAGAATTACTCGGGACATCTGCCTCCCCCCTTGGTTGATGCCCGGAACTGCCCATCAAACTTTCCCTACAGTGGGATCTATAATTAGCGCCCCACTGGACAATAGGGCTAGTCTGACTACCCTAATGAATGTGAGGCTTATGTTTCCATAACTACGAGTGCCCTAACACAACAGGAAAAACAGGAGAACAAATAATAAAAAATCAAACCTCGTCAGAATGGTAACCGAAGGGAATGAATATGGTTAGTTCTTCAGACACCTCAGTTATAATTCCAGAACGTAGCAGGCGACCGTCCAAAGATTTAACAGTACGTGAGTGTAGCAGAGGGCGTATAGGAATAGAATGTTTCTCAGCCCACTCTGCATCCTCAAAACAATCCACGGCCCCCAAGTCCAAAAAAATCTCAACAGGAATTGAGATACCCACAGTTAATTCTACAGGAATCAAGGTTCGGAAGGGAGTTTGAGTCTGTCCCTCTAGTGCTCCCCATACAGCTAGAGGGAACTTCCCATTTCCCTTAAGATCAGGGCAGTATGGGCGAATATGTCCCGGTTTATAGCAGTTAATTGTTTAACAAACGGGCTTACGAGCCTGGCTCCCATATGAACCATCGACCTGCTTAGGTTCCCCAGGAGTGGAATTTTCAGTGGGTAAAATAGGAGGTATAAGCATACTATGTGGAAGATTAACCCCATTGTCAGCGAGTGCTAAAGCAGTACGTTTTTCTCTGTTGCGTTCACAAATTCGATTATCAATTTGCAAAGCAGTGCGAACCAACGAATCAAGAGGAGTACATGGTTCTAACATTGCCAGAGCGTCCTTCATCTCCTCCGCCGAGGCATGAACAAAAACAATCATGTGAGGCACCTCTGGCCAGCCCGTCTCCTTAGCCAGAGAGCGAAAGGCTATAGAAAACTCAGGCAGGGTTCCAAGAGTGTTGCTAAAAAGCATCAGACACATAGCCGCATCCTGCCCACACACATCTTGATCAAACACCGACACCATCTCCCTATCAAGAGTCTCCACTGAACTGACGACCGGTGAATTAGATCAAATAAGTGGCTCGACCCAAGTTAGGGCTGTGTCAGTCAACAGAGATAAATTAAATGAGACCCAAGACTCATCATTTACAAAATGCGAAGGCTGAGCTTTGAAAAATATTTTATACCAGGCAATGAAGTCTTTACATTTCCCTGCCTCGCCTCCATATTGTGGAGGTAGCTGGATCTTAGGCTCATGGGGGAGTGTAGTGTTTGTGCAACATTCTGTGTAATTTGAGTGGACAAGGCTTGAATTCTCTCGGTGAGACTTAACAGGACGCTCTCCTGTTTTTGTAAAGCCTCGTCCTGATGGCAGACTCGCTCCGCTAACTCAGCCGGTCAATTGTTCGGGGTAGACAAGCCCTTGCCATAGCCCGAGAGCGTGGCTTGCTGATCAGCCAACACTTTCTCTAAGGTAGCTACGGCAGACGACTCCATGTTCGGCTAGAGTGTACTGTGATGGGCGGCGATAGGATGCCAGGTGCTGCAACTAGTGAGAGAAAACAAAGAACAGCTCAGCTTAGACACAAACACAAAAGAGGTGCACACCTCCGGAAAAAGCTTGCACTTCCAAGGACGAATAAATATCCGCAACACGGAAGCAGTGTGAGAGAAAAAAATAATGAGAGACAATTTCTAAAAGAGGCCACTCCTAACAATCAATAGAATAAAACAAATCACTAGGAAATCAGACTAGAGATTTTCTCCCGCCGAAGTGCTATCAGAAACAATCAGACACTCTAGCGATAGGCATGGCAACCCCTGGCCATATATATAGAGTACCGAAAACTCCACCCCAGCTCAATCAGCCAGCTGGGCCAGGAATTTGATGGAAAAGAAACTTGCTATTGTCCTGGACGATAGAACAAAGAAAGGTCCAACAAACGCATACCTAAACCATGACAAATATAGACTTTATTTTGAACACAATTCATGAACAGCCGAGCCATGTTTACTTACCCTACAGTATCAACAAAGAATTGTTCTGTAACATTCTAAAAATGTTAGTCATGTTTGTTTGGTTATAGAGTATTTGTGGATACAATTCTTCACAACCCATTAAATTACACATGCATTCCACTGTTGGATGTCAGAATACTCACAGCAAAGCAGACATTTTGGGTTTCAGGTGAGAGGTTTTTCACTCTTGCCATTAAAGACTATCAAACATTTGACATTGGTGTTAATGGGAAAATGACAGATTCTGTGAGTGTTTCGATCTGGATGTGTATGTACGTTGTATTATTCACTAAGTGTTGTCTTGAAATTACCAACAAAAAAAAGTGTTACCCCCTCAGGGACATTTCTTAAATCATCCATTACAGACAAAAGTTGTTTTTCACTTTAACCTTCATCCTACCGGTCAATTTTACAAACACAAACTACCAGGCAGGGTCCGTATGGACCCCAGGAGGGAATACCTTAAAATCAATGCAGTAAGAATAAATTCAATGTAGCTAACATACATAACTTTATTGAAGAACAAAATCCACTACTGCTGAATATCCATGATGTATTATAAATGCAATAACATTGCAATAACTAGCATACACTTGGCAAATTATATCGCCGCCAAAAAATTTTGGCATTATATACATGATTTTTGCAGCTCATGCAGCTGTAAAACATTCTGGACTACAACTTCTGTCTATTCTTACAGAATTTAAAACCAAAAAGTAATAGTTAAATAATTTTCATTGTTTGTGTTCAGAATCTGCCTTCAGGCCTCTGCTGCTGTGTATCTTGCTTGTCTTTGTCTGTTGGCCATTATGAATCTGAAACAACCAAAAAGAAGTTGACTTTTAGTGCACGATTCAATTATAAAATAAAAGACAGATAAGCAGTATGTCACATATTTTTAAAATGGCAAACGAATATATAGGTGTGGGGTCCAGATGGACCCCACTAGGCAGGATGAAGGTTAAAGCTACCTTAGCTGAGGGTTAATGCTAAAATAGTAATAGCATGAGGTAGCACATGCAGGTCTTCCATCATTTTGGAAGAATAAGTTGCTACATCACCATTCATTTTTCTGATTTGTTAGTACTCATTTAAATTAAATCATATTTCTCAGAAAGGTCTGTTAATAGGCCAGTGGAAAAATTTGTGAACTAAATAGAGAAAAGATTCACAAGGGGCAGACATGGTCTGTTTAAATGGGCCATTTCATCCAGCTAACCTGGGCAGTCAAAAGCAATATCACCATTATTGACTTATATCCCAGTTGCTATGTTTAAATGTCTTGTATATCATATTATGCACACAATCTTTCATTCATTGATCATGAAAATTGTTTACAGAGATGGTGCTGCCTTGAATATGGGCCGCACTGACTACTGACTGAAGCCATCAGGGAAAAACATGGACTCTGTGCGAGGAACATAAACAATGGATTACCCCGTGATTTATAGCCATTCACTCGAAAGGGGCCAAGGAAACCCATGAATTAAGCGGCGAGAGTGAGGGGTGGGGAGCAGGCTACGCAGATTTGGTGCTCAAGTCCTGGTGTGACCTAAGACTTGGACAAATTTCCAAACAGTGGGGGTAAGGTTCCTTATAAACCAAGACATAAAACCAATCACCAAAGTAAACTTTCCACTGAAACAACCGCCAAAACAAATGAGCAACATAGATGTACCTAGCCAACAGCAAAAGAATGTGTGGCAGAGCTACCAGACCAGGATGGTTTTTAGTCACATCACTCTGTTGATAGTCTGCCATTTTCAAGAGCATCAGGAATGTATTTTCTTATCAACAATGCTTACATGCTAACATGTCAGGGTTGTCAGAACTGAAGGAGTCAGGTGTGGAACCAGGAACAGAGATAACCAGAATCTTGATTAATAGGCTAAGGTTTGGCCCACAGCAATCAGAGTGATGTGAACTGGCAGATCGTAGACTTGGAACAGGCAGAAGTCAGCCAGTGGCAATCATAATCCAGTTAGATGGCAGGGGAGGAGTTGTGGGGTGGGTACAGGGGGGAGCAGAGCATGGCAAGTGTTCGGAGTTCAAGGCCGGAGTTGAAACGAAGGGGCACAGGAGCGGAGAGGATGGGGATCTTTGGACGAGACGAGGGGCAAACACAATGCTGAGCCAATACTGATAAACACATGAGGCTGAGGCAAGGAACTAGGGAAACCAGATCATTAAAAATTATCCTGTGAGACCAAGCAAAGCAGGGCAAAGACACTCTGGCCCTGTATTAAGAAAGAAGAAGAAGCCAGAATACACTGAGAAGAGTAAGACCAAGAACAGGTGCAGGTAAAGGCATGAGGAATACACAGAGAATGAATGAGGAATAGTGACAATTCAGAAAAGGTTGCCTAATCACTTACTATTCCAGGGCTGACATTTCAATTTTTTTGAATAATAGCTGACAGACACTAGAGCATTCTACTTGTGCGGGTATAATGATCATAAAAACCTTTTGTATAAACTGAATAGGACTACCTGACTGATGGAATAAATTAATGTAAAATACACCTGATCCTTTATATAAAGTGGCAGCAACAGAGAGTGCTTTTCATCCAACTCTGGTAATTCAATAATAGAATTGTTTAAAGGTCAAAAAGTCCTTAAGGTCAATTCTGGTATGTTTGAACATGGGCAATATTTTCCAATCTATTTGTGTTAAAATGATTAATAGGGACAAAATAACTGGTACAATACTGAACGAGTATGCCTAAGCCTGGAATCTGCAAAACGGTAACAATATAATCCAATTTGGTTATTCATTGGGACTATTGAGTGTATCAGGACTGGGTGTGGAGTATGCCGTTGTTGATGTTGCACGCTCCTTGGCAAATAGGTACTACCACTCCTGAAAAGCAGTCATTATGAATAGAGATAAAGTCCAGTATCTAAACAGCTCTATAAACAGCTATCGTAATTTCAATGTAAACACAGTTTCAGGTTCACACATGGTGTACTATATAAAGACTGGAGGCATACAAAAAAGTAAAAAAAATAAATAAATAATCTAATCTAATATTAATATTATAAATCTAAAATATTATTTACAAATATTTTCCTTCAATAATGTTAGCTAGCTAGCTAGATGGCTATATAGACTAAAGAGTAATGTACTTTGCATGCATAGCAGTATAATGCTGCAATAACTATGTATGAATTAACATTTCTCTCACCAAACTACACTGAACAAAAATATTAACGCCACACTTCACACTTAGGCACTTTTTGTAAGAAATATGACCATGTTCAGATGCTCGTACTTTCATTGAGTGTTGACAGATTGTATGACCATATTGCAATACATTTCGATCAATGATTTAAAAAGACAAACAAGAATCTTGCGATGGCGTGATGATAAAGGGGATGGGTTCTATTGTCCAAATTTCACAAATCAATATTGGGTATGTCTGCCTGTTGCATTGCTACACATCTCTGCTGTGTGGACTGTAACAAATGGTCAACGGTGACTTGGTGGACGTTCTCACTTCTCTTCAAGAGCTGTGTGGAGTTGGCGGCTATTGGCTGAAAATGGGAACTAATGACAAACTCGTTGCTTGTGGACATCCCAAAGATGCTGGAAGGGGGACAAATCCGAGGAATAAGCCAGCCATTAAAGCACACAAATCAAGGAATTCTGTGCCTACATGGGTGAATTGGGTCTGGCAGGGTCATGCTGGAATGTTATTGTTTTGATGGATGAATGGTAGGACGATAGGCAGCAGCATCTCCTTGTGAAATCACACTGCATTCATGGTGCTGTTCATCAACTGCAGTTGGGTGCAAGGTTCTTAGAATATTCCCACCAAAACGAGCGCTCCACCACCATGAGCCACCTTGCACACGACAATGATGTCAGCACAACGATGCTCTGTCCATCCCCTCTGTGAAGTTGGAAACTAGACTTGTCTGTAAAAAAAACAGTCCTCCATTGTGCCATTAGCCATCAAACATGTCTATTCACTCAGTCGAACCAATTTTTTCATCGAGCTGAGGAGAGGTCCAATCCACAAAGGGCAAAAGACGTAAAGATACTGACTTCCTGGAGATTTTTTTTAACAGTTTTGGCAAAAATAGGGTAATGGTGGGGACCAGCTGTCTTATCTGCAGTGGGAGTTACTGGTCTCAGACGATCACAGAGATAAAGAGTCCAGATATGGCGGTCTTGGGTGGGGGTTGTCACACATAGTCGTCATGCATGCGGACGGTCTGCTGTCTTGCCTCATTCCTCAAAAAGGTGTTTTATGTGACTTATTGTTGAAACATGGACGTTAAGAGCCCTTTCAACATTCCAAAGAAACATTCCTGCATTGAGCATGCCCCCTGATGGCTTGAGTCATTTATGACATTTTGAACAATGGCAGAACTGGGACTTTTCGGGTGGCCTTTTAATGACCAGAGTACAGGATGTGCCTGGGCTGACTGTACCTGATTACAGTAGCTCTGGATCAGGCCCCACCTGTCTGACAGGCCAATTTTGACAAAGGGCATGAAATTGAAAATGATATGGAGAAGGTGACTGAACTGCACACAGACCAGTGACACACAACCTTAGTCACATAAATAAACCAACTAAGTCAACCTCAGAAATATTATGCATAATATTGAAATGACTAAACTGTTGCATTTATATTTTTGTTCAGTATATTTACCTGTGTTCAGTTAGCAAGAGGCTGTTAACCAAGGTTGATGGCAGTTGCCAGGATGTGACTGTGTTGAAAGAGACCAATTAATGAAGGGATAGGGCCTCCCTGTAGCATGCATGCCCTCCCAAGATGCTGATTCCTAATTAGTTTCCAATGAGGAAACCTGTCTATCCAGTACGCAGTTGAGTACAAAAAAAAAAAAATTAGAATTATAAAATGTTTTTGTTTTGTTGTTCTGTTTTTGCTCAAATATTACACACTATCCCAACTTTTACAGGGGTGGGATTATAAATCATATAAAATGTAATGGTTGTAATGCTGTTTGTTGATGTCAAAACATAGGAGTCAAGCTTTTTTTTTTCCAAAAAAATTCTGGAACATCTGGTATTTGTATTAAAGATACTGGCTTTAAATGATCTGAATGCTGTCTGACTGTATTAGCTGTCTGCTCCTGTTCTATTTCTCGTTTTCAGGGGGTTTCTATCTGTATGACATGACTGTTTACCTGACTGCGCTGAAGGAGATGAGCAATGCAGACAGTTCAGATGCGTCATTGCAACACAGATACCGACCTGTTTTCCTCCAATCAGATTCTGCCAGGTCTCCACTTGAATACTTTTTACAGCATAACTGAACACAGATTTTCCACTAAGGAGCTGTCAGTGGTGGATGAGTAAAAGTCTGCCTGGGCTGCCTCCATTAGGGGAAGATTCGAGATTAGCCGATCACGCCAATACGCTAATTCGGGCCACATGCTCCCAGGAGTGGAAGCCTTTGGGCCCACATGTCAGCCTCAGACAGCACTGAGGTCTTTCATATAATTTTAAATAAATCAGCAGCAGCACATACAGAGTACCTTACCGGAACAAAATAAGGGGAATGAAGAAATCGCACATGTTTGAGGCACACTGCATTTCACTAACATGGTACAAACGTATTATATTTAAAAATATTATAAAATAATATTCTTGAGGAAACTTATTTTCCTTCCTTGCATCTTTGGTGATATCCTCTCTCTCTCTCTCTCTCTCTCTCTCAATAAATAAATAAATTGCCTCAGGCAGCAATTCATTCATTTTGATATAAGGGATTTCAAGAAATTTTCTGAAAAAGAAATTGCTTTTTTGTAAGGGATTAAGCTGTTTGTGGTGAAGGAAACGAACAGACGTAGCCAATAATTGTTTGTGAATGATGTCCAGCTTTGATTACATTGTATCCAAACACTGAAAAGAGTGGAAATTTCACAACACGGCTTTCTCCCTTTTAGTGAAAACGCTAGCCACAAACACCAAAGGCTGGGCAGATGGGTTTTGCTTGACTGATGTATGCAAATAACAATATTCCTATTTGCCCATGAAACCTTGCACACTAAGATTTAAAATTTCAATTATTTGATATTACATAAGCTTTTTGGGAAGAAAAAACATGTTACAGTGGAATGTTTTAAAATAATTATATCTTCTTAGAAGTGTGAACTTTGGCATAGCAGAATGCATGGTGGTTGTACAGATTATAATGGACAAAAAGGAAGTGTAAGTTGTAAGGAAGATAAAATCTTTCAAAGAAACCAATATATGAAAATAAAATGGAAGCAACTTCACACTTGGCATGTAATATTACATTAAATGCAGAGCAATAATTGGACCAAAAAAAAAGTGCCAGTGCCCCAATTCAGAAGTTGCATTACCCAAGGACAACCTTTTTTCTTGGATAGATTTTTACCAGTGGCCGCTAGTGACTCAAAACCTTGAGGAGGACAGGGCATAAGTCACAGATAATCATGCATAATCATTGCCTGACTGTTTTCGTCTGGGGTTTCGTCTACCTGTCACTAAAAAAAAATTGCACCCTCAATCTCCTGTGTGATCTCGCTCTCAATGGTGTACCCAGGAGCAGAAATGAAGCAACTCTGCTTGTATTTTTCATCAAAGTAAAAACAGAACTGCGGTGTCATCAAATGCTTAGATGGCACAGCTTTGAATTTGCAGAGGAACCCCGCTTTTTTTCTTTTGCATTTTTTAAATTAATTTTAACAAGAATATTTTTGTTGTCTTGTTTTTTTTTTTTTGTTTTTTTTTTGTTGTGTTGTTGTCTCATCATTAAGCTATCATTAGGCTATCTAGGGACCTCGTATGAAGACATATTCAAATATGACAGGCAAAAATAATTCATTGATATTGCGTGGAAAAAAACTGCATGTTTTTTGCTCAAAACCGCATGGGATTATTATGAAAAGAGCATGTATGTAAGGGGGAGACTCAGAGGTAGGCCTACCGGTAACCCATTTTCATTTAGACGTCTTGAGGTCAGAGGTCAAAGGACCCCTGTGAAAATGGCCATGACAGTTTTTCCTTTGTCAAAATTTAGCCTTGTTTTGTTGCATTACTTGGCCCCCTTTCCTGCAGGCCAGCATGACATGTGTGCTACTAGTGGATGCCTTGGATCTTCTAATTTTCCAGGATTTCACTACTTATGCGCTAGCGTAAAAATGAGCCTCATAAATACAGTCATGTCGGCAGATATTTCCAGCAAAATGATTTGTATTATCCTCTTCAGCCCTGAGCCTCTGGTTAAAAAATGGCATGCCCGAAATGAAATGAATATATCTCTGCAACTACTAGGTCCATTTAAATAATCTTGGTATCATCTTAAAGGAAACAACATTTGGGATTTTTGTTGCGGTGTAAAACTCAGTATATACACTCAACAAAAATATAAACGCAACACTTTTGTTTTTGCTCCCATTTGTCATGAGATGGACTCAAAGATCTAAAATTCATTCCAGATACACAATATTACCATTTCTCTCAAACATTGTTCACAAATCTGCCTAAATGTGTGATAGTGAGCACTTTTGCTTTGCTGAGACAATCCATCCCACCTCACAGGTGTGCCACATCAAGATGCTCATCAGACACCATGATTAGTGCATAGGTGTACCTTAGACTGTCCACAATAAAAGGCCACCCTGAAATGTGCAGTTTTGTCTCACAGCAAAATGCCACAGATGGCGCAAGCATTGAGGGAGCGTGCAATTGGCATGCTGACAGCAGGAATGTCAACCAGATCTGTTGCTCGGGCATCGAATGTTCATTTCTCCACCGTACATCCAACCGGCCTCACAACCGCAGACCACGTGTAACCACACCAGCCCAGGACCTCCACATCCAGCAGGTTTACCTCCAAGATCGTCTGAGACCAGCTACTCAGACAGCTGCTGAAACAATTGGTTTGCATAACCAAAGAATTTCTGCACAAACTGTCAGAAACCGTCTCAGGGAAGCTCAACTGCATGCTCGTCGTCCTCATCGGGGTCTTAACCGGACTCCAGATCGTCGCCGTAAGAGACTTGAGTGGGCAAATGCTCACATTCGATGGCGTCTGGCACGTTGGAGAGGTGTTCTCTTCACGGATGAATCTCGGTTTACATTGTTCAGGGCAGATGGCAGACAGCGTGTGTGGCGTCGTGTGGGTGAGCGCTTTGCTGATGTCAATGTTGTGGATCGTGTAGCCCATGGTGGTGGTGGGGTTATGGTATGGGCAGGCATCTGTTATGGACGAAGAACACAGGTGCATTTTATTGATGGCATTTTGAATGCACAGAGATACCGTGATGAGATCCTGAGGCCCATTGTTGTGCCATACATCCATGAACATCACCTCATGTTTCAGCAAGATGATGCACGGCCCCATGTTGCAAGGATCTGAACACAATTCTTGGAAGCTGAAAATGTCCCAGTTCTTGCATGGCCAGCATACTCACCGGACATGTCAACCATTGAGCATGTTTGGGATGTGCTTGACCGGCGTATACGACAGCACGTACTAGTTCCCACTAATATCCAGCAACTTCGCACAGCCATTGAAGAGGAGTGGACCAACATTCCACAGGCCACAATTGACAATCTGATAAACTCTATGCGAAGAAGATGTGTTGCACTGCATGAGGCAAATGGTGGTCACACCAGATACTGACTGGTTCTGAGTCCCCAGACCCCCAATAAAGCAAAAACTGCACATTTCAGGGTGGCCTTTTATTGTGGGCAGTATAAGGTACACCAGTGCACTAATCATGGTGTCTGATGAGCATCTTGATGTGGCACACTTGTGAGGGGGGATGGATTGTCTCAGCAAAGCAAAAGGGCTCACTATCACACATTTAGACAGATTTGTGAACAATGTTTGAGAGAAATGGTAATATTGTGTATCTGGAATGAATTTTAGATCTTTGAGTCAATCTCATGACAAATGGGAGCAAAAACAAAAGTGTTGCGTTTATATTTTTGTTGATTGTATGTCACTGAGTCAGAGTAAATGAAGATGGAACATAGCATAAATGAAAGATCTCATTTATGCCTAACAAAGTTTTACTTATATCCATTGTGAGCTTATTTAGTTGCAGTCTGAAACTTCAAAAAAATTAAAGCCCAGAATCTCACCATTTTCTGTGCCAAACTTTATTCTAATCAAGTAATTCAGAGCAAAATTAAAGAGGAATGTCTAAGTGGCTTCTTCAAATGTGGGTACCCTGTGTGTCATTTCAGATTTCTCAGATACCAAACTGTAAAACTCATTTAATGTCAGTTATATGTTACAACAGGCTCACATTCCACCCAAATACAACCACTTTTTAAATTTTCAGATTTTTAAAATTCTTGTTTTTGCCAGTCCTGTATACATTTTCCCATTCAAAGAAAATGCATACGAAGACAATGAAGTTTTGATTCCACTGGTGGAGATTTATTTTTAAAAAAAGGCAAATAAACAAAATTCTAAATAGAAAAATATGTTAAAAAGAACAAAAAGCCTAGCAATTACTTATACAAGCATAAAGTTTTTACTGCCCACATAAAAGCTCACCATCCTGGGACTTTAGCCCCGGGCTTGCAGGTGGAAGCTCATCGCTCTAACCACTGGGCTAGATCAGCTATCAACTTTCCTACCCTCAAATTGCCAATATAAAGAGTGAGTCAACAAAGCACGTCATGCACCCCAGTTTAGAGTTTGTACTGCCGCCCATCTCAGTGCTTGTGCATAATGGCACGAGAATTCTCAGTCAGAGAAGACTCTGAAAACAACTGTTGCATATTTAGCGGATAATCATGCCGAAAATATTACAAACAAACCAGTTAAGAGAGTACAATTTTACACTTGTTAAGTATATGTAAACTGCCCATGGGCTCAGTGTCGTGCACTGGGAACACAAGGCTCTAACTCAGGTTAGGTTTGTGTGATTAAGGTGGTTAAGGGCTCGTTGGAGAACTCAGAGCCCATAGAATCAAGTGGCCACCCACAAAGTTTTACTGAGAGCATGACAAGCCAATCACAGAGAGGAAAATACATTGCAAGCAAGCAGAATGCTGAGGGGCAAACATCTTTGAAACAGTGCCCCGGAAAAAAATACACATGGATACTGGAGGATCTAGTTTTGATATAACACAGACACATTGGGCTAACAATAGCAAGTGCAGATTTATCCTCAAACTGTTTTCTTATTACAAAATATCAAAGGTAAGAAACGTTTTTGCTCATCTTTGTAGAATGTAAAGTGTATGCCTGCTGTTCTTTGAGTGTGGTGTTAATTGAAAATGGCAAGGCTTATGTCGTTGGATTCTGTCAACTTTCTTCTTTCATTTGATTTGTATGCCTAGTACAAATGCAGTAGAAATGGTAGCGATTGAGTGCTGACATTATTTTTTCCTATGTTTTGCTACATGCTCATTTCCTTGCTTTTACAAATATAATCAATGCAATGTCGTCGTGAGGATGATCCACCTGTTTTTCTGCAAATTGATTTCTGCCAAATAACCTCATAACAAGTAAAATAAAAAGTATTCCATATCCATTTGACTCTTCAAAGAATCCAAGAAATGTACCTGAATGGTACCTTACACATCTACTTGTCACACGTTTACAGACAGTTTTGCCTGACTGTTTTCGTCTGGGGTCTCGTCTACCTGTCACAAAAAAAATTTGCACCCTCAATGTCCTGTGTCATCTCGCTCTCAATGGTGTACCCAGTAGCAGAAATGAAACAATTCTGCTTGTTTTTTTTCATCACAGTAAAAACAGAACTGCGGTGTCATCAAATGCTTGGATGGCACAGCTTTGAATTTGCAGAGGATCCCCGCTTTTTTTCCTTTGCATTTTTTAAATTAATTTTAAGAATATTTTTTTGTCTCATCATTAAGCTAGCAAGATATTTAATGAAAGGTAAGATAAATGGGTGTGAAAGGAACGGGCTTAGACTCCAAATGCAGTTCAGCATCGGCAGGGCGTTTATTAGGATTAACACAGCTCATGGTCAAAAACGGAAACAGATCGACAGCCAGGCAAACAGGGTATTGCAGAATAGTCAGAATCAGAGTCAGGGGACAAGCAAGTAGTTCAGTAACCAGAGAATCAATCCGCACAAAGACAGTAACAAAGGGGCTGAGCTAAGGGAATGGAAGGGGAAGGAAAAAGGGAGTTGGATAGGATAAGGGATAAACACAGGAGAATCTAAACAGATGAGTACAAAATGGGAATTAGGGAGAACGAAGTACTAAGCAATCAACCGGCAATCAAACAACATAATACAAACAATCAATAACGAGACGTACGGGAGAATACACAGAAAACGAGCAATCAACAATCGAAACCAAGAGAGTGCAGAAACGAGACTTAACCAAAGCGAGCTATGGGAAGAAACGAGTCGACAAGGAGCTGCCGAAAAAAATGCGTCTTTTTAAACACACACTAATCAGGTGAGATCCCAGCTAGAATGCAGAACAGCTGTTGAGGAAGGCGGAATTAGAAAAGCTAGGACGGTGATAGGAAAGCGAGAAGAAGCAGGTGGAGTCCTAACTCTGATCTAACTAATCACCCGTGCCTCGCTAACTATTCTTCGGTGCGGATAGCCAATGAGAACAGCCAGAGAGAAGGAAGGGGAACTACCTCACCGAATTACAGGGAAGAGAGTGTGAAGACTGACAAGATACCACAAGATGGAAATGAAAGGAAAACGTTCAAGACTTAGGACATCGCAATCGTACAGAAACATACATACTCTAAACGAATAAATATGATAAATAAATAAATAGCCATAAAACTTACTAAAACATACTAAAAACAAACATACAAATCAGCGATTCTTAACAGGGTGTTTTGAGGTGTGTATCTAGAGTGCTGGCACTCATCACTGACCAGTAACGGCCTAGTTCAGTCAGACACTGATTGTATGAAAATTGATTGCTTGTGACATGGGTTGTATTTATTTGTTGGCAGCTCTTGTCTGCATATGCCATTTTTTGAGGCATTTATTTTCCAGACTTTTGGAATGAAGTTCTCTCCACTTTTGAAATGTTCATTTTCTGTAATTCCCAATTGATAAATTATGTATTATATTAATTTGTATTTAGGGTGTGGCCAAAGCCAAATATCCCATTCATAAATGCAATGGTGTAGACTTTAGATTGAGTTACAAATGCTTACATAATCAATGTTTATAAACAGTCAATATAATGTTTTTCAAACTTGCTACTGTAGCAGGGAATAACTTTTCCATTCCCAAGCTGTACCTGAAGGTAATTTTAGCACACAGGTGGAGAGAGGTAGTAGCTCCACCCATGAACCAATTAACCAATTGACACTCAGCGGTATATAAGGGAGCTCCAGGTTTCGTGGCCAGGATTCACTTTCTTTTACTCCAGGCTGAGCGCACTCCTCTCTGTTATGCTGTATAGTACTGTACTGTTGAGCTCTCCCCTCTGGGTCCCTTACTCTGTGGTGCTGAGGCCTTTGGGTACATTGAGGCTAAATGCTCTTCAGCTCAGGTATTTGGTTGCTCTGTTGGCTCAGGATCAAGTGGTTGGATTGGTTCCTGCAGCTGCTGTTTTGCCTACACCAGAATGATAATTCTTGGTTTGTGTAAGTGATTCTCCCTAAATGGGATATATTTATTAAACTTCCTTCAGCCTCGTGGTAGGCTCCTTCACTATTGTAAACCACTCGTATACCCTCTTCGGATTGTTCTGTTACTGTCTTGTAGGTCAGCTGAGCGCCGCCTGGTGGGAGTTAGCCACTGGGATCCCTTCACCCTGGTTTGCTGTGATTTCTGTGTGCAGGTGTTATTTGCACTGACACTGGCCCCTAGATTGGTCTAACCCCCCCCACTTGGCAGTCTGAAACACCATGGGGTTTTTAATTAGGTTTTGCTATTGTATTTATTCTGACTGACCAAGCTACATTTTTAAACAATTTGTATAACTATTATAAATGTTCCATTTAAGCATAGTGTCCTGGTCTTCTTTAAGTTTTTTTAACCCCTATTTCCTTTCAGCTGATTCCTGGCCTTTAATTTAAGAGCCATTTCACGAGAGATTGACATTTGGAGCGCAGTTGACTCCCCCTGGATTTGAATTAAACTTGGCACATTGGTAGATATGGGTGTCTAACAGAAAAGGCTGAATTTTTTTATTTCACTTCGTATTTCACTTCGCTTGTCAATAGTGCCACCTGGAAGCTACTTTCTTAACTTCTTTCTTACCACTGAACGTCAAAATTTTTCATAAAAAAGCCCACCTATATACCCTAGGGCAGAAAAATCGGTCGCAACGGATATTAGTTTCCATTAGACTCCGGTACTATGGGGCCTGTTGTGTGCTGGTATATTGGTGTTGGATTATGTTCTGCTTACGTTCGTTTCCTCATTTAGTGAATAGCTAGTGACACTGGCGCAACTTTGGCGCTTAACCAGGAAGTGAAAACAGTAACACACAGTCTATTCTGTTAACACGATAGCGCTGAACAGGGCAAATGTTTGTTGCTTCTGTTTGGGTTTTTTTTTTTTTGAGCAAATGAGCACGAGGGCGAGGTTTAGGATCAATGAGGCCCTTGCACAGATCCTGAGGGACAGTCAGGAATATGAAATTTGATTAGTGATTCATAATAAACAAATAGAAGTAATACTCGACAAATACCATCTTTATTTGTTGAATTACAGGGTGAAAAATCACAAAATCAATCAATCAGTTGATATTGGTTATTGATCACCAATTTGAGGACATGCACTTAAAACCAACACCGATCGATTGCCCAGACAATACCCTTTCCAAAAATGTATGGTTTATGGGGTCTATCCCCAGAAATAAAATTATTACAAATTAACCTGTGAAACTTACAAGATCACAAGAAAATCTCGTATTGTAAGCTCTGGGAGCCAAGAGGTTAAAGGGTAAATAATTATCTCCATTGATTTGTGTTGATTTTTTCTCATATAGAACTTGATATTAAATTGGCATATAGAGATCTATCTTCAAGACTGATGTCCTGGCATGTTTAATATTGACCCCACCTTCACCCATTTTTGGTTGGGGGCAGGATAGAACTAATCATCAGCTTATGCTGGTGAAGAAATACTGCTCTCAAAATGCACTTCAAGAATGAAAACAAACTATGAGCATTAAGCTTTTAACAGGTCGAAAAAATTTTTACACGCCACCTTTTTGGACTTGCTTTAACGTGAACTCTGCATTTAGATTTTCTTGATTTAAAACTGTAGTTCTTGAGATGGCACAACAAGACTTAATTTGACTCTGATGACTGAACTTGTTCCAGGAATTTCTCCTGCCAGTGTTGATAGTGAGAAGTGTGCACTCTGTTCTGCCAAACAAGTGTTGTGGTACAAATCATTAGGCATGTTCCAACCTTTCCATTAAATTCTGATTTTCATGTGCATCGTTTATCTTTCAGAAATTAGGATAAAACATTAGCATAGATTCTATGTTTAATTTTGCTTCATGTTTAGTGATTTTTAAAGTACTGATCACAGATCAAAATCAGTAGCACTCTAATTAAGATAAATTATCAATATTTTAGAAAAATTAAGATCATTACTGAATTAGTGGTTCACCTAAACAGATGGCAGAGGATCTGAAGGCATCTAATTGTGATTTATCTCTATGAAGTTCAAAAGAGTTGTATGAGATCCTTGCCAGCTGTGGTAAACGACATTTCAAAACGAGCAAGTGGATATGCTGTTTTTCTAAAGTACCAGCACAAGTCAACTGTGCAAGCCTGGCATAAAACCTCCATGTGTCCTTCATTGAACCCATTTTTTTTGTGGTCAGGGTCATTGCGGGGGGGGGAGAATGGGGGTTAGGTGGGCTGGAGCCTATCCCAGCATTCAATGGGTGGAAGGAAGGGACACACGACACACACTGGACAGTTTGATAATCCATCACAGGGATTGCACACCTGTCACTCCCAAACTGATTCCTATTGGCAATTTACAGTCTCCAATTAGTCTGGCATGCATGACTTAGAAAATAAGAATATTCAAAATGAATATAAAAATGAATGAGTAGGGAAAGTATAAAATGGGAGCTAAGACAGAATCTGAAGAGGAGTGCCAACAATCACGCTGTCCTGAACTTTGAGAACTTTGGCAAATTCTATCCACCACCGAGAGGCCAGTATGAACAGGAATTGTGACTGGGGAAAAATGTCTGTGCGGGGGAGGGGAGAGCTTGTTGCCTCAAGTTTCTGGAGCAGAAAACTGGCTGGGATGAGGGACAGGAAGATTGATTGGAGTCCCGGTGGAGCAGTTCCATCCACTGCCCTGTAGGCTATCACTGAGGTCTTAAACTTGGTGCGAGCTGAAACAGGTAACCAGTGGAGTTATGAGGTGAGAAGGGGAATGACTTGGCAAGACTGAATCATTGCATTGCATCAAAATGAAGAGGGCTCTATTTTGTTTAAGGAAAAGTTAAATACTGACCAAAATGTGAAATGAACAGTATGGCCTTTCTTGATCCCAGATACATTTATTGCGTTGTGTCAGGTTTTGTCATTTTTATAGGGATTATGGGATTTTATTAAAAATAACTCAAGTGCTGGCCAACCTCCTGAACTCTGTTCCGAAGACGTCAGGATTTCAGTTAAGCATTCCGCTGTCAGATGACTACAGACGTCAGACAGAGAGTTCGCTTTCCCAACTCATCAATCAAGAAACTCGGGGAAGAATCTAATTCAGTTTGACGGCGAGGCCGACATAAAAGCTACAGCACTTGCACAAATGCACACACACTCACAAGCGCACACACATACATCCTTTTTCTATTCTTGTGAGGACATAACATTGACTTCCATTCATTCTTTATGTGTCTCTACAGTCTTTTCATAATCTTAACAATAAGCAATGAATACCTCACTCAAACCCTTACCCTAACCTATCCCTTATTCCTACCTTAGCTCTAACCTTAAAGCAGTACTTAAGAACTTTCAGTTTTGGTTGATTTTGGCGGCGCCAGTGGACCAAAGCGGTAGTGTTTTGCCTGAAGGAGGACCACATTGAGGACCAGCTGCGCTCAGCGCAAGGTGCTATTGATCAGCAAGACTATGAAAAGTCATAACTCAATGCACATTGCACATGAGTTTTGTTTGACTGATTATTTAGAGCGAGCAACGCGGTTTGACTTCTTTTGCAATCACTGTAGTCAACTCAACAAAAACACGACAAGAATCCAGTTTTTCTCTGAAACTATTACATAACAATCATCAGAAACTACCGTCACGTACATACAAACTGACACGATAATACCACAATGATTTAGTATGACTGATCTTTCCACAGTAGGAACCTACATATTTTACTCAAACTTTATATTTGCAGTTTGCAGTCATCGCATTGGTTTTTTTTTTACACAGTACTTTTGAGTTTGTTGCGTGGCTGGTCGTGTCAGTGTGGAACTGCGAACTGTCATGCTGGAGGCTATTTATTGCTACCACACAAATTTCCAATAGCTAACATTAGCATTATAATTTTGATTTGAGCATCGAAAGCTACTTACTAGTCCAACAGTAACGGGGCCAAGGCAGCATCAGTTGGAAATCCCTCCTCGTCTTTGAGCTCACGCCAGCGAGTGAAAGCTGGGCCAATGTTGATCCTTGACTGTCCTTTTATCCGGGTAGCCTCCCTTTGTCTTTTTTTTTTCTTTTTGTTGTCTCCTCAGACAAAACTTTTCGCTTCTTTGGTTGTTTTGCAGCTACTGCCATGATAGCAGTAATAGCGCATCGGCGTTCGCATCGACTTCAGTCTTTGTAACAAATGGGGAAAGGGGAAAGTGACGTATGCCGTAAAGCAGTCAGCACATTTGTAGTTTTTTTGTGTGGCAGGGTTCCTGCCGCCACCTCAAAGTTGCTTGGTCCCAGTGAAAGCAATACAGACCCCCTCAGGCCATGACAGAGGTGTCATTCAACTAGTTGTAAGTCGATGTATCATCACAAAAGTTATGAAAATATTTTATGAAGGTTGAAAAGTTACCTAGTGTTGCTTTAACTAACTTTTTAGTTGTGAGGGCAGGCAAAAATGTCCTCACTTCCCCATAATGTCCCCACTCAGTGGGAAAAAACATTTTCTAGGCCTCACTCTGGAGCCAGTACAAGAACATACACACACACTCACATACATATCAAATATATTTCTGAATCAATGGTATTATGGATGTATGTAACATCAGAAAGTCTAAAGTTTAATTGAATATGTTGGTGCCGTAATTCTAAAAGACATTGTAAAATTTAACAGGATATAACAATCGGCTTTCATCAAAATGGCTGGCTAACTATGCTCGTAAATGGAAAAATTGGCATTTGCATTCAAATTGAATGCATATCGACTGAACCAGGACCAAACATTATTTAAACACATCCTCTTGCCATGCACTGCAATTTTTTAATGATAAAGCATAATTGTATTTCAGCCTGTCTCACCTTACACTTTGACACATTACGTAATTCCCTTTCAAAAGGACATATGATGGTTCATATAGGGGGTGATTCTTCATCCATTTTCACTGCCAGCCCTATAGAGATGATTTACTGCTGAGCTTTTTCGGTAGGGACAGTGTATATCTTGTTATGGATGCCAAACCGAATTGTTACTTCTGCCTGACTCTTGATCCGCTCATAATTCTGTTGGCAGTCTAAGAAAGTACAAAGAAGCTTGTGCTGAAGCAAGTCATTCGAAGAGTATGAGATAAAATCTCAGACACAAGACCAAATCACCGAGAATAAAACAATTTAAAGATAAAGTAGCAGGAAGCATTTGGCAAAGTCATCATAATGCAGTCCTCCGAGCAAATGGAAAATTCCTGACATAACCACAAGAGTGATACCTGTGGTCAAGATATTTTCATGTCTATGAGGCATAGCTAGCATTTCCAGAAAGAAAATGGGTCATAAAAATTCTTTAGGCCTGTAGAAGTGGAGTATTTTGATGACTCAATTTTATGACACATTCTGTCAAGACAAAGAGCAGATGTTCTGCCATGAGAATATATCTATGAAGTGGTTTAGTCGTTCTTAATGAGCTTTGAATGTATTTTACAATAAGAATACTGGAAGATGTCAGAAATTGAACATTAGGAGTGATGGGGCTCGATTAGCCCCATTAAATTTTCTGATTATCCAGTTCAGGCAATGGCCTTTGCACCCTATTCAACTACACATCAACTGTAAAGGTTCTTTTGTGCAAATTTGCACACACACATGCATGCACACACGCCCACACACGCACACACACACACACACGTGCTATGTGCTAAGTGAGTGTGATAAAGCAAGCCGCAAACCACCTAATGCTATAGTAAACAATTTTGGACCATTAGATGGTCCAACAAGCAACAGCTCTATAAACAAACCACTCCTCCCTCCTCTCTCCCCTCAGGACTCAGGGGCAGTGCCTTGTGTCTGCATCATGTAGTGATTGTACCACTGATGTGCCCTCTCATTGGCTCGCATCAGGTATTGGATTGTCTCCGTGCATTTGGATACGACCACATATCTGTAAGCTAAAAAGTTGCTGATCTTTGCCTTAACCCCAATATTAAACCTACAGGAGACCTCACGTCTAATTGTATCCTCAAACTGAAATGATTCTTTTATTTTTTGTGATCATCGATTAATGAAGATTCACTTACTATATATTTTTGCTCCTTGTAGGCCAGCTGCTGGTGGCGGCAACCCCGACTAGACTTCCCCTGAAGATTTTCAAATGATTTTTCACCTTACTGTCGATATATTTTCAAATTGACCATAATAACGTTATACAGGAACATTTTTTAAAAGCCAGCTTTTTTCACAATGCTTCCGCGGTTTCTTCCCTTGGCGGGTGTCCTTGAACCTGATCCCGACAGAATCTTGTGGGAGGTGATGCTGGGTCTAATTGTTTACTTTTTTAGTTGCTGCTATGTCATGAGAAGATCGTAACAAGAAAAATTCATAACCAAACTGATCCCACACAGAACAGTATAAATCTTCCAAATTGGAGATTGTGGTCTTTGGTTGGTGCCACAGTGTTCATGTCTTCATTCTCCCTGTTTAGGAGTGAGTCTCAGGCCTTTTCAGGGGTGAACTGCACAACTCCTGCCTCTCCTCTGGCCACACAGAGAACAACAGAGCAAGAGGACAAAGACCAAAGTGAGCCCAGGATACAGAGGCAGTATGGCTGACTGGATATCAACTTTTATAGCTTGTTTTGTTTTCCAGTGTCAGGTTACAAGGAAGGAAGTCCCATTCCAAATTCTATAACTGCCCATTTGGTTGGACACTGCAGTAACTAACAACATGCTACTAGCTAGTAAATGTTCCCACCTGTTACCGTGCTGCATCAACCCATAACTGGTTGGATGACTGTGGAGGGCTGTGGATAGCTAATTAGCTAACTGTGGTATAAACGAAGGCAACAATAATAAAATCTGAAAATCAAAAGCTGGACTGTGGCAAAGTACAGGGTAAATTAACCAGAAATACCATTGGAACCTGCTAGCTAGCTAGCAATGTCTATCGCTGGCTTGCTTCCTTAGCTAGCGATTGTTCGCAAAGTTACTATTCAAGGAGACGGTGACCGAACGCTAATGTAACTGTCAGTTATTTTTTACTTGTGTATCGATCACTAAATCTGTCTGATTAGTCGATAGTTTCACTTATTTTATGTACCAGCCAAAAAATGCCCCCAAAACATACATATGAATTTTTGGGGCACTGAGGACATGGGCTGAGATGTGCACTGCTACATCCAGCAAAACCACGCCCATCCAGGTAAAATAAGTTTTGAGTTAATCTCATGCCACTGCAGCAGAGGGGAGAGGGGTGTCGTGAGAGACACAGGAGTCTATTGTCTGGTCAGCAAAGAAATTGAGAAAACAAAAGACAGGCAACAACAGCAGGTTGGCGATAAACTGTATGGTGGAAAGAGACCTACAAATCATAACAAATGATCACTATCACATTGCCTCTCACAAGTGGCAGGGTTAAGTCAACTTCAATATCAATAGTACCCATCCAGCTAGGAGTGATTAGTGTGCACATTCAAGGGAGGAGCACAATAAATTGCAGGGTTTTTTAAATTGTTATTCATTTTTTTTTTCATCATGGAAAACTATGCAGTGTCATGAAAAAAAAAATGTTCCATTCCCATTTTCCCATATGATTGCACGTGTCACTCTGAATAATTTAAAATCATTAGAATAACTGTAATGTTAAGTAAAGGAAAACAAAAGCACAAAGCAAATTTATTTCATTCCAATGAAAAAGTTTTCAAACTTAAGGAAGATTGAATATTTATACTTTAGATCTAGTAAAAGGCAAACTATGACAAATTTAAAATGAAAATTGGAGCAAACCCAAGCATAAAATATGAAAGACAGCATGGATTACAATACATTTTCATGCTGTAATCAAGAGTGTAATCAAAGGAGGGCAAAATACACATAAGCCAGTTTGAGGCTAAATCATTTCAGGACTACGATCCCAGTGAAATTACCCAAATGTAAATTTATGGGTTCATTTTAACCCAAAAATATGTTCACAGTAAGTCAGGCATTGTGGAGGGCAAGATTACACAATGTCTTTCAATTCCTTTTGAACTGCAGTCCGGGAAGGATTTGTCCTTAAAACATGCTTTTAACCTATTTGTAACTCAGCTTGGTTCAGGAAAATGAGTAACATGTTATAATTACACTTGAGAGTTTAGGGAGAAAATCCGAACAAAGGCCTATTATTTGGTGAAAGCTCAGGTACCCTATACGGTAAATAGCGCATTGAATTTATATCCACAGATACATTGGGCCTTGAATACACCCCTAATACAAAGCACTGCAATATATAGTTACAGAATGCAGAAAATAAGAAAAAAAAAATTGAAGGGAGGGGAAATTAAAGCCCTACTAGGTAGAAATTTCACCTTAAAATATCAGTTTCAAAGTATGTCTATTGGTGGGCTGGATTATTACAGTGAGAATGGCATCTCTCCCATTACCACAGAGGAACCTGGTGGCCTGCATCTGGGACTATATAACTTTCGACCGCGGGTCCCGCACCCCCGCGAGGCGTACGTTCTGCTTTCAGCACACACAAGCTTTTGGATAAGGAGCATAAGGAGAAGGCAGCTAGGCTAGCCCGCTAGCCTGGTATCTTGTCTTGAAAGATGGCTGAGGCAAAGAAGCGAAAAAGGACGGTGTCGCTGGAAGCCAGGATAAAAGAAAGGGAGCGTGACCATGCATGGCAGAAAGCCTGAGTTAATATTGGAGCGGCTTTTTCACAGTGGAAAGAGCTCATGGCAAAAGAGGGCTGCAAGTCTGACGCCGAGCTGGCAGTGTTGCTAATTGAGAGGCGAGTTATACGCTCTTGTTCATGCATTGTATTTATCACACATTGATTTTGTTGGCTGTGTTATCATGTGTAGTCACAGTCACTATTTGGGTTATCAAAATGTAACTGATTGTAAGCCCATTCAAATAATGTAAACAAGGTTAGCCAAGGTAGCATTAGCATGTCACCGGCAGATTTAGCCCCTTTTTGGAGTGTTTCTATCGCGAACTTTATGCTTCACGGTGAGAAAAATTGTTCACTTACTAGCAACTATTGTTTGAAAGCAAAGACAGGCCATATCAGCTTTGTAGGCTGGCGTTGTACCGTCATTATATTGATATTGTCCTGTTTTGAGGTTTCAATAGCTACTACGTCTGCTAACGTTACTCTTAGGAGCGGTGCTTGCGCATACTTTGTTGTAGAGCAATAGTTTTAATCCAATACTGTTGAAGACTTCTATGTAAACACAATCATAACTAATAACTTTATAGATTCCAGCTCCACAAGTCTCAGGGTGTAAAAAAAATGCACGTTCTCAAGGGGGACGTCAGCCGACAACAGCGCTCTGTGTGTCTTCTGACAACGGTGTAGCGCTTCTACTTGCTCTTTTGGCCTTTAGTGGCCGCTAGAGCGCACAAAACTGGGATTCCATGTCCTGAACTTTATTACAATTAATTTGAAGTTCCCCCTTTGCTGTCTGTACAACTTGACCTCTTGAGAATAGTGAGAAAATCTGATACATGTTAGTTGCATTTCATCGATGCTTGGACAATTGTGACAATAATATAGAGCTCTGTTGCTTGCCTTCATATTTTATTAGTATGCTATAATAAAGGGCCTATGAGAGCACCACATTTCCTAAACTAAGGTATGTCTCATTTCTTCATTAGAGGCATTTTTATTCTTACATCAATTATTTTTGATACCAGCATGAGAATGGAAACCGGTGTCACAAGGTATATTTAAATTAAAATCACAAAGTCATTTTTACTACTTTTTTTCAACAACCATACACCTTCACTGGTGTAAACACTATGCACTGTATGCTAAGGCATTTACAAATGTAAATTGCGAATCTTTGCACATTGCAGCACTGAAACCGGAAGCGATAAATGGTGTATGACTGATATAATTGATATATAGTCTATGATTTGAGAGCACTGAACATGTATCCTGAATGCCAAATAAAAATGCTAATATTAAGATAAACAATAAAATAGAGCATGCATTGACTCTACATTCGGCCAAGTGTTTGTATTAAACTGCCCGGCCACAAAAAAAAAAAAAAAAACCTTGTGTAAGATGGAAAATCCAGCTGGGACTGTGTCTGTGGAAGACGGGGGGTTATGATGGCCCAGGACAATCAGCAGAACTCTGGCGACGTGAGGGGGGTGACTAACACAGTTCTCCCCCATGAATCTCATCCCCGGCCTTGGCCATGTCTTTTATGAGACTGGACCTGAAGCTCATCTGTTTACATTTTCTGACACTATAGTAATGTCAAACCCTTCTCATATATTCCACATACTACTATGCAATACTTATGTGCTCATAACCAAGATTGGCTTATACCATAATCCTGTTTAAGAGCTTTTCACAACAACTGCATCATATTGGTAAATATTCATATCATGTTTGGTTTTCTTATTCTCAGGGGAATCCAAGGAGTTGAGTGGAGTAAGTTTCATTCTTATTGAAATTATGGTTCATTTCCTTTTGGAAAGTCCTAAAAATTGGTCAGCATTCTCTTGGGTAATCATTCTGTTCTTCTGTCTCTGCCAAATTGTTTTATTACATCTTCCAAATGGCAGAAACACAAAAACCAGATTTGACCCCCCTTCCAGGGAATTTATGACCATGCTGCCTGGATCAAAGACGTAATTTGGCGTAAAGCAAAGAGAAACAATCCATTCTGGGAAGATCATATCCGATCTCTCCCTGCGCATGTCAGTGTGTGTGTGTGTGTGTAGTAGCCTCTTTAATTATGGAAGATCGTAGCTGACTTCCCACATGTGCATCTCTATGCCGTGTGTAGCCAATCTATATAGTCAGGGAAGATCATATCTGATCTCTCCCCGCACACGTCAGTGCATGTGTAATAGCCTCTTTAACTATGGAAGATCGCAACCGACTTCCCACACGTGCACCTCTATGCCGTGTGTAGCCTCTAGCTATGGCAGATCGTCTCTCTGATCTTGCCCTCACACTACACTGTGTATGTAGCTTTTGCCAGGTATGACTTCTATATTTGTCTAAATTCGTGGGAACTGATGTTTGGTCTGCTGATTAAACCTCTTGCCTACCTGGTTTATTGTTATTCCTTTAAACTTGCGTGGTCTCTGTGACTCCTAATCCTTTTATTCTTTCTAGCCATGTTACGGTGGATACTAAGGGGTTTAATCCCAACCAAGGACTGACTGGCCAGCAGCTTGGTATGGGAATAGGTTTTATTTAGTTGGAGAGACAACCATGATCTACTTACATAAAGGGTTTATGTATTGCTGGATTTTAACCTTAAGGAAACCCATGGACGAAAAGTCGGTTATCTGTTAAAATTTCCTGAAGGAACCCATAGGCTTGCATAGATCTGGGTTTGCGAGATCATGCCAAAAGATGCTGTGGCTGTGATGTTTTGACTTCCATCCCCTGATATGACCGACGAACCTAAGACTCGACAACAATGCTAATACCCGAGAGCATATGTTGAGTGATGGCGGTTGTCTCCTAAAGGCCCAGTCACACAGCGAAAACGCATGAATTACGCACAGATTTTCGTTTCTGCGCGGAGCGTACGTCGTATACGTAATTCGTAGGTGGAACGAACGTGGACTGTCAGCGATTGTAAGTGGATGTGCGTCGAAGGCGGTTTGTGCGTGATTTTGAGTTTTGAACGGTTCAAAAATTTTCCGAACCGTTTCGGAAAAAAATTTTGATGTGCTTAATTCATGAGTCGGCATGCGTAATTTATGCGTCGAGTATGCGTAACTATGCGCGGGACACTAGTCGGCCGTCAGTGCTTATGCGTCAGAACTGGTTTGAATCCGCGCACGTCCACGTCCGTCCACTGATGCCCCACGTTCATATCACGCATGAAACGCGCACGTATCACATTCATTCCACTGACATCCACTGACAATCAATTATAAAACTGACGAATAACTGACATATCACTGACGGAAAACGCATAACGACGCACATCCACTGACGAGTGACACATTTCCGACGCACGACTGACTGACAGAAAACTGATGATTCACTGATGAACCACTGACAACTCACGTATGTATTTTGGCATATAAAAGCAACCATTTCGGGCACTTTTGCCATTCCAGACCTTGCTGCAAAGGGGTCCATATCACTATGAACCCTCAAAGAAGAGATGTTGTGGTGTTCCTGCTGCAGAACTTCTTCTTCTCCAGCAGCTTTCTTCTTCTGCACCCTTGTCTTTGAGGGCAAGCGAGCTTTCCTGGGTGGCATCTCTTGAAGTGTTCTTGATTGGCGAAAGGTACTGAGGAACTCCCGTCGTTCACCGCTTTTTATATGCGCTGAACCGAAGCGATAGTGACGCCGAAGGTGCGTTTTTCGTGCGTGATCCGTCAGTGATTCATCCGTGGGGCATGCGTCGACATGCGCGGAACGAAAGTGCTTGTACTTGGAATGTACGTGAAGCGTTCGTGTTTGGACGTGCTCCGCCAGTGATTCATGCGTCGGGCGTGCGTCGAATGTTCGTGGAATACTGCACCGTGTTTGCTATTATGCGTCGACGTGCGCGATATGTCAGTGATTGTAAGTGATACATGCGTGGTTCATGCGCGATTCATGCGTGATTCGTCCGAGATTTCTACCCCCGACACCCCGAAAAATTGGTCAATTTCTCAACGCAGAAGCACGCACAAACCCAATCTGTGCGTGATTTGTGAGTGATTCGTGCGTGATCGGCTGTGTGACTGGGCCTTAAGAATTCGAGGTATAATCAACCCGAGGTCCACGCATGTTGTCCCTAAACTATATTTCCATGGATTGTATTGTTTTCTGGGGTTTTACTGTTGCCATTTGGATTTAAACAAGCAAATATTTAAAAGACTATCATTGAATCATTATTGAGGTGACTAATATATTTCAGCTGGCAACAATTCTTTTAACCCTGACTGATGCATTGTGTAGCTTCTCATTACTTAGATGACTATGTTGGAAGATATATCCTGCGGTTATGGAAAATATATTTTCCGTTTCAGGATGGGAAAATTATTGCCATGCATTAAGCAGAGAAAAAAACTAAAAAGATTGCTGAGATCACTAGAATTCAGTTATGAACTGTCTAACTCATTATTAAAATATGAAATGATGTTGATGAACAGTCAGCATTGCGGAAGAAATTGGTAAGTAATGACTAAGAATGCTTGTGATCAGAGATCACTGAAAGGCTTGAAGAAGTCGCATTGTTAAAACAAAAAGATGCCACACACTCATGCAACTTCAATGCAACAAAGAAAGACCTTTATATGTTTAAAGCATACCAACATTTCGGCATAAAAACCTTCATCATAAGCATTTAACAAGCTTTTATACCCACAGACATGGAATAAAAATATCAGTGAACACGTCTGTGCACTGAAGGTAATTAAACACACCTGATTACTAATTAGTGGACCCACCCGGTAAATTAAGCATATCATCTCCAATTAACATACAAAAGAGATACAACTAAATAATACTCAGTTATGTTGCAAGAGGGATGACAATGCCACACTCATGCAATCAACAAGGACTTGAGAGAAAAAAACAGAGAACATGGCACAATATGAAAACCACATCTACCATGTAAAGGCGTTAGGAAATGAAGTGTCACAATTAACGTTTTGCAGCACCATACAAACAGGTGATGCTATTCAAGAGGTAATTGGACTGAATTTATATGGCCTCAGATTAACCATCAAGAGAAATCGTCATAGTCCTTCAATTAGTCACCTATAAATAGAACATTCAACAAACACGTTTCTCATTAAGGTTTTGACAGGACAATTGGATAGCATAAAAAAACAATGTAGATACAAACCTTTATAAAACCACTGTATAAATCAATCAATTGAACCCTAGGAGGTCAAGTAGACAATTGGAAAATCTAAATGGTAGCCAAAAATGACAAGATATACAAATCCCTATTAGTCCTGTAATGATCCTATATTCAATAGAAAGAAAAAAAAGAAACTAAAAAAAGGGCTGAGATCAAACTCCACATTGAGACCCTGGGGGACAAGGGTCTCAAAATGAAATATCCAGGCCGCTTCTCGTTTCAATAATAATGAGTCTAAATCTCCCCCTCCTCTGGCCATGGACACTTTTTCAATGCCTATATAATGCAAGGAAGAAACCGAGTGATTGGCTTCTATAAAATGCGCGGCATCTGGTTAGATAATATTTTGAAACCTAATGGAGCTTCGATTTTCAGCTATGCGCACTTTAGTGCACATTTAGTTTTACCCACATATGCCTTACCACAAGGGCAAGTAATTAGATAGATTTCTCCTGGTGTAGTACATGTGATTATCCCTTTAATGGGTTTTTTTTTTATGCCAGAGTAAGGATGTTCAAACTCATGACATTTAAAGGTACCATTACATTAGGCACGTTTCCCATTACAAATGGGTGCTAGTTGACGCTGCTCAGTGACTGGGGGAGGGGGTAGGTCTGACCTAACCAATTGGTCGCGCAGGTTTTGACCTGGAGAAAACACCACCAAGGGAGGCTCAGAAGAGACAAAAGTTTACCTGTCCTAATAATATGCCAATGTTTATGTAAAATACCTTTGAACTGTTCAGCACATTTAGAGTAACGGGTAAAGAAAATAATAGATGGTTGATCCTGCTTTTCTGACCGTCTACCAAGCAGGTCTGACCTGGATCTGGACTCAATCTTATGGGCAGCTGGATCAATCTGGGTCTCACTGTAACCCCTTTCTTTGAATTTATTATGCATGTCAGCCAAATTGCGATAACAGTTGATCTTCCCCACGAATGATCAAAAGATCCAAAGTCTCATTGTTAAAAATCGACAGCAGAACTCATGGCTATGTCTTACTTCGAAAGCAAATGCACTTCCACTCACAAAATGTGATAAGAACTTGCGGGATTGAGATCAAACAGCTGCGTGGCCATGAGAAAGCCACTTGTTAGTGGGGTCAAACAGGGAAAAAAAAAAACCTTACATTTGCTACAAAGCATGAAGATTGAATTGTGGGGCAATGGAAAAAGTCACGAGGTCTGTTGAATTCAGATTTACCCTATTCGACATGATGGGCATGTCATGGTTAAAAAGGATAGCCATCAAGCGATGCACCCATGATGCTAAGTGCCCAATGTATAAGCCTCTGAAGGCAGTGTTTTGATCTGAGGGTGCTTCAATTGGTCAGGTCTAGGCTCAGCAACATTATGCAGCAATAAAATGAAGTCACCAGACTGCGTGAATGTACTGAATGACCAGGTTATCCCATCAATAGATTTTTTTCC
Source organism: Gymnothorax reevesii (assembly GCA_029721435.1). Lineage (NCBI taxonomy): Eukaryota > Metazoa > Chordata > Actinopteri > Anguilliformes > Muraenidae > Gymnothorax > Gymnothorax reevesii. The sequence goes on along the minus strand of CM056576.1, from coordinate 23,178,362 downwards.
TGATGGCACAGACATATTCCAACAAGATTTATCAGGCTTAGCTTGTGAAAAAGCACATGAGGTATCATTTTCACACATAAATTGGCCACTACGGAGACTGCACCCAATAGAAAATCTTTGGCATGTGCTGGAGAAGGTTTTACTGCGTGGTTTGACATCCTGTCATCAATAAAAGATCTTGGCCCAAAAATCAATGCTCTGGTTGGCAATAAATGTCATAACATTACGTAAGGTTGTCGAAACAGTGCCACAATGAATGCACGAAATGATCGACGCTGAAAGTGATTTTTTTTTTTTTTTGGCCAGGCAGTGTAGAAGCTTTCCAAAAGAACTCATATGCCTGTTGCCTAAAATGCTGAAGAGCCTTTTTTTTTATTTATTTATTTATTTTTTCATCTGACCATAAACCCTGGTCCCATTCAAAGTCCCAGTTCCCTTTGGCATAACATAGGCGCATAAGTATCTTCATCTTTAACTAACTTTTTGAAGCCATTTCCACATTTGTGAAGCTCATCAGCTTTCTTTCACATAAAGTAGTCATTGCAATAATCTTTCGTATGGTATTGGATGACTAAGGAAAACCGGCTATATTTCAGCCCATATTTCTGCCTCTTGGAAACAGTGAGTCACGGGGGACCATTTAAAGTCTACTAAATCATTATAGCAAACTTCGAAAAATATATTGAATATTCCCGTTCTTATTTTATTTTTTCAGGGGTAATTCTGATATTTTGAATTAAAATTCCTCTGTTTGATTTCACATGATGATAAGCTACAGTTTGTCTGTAGCAGTTTGTTCCCTCAAATTTTTATAACCTCTCTCGACCCACGGTCGTTTGTCATTCTGCATTTTATGAGGAATGAGCAGTGAGAGATTAACCACATGCTCTTTGTAGTGTACTGCTTTAAGTTGTAAACTAATAAAAGATATTAATTTCTGTGTTAAATGTGGCACATTGACATTCATCAGTGGAACTGTCCACCCAGCTGTGATAATAATCACTGCTCCACACATTGGCTGGCTTGCTGATCAAAGGACTCAATGAGCCTCAACTGTTCCCATGTGTGAGCATGAGCCACGCCTGACGGCAGGAAGTCACAATCAATCCTAATGAAGCAGGACAAATTAGCGCCATTCCTACAATATTTGACTTTATGTCTCTGTTAAATGGTTGCTATGGTTGTGGTCACTGTGTATAAATTGCCACGAATACCCAGTGGCTTTGGATATCTGTATGCGCACATAAAGGGGGTATTTGCCCCATAAAACTTACATATTGCAACTGAGGATGACTGTGTTCATCTGGTTAACATCTGAGGGTCTTTCATAAATATAATGCCACTATTTTTTATGTTATTGTCATCATTCATCTAGTTCTGCATGAAAGCATAATTTCTTCCTGCGAGGAGTACTGCTTTGAACTGGAAGCTTGTTTATTTGAGGGAAGTGCTCAAGATTTCAAATCACTTCTGAGAAAATGTCTTGGTAAATCAACGTTTTTTGGCCTTAGTTAGGGCTAACCAGTTGAAGTTGTTAGTCAAAATGTTATATGTGCATGCAGTGTTAATTATAGTTACTCATCACATCAATCATTTTTACACTTAAAATATAATGCTGTAAAAATGCATATGTGTCACAATCCTCGTGTGAATTACATTCATGTCTCTTCCCATTCAGCGACTTTCGTGTCTATTGGGCGTATGACTATTGTGACTGGTTTACGTCTTGTGTGTCTACCAACCCTCGGCTGCGTCTTGTAACATGGTTATTCTCATCATCATGAGACGGGTATTTAAGCCCTCTACTGTGTGTTGCAAGTAGATGGATTGTAAATTGTCATTTGTGCTGAGAACCAGTCAGTATTGTTAGTGAAAACTCTGTTTTTGTCTATTGCTACCTGTACTTTAATGACAGCCGATCCTGAAAGCAGTTTTATTTACTTAGTTAATTCAAACAAGCTTCCAATCCTAATCAGGATTCAGGCGTGGGACCACGTTCTAGTTAACCCAGCACGAGTCAGTTCTTCAGTCCAGTTTAATAAGAACAAGCTCCCAAGACGAATGAGGGACCAGGATTGGGACCACTCTCTTGTTAAAGGTTCTAAGTCTGTTCCTCGGTTCAGTTGGTTAGGAACATGCTAGCTAGTCATCAGGACTGGAACCGAGTTCCCATCAAGCTACTCCACCACCCTATGGGACAGTTCAGTGCTGGTAAAGTGTGTACCTCAGCCGTGTGTTATGCCAGAGGCCACTGGCCAGCGATTGGCAGCCCTGCTTCGTCCACTACATATTTTGAACTGTGCCATCCTAATTCGGTGTTCTGTCCCCACTTCTTCTCCAGGAGTTCTGTCTCCTCATTACCTCATAAGTTGTCAATAAACTACGTGTTGGACTGTAATCTGCCTCCGCGCTTTATTCCTGGTCTGGGTTCTAACACATTTGCTCTTCCAGATTTCTTTCATCACTGCATATTTGTCACACATTGGTTTGAGATCTTTTGACAAAATGCAATATTGGTACCCTGTGTGAACATGGGCAAAACAGGCGATGAAAAAATGTGTGTGCTGATTATCATCTTCATTCATCATTTGACTCAAAATATTCTCTATAATCTTATCTTTTCATTGGAGTAAAGTTATTGAAAGAAAAACTGTTCAAATTAATTTAATAGTTTTTTCCTGTGACATAAGGGCACCACAGAAATCGGTATCCCCAGAAAATACTATGATTGAAATCCGACTGATGTGTATTTCAAGTTACATTTTTAAGTCCTAAAGGCACTGCTTTAGTCGGGAGAATTGTTTCTATAGTGCAAGTTTTTCTGGGTGGGAGAAACTGCAGCACCAAGAGGAAACCCACGCAAACACTGGGAGAACATTCATACTCCACACAGCAAGGCCCTGACCGGCCTGAGCTCAACCCACAACTCCCCTATTGAGAGGTCCAGCCACTTAGCTGCCCAAACAAACTTCAAAAGTGGTTTTCGACGGAAAGCTAGCCTTCAGAAAAAATGTCCCAAATGCCCTGTGACAAAAGTACATTTCACTTCAGCCCCATCCATCTCTCACCAGATGGAAAATCCCATTTAATTTCACTATAAAAAAGGCCGAACAAAGATTGTCATATTCAAAATGCAAACCATGCAGTTGAAAAACATTGGACCTGAGCTGCCGGATAGCTCATTCGGTTAAAGCACCTGTTATGGCCCCAATTTGTTATTACATTTATAACACAACAGCAACAGCAAGGGATGACAAACACAGTTTTAACAACTTAAACACATTTAATTTTTAACGAAGACAAAGACTAATAACAACCTACAACTAAAGACCAAGATTGATAAATAAGAAAAAACAGAAATAATTACAGTCCCTTTTTAGTGGGGTGGCTTGGTGATGTCCTGGATGAAGAAAATGCTCAAACACAGTCAAAGAAATCCACAAAAGAAACGTCACAGGTCTTGAACAGAATGGCAGGTCTGGTCATCTTCTTGCAATTTCTCCTACTCCTTTACTGTCTCAATTCTTTTCCTTATATACTCTTTTGCAGACCCCACCCACATTTAGACCTCTTTTTTTTAATTTTCTGAGACTTGCCCCAGACATGTCTGGAAACATGTCCAAACATGACTCCAGTCTGAGCTTAACAAAAAAAAGGTAAATACTGCCATCTAGTGGCCTATATTCACATTACACCTCCATTCCAAAAGGGAAAAATTTTGACTCATAAAGGCAAAATTTTTCTTTTCAATACAAAATGGTAAAGTGAACACTTGTCTATATATCCATATCATACAATATTCAAATAAACACATGATATATATATACATATTCAAACACGGGATAAGCAATCAGCAATTACATTGTCTGTACCCTTCACATGCTTAATTTCCAAGTCAAACTCCTGTAAAATCAAACTCCAATTCAACAATCTCCGATTCTTGTTTTTCATCTTACTCAAAAACGTTAACGGATTGTGGTCAGTGTACACAATCATTGGCTTTTGTCCTGTACAAACATAAACCTCAAAGTGTTGTAAAGAAAGGACCAGAGCCAACAGTTCCTTCTCTATTGTGGAATAGTTCCTTTGGTGGCGATTGAACTTCCTGGAGAAGTATGCCACGGGATGCTCACTGTCATCAGAGTCACTTCTCTGTAGGAGCACAGATCCACAAGCTTGGTCGCTAGCATCGACCGCGATGGAGAACGGTTTGTTGAAGTCAGGAGATTTGAGCACGGGGAAGTGACACAGCAGAGACTTCAGGTGATTGAAGGCTCTCTGGCATGCATCATCCCAGGTGAACTTTATGCCTTTCTTCAGTTGGTTAGTTAGACTGAGAGCAATCTCAGCAAAGTTCTTGCAGAACTTGCGGTAGTACCCGATCATTCCAAGGAAGCGGCGCAAAGCTTTTTTGTTGTCAGGAACTGGAAAGTCCATGATGGCTTGGACTTTAGCATTTATGGGTGCCACCTTACCCTGGCCTATGAAGTAGCCAAGATAGGTGACAGTAGCACAACCAAAGTCACTCTTGTTCAGGTTAACAGTCAGGTTAGCCTGGGTCAGGCGCTGGAACAACGTCTCTACATCTTTTAGATGTTCTTCCCAGGAGTCATTCCATGTGATCAGGTCATCGATGTACGCACCCGTGTGTGGCAATCCGGCGATTGTAGACTGTATCATCCTTTGGAACGTGGCTGGGGCATTTTTCATGCCAAAGGGTAGGACTTCATACTGGTACAATCCAGATGGTGTGGCAAAAGCAGAGATGCTCTTGGCCCTCTCAGTTAAAGGCACACACCAATAACCCTTCAATAAATCAATCTTGGTCAGAAACTTTGCTTGCCCTACACTATCAATACAATCATCAATCCTAGGTATTGGAAACACATCAGTTCTAGTTACAGCATTGACTTTGCGATAATCTGTACAGAATCTAGTACTTCCATCAGGTTTTGGAACTAGCACACAGGGTGAACTCCAATCGGAGTTGGAGGGTCTGATAATATCATGTTTTAACATGTACTCAACCTCTTTCTCAGCAATCTTTCTCTTTTCAGGATTCATCCGGTATGGATGCTGTTTTATTGGTTTGGCATCACCAACATCTACATCATGAGAGGCTATAGTAACTCTCTTTGGAACATCAGGAAACAAGTCCTCATATTTCTTGATCAACCTCTCAAACTGATCTTTCTGTGAGGGTTCTAAGTGCTGGAGTTTTACATCAAGATTTTGCAACACTTCAGTGTTTGACAATTTACATGAAAGAACTTCAGCTTTAATTCTTGGTTCATCATCTTGAAACTCCCCCTCATCTTCACACGTTTCGACCATTGGAGAATCTGAAGTGACAGCTGCAACCCTAGCATTTCTGTCATGATAAGGCTTTAGCATGTTAATATGACACAATTGTTTTGGTTTTCTCCTATCTGGAGTCTTCACAATGTAATTGAGATCATTGAGTTTTGTCAGAATTTCATAAGGACCATGAAATCTAGCCTGCAATGGATTGGATTGCAAGGGAAACAACACAAGGACCATTTCTCCTGGTTTAAACTCACGGCTTCTAGCCTTATGATTATACCAAGTTTTCATTTTTCCCTGACTTGATTTCAAGTTCTCTTTGGCAAGGTCACAAGCTGCACGCAATCTTTCCTTGAGCTTGCCAACATAGTCTAACAGACTGATATGCGGCTCTTTCTCTTGCCATTGTTCACTCAATAATAGCAAAGGTCCTCTCACTTCATGACCAAACACTAGCTCAAATGGACTGAATCCAGTAGACTCCTGCACTGCTTCTCTAGCTGCAAACAACAGCAAATGAACCCCTTCATCCCAGTCTTTCTCATGGTCATAACAATAAGTCCTCATCATTGTCTTGAGAGTGGAATGAAACCGCTCTAAGGCACCCTGACTTTCTGGATGATAGGCACTAGAAAGAATCTGTTTTGCACCTAGTTCATACACAACCTGCTGAAACAATCCTGAAGTGAAATTGCTACCTTGGTCTGACTGAATTTCCCTGGGAAGGCCAAACAACGTGAAGAACTTTATCAAAGCCTTCGAGATTGCAGTTGCCTTGATGTTACGTAGAGGTATGGCTTCGGGGAATCTGGTAGATGCACACATGACTGTCAACAAGTACTGATTTCCAGATCTAGTCTTGGGTAATGGACCAACGCAATCAACAATGACCCTAGAGAATGGCTCCCCAAATGCTGGGATAGGCTGCAATGGAGCTACAGGTGGGTTTAACTGGTGTTTTCCAACTACCTGACAAGTGTGACAGGTTTTGCAAAAGTTGGAAACGTCTTTCCGAAGCCCAGGCCAAAAGAAGTGTTTCATGATCTTATCAACAGTCTTGTTAACACCAAGATGACCTCCTAAAGGTAAACTATGGGCCATTGTTAAGATCTCATTCCTATAGACCTTCGGAACAACAATTTGCCTGACCACTGCCCAATCTGCATTGGCAGGGATATCAGGAGGGCGCCACTTCCGCATCAACACACCATCCTTGAGATAATACCCAACTGGAACTGCGTCTATTTCTTTTTCAGGAAGGGCTCTCCTCTTTAGTACACCAATTTCAGGATCATTAGTTTGCTCCTCAATCAACCGCTTTCTGGACAGAGACAAGTCTCCAGACACATCAGAATCACCAGACCCATCCGGCTGGCTGAATAGAGAACTGATAAAAGTATCTGATAAGTCCTCAAACGGAGAAACCATAGTAGGCCAATCAAAGTCATGAGGCGAACCACCTGAGTCCTGACTATTCAATGTACTGGACGGCACCACAACATCATCTTCTTTAGCCTTCTTGGCCATAGCACGAGTCACTGCGCAAGAAGGATACAGAGATGGGTCCTCATCCCCATCTTCAGTGCTCGGCTGTGAAGTAAGATGTACAGGGGGAACTACTTTGCCCCCAGCCAGGTCATTGCCTAGCAACAGAGAAACACCCTTTATAGGTAGACTTGACATAAGTCCCACCTTTACCTGTCCTGTAACTAAATCTGACTTCAAGAATATAGAGCGCAGGGGTACAGATACAGTCCTCCCTTCAATACCTTGTACAAGTATGAAATCCCCTGAAGCGGCCTCATCACGTAACTCCAAAGAGTCCATCAACAAAAGTGACTGAGAAGCTCCGGTATCCCTTAGGATATATATGGGGACAGGAGTAGTATGCTCATTCAGAGCCACAAATCCCTCTGACACAAATGGAAGAAATTCCTCCCTCACAAAGTCAGCTGTATTAGGCTTTTTAGCCCCACAAGAAGCAGGTAATTTAGCAGATTGGTTATCCACTACAGGGGTTTCTAACCTTGTTTTCACAAAGGCATTTGGTTTGGTATCCTTTTCTTTTTCTTTCTTAGCTTTAAGGAACCAACAGTTAGTTGTAACATGACCAGATTTCTTGCAATAACTGCAAACTAGACCACTTCTGTCAGTGTCAGCTTTCACACTTTGATCAGACCTGTTACTGGATTTCTGAGCACCATCACCAGATTTGTCTTTGTCTTTGGGTGAGGAATCTTGGGTATCACCGTAACCCTTTTTCTGAAATTGGGACCATTTATTGTTACTGCTAGACTGAAATTTGGACTTATGAGTGAGAACATATTCATCTGCAAATTTGGCAGCTGATTGCAAGTTCAGTGCTTGCTTCTCATTAAGGTAGGTCTTAACATCATCCTTAACACAGTTCTTGAATTCTTCAACTAACACCATCTCTTTTAGTGAGTTGAAATCATCCTTGACCTCCATAGAAGTACACCAGCGCTCAAAGCAAACCTGCTTTTCATTAGCAAATTCAACATATGTCTGATTTTCAGATTTCTTCAGACCTCTGAATTTCTGTCGGTAAGCCTCTGGAACCAACTCATAAGCTCTCAAAATAACCTTTTTGACAACTTCATAATCAGAGGAATCATCTGCAGACAAAGCCGAATAGGCTTGTTGAGCTTTACCCTTGAGGACAGTTTGCAACATCAGAGGCCAGTGTTCCTTTGGCCACTGGCAACTCTTTGCTACCTTTTCAAAACACTGGAAATAGTTGTCAACATCCTTTTCCGAAAATGGAGGCACCAGTTTTACCTCCTGGCTAGCCCGAAATTTATTTTCAGTTTGAATTTTTATTTTTAGTTGCTCCATTTGGAGTCTTTCTTCTCTATCGAATTTCTCTAATTCAAAATCTCTCTGTCTTGCAAATTTTTCTAACTCAAATTCTTTTTGTTTTTCTTCTCTTGCTAATTTTTCTAACTCAAACTGCCTTTGTTTTTCTTTTTCTTCCCTCTCAAATTCTCTTTGTTTTTCTTTTTCCTCCCTTTCTTTTTCTCTTTCTTCCCTTTCTTTCTCTTTTTCCTCCCTTTCTTTTTCTCTTTCCTCCCTTTCAATCTCTAGCATTTTTAATTTAAGTTCCATTTCTATATTTGGATTTTCCACTGGAAACTGTTCCAGATCTCCTGGTGCAAACACATTTTCATCAATGTAATATTCAACTATCTCTCTAGCCAGTCTTGCTTTTCGCATGGCTGGTTTTACCTCTGTCAGCTCCAACTGTCTGCAAATTTCTAGCAGTTCTGTCTTTTTAAAAGACTTCAAAACCCCTACGGTTGGTGATGCCAAGAAATCATCCATTGCTGTTGTCAATATATATCTAGGAAAATTCACAAAAACAATTTCACAATTTGGAATGTTAGATTTTCAATAAATTACTCACACAATGGTCTATCCCGGACCTTGAGCCCCCAATTTGTTATGGCCCCAATTTGTTATTACATTTATAACACAACAGCAACAGCAAGGGATGACAAACACAGTTTTAACAACTTAAACACATTTAATTTTTAACGAAGACAAAGACTAATAACAACCTACAACTAAAGACCAAGATTGATAAATAAGAAAAAACAGAAATAATTACAGTCCCTTTTTAGTGGGGTGGCTTGGTGATGTCCTGGATGAAGAAAATGCTCAAACACAGTCAAAGAAATCCACAAAAGAAACGTCACAGGTCTTGAACAGAATGGCAGGTCTGGTCATCTTCTTGCAATTTCTCCTACTCCTTTACTGTCTCAATTCTTTTCCTTATATACTCTTTTGCAGACCCCACCCACATTTAGACCTCTTTTTTTTAATTTTCTGAGACTTGCCCCAGACATGTCTGGAAACATGTCCAAACATGACTCCAGTCTGAGCTTAACAAAAAAAAGGTAAATACTGCCATCTAGTGGCCTATATTCACATTACACACCGCTTTGCAGAGCAGAAGTGACTATCACAGCGCGGATTCGAGCCCCAGTCGTACCAAACGGCAGTGGCCGGCAGTTCTTCCAGAGTAGTGCATAATTGGCTATGGCTATTGGGATATATAATCGACTGCCAGGAAGGGTACTGTACAAATGGTTGCTTTGTTTGTTGCTCAAGCACCTCCTGTTGGCCAGCCAGGCACTCGTTGGGAAGATTCTAAGCCTGGTCATGTCCGGGTATCCTCCACCCTCGTTCTGAACATGCGAGGATTCAACCAATTAGTGTAAAAAAGCAGTATTGACGGGCACGTGCTTCAGAGGAGAGCCGTGAACCGTCCCTCTCTCCTGAATTGGCAACAAGGGGACGCATATGAGCAAGTCTTGAACATAGTTCACTAATTGGGCATTCCAGATTCAGGTGGAATTGGAGATGCCAAATTTTTTAAAGAAAGAAAAACACTGAACTTGATCAACGATGATTGTTAATAATGATCTTGCATGCGGGAAAAAGTAATATTAACCCTTTCATGCATGGAGGTCACTACAGTGTACAGCTGTTTAAAAGTGTTTTTTCTCTACATATGCCTGCATATGTCAGGGCGCGAAATGCAGAGACTTAAGTCGAGGGGAGAATACGCGTAGGCTGAAAAGCGCGTAGCTACGCGCTTTTTTCAACTTACGTGCATGAGAGAATAGACCTCTTATAGAATAAAGATAGGCATTTTTTTTCAAACCTTGTTATACATCCTTAAAGATGTATAAAAACACTTAGTAAAAAAATCCCGACTGAGCTTATCATAATTCTTGCATGAGAGGGTTAACTGCCTGCTGATACCAGTAACTAGCAGCAGGTTATGAGAGTTACGACTGCAATAGGGGAATGTTAACTAGCGACAGCAGCAGTGAATGATGCAGCAAAGAAGAAGGCAAAGGCAGTCGGCAGCATAGCCAGGGCAAAAGAGCATCTTAGGTTGCCTGCCTTATGGAGGGGCAGAACATAGGGAGTATTTATGAGAATGAAGCATGTCTCCAGAACTCAGCCAAGCTCCACAAGCTATGCCTTATTTTAAAAAATGAAGAAAGTTTTTATTCACCCATACCACCCATGTTCATTTCACCCCTGAAACCACAAGTTGCGGAGCATTAGCTGCAGTGCTCGCCAGCAATTCTTCCTGTAGTTTGAAATAAGACATTTACGAATTATATCCACCTCCTTTTTTGCGTAGAACAGCTCAATTCCACTGAAACGTATGAAGACCAAAGGAAAAACGATCAGCATTTTTTTATATTTTATACATCATAACATAAACCCCAATTCCAATGAAGTTGGAACGTTGTATAAAACGTGAATGAAAACAGAATGCAGTGATTTGCAAATCTCATACACCCACATTTTGTTCACAATATAACATAGACAACATTTCTGATTGAAAGTGAAACATTTTATCATTTCATGAGAAATATTAGCTCATTTTGAATTTGATGGCAGCAAAACTTCTCAAAAAAGTTGGGACAGGGGCAGCAAAAGGCTAGAAAAGTAAGAGGTACTAATAAAAAACAGAGGAAGGAGCATTTTACAACTAATTAGGTTAATTGGCAATTAGGTCAGTAACACGACTGGGTATAAAAAGAGCATTTTAGAGAGGCAGAGTCTCTCAGAAGTAAAGATGTACAGAGGCTCAAAAATCTGTGAAAAATTGAGTCTAATAATTGTGGAACAATTTCAGAAAAATTTTCCTCAATGTAAAATTGCAAAGTTTTTGAATATCCCACCATCTACAGTACATAATATCATCAAAAGATTCAGAGAGTCTGGGGAAATCTCTGTGAGCACAGGACAAGACCGAAGGTCAATATTGGATGCTCAAGATCTTTGGGCCCTCAGGCAGCACTGCATTAAAAGCAGGCATAATTCTGCTCTGGAATTGACTGCAAAGGTTCAAGAACACTTCCAGAAATTATTGTCTGTGAACACAATTCGCAGTGAAATCCACAAATGCAAGTTAAATCTGCATCATGAAAAGAAGAGGCCATATGTGAACATGATGCAGATATGCCATCTTCTCTGAGCCAAAGCTCATTTGAAATGGACTGAGGCAAAATGGAAAACTGTTCTGAGGTCAGATGAATCAAAACCTGAAATTCTTTTTGGAAAACACGGATGCCGTGTCGTGCAGGTAGGAGAGGGACGATCCAGCTTGTTATCAGCGCTCAGTTCAAAAGCTTGCACCTCTGATGGTATTGGGTTGCATAAGGCCTGGGCAGCTTACACATTTGCATAGGCATTACCAAAGCGAGACTTCACAATGACTGAGTGTGAGTCTCGGCCTTGAATACACACTGCTACCACCCAGTGGCAATTCACACACAGATGGAAACAATGTTGAGTGAAGTAAAAAATGCAGTCCGGGTCTTAATAGACTGGCAAGCTGGATGGCTGGAGGCGTGGCCTGACATTTGTCTTTTGTCTTTTTAATTCAGGACAGAGGAGCAGCCCTGTCCTCTGGAAGCAAGGACAGGAATGGAGTCCAAATTTGTCCTTAATTTTGAATTACTGTGAAAAGAAACCAATAAACTTCTCCACAGACTCACATGGCAAAGCGTCATCAATTGCTGATATGAATTTATTGCATATCTTTGATGTTTAGTGTACGTATTTCCACTGATTGTTTGTTGTTCACATGTTCAACATTTTTTTTTCAAATGGTTGAAAAAATACTGTATTTCGATGCCAAAGATTTGCTTGTCTTACTTTTTGATATTTGTATTTTGTATTTATCCATTTTGAGCCACTTGTTGATGAAAGGAATGTGATCTCACTTCCTGAAGTTCAAATATTCTTTACCGCTTTGATTTTTGAGTGATTGTCTGTTAAACGTGATCGTTCATTCATTTATTCATTCATTATTTAATTGCACACAACATGTCATAAAGTATGAGTGAGTTTCTGCCCGACCAGTTGAGTAATATCACCTTATTCATGGACACAGAACAATTTCTCCGCCCAAATGCAAAACCCACAGACCGCAAGTCCTGAATTATTATCACGGTAATTCAGACCCACATTCTCCACATCAGACAGAACGTCTGCCCACAGAAAACAATATTCAAGCCCGTGTCTGCCCAACTGCCTTCATGTTTCGTTCTCCGCAGGCATGATTGCTGGCTGGCTGTAGTCAAGACCATGACAGCCGAGTAAATCAGTGTAATGAGTGACAGAAGGACCTGCTTTCTGGGACATCTGAGAGAGACATCAAATTGACAACAGCTCTCCCCTTTTATGTTGTTTTCCTTATTCTATATAGCCAGACTGAAATTAAACACGGCCCATGGAGGGGGGATAAACTTGACAGCGTCCATTTGGAAATTGGATGCTGCGTCAAAGGCCTGGCCAGGTCTCTCGACTTTTTATAAAGCTCATAGCTGTGCGTCTGATCCTTTTTTCTCCATATTTCCCCATTTTATTTGGCAGATCTGTGATGCATTCATGTTATACTGCAAGCCAGACTGTTCCTGTTTTCTGGTGTAATAATTGATTCGGTAGTTGCGACAAAAAACTTCAAAAGTGAGAAATGTCTATTTAATCTGTGAAAAATTGATTTACAGATCTAACTTTCCTGCTCCATAAAACAAAGGTTCTAACTGATAATTTATTTCATTGGTAAGTCTATGTCTGAAGAATGTGATCTGGAATTGGTCAGGATTGACAGATACCATCAGCAAACCATTCAGCCTGTACGCAGGAAAATTTTAGTGACAAGTCTTATTCACTGTAGCACTGATGTTGTGCAGATGAAAAATGATTGGCAACACAGTATTGCAGGCTTGTGCGTCACTTCTCAGCGATAACATCCCCGGTTTTAAAGTGTGCCACAGATCTTTTGCATGACGTCTGTCTTTGCATTCTCATTGTCTTTGTGGGTTTCTTCCATGTGCTCCAGTTTCCACCCACAGTACAAAGACAGACAGTATTTCACCCTTAGGCATGCATGTCCATTAAGAAGGTATGTACTTTGCCTTGGATTGGTGACCTGAGTTGCATGTTTTTGTGCCTGTTGGCTAGTGCATGCTGGGAATCATGCTTAGGGTCTCCTGGGACCCTAATTAGAAGCAAGCAGATTGGACAATTCATAGATGATTCGCGTCAAGATTACATTTTAATGTCAGTTTCCCAGTATGTCTGATTGAACACATGGCTCAAGTGGTTTTTTCCTTCATTATAAAACACCAAGTCTTATTAGACTTAAATGAATTTTTCCATGACATTTTAGCAAAATGAAACAAAAAAATATTGCCGATGAGGTAAGACAGTTCAGGATTTGTCATTTCATTAGTTAAATGTGCACTTGCCAGTGCAGTCACTTAAATATATTATGCTTATTTATGGGGGGGGATTTTGAGTCTACAAATTGAATTTCCTTCTCTACCCAGCAACTTATTACTCTGTGGTTTACCCTCTAATGGATGCTCAATGCTGATGTTCTGTTTCTTTACTTTTTTAATTTATTTATTTCTTTATTTGTATAAGCAACATATTATTCCTGTATCAAAAGAAAAACTCCTGGAGCACACACTTATATTAGGCGATTTATTAAGGTGCAAGTGACTGATGTTTCAACTAACTTATTATTCCTCTCATAAATATCTACATTAAGGTAGATAATCAGTACCAGGCATCAGCCTGGCCAGTCATCATCGGCTTACAGGCCATTACAACCCATAGAATCCCAACCAGACATCTCCCAGGTTACTTAGCACACCGACCTTTCATTAATATGTGCAATGTACTCGGGTCATTAATATTCCTCGCAATGGAAGAGTCTTGTGGAAAAAGCACATTTTGGACAATTCAAGTTCAGCATGGAAACATGGTGTATTTTTCTCACCAAGGCAATAATTGAAGGTCCTAGTGATAAAAGTACTTAAGTCACAAAATGTCCATTTTGAGAAAATGGGCAATACTGACTTTAGTAGCTATAAAAGACATTTTCTTATGCTTTCCTCACAGTGCGTAAAAATATGACTTAAGTCCTTTTAGCTCTAGGTGTGATGGGTACGGGCAATAGACGCCAAGAGCAGCAGCCAGAAATAAAAGGCAACGCTCACGGTGTGCTGAGAGACTAAAAGCAGATAAAAATAACGAGGCTTGCGCTACCAACGGACCTACTGTCGTCCGTGGTAGAAAAAACAGGCGAGCTCAAGGAAAACAAAAGAAAAGGGAAATAAACCAGAGACTCCCTTACTCACTAACACAATTCCTGATAAGCAACTAAGTCCTTGACAAAATCTCTCTGGAGAACCTTACCGACTAAGGCGCCAACGCAGAACTGACACTCTAGCAACAGGAGCGGGGCGAAATAGGGGCTTAAATAGAGCCCGGGCCACACCCCCAATCAATGCCAGCTGGCCCAGGAATCCGATAGGGAGCAAACGATATCGTCCCGGACGAGAGCAACAAACAGCTCTCAAAGCTCCCAAACCATGACACTAGGCTCTTCAATTGCTCCCATTATGTTAGGATTACCAACTGCCTGCACTTCACGATGCTGCCTGAAGTCGATCAAGAATTCTCCCGGAATTATCTTCACCCACCAAATCCAGGAATTCAATTTGCTTCTCTTTTTATAGAGTTTGCGGAGTGTCTAATTTTTTAAATAATATGATTTAATGTTATTGGTGCTCTTGTACTGCAATTTTATTTCTGTGCTGGCTTGATTGCATGCACTGTCCTGAAAGATCTTTGAGATAAAAAAAAAAAAAAAATGGATAAAACATCACTTACACTAACGCATGCATTATTATATTCACAAATCCAGTAGGCTTTACAGCACAAAGAGCCAGAACAACCTTTATTAAATGCCAAGAATGTAAGCTTTCCATTATTTCAGATAACCAAAAATAGTGGTTTCACTTGTTGAATTTGTGGATATGTTCTGTCCTGAAGAGCCTGACAGGTACTGCTGAAGACAGAACAGTTTAAAAAGTTTCCAGGCATCTAAAAGTAGATTGGAGATCCCGATAAAGAAACAAAATCCTGCTGTAAATAACTAGAATTACCCCTCAACTGTTGAAGAGCTGAAACAAAGAAACCCACCTACCCCGGCTACCCATAAACTCCATCACTCTGACTGCAGTGTATTCCTATCTGCAGTATAAAACCAGCAGAGAGTTGAAACACACTTTACTCATGTTACAGTAATCTTTTTATTTATTTATTTATTTATTTATTAGTGAAATTGAGGTTATTTTATTTCCGTGATGGGTCAAAGGTATGAAGTTCAGGAATTGTCATTCAATTTTTTATAAAGAATAATTTAGTTCACAAGTCGGCATCCTAAATTCTGGAAATAAAAATTGGAAAAATAAACAGAAGACCATCTTTCCATTTTCCAGTTGGGGAATAGGAATCAAGTTTGGGACTTACTGGGTGAAAAGGTCAACAAAAAGCTTTTATTTCTTTTTTTTTTCCCCGTCAAATCTCTGTTAGCTTGGGAAATGTCAAATTGTTCGAACTTTCCACTAAAACAGACTGCATCCCCATTGAAAGTGTTACAGCTGTTGTACCACAGCATCTACTCTGCGTAAATCACGGCTTTCTGAACTAACTGACATTAACAGCAGTGGATGGAGATGCTGGTGATTTTTCAGCCAGGCTGGAGGAACTATGCCTGTGGATTCACGTGGTGCCCTGTTGTTTTTATAGCTGATCAGTCCGTCTCAGTACTGCATAGTTCCTCCAATAAAGCGCCATACAGTTCAAAGCTATTCTTTGATAAGCAAAAAGTCACACAACATGAGGATAAACATAAAAGTGAAACATAGCACAACTGCTTTGAAGATGGTGTAGACTCATTTGTTACACAGCCATATGAGCGTGCTTGAGCCATTGAGGATAGTAAATGATTGTTGCTATATCAAATATCAGCAGGCCTGGTTCTGATTCGGCATCTGCTTTGAAAATTGAACAGATATCATTTTTCACATCCCATGCATTTTTTTCCATAATTCATTGCTTTTCTCAAAGCTAAGAACAAAGCCAAATTACATTCCTCCTATACTGAAACTGATTTCATATTTCCCTCCTGCTTTTATGAATAAAAAAAAAAAATCCTCGGCCCACATATTTTTGCTTTTTATCTTTATGGTATGTGAAGAATCATTACAGTCCACTGGAATCAGGATATTGTTAGAAAATTAATTTAAAACTTTATGTTTTCACGGAGGGTCACAGGGATTGGTGTACTGATTGGAAATTAGTGTGATTCATGTCTGCTGGCAATCTTTCTGTAATAGATATCAGTCTGCCAAAAAAAATCTTCAGGTTCTCTTCCAAGGTCACACTGTTAACTCATCATGGCATAATTTGATCATTGGCAAATTAGCTTTTAATAACTGTTAAAATAAGCAATAACTTTTAAAAAATCTTATTCTTCTTTACTTCATCAATTATATGAGCATAAGTGTGAGTTGCTCTAGTGCCACCACGTACTGAACAAAGTAAAACGTGGAGTACCTTTATTTTTCTTCAGTTAACGCTCTGATTGAGTTTGGGTTTTACTCTGTATAGCTATTCAGTCACATCGTGAACCAGAGCCCAGACTGCTATTACTGTTGTTGTTATTGGTCAAAGAAGTATGCTATAAGTAATAGCATTAGCAGCATTCATAGCATAGAATTCAATGCCTTAAATCATTCTGTCATGCCACGCCCCCAGCACTCCGCATCACCAGAGTTCTGAGGAACCGGCCTGCTTCGCCACTCATCCTTCACTACGTGCATCTGTGCATCAATTAGCTAATTATCCAATTTTGTGCTTATAAGCCTGAGCTTCGCACTATTCCGGTGTGAAGTCTCGTAAGCCCTTTGTGAAGTGTTTCGCATGTTACAGTCTAATGTTATTCTAGCCATCTCCTGCACTTATTTGGGAACAACCGTTTTCTCCATATTGTTCTATGATCATTTGTTTTTTGAAGCTCCGCTTCAAAAGTGATAAACACTATTCGTCTTCTTTGCATTTGGATCCAGTCCCCATCATTTTTATTTTCATGGCACTTATTAAAGCGCACTGAAAAGGCATTACACATTGCATATGCTTGGCATTAGCTCTGGCAGCATGAGTGTACGTTGTACTGGATGCAGGAATTAATGTATTGCTGAAATGTCTGACTAAAAATCAAAATGAGTTTAGAATTGGTTGAAGTGAAATATTGTTGTGAGATCTTTGTTTCAATTATAGAGTGAAACAACTGGAAATAAGTTGTTCCAAAAATGTAAGGTGAAGAAAATTGCATATGCTGTTACTACATTCCAGCTAAAGATGATTTACAGTGTATTTAGGCTTCCCAGAAAAACTTATCATTCTCATTCATAGAAATGCAGGTTACTGTAAAGCCTGCTGTAAATTACTAACACTATGTGTATGTGTGGCCAAGAATCCTCATGAGGGGAATCCAGCTGTTGACCACCTTCTGGTAAAAACTCAAGCTGTCCCATTGAAGAATGTAGTTCATAATTTCCCATGGCTTTTTCCAATTCTTTTATAGACTGTATAAAACATCAGAAGAGGGAAAATTTGGGTTTTCACTCTTTTAATTATCTCCCAGAAATGACATGGCCCACTGTCAAAACCTTGCTTTTTATCATACATGAAAGCAGTCTTTGCGAGGAAGCAATCCTATCGGTGCTTGATGTTCAAAGTGAATGACTGATTTGGTGCATCAAAGAATTACATACTGTCACTGACTCATTTAATGCCCGTAGAAATACTATGTTGTACTTTGCATTAGCAGGTGATAGTTCTTAAAAGACATGCATAAGCAACGGTTGGAACAGTTGACTGTTAAGCATTGCCAATTTTTATGCAGCAGTTTCTGCTTGTGTTTGAAACAAATACCAGAGGGACAATACAGAATTTAAATGTCTGGAAAGGCTGTTCTTGCCATTATTGGATTAGTCTGTTTCAGAAAGTTCAAGGTTATTGGAGACGTAAGTTCGGCTGTTCTGGGGGGGAGTGACTCACAGTGGGAGGGCCCCTGCGCAGTCTGCCTTCAGTTCCTACTCACAATTTGAGTAATGGATTACGGGAAGCTTTGCCTGAATGTGGACTTTGGCAGCTGCCGGGTTTGATGCTGGAGCAGGCTAGAGTGTAGCTGGCCGCTGACATGGACTGTGAAAATGGGGGTTAATCAATGTGGACAAGGGCCGTGAATGGAGCATAGTTCGAGCCTTGTCACCCATGGAGCCTGTGACTAGTAATGTGAGGCCGAAGTAGGCCCCTCCCCAAACTACGGTTAGTGCCTCAGAGTCTTAAAAGTAGGCTGGCTGAAATTATTACAGCAGTTCTCTTCTAAGTGGTGGAAGCAGACATCAACCCTGGGAGACCATAACAGGAAAAAAACTGATTTGCTGCAACGATTGATGGTTTGTTGGAGCACCTAACAGGCCACAATTCATGCACTTTGTGTTCTCATGTCCAAATCTGCCTCCTCCTTGTCTCATCAGTCTTTCACAGAATATTATGCTAGGTCAAAGACACCCGTAAGTCAGCAAGTGAAGTATGTCATGGCCATTTTTTGTGATCTCATGCGGGCCTAGTTAATATTATGATAGGTTATGTGGGAGTTTTCATTATATTTGATCTGGTTATCTTAATTTATACCATGGATTTGCTGAATACTCCATCGTGACTGGTTCAAGGAGGTTCTTAGGATGTGTTTTATTTTCAGATAACTGCACACCTATGAAGAATATCCACACATGTTAGCTTTTTGACACTCTGTTAATTTGCGGTGTTTTATTCCAGGCTAAATCTAACTGGCAATTGAAGTCATGAAGTTATAAATATCAAAATTGAACGCTAAAACAGAGACAAATACTATTTTTGAGTTTATTAAACTATTTAACGCATGGGAGGAAGCACAACGTGAAAAAACCTTGCGAGTTGTACTATGACACTGTGGAATTGGCAGCCACAGCTCTATCATGATAAAGAAATGACATAGAGCTAACAATGAAATTAAATTGCTGAACAATGGGAATTTCTGCTGTTTTGAAACAATAAAAGTTAATAGAGGAGGAAGCTAAGTCTCTGTACAGTAAGATGTAAAATCTTTAGTTAAGCATATGTATATGGTAACCGTGGTATGAAGCTGAAAATATACGTGCTTTTAAATATGCATAAGCTAGTTGATTGCCATGCATATCCTGCGTTAGTTTGGCACATAGCTTTTGCATGTCCTCAAAAATTAACATGATGCGTTAGCAAGGTGCAATATGCATCTAAACGGTAGGGATAGTATAGTAGCATTATCCCATACCTAAACTCCTCCAGTATCAACATGTTTGTTTACGTCAAACAAAACTGTCTGATTGAATTTTCAAGAGTGCCCCCTTCTGGAATCCTCAGGTGACACATGCAGTCTAAAGGCAAGTATGTGGACAAATACGCTCACGATGTTTGCAGGTTGACTATGCAAATACATGGTGGAATAGGAAGTATATTTCCAACCTAAGGGCAATAAACACCTCTATACTGCTTATATGAAAATAACTGCACGCCTATGTGATAAACAATCAATCTTGGGCCGCAATTATTTTTGTACGATGACCAGACTGTTGTTGTTTACTGGTTACATACTGTAGATGTTCTGCTCAGATGTCATGATGTGTTGGAAGGAGGCCATGTCATTCACTGGAAATTGGGCTTCAAACCTTTTGAAGTGAGCAACTAAGTTGCATAATACCGTCAGATCAATGACATGCCTTGAGAGATATAATAAAGAAATACAGTGGTAGGTTTAGGATGGTATTTCAACAAGTTAACCTTTAACTAAGCGCACAATGGTTCTTTTTCATTTCACCAGATGAAAACTATGAAGCAGTGCCACAGTCCAAGGACATTTCACTTGCCATAAGAAGTGATTTATATACACAGTCCAACTCAATGAAACGGCAATGAAATGAAATTATGATAAATACGTTTTTTTAAAAAAAGGCATCAGTCCACAATTTCTTGTTTCAGGTTTAGCACATTTCACAGCATTCATGGAAACTAATGAAAGACCTTCTACTCTTAACTTTGGCAGCAAACCATTGAATGATTCATTCAAAAAAGTACTCTCAGACAAATTCATTTCTCTGCTTGAGAATTTCTTCATTGTTTTTCGACAAAATATTGAAAAATGCCATAAAGATTTCCTTTTCCTGCTCTTCTGTTTACTGTGGAAGAAAATTTAAACTACTCAACTCAACATTTTCCCTCCAACAGCTGAAATTCAGGAAATGCTAAATGATCTGGTCAAATTGATTTTCAAGACTTGAGTGTTTGAACTGGAAAGGCCAACTCTGAGTTATCCATAACAAGTTTTCTGCTGAAATTACTTTAAAAAAAAAAAACATGATTCAGTGACTTCATACATGACGAGAGGAATGACATCATTGACAGGGCAGGTTCCATTTTCAGGTGTTTGAGTACTACCTTAAATTGAGAACATATGCCGTTCCTGTCCAAGTTTATATCTACTTAATCTTTGGTAGTCACAGTGTTTCAATATTGGTTTTCAATCAATCCAGTGTTTATGGAAAAAAACAAATGGGGTTTTCAAAAATATTTGCACAAAAAAGGTCCATGATTAAAGTAATGCCTGGAAAGAATTACAGTTTTGTTTATTGTGATAATTTGGTTGAATACTCAAAAATGAAAGGCATAGAGAACCTAAAAGATGAATATTGCTATCAATATGCTAAGGGTGACATAATATAGAACTACTCTTGTTAATCACCCACTGGTCTCAAATTATTATTTCATTTAAGCGCTGTCCATACTTGTAGTTCAGTTATTGTTCATGATAGCATATTGTTAACCTTTTAATGAACACAGTGTGTCATATTTTCATATGGTTATAAAGTAATGTGTATGTTATCTCACTAAACAAAACGCACACCATCTTGGGCAACAAATTCACTTGTGGACCACATTTTCTAAGGTTATCAGAAATTCCATTTATTTTTAACCCCAAGCATACAATTCAACAAAATATAGTGGTCGGTGTGGTCGTCCATCTGTCCCTCATCTGTCCGTCCGTGGTCATTTTGTTTCCAGGACAGAACAGGAGTTTTAATCAGGTCCTAGACTGATGCCTTTTGATATTTTGGGATTTCTGAGATTAGACTGGATATGTTATCTTCTGATGACTCTTGACACTGGACTGTTGAAACCGGAAGTTAAATAATGCTTAAAAACCTGCATACATACTGTATAAGGAATGAGCTGTGACTCTTTTCAATCCTCTTTATAAGCAACACAATTAATCAATAGTTTGTTTGTGTGACAGCTTACAGCAAACACAGAAATGGTGGCCATAAAGCCAAGCACAAACTGGACAGATTTGATAGAGAGCAAGCGAGTGAAGGCATAACTGAGGTGTTATAAACATAAACATATCATTTAGTGCAGCCGGGTATCTGATTTGCAACAGCAGGAACCCAAAATGTACAGGTTGTTTCAAAAAGATGGAAATATACTGCATTGAAATTGGGTCCATCTTCTTGAAACACCCTGTACTTTTCTTCAGAGAATATCATCCATTGAAAATAATTTAAAGACTACCGATGTGTTTTCTTTCTCTTTTCTGCCCATCATTGCTCACAGATAGACCTTAACATAGAATTTAAGGTGGCTAGCTAGCTAGTGAGTGCTTCTGCCTGACTGCAGCATTCACCTTGGCTTCATATAGTAAGGATACACTTTTCTACTTGAGGAGGAAATAACCATTTCTAAAAAAATATTTACTCACGCTTTGTAAAAGTGAAATCAGCTCATTGTTAGCTATACCTTAATAGCTAGGCTGCGGCCAAGACAGCTTTCTGCTCCCTAGACTAGCAATTGGAGCGACCGGATATACAATACGGCAAATCGCAAGGCAGATCGGATCGCTGATAATGACGGATCAAAGGTCAAAATGTAGACAAGTTAACTTTCGCCTATACTCGCGCGCAATTGAACACTAGCTAATATCATTGCAATTTATAGCATTTAGTTCCAAGACGTGAACGTGGCACTGACATGAATTTAGCGTTTATATGAATTTTGCAGTATTTTCATGTTCATATCTGTGTATCCACGATGGTTTTCCACTGCGAAGCTGCGCAATGCGAATTACATTGCAACATGCATGCATTGGCTTGGTGAAGCTGGCCTTATTACCGGACGTGCAAACATCTATAAGAAATCCCGTTCATTCATCTCCTCTCCTGATTTATGACAGTTTTGCGCTATATCAGGTTGCTCCAATCAAATTGGTATAAAAAAAATATTACATTTTAACAGCGATGAGTTCAAACACAACTTAAGCTATGTTGGAACCATTTGCAGTCAACGTGTTGTTTTGCTCTATATTTACAATTTGTTTTATATTTACAATTTACAGCTATTGCACAGCTTTGTCTTGTGTCATTAAGGTGAACTTGGCAGTACCTCCGATCCGTAGCTCACAAATGGGCACTATTATGGTACATAACATCTTGAATGTAGTGGGAAATGACCTGATTGCATGTATTGACAGATCAATAAGCCTTCATCTGCTATAAATTATAAGCTCTGTATATCAATATGTAAGCCAATATTTGGCAGTTGAAGTTCAGTCAAACACTGAAAAGACAGCAAGGATAGGGGATTTATTTGTTCAGTCCAATCATGCAGCATAAGTTTGCCTTCGTACATAATTTCTCTTTGAGATGATAAAACGCACAAATAACGTGATCGGGTTGCTCGGATGCACGACCTGAGGATCACAGGTATCACAACGAACAAAACAACACAAACTTCCATTGACTCTTGAAGGGACTTTCAGCCACCACTTAGAGTGCATGCGCGCATTGTTTTCCAACATCCCAGAATAGCTCAGCCTCATTTACACAGATGTGGCCTTTTCTGAGGAAAGGCCACTTTGCTTATCTGGAGAGCATGAGAACATGTGTTTGATGTACAAATGCGAGTGAATGACTGCTGTTCTCAAACACTTCATTAATACCAATGGCTAAAAGTAATCACGTATCTCATGCATGCACATGCACACGTACACACACATGCACACGCGGTGGGGTGAGCACATATGCACACGATTTTGAGATGATTTTGCTATAACTCCATCCATCCGTCTATGAATCCATCTATCATCTAACCAGCTTTTCACAAGGGCGTCACAAGGGGAGAATATCCTAGAATCGTTATGTATCATTATTATTGAAAAGTAAACCAATCTATTCGTTAGTATAGGTAAAGGGGTATCATAAGTAAAGTTGCACATTTGTGAGAGTGTATGAAGCATGTTTAACACACTTTCAGTTGTGAAGGAAACCTCAAAACAAACTGTTCAGCAGTGACTGTCCATCTGAAGACATACATTTCACCAGCATAACTTCAAAGTTTTAACCAACAATTCCAAGCCTAAAACAATAATAGTGATAATTTGTCGCAAGGATTTACAGACTTATAAAACTCTCCACCAAGAGCTGGAAAGAAATGTCTCCAGAGAAACAAAGGAACTGCTCCAAAGCACCCCACCCCATTTATGAACATGGTGGAGGTACAGTAGTATTATGGCTTGAATGTGTATAGCTCCCACTGCAACTGACTACATTTGTTTTTAATTTTATTTCTGAATGCAAATGGCATCAACATCATCAACTGTGATTAAGTACTTTAGCATCCAGAAAGAAGTATTTTCATTGTAATGGGTCAGTACAAGGTTCTTCAGTTATTTTTTTTTACTCATTTTTAATCTGCTTGCACATGAGCAAACACTTATCAGATTAAACTATTGTAACAAATGGAAACTATGTTCTCGGTTTTAAGGATTCATTAAAATGGAGTGAAATCCACTCGTAAAATTTTTCGGAAAGAAACAGAACTCATTAATTCATATGTGGAAGTCTTGAGCAATCAAGACTGGCACTGAGTATACATAAAGTCTTGTTAATGGATTTTGTATATTTTTTTAGTACGAGGTCCTGATGTAATTTATATGGGTCTGTGGAATCATTGACTGTAAAGCCATTATGTGGCATTGCAGTTTCCCACACTGATGAATTGCAAAGTAATAGCCTTGCAACCTGAGGTCCAAAAGTTCCGGAAGAGAAATATTGGAGACAGAGGTGTAATAACAGTCTTCGGGGTCCAGATATGCCGTTTTAAGCATGGGATTCTGGAAAAAAAAAAAGATCAGAATCAGCTAAATTTAAACACTGGGCAGAAATTAAGAAAGCAAAGGTGCTGCCATTTGTGTTCTCCCCCTATTAATTCAGCCGGATGGCCTTCACCTCCTGATCTAGCATGCGAAATCAGTATGCTTGATAGCAAATCTGTGTGACCGGAACACAGTGCTGGGGAGGATCTGTCCTTTCTGAATCTTGATTTTCCAGATCTCAAAGCACTCAAAGCAGTTTCATCCAGCAGAAATGACAAATGTGAGGAGGACAGGAGTGGAAATGCTCCCAAAAGTAAAAGAGCAACTTGATATACGCCGCTGGAAATTCATAAAAATGAAGTCTTTTAATTGTTCTCAGAGCCGTAAACAGTATTGTGGAGAAGTGAAATGGAACAAAAAGTCAAGGTTATACATTAACTCACAGTATGCCCCAATTTTTTTGGATTTTTGCACAGAGCAAAGTCTGAGGAAATTTGGAAAAAGAATGGAGGGAGCGAAGATGGCACCACCTATCTCCCTTCATTTACATCCAGTGTATTTCCTACTATTATATAACGTCCCACAAGCCTATGTGTTATGAGTTACATGTGAAAGTGTAAATAGGCTGTACAATACCAGCTCATGTTGGTGGAGCTGCTTCGGGCTAGCAAAGCAGAGTATCAGAACAGCAGGCCTTTATTTGGAAAATGTCTGTTAGTGTTAATCCCTAAAATCCTGCCAGGAAGCTTGGCTTACTCCTCAGTCAATATTTGCACTCGGACAGGAAGGATAGCCACCGGAGTCCAAATGTGCGCCATTTTAAGCAAGGGATTTAAAAAAAAGATCAGTATTGGTGTAATTAGAACACCAAACAGTCGATGACGCTAGGAAGTCTTGCAGTCTCTGAATCACCTCCACCAACTGCTCAAAGTGATGTCAGGGGAAAAGGGAGACACGCTTCACAATGCAAAGCTGAAGTTGTAAAATGAACTCTCTAGTACAATCAAGAACTGAGAAGTAAGTCTAGCAGGGATAACAGAACAATGAGGCCTTTATTACCTCCTGTTCTATCTGTAGAAAAATAAATACCTATATTTCATATATGGTGCAATATTTACTTGACATTTATTTGTTTTTTTTTTGGAAAATAATGCTTAATTTCCTCCTTGTCTTTCATTTTTCTGGAAGCGTTTATGCTTCTCTTATTGTGATGTGGATACAACCAGATAAGTCCTCTCTTCAGACAGGATAAGGTCACATATCATGGTTAAATGATGTTGAGATATCAGTAATTTGAATTTAGATACTTATTTAAAACTGTAATACAAATGCACTGTTCAATTTAAGAATTGAACTCCAAACTCTGATATCCATGGTAATGCGCACTGTTGACTATGTTTTCATAGTTTTTTTCCCCAATTTAATTGTGGGTCCCTGGTCAGAACATTGTTGGAATCTGTGAGTAATACGTAATCCAGCTCAATCCAAACCATATTATGTTGATTTAGAAGGGATAGTAGATGCCAATGTGGTCAGAGTGAACCAATTAAGTTACAAAATTTGATTGTGATGTTGACAGTTTTTTATGACTGCCCACAGTGCTGGCTCAACAGACAAAGTAAGCAGAAAGAATGACTATTTATTGGCATTATTCTTGGTCACATTTTGGCAGCAGTGAAAGAAAATGAGAAAAATGTCCCAGCCTGGGAGAAAGAAATTGACACAAGAAGAGAAAACGGAAGGAAATATACAGTGACTCATAAAAAATTAGGTTTCCGACTACAACACCCCTAGAGAGGCAAACCACCTAACAAGTAATCATATGCCAAAATGAAAAGTGCAAATGTAGTCATAGCTTTAATTACTTTTAAGTTCAAATGAATTAGTTGTATTTGCAAATCGCACAGCCTACAGTTCAATTTATCTGTTATTGCATCCTTTCAAAGTCAATGAGCTACACAATCAACAGTAAAAAACCAAAAGAAAAACTGGGTCGCAATCTAATCATTAATGGTGCTCACAAAATGTTGGCTATATTTACCTAAGTTACATTGCTTTCCAGCCCATTTATGTGGGACTAAATAAAGACAAAAATCTGTCTTCAACAATACATATCAGCAGAGACATGCGCACAAGTATTATCCATGCTGAAATGTGTGTGTGACTTTATATCAGGGTTTGACAGCAAAATGCCATATACAGTGGCTCCAATAAGTATTTGTACATTACTTGAAAATTGGACTACATAACAGCGTTTGTATATTCGGCTAAAAGCTTGCTATTGTGTGTAAAAGTGATTAAAATATTTGATAATCAATATGTTTTAAACAAATATTTATTGTCAAAATGGCCCAATGTCTGACCCAATAAGTATCTGTACAGTTCCATTAGTGAGTCACAAAACTTATAATACTCACCTAAAATTGAGTCAAGATGTTTACAGGACATGGTTGACTCACTTGGTCTGATTTGGTCAAGCGTGACCATACTGGACACTCCCTCTGTACACAGACTGTCCTATGTAAATGGCCTGACCATGCCCATAATGTATTCCTGTGATATATGGCTAAGACAGGCGAGATACCACGTCAAATGCGGGAGCAAATCGTTCAGCAACATAAAGGCCAAAGCACCAGAAAAATTGGAACTCGGCTATCGTTACGCCACACGACCGTGCAGTACATCATCAAGAAGTACAAACAGTCTGAACGCACAGCCAATGCACCCAAGAAAGGACGTCCCAGGAAGAGCAGCCAGCGCACTGACCGGTACATCTCCCTGCTGGTACAGAGGGGGAGAGAGTCCTCGGTCTCCAGTCTTGCCACCAAAGTGGAGGAAGCAACTGGAAGCCATGTTTGTGCCCAGGCCATCCGTAACCGGCTCCATGAAGTACGGTAGTGTACAAATACTTATTGGAGCCACTGTAAATCCTTATTTTTTGAAGATTGGTATGAGAGGAATATATGGTCTATAGTTTACTTGATGGACACGAATGGCAATTTCTTAACTTATGAACAATTCTGTATGAAATATACAGTGGCTCTCTAATCAGGGTGCTGTTATTGTTAATGCAGCACCATTTATTTAAAGGGAACATCGCTTCCTGTTTCTTTTGTGTATTATGTAGTTACTGTAGTGTTTGTATTAGCCTTTGTAATTCTTGCTGTTTGGAACCACTGTTCCCTTTCTGTTTGCCTGCAACATCTGTGCCCACTGCTCTGTGGTGTGGCGTAATAAGCATACCAAACCTATCCTCGCACCTGAGTCCAGTCCACATCGTCCTGTCCTCTGTGCCAGCATGCACAAGACACAAATCCCTTACAGTGGGTCTGCACATATTGTATTATGCAAACAAAAAAAAAATTAAAAAAGAAATATCTACGCCAGTACAAAGTGACAAATTATTAGGACAACATTTTCATTACAGTGTCCTCAGAATTAACTGACCTCTTGACCTGTTGCCACATTTCAACAAGGATTTGCAACCTCACAGTCATGTGAGATCACTGACTAATGTGGCAAGCACTTTACATGTAACCATTGTATTAGAAACATTTAGTTGACATCGTGATCAGAGCACAGTTTATATTCCTCAGAGGTTGCAAAAAAAAAAAAAATCTAACATTTTCCAATGCTTTCATTGACCTCAGCACAGTAGTCAATGCGCTCATTGAGGGAGTTGTGTCAGACTCAAGCTGTTTTCCCTTGGATCCTCTCCAGATGGAACAGGATCCAAACCACCCATTAATTTCAGGGGACATTGAACTTTCCACAGTCATCCATTTTGGCCTGAGAAGCAACCTGTTGCCTCTGTTGTGTTGAAAGGATTTTTGTGCCATTTCAAGTTAGTATAGAACTCCTGGCTAATAGCTACTTCACAATAAGTATGTTAAATCAGTTTTGCTGCACTTGTTACCTTGACATCATGGCATGCATACACTCACCGGCTACTTTACTAAGTACACCCTTCTAATACCAGGCAGCAGCAGCTTTTACCTGTAAAGCAACCTGAATTCTTCTCAGTACCCAGAGCCCTCCCCACCAAGCTTTGGGCTGGCCTGGATTCTGGTGTTTACAGAGCTGGCAGCCAGTGATGGAAAACCAAATACTCACTGTATTTCCCTAGTTTTTCACTCCGTTCAATATTTTGCTTCTACTCGGAACAATAGAAAATGACCTCCCTGGTAGCTCTTCTGTTTTTTTTTTGTTTTGGTCCTTTGGTTCCATTTTTCAGAATTGTCAATAGCGCGTCTCTGAAAGTCTGTCGAGCCAACCAACTTTATGAGGTCATCGAAACCATATGGCCACGTCCATGATTGTTTTAGCAATGTTAGTCACAGGTTTGTGTTTTTGTGTGGATGACCCTCTATATATTTCGTGGCCCTCATAAAGTGTTTCATGTCCCCTTTAAGGGTCTATTGGATGCCAAGTTTTCCAAAATATTATGCCACTAAAATTGCCCACTAAAATTCTGGATGGGTCCAAGAATACATCTTGCTTACATCAAATTCTGACCTCATCATCTGCATTTAACAATAAATACTAAGCGGTGTGAGACCTGATCGCGTTTTACAAACCTCCAATTATCCAGTTTTTGAAATCATGCGCCAACTCTTACCTCACCCTCCTGTTCTGTGTTGACACGTGTGGAACTGGGCTTAGTCCTTAGCTACAGCGGTCATTTGCTTCAGTTGTGCAGTGTTAAGAGATGCCATCCAGTGAATAACTGCTGTAAAAAGCTGTTCTTGGAGATTTGTGCGTGCGTGTGTGTGTGTGTGTGTGTGTGTGTGTGTGTGTGTGTGTGTGTGTGTGTGTGTGTGCGTGTGTGTGTGCGCGTGTGTGTGTGTTAAAGTTTTCAGCTAGCTTGAGCAAGTCTGTCCATTTTTCTCAGACCTCTCTCAGTCATGAGATATTTCTTACTTTTAACACTATTGCACCATCCATACTGGTGGACAAGCTGGCAGTCTTGGGCCTCAGCAATTCCACCTGCAGGTGGCTGCAAGACTTTCTGACAGGCCGCACACAGACAGTCAAAGTCGGGGACAGATGCTCATCCCCTCTTGTCCTGAATATTGGGGCCCACAAGGCTGCTGTCTTAGTCCCCTGTTATATAGTCTGTACACATATGACTGTGTGGCGAAACATCCCACTAACAGTATTGTAAAATTTGCAGACGATACTGCAGTGATAGGACTCGTCTCCAACAATGATGGGATGAGGTGAATTGCCTGATCATGTGGTGCAACAAAAACAATCTGTCCCTTAATGTCAATAAAACCAAAGAGCTTATTTTAGATTTCAGGAAAAGTAAGCCAGCTCCTACACCTGTCTCAATCACCAACACCCCTGTCGAAATTGTTTGCACCTTTAAGTTCTTAGGCATCCACATCTCTGGAAATCTCTCCTGGTCTCTCCACATCAGCAGTGCACTTAAAAGAGCACAACAGAGGCTTTATTTTTTGTGGTGTGTAAGGAAGTATGGGCTGTCCAAAAGGACCCTCATGAACTTCTATCGGGGCACAATTGAGAGCCTACTGACGGATAACATATTAGTATGGCTTGGCAGCATTACATCCCATGATCTCACTCTCCTGACAAGAACAGTAAAGGCAGGATCTAAAATCTGTGGAATCTCCACTTACCCCACCCCGGGACATATACACAACACGTTATAGGAAGAAAGCATGAAGCATTGTGAAAGACAATCGTCCCACACACGGGCTCCTCTCTTACCTTCCATCAGGGAAGCAATTATCAAGTATCCAGTCACGCACCTCACATTTTGGACACAGCTTTTATTCTCAGGCAGTAAGGCTGCTGAAAAACAGCATGGCCATGCAGTAGGGTTGGAGGACTGGGCAGGGGGCTTTAATGTGGTTTAGTGTGTTTTTATTGTTTTATTTATTACTATGGTTTTAGTTTAGTACTGTATTGGGTATTAGTTATTATCATAATTTATGACTGTTCCTGAGAGAGCACCAGGTTAAGTTCTCTCATTGTGTATGGTACATTGTACTATCATGTATATGATAATAAAATTTGAACTTGAACTTTGAACTTTCAGCCACTGAACCATTGCTCTTTGAATGTTTTTGTTTACTGTATGATTCTCTGTTTACCCAAGAGTTCATAACGTGTTAGTGTGAGGAAATTCATAGATGGCAGCTGTTTCTCGGATATTGAGACCTCCATGCCTAGCACAACCAGTCATACTATGGTCAAACTTCTCAGGTCCAGCTTATTGCCAATTATAATGCTTAGTCAGGGGGAAAAAAAAAAAAAACGAATTCATCATGCTTTAACATGCAAGTGTATATAATAAAATGGTCAACGAGTGTATATCCATTTTTTAGGCCATTGCTTTCTCAGCGTATTATTAGCTTGACAATGGCATGTGTCGTTGATGGATATTCACAAAGACGAGGTGCGTCTGAAAGAATTCACGCAAAAAAAAAAATTGAAATAAGACCCAGATGCCAAAAACACATATAGCCATGTTAAATCATCACATTGTGGTTCCTTGAAATGATGCCTTTGCATTGTACACAACCTTGATTTCTCCTGAGCTAAATGAAAGCCTGGGGTTCAGATCCGCGGTGAAATAATTAAACACTCAATTCTAACTAATTATTGTGCAATAGCTGCAAACAAAAGAGGAAAAAAGATTGTTTGCAAGTTCTTGCAGCTTCAAAAGTGAACTCAATGCAAGAGTGCGCACATAAAAAAACTGCTCCAGGCTTGCATTGCACTACTCCAACATATTATATGCATATGCTCTGCTTTTCTAGTTCAACATATTAACCATCCATCTTTCAATATTGTTTTGCACAATTCTGAGTCCATTTATACTGACAGTCTCAAAGGCAGAGGTCAATTTTTTGATTGTGTGTGTGTGTGTGTGTGTGTGTGTGTGTGTGTGTGTTTTTGTGTGTGTGAGAGAGATAGAATGATAATCATCTTGTCACAACCCTCGTGTAAACTTAATTATTTCCTTCCCCTTCCAGCAAATTACGTGTGTTTTGTGGTTTCCACTCCTATTGCCTCATTTCCTCCCTTACTTCCTGGTGCAATTTATGAAGTGCCACACTACTTTTGCCTGCGGTCTGGTGTAAAAAAAAAAGCTTTCTTTCTGTGTAGTGTGGTTGCTGGACTGTAAAGCTTTGTCCTATTACGCCTACCAGTCAGTTTGTTTCTTCTAGTCTTGAGCTGAGCTCTTCTTCCATGTGTTATCAGTGCTAAAAGGCAAAAGAAAACACTTCATACAAGCAGATAGCCAGTACACTGCCTGTACTATTCAATTGTATTTTTGGGTCATTTGTGAAAAAAATTTTAAATTACCAAATCAGTTCGAGAAGATCAGTTAGATAAGTTTTTGGTGGTGTGCTTGTCACGTCACCTGGACACCTGAACTTTTCTCCGCGTGAAGGTTAAAAATACATTGACAGTTGAGAAATGTTGTACCAGTATGCAGAAGGTTTAGAATAAATATTTTTTAACATTACTGAGCATTTGTACCAGTGCTGGTTTCCACATTCTGGCGTTAATGGGATCAATGATAGTTCTCAGTATAACTCGGTGCATTAAACTTTGGACTTTTGATTACTCAATGCATGAAAATTGCAAAAATTCGCGAAGGATATTTATGGAATGAGAAGAACATGTGCTTTTATTTGGTAAGAGCTAAAACAAATGTTTTCTTTGCCATAAAATGATAATGAAGAATGTAATTACTTTCTGGAGATGGAATGAAGTAAGTGTTGGAACAAACTCCCTAGCCCTAATATTGGTCTTCAGGATTAGGACTGCGTTCCTCTTAACCATCAGTTCCAGCCTGGTTCTTTGAGCCAGTTTATTAGGAACACCTCCCAAGCCTTCATTGGTCTCCAGGATTGAGACTGACCCACTTCGGTGACAACTCACCACCTCGCTTCTGCACCCATTGCTCTCCACTCATTATCAAATAAGCTGAACTGCCTCCTTCTCAGTTCTGTGCCTTGGCCAACTCCACTACTATGACCATATTCCGATCAATAAATACTCGGCCTCGGATTTTACCCTTAATCTGCATCTGGTTCCTTGTTTGGGTCATATCACATCTATTATTTTGACCGGAGACTCATCACTTCCATATGTTTCATATCATGCCAGATTTTCTTACATATCAATGAAAAGGAGAAATAAAACCCACAAATATCCTGTTGCCAGATACAGGGAGGGCAGTCAAAGTTACTTTTCTTAATTTTGGACTGACCTTTTGGTCATCCTCTATCCCTAAATCCCTCAAAGGCCTCTGACTAATCTGTTGACAACAAAATGGGTCATGCTGCGTGAAGTTGACAAATCATTCTTCACAAAACATTTTGGAGAGCGTGAGCTGTTATAATGTGAAGACACTATGTTCCCTGTAGGACCCCGGGATGTATCCAGCAGTAAATTCCAAACCGATGTCTTCTTCCTCACCCGATTTGAACCCCCTCCCATTACATCTGTTGAGATGAAAGAAAAGTCCTAGGCATGCCAACAGGGCTGTGCTGTGAAACAACATCACAGGAGCATGCCATTGTTATCTACCTTTGCAGAGCCATGTTCGTTAAGCACAGCTGAGGACATAACAAGAGCAAAAGGTACTTATGATACAGCACAGCCATGATGGGAGGGAAGTTACTGTTGTCTTCTGAATACCTCCATAAAGCTGATAGCAATTACGCTCTCTTTCCTTTTCCAGCCTTCTGATATTGTGCGTCTTCTTTCAATGGTGGTTGCTTTTAGCGTTGCAGCTTGGATGTTTGCCTGGGATGAGACAATTGGTGCATAATGCCTCAGTGTAAAAGCAGTGCAGCCCTTGGGCAAGGCCCTTTACCAAACACTGCTTAGGTGGGAATTGGGCCTTGATTAGTCTAATCAAAGGAAAGTCGCTTTGAATAATTTTCCCCTGAGCCCATGTGGATCATCAGGCCAGTGAAGAAACTCCAGTTTCTGTAGCATGAAGCGACTAAGAGTATTGCTATTCCCCCTAGGTGGAATGTTAGTCTATTGTAGGTTACCCCCCAGCTTTTAGTCAGGTTTCCCTGACAATTTGCCAGTACCCAATCATACACCAAGGTGGAGTTAAGTGTTTTTGCCCAAGAATGCATCAAGAAAGCCATGGCAAGGACTTGAACTCAGGACCTTTCAATCACAAGTCAAGCACAGATAACCACTGCACCACCAAGTCCCCTTAATTTAGAATCACTTCATTCTTGATGTTAGATACAGCTATGCATACTTCATTCAAATACAGAAATATTGCCTAAGTTCCTTTTCACTGGTATGGAGACAACAGGTATTTGTGCACAAAAATACATCTGCCACTTTGGTGCTAAAAGTGCTATTGTCTGGAACGGGCAGTTGCGATGTGTGACTTACAACAGACTGACTGACGATTGAGAGCCTTGTAAACACCTGCTTATAGGGAGAAAAAGTAACAAGATTGAAGTTGCTAATGCTGGTGGTGATTGATCAAATATGCCTTTTGTGCACCAGTAATGTATGTTTCATAACTCTGCAGTCGATACCGACACACTAGGAGTGCTCAAGTCTAATAATTCACTGCAAAGGATTGGTCTACTCTGTATTATTTCAGATAGATACAAACACCGAAAATCTGGAACTATCTATTTATCTGCCTTTATATTTGTCTATCTGTCTATTGGTCTATCTAAGCTAGACCTAAATCGAAAATCCTTGGACCACTCCTTTGTACAGGCTTAAGGGTTGAGTTTCATTACATTTTAGTTCCAGATATTTCTAAGTAAATGCTCTTTAACCTAACATAAACCCAAATATTTCTCCTCAGAGGTACCTGCTATAACAAGAACATTCCAGCACATTGTCAGCTGCCACTGTAATTGCTACAGTAAGGTGATGGCAGTGGAAGAGACAACATTATTACATTCGTTGTATCCCTGAAAGACCACAAGGCACAAAATGCCCAACTATCTGGCTCTTAGTTCTGCTTATGACCTACCTATGATAATGTTCATGACTACATGATGAAATGTCCTCAACTTGCAGCTTTCACTGCTTCTGAAACTTCTGTTTAAGGTTGAATAAATTCATTCAGATTGAATATTTTGTCCAAAAAAGACTTATAGTTTTTCACCTGTCCGTCTGTCCATCCGTCTGTCTGTCCGCACTTTGCGATGGCTATAACT
Organism: Gymnothorax reevesii; assembly: GCA_029721435.1. Classification (NCBI taxonomy): domain Eukaryota; kingdom Metazoa; phylum Chordata; class Actinopteri; order Anguilliformes; family Muraenidae; genus Gymnothorax; species Gymnothorax reevesii. Next base: position 23,143,727 of record CM056576.1, on the reverse strand, counting down.
TTTGATCGGCTCATGAGAGGACTTTGATACTTGGCATATGCATTGCTTGTGAGAAGGCATTTCAGATGGGGTTATGACTTTTGACCTTCTGACCTTGACCTTGGAGCATTACGTTTGGCGACCAAAACTTTAACATGGGCCATAACTTTTCATTAGCTAGTAATAGGCATTTGATACCTGGCATATGTATTCCTTAGGATAAGGCCTTTCTGATGAGGTAATGAATGTTGACCTTGTGACCTTGACCTTTAACCTTTGATTGACTCATGATAGGCCTTTAATGGTTAGCATGTGCATGTTATGTACGGGGGCATCAGTGTTTCACAAACACATCTTGTTCTGATCAAAAAATGTATGTATTGTAAATGTATGTAAATGACAGGTCATACCTAGGTGCAAAAACTGCCCAAAAACAAAAATGGGCCAAATTCAAATTGGCTGAGGTTTCAAATGCTGGAAATCTGTACGCATAAAATTCAAATATCAATAATTATTGGGCAATGTTTAAAACATTGGGTTTGTAATTGGCAAATTTTAAGAATACATTACATTTTCAGAACTTATTTTCTCAAAATGGACATTTTGCGTCCTCATGGCACTGGAGTCTTACATTGTTCCCACTTTGTTCTTCACACTCTCTGTTGGCTGCATGTTTGCTGCCATGAGGCCTTATTTTCCAAAAAAAGATTAACCGTATTCAAAAGTAATTATTCCACATGGAATTTTTGTTACCTCATAGTTTGCCAAGACTTATGGGCTTTGTTTTTTCATATTCATTGGAGGAAAAAGTGACAATAGCTGCATAATGGCAATAGATCTAGGTGCATAAACTGAGATACGCTGTAAAATAAAAAGACATCAGTTATATCTCAGCTATATCATTACATGCTTCGGCGTCCAAGTATCACTGCCAAGTACTGGGTTTTATAGAAGCCATTATGTAGCTTAATGGATCTAAACCTGTCATAGTTTGAGTACTTGTTTTGAAACAGAGTGCTTAAACTCTGATAACGGTTTACAATTCCCATTACATTATGAAGGCGGTGCGGTATGCAGGTATGAAAAACTGCAATAGTTTGGTATTTGTGTTGATAGACTGTGAGCTAAGATTTTTACACTGAACCTGAAATGTAAGTAAAATATATGCCTTAAAGGATGTTCTTTTCTTCCATGATTGACAAAGGCTTGTATTGTTTATGTTTATAGGTGGTCTGATGTGTGGGCCAAGTGGTGGTCTGAGGTTCACCGACCAGTGCCCCGAGCAAGTTGAGCCAGTCTGTGTTTAAGAGCGAGAAAGCAAGAGGTTTAGCATTTAATTAAAACTGCCCATCAAAGAGGTGCAGTCTTTTAAATAAACGAAAAATGGAATTTTGCCTGTCTGGATTTGAGTCAATCAGAATGCCATCTCTGGTTATGGACTGAAACAAATCATGTGTAAAAGTCATAAGCAGCGTGATGCTCTATGTATTCACACAACAGACATCAAACGAGAGGTGTCGAGCCTGCACTAGAACCATGGTCTTCCCCATTTACTTCAGTGTTTCTAGTGTAATGGGAAAATACCTTTCCTGCAGGCCATTGTCAGTCAAGCAACTGAGGTGAGTAAATGAACATTTTACAAATTGAGTGGCTACAATTACCCACATAGCTTTCAAATGCATTATTCCATACCTGGCTAGGGGCAAGACTTAACATTCACAGATTCATTTCTCTTTTACTTGACAACCTGACATGGCTATTACTTCAGGAAAAATGTGAAGCATGCCAATGGCCCTGTCAACAGAAAAAGTCTGGTTATTTTCTACTTTGATTTTAATTAAACCATATTTGCCTACAAATTTTATGTGTTGCTAAATAAATGAAAAAAAAGAAGAAAAATAATTTAAGCCTTGGTGCCTTGGTGCATAACTGTGCCAAGGACTTGGTTTGAGTTTTTAACGTATGGAATGGATTCAGAGACAACCTGACTATGGCCATAAGCCACTGGCAATAATGAGGCGGATGTTGGAAGTTTTTCCTGTTGAATATAATAACAGTTTCAGGAAAAAAAAAATGGATTTGAGGTGGAATAGATTTTCTAGTTATGCATTTTTTTGGCAGACTATACCCTACAATAAGGTTCTGCTTTAATCCAAGCTTCCGGCAAAAGTTCCACTACTGCCTGCCTATAAGGACCAAACGTAGGCTGCAGGGAAGGTATTCTCCTGCTTCACTGAAAGGGCACTGAAGCTCTGTGTTCATTCAAGTGCCTGGATAAGAGTGCTATTCAGCCTGTACTTCCAAGACCTTCCAGCATATCAAGTTTAATATTTCCGCATTTAGAGCCAGGAAAAATACTACTGTGCAGACAAAATGTCCCTATGTACCATGTAACAATATTCACGTTTTTAGAGGCGTGAATGTGGGGTCTGTGATGCATTGGAGATGGATACAGGAAGCATGTCTGCCTCACCCCCAGTGCATGCTGGGATAGGCTCCAATGCTCCCTACAATGAACCCTGACCAGATATCAGCAAGTTAGATAGTGGACGAATGGATGTAGTTTCATTTTAGGAGCTGATTGTCAGTGATCGTCTGCAGATACATAGAGGAGTGGAAGGGCAAATGTACAACATACTGTACTGGCTATTGCTATAGCTATGAAGGACTGCATCCTGGCTGCCAATTCAATCCTCAAAGGGGCACTATCATGACATGCACATACGAGAATCTCGGTTCCAATCTTAAAATCATTCACCATCCATTTTCAAGAGACGCAATGAATTTTTCAGATCAGAGGGGATCAGATGTTATCGTTGCTGTGATGGGTGGTGAGTTTGAGACGCCAAACGCAGTGGCCAGAAATACAGGAGGACGCACAGAAGGGAGAGAGACAAACCAACAAAACAGGAGAGCAAGAATCGCGCTTCCAATGGACCAAGATGTAGTCCGAGGCAAGTAAGAAAAGCGAGCTCGACAGGACGAACAGAAAGAGGAAGGCACAGAACGATTCCCTTACTAATTAGAACTCTTCCTCAAATATGCAGCTAAACCCTAAGAGCTCTCTTACTAGAGACCTTACCGGCTAAAGAGCGAAACATAGCACTGACACTCTAGCAAGGGAATTGAGGCGGAACTAGGGCTTAAATAGAATCTGGGCGACGCCCCCAATTAATGCCAGCTAGCCCAAGAATTCGATTGAGAGCAAACCGATGTCATCCTCAGCAAAGAAAGCTCTCAAAGCCACCAAACCATGACAGTTGCAGTCCTTGCACTCGAGTTTATTTCGGCTGTTTTGTCATTTAGATTGATTATTGCTTTGTATTTTTCAGCTGTTATTTTCTACGGTGCTTGTGAACTCAAACTCCCGGAAGTTTGTTTATCATATGGAGAGCTATTTTAAACGAGACTCAGCTGGGTTAAGTTTTTATTTTTGCATAGTTTTAACGTTGTACCGCAATGGCAAGAGAGCAACACTCATTATTTTCCCTATAGATGGGCATTCCCTAATTGCCCTTTGTCCTTTTTCTCTTTGTACAGCCAGCGCTCTCACACTTTCGAGAAATATTTATTGCCTTATGTTTTCATATCTTTGTTGGTTTTAGTTTTGCAAGGAAGTGAGCAACAACAGGAAATTTTTCAGCAAAGAAAAGAACTTCACCTGAGTTGTCTCCTCTGGAATTGTCTTCTCATTCGTCGCCCTTAGATCAAAGTAAATCTTTATGGTTGTCTCATTATTATTATAGTCAGCAAAAGCTGAACACCACAAGTCAAGAGAATGAATGTAAGTGCATGATATCAGCAGAAATCTTCAATCTATTACCAGAAATTTATCTGCATGTGATGCCAAGAGATATTCCTAAGCACCAAATGTAATCAGCGCAAATGTTGGCAGAATTTTATATACCCTTGAAAATACCAGGAGTAAACTGAAATAATACCCACAGGCAATGGCATAAATTTAATAGTAAGTCATAATGCTGACACACTCTCATTTTCTCTGGCATCGTAAATCACAGTTACCAATAAGCACCTTTCATCCTCTGCGGCTCTGTAGAATTTCACCAATAATATTTGGTAACAGCTAAAGTTTATCAGTCAAGACGAGAATGGCAGCGATGCATTTCCAAAGCAGCAGGTTCAAGTGATAAATGGCATTGCAGAATGATGTTGACCAGCTCCTGTTCAACACTGGGGTGAGTTGTCACATGAAAGAAACAAGATTTATTTTACCTCACTTCTCAATGATTATTCACATTTTTTGAAACCTTTTTAAATCACTGTAACTGTCATCGCTATTTTTTGCATAGTACCATCTAATGTAATAAATGTTATAATTTTTTTTAATAGAAATATCATTTCAATGTTTATTATCTCGAACGCATGCACACACCCACGTACAAAGACATTAAAATGGGTTTACTCATTCACTTGAAGACAACAACACATAAAAAAGCTGCCACCTTCAGGCTATTCCCATTTGGCTCTCTAATGTTAGCGCTCAGGAAAAATCATCACTTTGTAACTTAATTGATTTGTAGTTGGATGTACTTTTGCATCAAAATTGAAGAGATATGCGATGACATGCATTTTTCTTTTGGGGAAAATTGTATTTTTTCAATGATCTGCTGTCACTTGAATACCAAAGATCTGGTCAAATCAACGATTGCGGGCTACATATGGCCCCTACGGACTTGTGGTGTACTCCAGGGACTTGGCAGTGGCAGTTTACACAAGTCATTTTAGACGCTGCAAAAAACGAAAGATGAAAATACTAGGTAAGAGGAATTTACTGAAAACACTTATTTCTATCATCATTTTTCTTTGTGAGACAAAACATTTGTCCTTGATTTGAGGTAATTTTGATTAGCTTGCCAACGGAATAAGAAAATTTTCACTTGTCAAGCAAATAATAACTTAAAATAAATTACTATTTGCTTGATCAGTGAAAATTGACTTATTCTATTGGCAAGCTAGTCAAAATTACTGCAAATCAAGGACAATTGTTTTGTCTTACTAAGAAAAATGGTGATAGAAATAAGTGTTTTAAGTCTTAAAATAAGTAAATTCATCTTACTTAGTATTTTTAGTGTTAATGCAATGAATGAGCACTTGGGGTACAATGTGAGTGAAATGCGGGCTGTATGCTCTTTGTAAGACTTGATGTAAAACTGGATATTTTGCTCAGCAAGCAGAAATTCCTTTATTGTGTGGTATTCTCTCTCGCAGTTGTTAAAAACACTTTCCAATTGCCCTCTAACTTTTCGCTTTCAACCAAAACAATAAGCAGGTCATCAACAGCAGAAGACCTTTTTAAGCTGGTATTTAGCTGAACTGGATTAAATCAAAAGCAGAATAACGATGGCTCTTTATGCTTCGGGTTGAGGACTACTGTCCTATTGAGTAGGGGAGACCAGGGAGAAGTGGACCACTTTTCTACTGATCATCATTACTATGTAGGAATGAACCAAAGGAGATCCACAGTGTAGGCGACAATTAGCAATCCCTTACCCCAACAGCATGGAATACAGGCACAGTCCGAGAACGAATTACCATCACCTTCAGTCATCTTTTTTTTTTTGATGAAAAAATGGTTCACTTCTTCCTAATGGGAGAAGTGGGAGAAGTGAGCCAGCTGTCTGGGAGAAGTAGGCCGGCCTTGCCGAATGCTCTGGGAGAAGTGGGCCACCCCTCCTGAAAGAAATAATATTATATGCGGGGGTAGGTGACAGCTAATTGAACAAGACTAACGTATCCCTTAGATGCCCCCCATCCCTTGCACAACAGTAAAGCTCTATTATTAGACTTTCCCTGTAGCTGGCACACAAAGTAGCACCCATAATATAGGAAAATGTGAAATGTCAAGATCCATCCATCCAGGAGTGACATTATTGTGATACACGGAATGACTTTCCCTGTAGGCAGCACACAAAGTAGCACCCGATGGTGACTGGAGCGCCAAAAAGTTTCATAAGTTCAGAGACCTTGAATAGGAACATGTAAAAGGTCAAAGTCAAAGTAATCCTGTCAAATCACGGACATACATGTACCCCCTTTCGATCCCAGTCGGTATTGTCATGATACACTAGATGACTTTCCCTGTAGGCGGCACACAAAGGGGTACGGTAGGCCTACCTGTGGGGTGCAGACAGATGGACGTACGGACAGAGAACATGATCGATTCCAGTATACTGTTTGGGGGCCGGGTGGAAGAAATCCGGGTGTGAGAAGTGAGTCACGTGGCTCACTTCTCCCATGACAAGTGTGGTCCACTTCTCCCTGATGTTCATAGTTCATACTTTTGGCCACCAGTGTTTTCAGTGTCAAACCTCCAGGCTGGATGTATGCTATAATAAACTAAACTCCCAGAGAACTTACATGAAACATTTATTCTGTTGTGATCTATGTCATGTTAGGACAAGAGGCTAAAAGAATTCAGATTCAAAAATTTACTTTTGAAGTCATAAAATGACAATTTGTGACGTACCTTGCACTGTGCCTACTTCCCGCTCATACTCAGGATAGCTGTTTGGGAATACCCGCGCTGCATCACGTGACCACAGTAATGTATTCATTCTCCTCGCAGTAATTTTAGAACTTGGCATAGGTGGCCCAATCCTCCCCCCGGCCCACTTTTCCCCAGTCTCCCTTACATATAGTACGTGCTGTCCAGTTAAGTTAAATGAAAGGTGTAATGGCAAACCATTCATGAAACTTATTTTTATCGAAGCAGAGTATGACTGCACTTTTGCAGAGAAAGTACTTTTATTTTAAATTACATAAAAGACAATAATGGTGTAAAATATAAATTGCTAAAAATGGAGCTATTAAAAGTTCCAGTTTCCAGTTTGCAGAAGTGTTCATTCATGACCGTCAAAGTGAACTATTATTGCATTTTTGTATTGAGTTTGGAACATTTAGCAGCATTCCATAAGTTAACAGAAATGCCCAAACATTGGTGTGAAGTATTGTATTATTAAAAGTCAGTTGATATCTTCAGTATAATGGAACTGTTAGCTCTTTCTGTACTTATAGTTAGTGGTCAAAACCCTTATGTGCCTTTTATGTTTCTTCCTATTCAGCAACGTGTGACAATTAGAACTATGTCCCCTATGATTGGTTCATGTCTTGCGTGTTTGCCACTCATTTTATTGTTATTCTCTAATGACCATGCCATAGTTATCTAAGCCCTCAGCTGTGTGTTGCAAGTTTCTGGATTGTAATTTGCCTTTTTGTGCTTAGAGCCAGTAAGTAGAATTTCTTTGTCTTTATTAAATATAACATGCACTTAACTCATTCTCTATGGCAAGCCGCCTCCAACGTAAAATTAGTAGTATTTACGTTTTAGTTGTCATCAAATTATTGCATATCTTCCATTTTCATTTCACCAAAAAAAAAAAAAAATCAGCTGGGAAATCAATCTGGCATTTTTAAAGCCGCATGCATTTATGAATCAGCAGCATTTACCAGATTCTTCTGAAACAAAACTGACTTTTTCTGCTTTGTGGTGTCCTGAAAACCAGAATAGGAATGTGTTCTAAGAAGTACCAGTCCTACAGATCATTTTCTAATTATGAGAGAGACATTAAAGAGAGGCCAAAGGCTTGTTAAATGAAAACATTGCCCTGTTGTGATGGCTTGTTTCTTTTATGCAATTGGTTGTTTTGACTGCCGTCTTAAGGTTTTGCACATCAGGGTTTAACCAGAGCAAACAGGATCCCGGAAATTTCCACCAAAAACCATACCCCCCTCTCTTTTTTCCTAAGAAATGTAACAATGAGAAAATGGGAAAAATATGTTTTGGGAAAACAGCCTGCAAGAGCTGGTACCTTTGCCATAAAAACAAGCCCAGTTTCCAGGGATTCCTGGGACAATATGTGTCACTTCCTGGGTAAAAAAGGCAAAATTATTCTCGAGGAAAGTTATCATCACAACTGCGCCGTTCCAAAGGACATCTGGTATCCTTTTAATTTAATGTGATCGCAGATGAAACATTGCTTACAAAATGTAAATACATATTAAGGTCTGGAATCTTCCTTATAGCCATACCTGTGGATTAGGATACCATCAGCCTGACGTGATGTCTGAATAGTCGCATGGCATTCAGCTTTGTGCTTTTTGATCAACAATTGGGTGGAAATTGCTTTTACCTATTGAGTCTTGAAAACACTACTTGATAACTTAAAGCACAATTGGTCAGAGAAAAAGAAACTGGCAATGCCAGGCTACCATCTTCAGCCATGATATTTGAGGCAATTCTTCTTCACTTTATTGACCAGTCAAACATATGACAAGAAGACAACTCAAATACAGACACTCAACATGATGTGAATACGCAGTATGTCTACCCTTAAGCCATCCGCAGTCTAATCATGTTTCAACAAAATTGCCCTCAGTGGCGGTCCATGCTACAACGTATATAGTTTTATGGGTTGATTTTCTTCCAGATGTATGGTACCCCTCTGTTAATATATTTTAACAAATCAACTAAAAAAATTCAATTATGTAACAACAATTCCTCAATTTTTAAAGTGTTTATTAACCATATTTGTGGTTAAAGTAAAGACTTCAGCGAGTGTATGTATAATGTTTCTCTACCAGTAGGTCCATGATGACGGAAATGTCTTTTGACTGGTAGCAGGGCCCATCTTCATACAGATGCATGAGGTTGAATTTTCCACTTGAGCATACCAGCAATGGCTTTCCCCATGCCATCACAAAGTCTTGCCATAATGTTGTTGTTATCATTATTGAGTAGTGTGGACTTTTATCGACCCTGCACTGGCATGAAATACAATACTTAGGTCTGCATAGAAGAGAAGAAGTTGAAAAAAGTCTTCAAGCAAAAAGTTGAAATCAGCACTTGATTACTACTGCCTTTACTTTTATCGTGAACAAACACATGAGGTTACTTACCTGTTCCTTGGTCTGTCAAAAGCAACTGCAATGCTCAATGATGCACAGCTACACAGTTTGCTGTATTTTAATATCGTGTACGGTACTAGGGGTTAAATTGTATTGGCCTGTTTAAGAGCATGGACAGTTTATTGTGGGGTGGTTGGGGTCAAAAGGTGAAGCGCCACTGTTCTAGTAAACTAGATTAACAGCCCCAGTAGCTCAGAGGACGGATTATTTTCCGGAACTGTCTAAAAGCACTGGGCCTTCCAGCAGCTTTTTGCTCTGCGTCCCACTTTTATTTTTTTCCTGTGTTGTGTTCCGAGACACTTCGCAACCAGACAGGCATTTCCGTATTGTGGCCTGCATCATTATACCGTGCCCATCTTGAGGGAAAAAATATTACATTGTGAAAGAGGACAATAATAATAAAATACAAGCAGGTATGTGCATGGAATATGCATTTTTCAAATCAGTTTCATATAATTCATTAAATATGTTTTCACTTGCTCTGATATTTTCCATCTGTTTCTTGCTTTTCAGGATATAGATGAAATAACCATAATCTCTTAGTCTCACAGAAGTGATATTTCAACAGCAGTTTAAATCAGCATTAAAGTGGAAATTGGTTTGTTCTGTCGACAGTTTGCAAAAGTTGAATTGAATTGCTTGCTTGCCAAATAGTTCACTGTTAACTTTATTCAACACAATTCAACCTATTTTGGCATTTAGTGGGCTCTGAAATTACTGGCACCCCTGACTTTTAATTCACAAACAATACTATAAAAAAGATCAAAAATATAAATATATACTTATTGAGAATCTCTATAAATATACAGGTATAGGGTATAATAAAGTGTAGTGAATATGCTGTATAAATTCCAGCAGGTGAGAAATACTGTAAAATATTAATGTTCCAATGGAACCAATCACAAAAATTTCCTGATTTAATTAAAAATCAATTTGCTCCAAATCAAGGTTTCAAGTTATTGGAGCCCTGGATGATTATTGTAAACAATGTACCATAATTAAACCGGATTTTAAATTCCACTTATTTTAGTTTTGTCTAAGTATTAAGGAACTATAGTAAGCCATTACATCACTTACTGTTTCACTGGGATGTAAAAATGAGGTAACACACATGCAATATCCCTTTGTCATCTAACATCATGAAGAAAATGAAACAACTGTCACTTCAGACGATGCAGGCGGTCATAGACCTTCATAAATCTACTAATGACTACAAGAAGATTCACAAACGACTGAATATTCCTCTAAGTACGCTCAGGGCAATTATTTAAAAATTCCCAAGATATGGAACTGTTGAAAACCTGAAGAGTAGAGGACACAACTGCATTTTACCCAGGAATACTGAAGAGGATGGTGAGAGAAGCAACAAAATCCCAAAGAATCACTGTGAAGAAATTACAGGCCTTGGTGGCATCTTGCAGTCATCAGGTTTCAAAAAGCACCATCAGGTGCCGCCCCCACAACCACAGGCTCTTTGGAAGGGTTGCCAGAAGAAATTACTTTAAACAATTTAAACAACCATAAAGTGCAGGTTAGATTAGCTGATGTGCCAAGAAGGAAGCGAGGAAATTTCAGAGCAGTTTACCTTTTGTAAAGCATAGGCCTACTTCTGAGTAAAATATTGAACTGAACAAAATTTAGACTATTATTTAGTTGCCCATAGATTGCATTAATAAAAGCCTGTCTTTAATTGCCAATGGATTATTATAATAATTGGAAAATTTGTTAATGAAGGAATCTGATTGAGAACAAGTCAGGACAGATAATTATTGTAAAGTGATGTTCTGTGCGCACCCAATTTTCAGTCCTTGCTTCACCACTAGTTGCTGCTTTGTTGGTTAATAAGATAGATCCACGGTGCAGTAATGTGCATGAGATAGTGCCAAATTGAAGGTCATGAGCAAACTTCTGCCATGTAAGTATCTACTGATCTACTGCCATGTAAGTACGTTGACAGTTAACTGTCACTGGCGGGTGCAACGACTTCAACTACTATGTGTAGTTTTACATTAATTTACGCAAGTCAAACTCTGGAACTTTACTGCATAGTGGATCTGCCCTGTAACACAGAATTCTTTCAGGGTGTCATGTCAAGTTAGTTCCACGGGCTTCCAAACAAATAAACCAAAATATGATGCCCAGTATACAATAGATACCCTTGGTTCAACAAATATATAAATTTTATAATTACTTGCTTTGTTTACTTTTACATACAATTGACAACTATTGTACTGCATTATTTGTACACAGATAATGAATAAAAACTAAAAATATGACTCCAATGTAAATATTAATAGGTAGGGATCAAAGCATCATTTGCTCCTAGACAGCAAGTTATGGAGGTGTTAAGTATGGAAATATTTGTGTTATGAGATTTTATTTCTTTGTTTGGTTAATGTAATTTTGTTTTTCCTCGCAGCATTTTAAACTTTCTAAGTTATCAGCAAAACTTCACATTGAAAGAAAACAAGCGTATAAATAAATAAGGCCTTAAAATAATGCCACTGAACCTTGAGGAACTTTGAAGTCATTTGAATTCTTGGTTCAGGAAATACAGTGTGTTTTCTCACAAAGCAACCAAAATACACATTCACAAAATGCTATGGCACTGATTCCTGCTGTTGGTTCAGTAGGCCCCTAAACAAGAGCAGAAGCAATATTTACACCACTGGTCACACTTCGCTCACTTTCCTCTCAAACTTTCTGCCACAAAAACAGGTGCTGTTAGCAGACCTGGAGAAGCCATCAGTCTGAGCAACGAATCACAATCCTGCGGCTCAGTTTGTTGTGATTGAGGTACGTCTTGTGTGTGTCTCCCCTCTCAGCTGAATCTTATCATCTGCTAATTTCCTAATGAGAAAATGATGGATATTTAAGCCTTCAAGTACATGTGCTTGCTGCTGGATTGTAAAGTCACATTCGCACTGAAATCCTAGTCATATGTATGTTAGCAAAACTTTGTCTTTGTCTCATGCAACCAGTATTTTAGTGACAGCCAAAGTCACTTTGAAACCTTTATTGCCATTAGTTAATTTGAACAAGCTTCCAATACTTTTCAGGGTCCAGGACTGGGGCCTTGTTCAAGTTAACTTAATTCAATTGAGGTCTTCAACTCCGGTTTTCAAGAACAAGCTTCCAATCCTAATCAAGGTCCATGACTGGGATCTCGTTTTTGTTAACCCCGTCATGTTTACTCTCTTTATCAGGTTTGTCAGGAACAAGCTTCAGACCCCGATCTACGTCTGAGACTGGGACCAAATTCCTCTCAACCAACAACCCTCTTTTTCGTGGGCAGTCTAGTGCTGACAAATGCTTCAACATCTGGCAGCACACCGGAAGCCACTGGCGGGCGACAGCAGCCAAGCATCGGCTCTTACACCTGTGCTGACCTGTTCCTCATTCTCTCTGGGGTTCTGTCCCCATCATAATCGTACTGCTGCCAATAAATTACCATCTGTATTGCAAGTCTGTCTCTGCACTTGATTCCTGACCTGGACCATAGCAGTAGCAGTTTTTGGGTAGCATTTAGTCAATCTTTTCCTGGTTCTTGGCCAGAAGGGTGGGCTTGTACAAACTGTCATAGCGGTGTCTGTGCTTATAGCATTTATGTTGAAGAGTCAATACTCATTCCAGGTGCAAAACACGTGTAGACTACCATGGATGCAATTCAAATTTAATAAACATCAGTCATTTGAGAAACCACTGATCTTGTCAGTCAGAAGTGAATAATGGCGTTACACTAGAATAGTTCACAGATCAGAACCATTATGTGGTTCTCTTATATTCACTTTGGCAGCAGCATGGATGATGTGCAGATGTGATGTGGGTCATGGTTAAAAACATGTAGTCCTGTTTTTTCAAAGTTACATTTATGTACCTCAGTCCTCCTTTATGAGTATAGCAATACAAGGTTTCCCTGGAAAGATTTGTTTCTGGCTGAGGTCATGTTTAGGTGATATCTTGCTGAATCTATAGACCACTTCTAAAGAGCAAAAGTGGCCAAACCTGTTCATTGAAAGTCCTGTGGCATTTCACTTTAATGGTAACAAAACTCACCTCAATCTAAAGCTAGAGAGCTTGTTGTCTACTAATTTGCAAAGTAAGGTCAAATTTTGGCTGAAAAGAGAACTAACAGGAAAATATTCAGAAATGATGTTGGCTACAAATGTAATAAAGTGTATCTTGAGATTACAGGAGATAAGGGAGTCAAATTCTCTCTCAACACCACTTTGCAATGTTTACGTGACCGTTTGTATGATGCTCTGCTGAGTGAATGGACAATGGATAACATAGAACCCAGATTGTATAGCAACCTGATGTCTTCTCTTCAAAGAGTGAGTGAGCTGGAGTTTTGAATCAGAAATGCTCCAGGTCAGGGTGGGGGGGGGGGTTTAATAATTTACATCTGCTATTACAACATCTAACTAGACAGTCGGTCACTTCAACAAAAATAAAAAATATTTCTTTGCGGGCTTTTAATCTTCATCACTACTCAAAAGAAAAACTACTTGTCCTCTGTGCGATGGGTCACATTTCTTCAGAAGTTCCACACTTCATTCAGGAGACACCAGAGTGACGCACCACTCTGTCTCTACAGAGCCATAAACCTCTGGTCAGGGCCACCCAGTGCAGTCCATCAAATCTGTCACCTCACAGCAAGCTGTTCTTGTACAACACAAAGCTTTCAATAATTACGATTTGCTCAGGCCAATATATTTCCTATTCATAACAAAAAGGATTGAAATCAAACACTATCTATTTGTGGAGATAGAGGTTACTGACTGTCAAAAATGAACACTGCTAATAGTCCTCATTACTATTTTAAATAGACCCTTCAATTATCACATTATTACTATTAAAATGGCTCCTCTGGTACTTAGAATAATTCTGAGGTTTTCATCCAGTTCCCCATCATGTACTCAATGATACACCTCCGCTTTTGGCCAGCCCAGCTTATTTTCTTCCAAGTAAATCATGGAAAGAAACTGAAAGCCAAACTGATGAATTTAACAGAGGAGGTTCTGTCTGACCTCTGAGAAAAATCCTTTTTCTGTGTTATTTTTTAAATATAGGCCAGAATTTTAGTAGTTGACTGGTTTTGTCTGTTTAAAAAATTTTTATTAATTGTCAGTTTCTGAAATTGTTTCATTAAGAATGAAAATATTTCAACATATGGAAAATTTTTGGCACTTGGAACTATGTACTGATGTGTTTTGAAAACAGTATAAATTATACTTGGGAAATATAAACAGTGTTAATTCGTAAGAATTTTCAAGAAGCAAAGGGCATCAATAAAGGCTTCCTATGCAAAGTGACTGAGAGTGTGTGCACATGCGCTTGTGTACATTTGTGTGTGTGTGTGTGTGTGTGCGTGCGTGCGTGTGTGTGTGTGTGTGTGTGTGTGTGCGTGCGTGCGTGTGTGTGTGTGTGTGTGTGTGTGTGTGTGTGCGCGCGTGTGTGCGCGTGTGTGTGGGTTTACTTTTTTCCAAAGCCGATAATAAAAGTTTCTGGCCACATTTTATGTACAATTTGTTGCTCAGTCTCACAGTAAAAACCCTGAGTGGTTAATTGTATGCATGTATTACATTGCAACCTTTGGCTCAGAGGTTTATTTAAACATTTTTTAGGGCTGGTTGGTTTCATTCTTGTTTAAAACATCTGTTAGCCTGGGCTAGTCCTGTGAAGTGGTCAGGTTTTTTTATCAAAACTTTTCAAACATGTACATATGTCATACTACTAAGCAAAGAAACTGTGAGAGAGAGAGAGAGAGAGAGAGTGTGTGTGTGTGTGTGTGTGTGTGTGTTCTTTGCATGTCTCACCAGCCATTCATCCAATTATCTTTTAACTTTGTGGGTGTATTGCTGAGGACCTCAGGAACTGCAGCATCAAGTCTGAAGTTAATTGGCGCAGCAATTCTTAAGAAATTGAGAAAGCGGCAAGTACCAATACGACTCAAACAGTCATTTACCAGAAACTGCGCTATACTGTGCAAGCAACAATTTTATGGACCTACTCTAGTGTTTCAAGCTTCAAAAGTTTTGAAGTTGCGTTCAAATCAGATGCATAAGGAACATAACATTTGACAGGCGGAGAGCAAACAAGGCCACTGATATATTGTCTAAAATAACGTATTGGTCCAATATTTGACATTTACTGCTCTATCTACTCATCCTGCAGACTGTTTCTTCCTGCATGCTGCTTCCACAGACTGTATAAAAAGATGGACGCAGCACTGTAGTCTGAAAAAAGAAGCCCATGCGGAAGTACCATAAAAATGGCATTCTATTTAATGGCCAGCAGATGGCAATGTCGGTGGTTGCAGAAAGAAGTTCAATGCTATAGAAGTCTATGAGAAAATGACCCTTCTTTCTCACCTGATTTTTCATTTAAATAATAATTGTTCACATTATCTTATGGTTGCTCTAGCAAGTTTCAAGTCTCCTTTGATATATAATGATGTTCTTTTTTGTAAATCATGGTCCCAAGTAGACTAGAATAAAAGATAAAGCCTGAATATGCTTTAGAGGCGTGGCTATCCTCTGGGCCTCATCCGATACGGTCGGATCCACCTCTCACGTCCCTCTCCGGATCTTGATTCTTGCTCTCGTCCAATAGAAATCACAACCGGTTTCAAAATGACAACATGGCTCAATTCAAATTGCCAAAATGGAGGCTTCCTTTATGGTATGCTGAAACTAATCGGTGACGTCATGGTAGCATAATCCATGTTTTTATACTTCATGCTTATGTGGTCTCTCCAATCCCAAAATTTGATAATAACATTGTCGCAAAATTTGATATGAAATATAGCATATCAAACCACCAAACTCATCATTCATGCAAATAATTACACTTCAGAAGTACTGTACTACTTAAACCTGGAACACGGGGAGGGGGCCAAGCACAGAGAAATGTTGGTTCCTCAGCACTTCTTTGGCACAGGTTGAGGCAGCACCAATGCCACACAAAGAACTTAAAAAGCCCCTGTATGGTTATTTATAGGTTCTCTACAGTGCTTTACCAGGTAAACTAAACTAATTGTAAGAACCAGTAAAGAACCTTTTTTGCATCTGTATTGTTTTTTTAGAGTTTCTCTTGCTGATTCTTCAGCTTAGTTTAGTTTACTAGGAATGAAACACTGCCTTAACATAGGTCACAATCTGAAATATTTCAGTGCCAATGCTTAGGACATGATAACCTGTCTGTCATCTCTGCGGACCTGTACAAACTCCAAAGCCGTTATTCCAGCATATTCCATTACTGTTTAGCACCATTTTCATATAGTGCAAAATGGCACCTCAAACGGTTCTATATGGAACCATTTGACAAAGATGCAATACAGCACTTTTTTAAGAGGTGTGCCGTATAGCACCAAAACGGGCTCTCCTATGATTATGAGCCAAAAAACTACTTTTGGATTCTGTTTCATATCAATTTTCTTTAAAGTGCATTTTTCAATCTCCCCATAGAGATTCTAAATTAAAACCATAATCATAAAAAAATAACAATTGATGCAAATGCCCTGTTGAAAAGTCACTGCATTCATTTATTGAGAAGTATAAAATGGCCAATTACTTCAGCAAAGGCCAAGTTAAAAGTCGCTCAGGTCATCAAATTCCTCCACTGTCTCTGATTAAGACCAGTAGACATGTGTGGAAAGGACAAATAAATAAATCTTTTTTGCAGTAGGAGGGAAGAATTACCGAGAAAGAATTCAAGACACCAAGGGAGCTGAGGCTGATGTCACAAAAACGGGAACCAAACGTGTTCAAAGCCCGCTATTGAAAAAGGGGCTCGATTAGGTGCTCAACAGCAAGGACAGTCAATAGAAGAACGTACCTTACCAGAAAAATTCCCAGAATGGGACCAGTCTATTAAAAAGCTAGCTGGAGCACACAGAGCTCAGGACAGAATTCACTTTAATAGAACAGGGAGAGACTGACGTTTCGACATCTCACGACATCTTCCTCAGAGTCAAATGAAAGTATACAACGTATGCACCCTGTGGTATAAATACCCTCCCATTCATTACCCATGACACAATTGAAGTCCGCATAAACACAAAATGACAGAGTGATAGGGAAAGTATTATACCAATTATTATATTATTATACCGTGTAGCCATCAGATACAGGCAGCCCCGCTACAAAATCTAACGCAACATGCGTCCAGGGGCGCCTGGGAACGGGCAAAGGTCGCTATATACCAGAAGGAGAAAGATGGGAAGCTTTGTTCCTGGAGCAGACGCCACTGGCAGCAACAAACTCCCGAATGTCCCTCATCATACCCGGGCATCAAAAACATTAGTCTAGGAACTGCTTGGTCCGATGGGCCCCCGGGTGCCCCGCCAAGCGGGAAGAGTGTACCCACTGGAGGACCTGTGGCCTAACTCTAGGCGGGACAAGCAAACAGCCAGGAGGCCCCCCCCCCAGGCCCGGGATCAGTCTTCAACGCCTCCTGAACCACCGCCTCAACCTCCCATTGAATGGGTGCCACAATCTGTGCAGTAAGAATAACTGGCTCCGGGGTAGGATCGCAATCAGAGCGATCATAAATTCGTGACAGGGCGTCAGGCTTAATGTTTTTAGAGCCCGGGCGATAGGTCAGCGTGAAATCAAAGTGGTTAAAAAATAATGACCACCGTGCCTGCCGGGAATTATGCCGCTTGGTTTGCTGAATATATTGGAGGTTTTTATGGTCGGTCCATTCCACAAAAGGGTGTTCAGCTCCCTCCAACCAGTGGCGCCACTCCTCGAGCGCCAGCTTGACCGCTAATAACTCCCGGTCACCAATACTATAATTGCGTTCCGCAGCGGACAAAGACAGGGAGAAGTATGTGCATGGGTGAAGCTTATTATCCCAACGAGAGCGGTGAGACAAAATAGCATCCACGCCCTCCTCCGAAGCATCTACCTTCACAACAAATGGGTGGGAGGGATCGGGCAAAACCAAAATAGGCTCCGAACTAAAGCATCTCTTTAATTCCTGAAAGGCAGCTTCAGCTGCAGGAGACCAAAAAAACGCTGAGGAGGGATTCTTCTTTGTGAGCGCAATAATGGGGGCAGCAACCATGCTAAAATTAAGGATAAACCTCCTGTAAAAGTTTGCAAAGCCCAGAAAGCGTTGAACCTCCTTATCACTCTGAGGTGCAGGCTAATTCTTGACTGCAGCCACCTTGTCCGAGTCCATACGCACCGACGCCTTAGAAACAATAAAGCCCAAGAACGAGGCAGTTTGGGCATGAAAAACACATTTTTCGGCTTTAACAAAAAGGTTGGCATTGAGGAGGGCCTCAAGCACATGTCTGATGTGTTGTTTATGCTCTGAGAGTGTTGAAGAAAAAATCAAAATGTTGTCAAGATAAACAAAGACAAATTTCTCCAACATCTCTCGTCATTGATGAATGCCTGAAACACCGAGGGGGCGTTAACCAGCCCGAACGGTAAGACCAAATATTCGTAGTACCCGTCATGAGTGTTAAAAGCTGTTTTCCATTCGTCCCCCTCCCGAATGCAAATCAAATTATAAGCATTACAATGATCTAGCTCCGTAAAAGATGACGCCTCCTGCAGACGTTCAAACGTGGAATTCATTAACGGAAAGGGGTATCGGTTTTTAATGGTGATTTTATTCAAACCCCTATCATCAATACATGGTCTCAGACCGCCATCCTTTTTCCCCACAAAAAATAAATCCGGCACGGTACGTGGACTGCCAAATAAAACCATTGGCGAGAGCCTCCTGAATATTTTCTCACATGGCCTTACGCTCCGGTCCTGACAGCGAATATAGCGAACCCCTAGGCTGAGTTGTGCCAGGACAGAGATTGATCTCGCAGTCATTAGGACAATGAGGAGGTAACGTCGATGCTCGTTGCTCAGTAAACACTTCGGCAAGATCAGCATAATCCCTGGGAACATTAGATGGCAAGTCAAAGTTCAGGGTGGCCCCAAATTCCTCACCATGCTCAGAATCTAATGTCTCCGTGACTGATTCAGAATCGCCAAAATCCTCTAAAAGGTAATCATCCTCTGGCTGTCGCCAGTCAAACTGAGGATCCTATTCCAATCCCTCCTCTGCCCCTTTTTCTAGTCTAGGAGGGTACGGTGGAATAACCTCCTCACACTCACTCTAGCCATCAGCCTGCCCCGTAGCTTGATGTTGGGGGAAAACAAGTTTCATTATCTCTACAATGAGAGCTGCAATTGGTGCCCCAGCGGACGATAGGATTGTTCTTTTCCCCCCAGCTGATGCAAGGTCTGTGATCTCGCAACCAAGAATGCCCTAAAACAGTGGGAAAAGCAGCGGAACTGATAATAAAAAACCGAACCTCTTCCGAGTGGCCACCAAATGAAATGAACATATTTAGTGGTTCAGACACTTCGGTAATAACTCCTGATCCAAGCGGGCGACAGTCCAAAGTTCTGACAGAGCGTGACGGTGGAAGCCTAACAGTGGGAACAAAGTGCTTCCTAGCCCACTTAATATCCATGATACAATCAACTGCGCCCCAGTCTACGAACGCTTCAGTAATAAATTTCTTGCACCCCACAGTCAGTTCAAGATGGATTAGTGTTCGGAAGGGAAATTGTGTCTGCCCCTCTATCGCTCCCCACATCGCTAGAGAGGTTTTCCGTTTTCCCTGACGCTTTGGACAACGTGGACGGGTATGACCCGGCTTGTTACAATTAAAGTAGATTATTCTTCTGCTAGAAGGTTTATTAGTCCGACTGTCCAACGAACTATCAATTTGCATGGGCTCAACTGGGGTACAACTTTCAGTATGTGAAATAGGAGCCGCAAACTCGCCACTAGCAACTTTAGGCCCATTGTCAGCTAGCGGCAAGCTGTTTAGCTTCTCCCTGTTGCGTTCGAATATTTGGTTGTCAATTTGCACAGCCGTTCGAACTAAAGAGTCTAAAGTCAAACAGGGTTCTAAAGTAGCCAACGCGTCCTTTATCTCCTCAGTAAGGGCATGACTGAATACGGTCATAAGAGGAGCCTCCGGCCAGCCTGCCTCTGTGGCGAGAGAGCGAAAAGCAATAGAAAACTCAGCTGTACTTTCTTTGCCCCATTTCAGGTGCATTAAACGCGTAGCTGCGTCCTGACCACAAATGTTTTGATCAAATGCAAATGGAATTTCTCTAACAAGAGCCTCCACAGCATCTACGACCGGTGAATAAGATCTGATTAATGGGCCAACCCAAGTGAGTGCTGTGCCAGCCAACAGGGATAATATAAACGCTACCAGAGAATCCTCATTAACAAATCGTGACGGCCTTAAAAAAAATATTTCACACTGGGCGATGAAATACTTACATTTTACGGCCTCGCCACTATATCTTTGGGGCAACTGTAGCTTAGGTCCTTGGGGAAGATGTATGGGCGATGCTTGTGCAACTCTTTGTGATACTTGTGTAGACTGGGATCTAACGCTCTTGGTCAAGCTTAACAGAATGCTCTGCTGCTTCTGAAGCGAATTCTCATGAAGGCGGAGTCTCTCTGCAAAACCAGCCTGTTGAGTGCCCAGGCTGGAAAGCCCTTCTTCGAAACCAGACAGCATATCTTGCTGGTTGGTAACAGCCCTTTTAATGTCGGCCACCGCTGATGTCTCCATGTTGGCTAGAGTGTACTGTGATGTCTGTTGTATATTAGATACCAAAAGCAGCGGCCAGAATTAAAAGGCAAAAACAGCTGCGAATGGGGAGACTCAAACAGGATAAAAATGCGAGACTCGCACTACCAATGGACCTGGCAGTCATCTGAGGTATAAAGCAAGCAAACTCAAAGGTACAAAAAGAAAAGGGAAAAATAAAACAAAGATTCCCTTTCTCACTACCATGAAACCTCAAATATGCAACTAAAGTCCCTAACAATTCTCTGTCTCAAGACCTTACCGGCTAAAGCGCAAATGTAACACTGACTCTCTAGCAAGGGCAGCGAGGTGGAACTTGGGCTTAAATAGAGTCCGGGCTACGTCCCCAATTGATGCCAGCTGGCCCAGGAATCCAATTGGGAGCCAAACGATATCGTCCCGGACGAGAGCAGCAAAAAAAGCTCTCAACGCCTCCAAAGCATGGCACAAGGTCCTTGGCCTTTCTCGAGCTCCCCAGGCTCAGAATCACATTCTTGTTATTGCCTTCCAAGTATGTTCCTCTTTCCAGTTTATTAGGAACAAGCTCCCAATCCTTCTACATTTATCAGGATTGGAACTGCATTCCTCATGAGCTACTTCATCCTGCCCTGGGACAGTTTAGCTCTGGCAAAGTGTACACTCCATCGGGGAGTCATCACGGGCAGCCGGAGATTGGCAATGCCTACTGTGCTTCGCCCACAGCATCTGAACTGAAATGAGCTTTCCTCTCCTAGGTACTCTCTCACTGCTAGCATATTACAATCAAACAACTCTACTATTAGATTTAACTCTGCATCGGCACTTGATTCCTGGGCTGTATCATAACACCTTCATTATCTGCCATTGGATAATCTGCCATTAATACAAAGTCAATTTGTAAAGGTATTACTGCATACCGCTTCTAAGTTGTACATAAAAATTGTTTAAAGCATGCCACTGTGATGGCTGGTGAGTTTGAGATGCCAAACATAGTGGCCAGAATAAAAGGGGAAAACAGCAGAAGTGAGAGAGACACAAATAAAAAGAGAGGGAGAGACTCACGGATCAAACAGACCTAGATGTCGTCCGGGGAAGGAAGCAAAGCGAGCTCGAAAAGGACGAAAAGAAAAGGGGAACAAAATAGAAAGATTCCCTTGCTAACTAAAACTTGTGCTCAAATATGCAGCTAGATCCTTAACAACTCTCTTCCTAGGGACCTTTACCGGCTAAAGTGCGAACATAACACTGACACTCCAGCAAGGGAATTGAGGCGGAACTAGGGCTTATATAGAATGCGGGCAAAGCCCCCCAATCAATGCCTGCTGGCCCAAGAATTCGATTGAGAGCAAAACGATGTTGTCCCGGTCGAGAGCAGCAGAGAATGCTCTCAAATCCACCAAACCATGACCGGTACTGCTCATTTTGTTGCTTAGATTTTTTTTTCCAGCTGTAACGATTATGCTTTTATGTTATGTAAATCATCTAGAATATAAAACTTGTCGAACTGCTAAATCTCAATTGATTTTATAAGAACCCGTGCTTCAGAAAAGAAAAAAAAAAACCAAGTTACTACGCACATACATGACAGCAATTATAATGATAGTTGAGAATTTTTTTGATTGCTCTGTGCCAAGTATTTGTTGGCAAGCTTTTACCTACCAAATAAATGGCCCTTTGTCCGTGGATGGGATGAATGGAGCCTTGTGCAGTTCTGTCAAGTGATGAAAGTCAATTATTCCAGCTGCATCAGCTGATTGATAGTTGCCAATCACAATCCACTCCAATTTAAAAGTGTTCTTTTTTATCTATTTTTTATCATTTATCTATCTAAGACTGCTGCACACTGCAATTAAACCCACTCTTTCGTATGGGTGCTTGCTACTGCTAATCAACCCCCCCCCCTCCTGACCCACTACCCACACTCCTTCATCATGTGCTATCCTCACTGGACAGTGGTTGGTTTCTTTCAGGTATTTTGATTTCATTTGGCAGTCAAAATGTGTAATTATTCCATCTTGTATCCTTTTTAAATCACACATTTGCATCGCTGTTGCATCTATGCTGTTCACCCTCTTAGGGGTGACTAGTCTCTTCACCTTATTCAAAGATGCTTTAGTGGATGTTGGATGGGCTTTCAAAACCAACCAAAGCCATTAAAGACACCTGTATTACCTTTTTGCAATATCGAACTTCTAACTTTGTAAAAAAGTTGGCCAAACAATGTTGATCATGGCCTGCTTCTACTACATAACATGGCCTGCCGTTATTTGCTGATTAGGGTCAGCAAAAATGGACTACTTTTTGTTGGAAATTGAAAAGTTATTCTAAAGTAGATTGCATATTAATTCTTAACAACAGCAATAATTATACAAATGCCGGTACCTTGAAGTTCCTGATAGCTCTTACTCATTCTTTAAAATGATGTCACATTTTGGGGTCCAAGCACCTAAGATGCTAGGACGTATTGTATTTTTAAGGATTCTTCTAATTTTTAAATTCTCTGCTAAAATGTATGGCTGTAAATAGTTTGATAAATTGACAATGTGATATGTTCAAGATAATTTGAGCAATGTATGATGTACATGAAACTAAAGTAAATATGAATAATGTCTGAACTGTCAAGATGATGTCTGTAAAGCCTTGAGTAAATTGATGAATTTACGGTGCGCTGATACAATTTTCATATTTTTTTCTGTGGCTTTCAGTATGTCTTGGACTAGCACCTGTGATCTGTCACTTCCTGCCGTATTTTTCCCAGTGGCAGAGTGGAAAAGCTCAGGTTGTTGGACCAGATGGTTAAGAGGCCAAGTCCCTGATGAATAGCAAATCAACTATAAATTACACAATGCAGTAAACTCAAAGCAGATTTTTGACATCATCTGTCGATGGCAAATACCTCAATGTCATCACTGATTGGCGGGGCCAGATCTTTCTATCCATAGTGAGCAGTGCAGTAACAGTTTTCTGGCCCATGTGATTTACTATTCTTTCATTCATTGATGGAGAGCACCGTAATGTTCTATGGAGCAATTAGCTCAGTCACACTGTCAATCATAGGGTGCAGGATCGTACTCTCTCTCCGCTTTGTGAGTTTCTCTCTAAGTACACAGTAGCAAGACTCTGGGTCAGTTGGTAAAGTGTCTGCCTCATTTGTAGAAAGTAGTAAGATCTGATCTCGTCTTGGCTTATCCTTTTTGAGAACATTCTTTGTCAAGTACCAGAGGATTATATTTTAATAGGAAATCTTTCCACTGCGAATAACTTTAACAATGTGGCTACAATGATGAATGAAGCAGAAGTCACAGACGAACACAAAAGCTGACGTTAAGCTGCACGTTTGATCCTCAGAACAAATCAGTTTTTTCCGAGAGTCTTTGTATCCTCAGCAATGTTTTGTCTGTCCGCTTCTCTTATTAAATTGCACTTGGACCCACGTCACCTGAGGATGAAAAGGTTCATGCCCTATTTAAATCCAGCCCCTTGGGAAAGAAATATCTTCAGATTTTAAATCTTTTTAGGGAAAAGTATGCAGTAATCTTTCAACTTTGTGTATGTAAAATGTATGACACCAAGGTCCAAAACAGACAGATAAAAGAGAATTGATTATTTATTTTCCCAGAGAAATACAGTAAGTAAAAAAAAAAATGAATGCAGGATTTTTTTGTCTAGGAGTATTTTCCACCTTTTTTGCTTCCATTGAAGACTTGTTGTCTCCAAAATAAACCAATCAGGTTCCGCTCCATTCCTTGTCAAGTGTTCTAGTGACATCATTCTTGGGGCTCCATATTTGCGTCTTCATCATGCTAATACTTAATGAAGTGATTTACTACTTTCCCCCAAATAAAATTGATAGTATTAAAATGAACTTTTACCAAGAAATGGAAAGTGGCAGGCGGCTGGTGTTACCATCACCAATTCTAAGCCTTTCCAAGAAATGTTAACCAATGAAAAAAAAAAAATCTCAAATGTTATCATTTTTGTGATTCACCTTTGCTACATTTCTTCAGTCACAGTTCAGAACGAAGGCACCATCACCAAATCACTCTGAATAACAAGTCTGCATATACACTGTGAAAAATATAAATTTGACACAACTTAAAAAAGTAAGGCAACCAGCAGCAAAGCATTTTTGAGTTCACTCGACTTCAAGTCCCAGTGATTCCACAGAATCATTTTTGAAAGAATCCGGTACTTGAAGTTGAACCAAGTCAAAAATGTTTTGCAGCTGGTTGCCTTCCTTTTTTTTTTTAAGTAGGGTCAACTTTTTACTTTTTCCCTGTATTGTTAATCCCTGTGATACAGCTCAACAAAATTTCTCATCAGTTCTACTTTTGTCTGTTGATGAAAACCTGGAACAAATACTTTATCTCTTGAAAGTTGAGCTTAACCACTTCTTGGTCATTTCAGTAGTTGCATGTGCAAATTTGAAAACATGATTTATCGGGAAAAAGTTCATTTATTTCAGCTGTTATATCAATTTTGCTGTGTTATTTTGAAATTGTATTTAAAAAATTAATGCAAATGTCATTCAATTGTAATAAATAATGTTTATGTTTAAGGGCTCTTCTGTAGTGAACAACAATCTTGCACCCTCCCCTTCATCTGCAGTATATAATGTGATTATTTACCATATCACGATTATTTATTATTTATGTAAGTTATTGATGGTCCTGAATGGAGAAGCAAAGCAACAATCTAACACTAAGCCAAGTGGCAAAAAAAAAGTCCTTTTTTCTTCTCAAGAACAATTGCTCAACATGTCAGTTCCCCAAATTTTTTTTGTGCTTGAATTTGAAATCCAAAATCAAGTATTTTCATCACGTATGAAAGTATGTAATACGTACAATTTTGAGAGAAATTGCACAGGAAAAGGCAGGACATGATGATACCCATGCACTGTAAAGCAGAACTGCTCAATACAAAAAGGCTTCAGTGTGTGGGCTGGCGAACGATTTCAAGTTAAATGACCTTGAGCAAGGAAGTCAACCTTCTGAATTAGCGTCAACAACATCTGCTCTCAAGATCACCATGTATAAAAATTTAAGACAGCGTAAACACTTTTCTCTATGGTTAAAAAAGACTCACAGGAAATGGGGCATAGAACAAAGGTTTGGTTGCCATTAGAAAGACAGAAAGAAATTTTGGGTTGTTTCTTTGTTCCTCAGGTCATACCTTTTCAAAATCACTTTCGGAACATGGTGGCTGGCTGTTAGGCTGTATAAACAGAGACTTGTATCTCCAAGGAGAGAGCAGGCTCAGGTTAAAGGTTTTGTGATTACAGCTTAACAACTGTAAAAATAATCTAAGGTGAACTTCCACTGCATCCTATAAATTAAAAGTGGGGCTTAGGCAAAGAATGTTGACACCTGCATTGCAGGTTGCGTTCATATTGATATTTACGGCTATGAGCTGAGAGGCTACCTAACCTTTGGAGACACTGATGGGCTGGGTCAAGTGTAGCCCTGCATTCCAATAAATATGACCTTCATCTGTCTGCTTTCAAAACCCTCCATAAAAATGCACGCTTTCAGTAATAGAACTGCAGAAGTCTGGGCTCCATGAATACAATGACGACATCACTCCGTCTTCTTTTCTGGCAGTGATAGATGTCCCGTTGGGGGGAGGGGGATACTCTGGTTTTAACAAATGGCCAGCGCATGTAACTTGTTGTGGCAAAATGCCTTTTGTGAGATATTGTGTTTCCAGATGTTGTCACCCACACAATAAAATTCAGTCGTGGAAAACGCGTATCCTCTCGAGTGACGTGTCTGTTGGAAAGTTTTGCAACGTGGAAGGAGGAAGAATTCAGCCTGGGAAGTGAGAAATATTACCGGGAAGGAACTTGATATGATATCATTTAGCCGACAATGCGTGAAAACTGTCCACTTGCGTGATCTGACCCCCCTCCACAGTTCCCTGCAAGCCAACAGTGACATCTAGTGGCTGCACAAGCCTGAAGGTGATGGTGCCTCAATGAACGCCATCCCCAGTGTCACTTGGTGCTATCCTGCTGATTCAAGGATTCATCTTTTTACTGAACTGCCTGTGTCCCATTTCAAAATTAGAATGCGTGCTAAAAACTGCATTGGTGCAAAGATTGTTACAATGCACACAATGCTGATAGTGATGACTTTTTTGGGGGCATTTGTTGGAGGATTGAATATGAATATTCTTGGCCGTTTCTTACAAGCCTAAAAATGTATAATAATGTGCGTTTTGAATATAAGCTAAGTATGGATAGACAATGGATATATTAATGAATTTTTCCTTTATCATTCAATTTAACCTTTATTTAAATTTTGAGAGGTTATTGAAGGCATGCCCTTACTTTCAATTATTTGAAATGGTTCAATTGTTTCAATAATGTAGGTTAATGAACAGGGCCACTTTCAATGCACCCTCCTATTCCTCCTTATACCTATATATACCTCCTACATTCCCACAATGCCCACTCATCTCATTTCTACATCCCTCCCACTTTTCCCCTCTCGAAAAAGGGAGCAAGAAACAGCCATCACCTGGGACCCCGGGGGACTTGGGAGCCACACGGACTCCGACAAGAGACACAACCCCCACCCTGAGTCTCACCAACCGGGGGGTGCCCTACATCCGCAAAATCACAGACCAAGTCCAACATCACACCCGCCCCGATCTCCTATCCGCCCAATCTCCCATCCACAGCCCCACCCAATACTCTCCTCTACTTTGCGAGTGGTCCAGAATTCATTAAATGCAGACAAAACATCATGAACGAGAAAACAAACAGACAAGTTGGAACACATTAAAAAAAACAACATTTACATTCATTCAGTTTGTCATCATTGATTTAAATTGACCCATATGTACAATGGTATAACGGTCCTGTATCCGCTCGTCAGATGCCCGGCCAATTAGTAATTACAAGCCATTTCAAAGTCTGTTGCTTTGTAACGTTACTTGGTAAAGTGACTTCCCCAAAAAGGCATAAAAGGATTGATTAACTTCAACCAACTGGGTTATCAGTTCCTACATAATTCTGAGTTATCTCTCTCTGTGTTGTGATCCTGCATCTGCCATGCCATGTACCATGTTTATGTCCATGTATCAAGTTCTGTGCTTGGCCCTGTGCCATGTTTTGACTGACCTCTGTGTTTCTGAAATTCTGCTTATGTCTGACTATACTTTGAATCATGTATTGTGTCTTGGTAATTAGATTCCATGTTTTATTATTTTCTATGTTTTAGTTTCAGTTTATCCATGCCATGTTTTCAGTCCCATGCATTGCACTTCGTCTCCCCCGTCTTGTCATGAGTGTAGTCTTTGCTCACAGTCCCTAGTATAGCGTGCCACTCCTTTAGTTGATTTATTGGTTTCTGGGTTTCAATCTTCTTTCATTATCTCGTGCTCTCCCTTCCTCTTACTTTTGCTATATTACTGACACATACTAACAGTTTATTATTTTTGATAATTGCTAACCAACACTAACCTTTTACAAAACGTATATTTTGACTAACTTACTAACGAGCACTCGAGATTGTATAGCTGCACATACTAATTGACTAACGATCTCTCAGCATTTGCCCTGTTCTAGTCTCCGCCTCTTGTCTTTCCCTAATTATCTCTGCTGCGCTTCCGTGGGTCTCCACGACTGCTTTGTGCTGTTCTTTCTCTCTCATTATCGATGCACTTTAGTACTCCTTGACTGGTGCTGTTGATTTTTCTATAGATTTGTCTTGTGATCCTTGTCTGCGTTTTGGCTACGGCCAATTTCATGTAATTAGTTTGTTCCAAAAGTTCTCTCAATTGTTTTCATCCCCATTGATTGCACCTGAGTTCCTTTGTCATGTGGTCTCCCGGATATGTATATTAGATGTCTGTTTGTAGCACCTCCTTGTCAGATCGTTACTTCCTTTGCTACCAGTGCCACGCTTCTCTCGTCTTGTATCTTTGTCATCATCTTTCTGACTGGACCGTCCTAGACATCGAGCTTTGCCATCTCCCTGTGCTTTGTCGCATTCTTGTTTATTGACCCATTTTTGTCTGACTACAATTTTGGTGATCGGTGCCCTGTTTACAGTTCTGGATTTCGCCTCTTGGATTCTGATTTTGGATTGTGGACTTTGTACTGTCGCCTGCTCTATTGGAGGGTTTCCCCCTTCAGAAATAAAGCCTGCTTTTTGTATTTTACTGGCTGTTGCACTTGGTTCATTTTGTGAAACCTCACACTTTGTGATGTCACAAAAGACATATTTTGAAATGACTTGTAATGGCTTATTGGTTGTGCACCAGGTGACATTATAGGAAACCTTTTAAGTTCAAATGTGAGTTCCAAATGTCTGTAGCACAAAAAATATAAGCAGTTTTTCAAATTTTATTGCCTGATTTAGCTTCATTAGTCATCAATGTTGAAAAAGACCTATGAGTCGAAACGTCCGTTTGTCTGCTTTGTGCATTTTTTAAGCATTAAATTGTCCTTCAATTTGGACCTTTCGCGAATGCTGGTTTGCTTCTTTTTTAAAATTCAAGAGGGCGCCACATGAAAACTGTTGGAAATATGGACACAACACTTGGCTTTCTTTTGTTTGGTACCATAAAGTACGTTGTATTTTAGGATAAAGTTTAAGCAAAATCTGAGAAGTGTCATGTACATGGATGGCTGGATTGACATAGAA
The DNA here is from genome assembly GCA_029721435.1 of Gymnothorax reevesii. Lineage (NCBI taxonomy): Eukaryota > Metazoa > Chordata > Actinopteri > Anguilliformes > Muraenidae > Gymnothorax > Gymnothorax reevesii. The sequence goes on along the minus strand of CM056576.1, from coordinate 23,114,558 downwards.
TGATCCCAAACAATCCCTGCTCCTATTTCTGATTGGCCGGCCAAAAAAAATAAATAAATAATTAAACTGTCATTACTTTCCATCCTCAGCCAAATTATTAGGATATACAGTCTGGACAGTTGCCAATTTGACAAGAGTTTGCAATCAACTATTTCTTCCAGTGGTTATTTGTGAAAGATCTTGTGATTTTCCTGGAGAAATGTCTTGAAATTTAAAATTTTCGCAAAATATTTTCAGGAATATTTTGCTTTAAAGTATGATGTTTTCCACTGTGATATTCATTTCTTTTCCCATGGATTTAGGCCAGATGTGAAAGGACTTTTCCTTGAACGACTCATGGCTCTGAAAAGATTTGTCCCTATTCCTGCAATTGGATATGGGTCTATAGACATATTTGGGCTAAAATCTTCTGATCTTAATTTGAATCGTTCTCCTAGAAAATTAAAGGCATGACTTGTAATTTGGGCTGAACTCATAAATCTTTTCTTGCCACAGAGTAAAGAAAAAAGGTCCCCCTGATTGTTTCTAGTGAATCACACAATAGACGGTACTTTTTGAATCAGGGTTTAAAGGAGTCAAAGAATCGTTTCATAAATTATGCGATTGATTGCCTTGGCGGACTCTCCTTTCGTATTTTCTCTTTTGTGTCTGCCGCCATGGGGAAGTGAAAGAATGGCTCTTATTCAGAGGCATGAAGCTCACAATTCTCAGTGATCTATGAATTCTTTAGGATGGGGGAAGAAATGAGTTGAAAAAACCAACAGGAGAAGACAAATCTGACTGCTGTACGGCCACAGGTATATGTGCTTTCATTCAAAGGGATAATATTTTGAATATTATCCTTTGTGTCAGTAGTAATGCGTTCCACATTCCTGGAGTCTGGCACAGCATAATCTAAGAACTCCAGCACCTCCAGCCACAGAGAAGCTGACCAAATGACTATGCAGGCCATCCAACAAATATTTACATAGAAAAAAAAAAACTATTTTCTATTTTTTTGCAAGTTAATCAATGAGAACATATACCCATGCCTCTATTTCTTCATCATTCACTGCCATGAGTTACTTTAAAGTTTGCTACTTCTGAAGAATCTACACAGTTGAATTATCCAGTTCTCTCTAAAGTCAGATGAAATGAACATCTGTGCACCGGCTTTGTGAATCAGGCTGTAAAACACTCCAAGCTGCCCTTTGTCAAGTTTGACCTCAAGCTTTTCAAAGTTTATTGACATCCTGTTGAAAATGTGGAGCATTGGGCTTTCCACCGCCAAAAATTAAATGAATAAAAATAAAAAATGATGTTAATATTTTCTTTAATTGCATTTGAAGTACTCATTAATTTGTCTTGAGCAAAACTTTAGCTAAATGCCATGAGAAAAATTAATCAATTCCTAAAATGCAAAAAAAAAATTAAAATAATAATTATTATTATTATTATTATTATTATTATTATTATTATTATTATGGACGCCCAAAGTGGACAATATTCAACTGAAAATGTAATCCCACTATTGCATTAAAATTTCCCACTGATGAATGAGTTATTTGAGACAATATTAAATTGAAAATGCAATAGTCCAATTATCACTTTCATTTTCACATACACATATGGGAAATCTATGACTATTCTCAAATGACAATGAAAAGCTGTTTGACATTTCATTTTCAAAGTCATGCTCCGCAATACAGTGGAAAATATTCAAATGCAATAGGCAAAACAGCACCCCCAGCCTATTGCATATACACTTACATGTCATCACGCTCCTTTAGGCTCAACGTGATAATGGAAATGCTGTTTTCTAATCACCTGGAAATGATAATGACATAATAATGATAACGACATTTGATATTTCATTTTCAAAGACTTATCCTGCAATACATGGCACAATATTCAAACACAGTAAGGGAAATAGCGCCTCCCAGTACATTGCATTTTCAAATACATGTCACCACGTTCTCTTTGGGAACAGAGTGAAAATTAAAATGCAATCCGTCAGTGTCTCATCGAGGTGGGTTTTCCGCCAGGAGGTCACTCATCAGGGGTGCGAACGGAAACCATGTTCCTCATGAGGCTGATATGTATGGTGTGCAATCGCTCAGTAGGCGATGTTGCACTTTGGATGTAGCCATCTCGGCTAATAGTATGCAGGCTAACGTTAACTAAGGAAAATATCTGTAAATGGTCATCACATTAAAGCGATATGATTTGAATTCTGCTCCAACTCTATTAACTGGGCTAGCTGTAATATGCATGAACTTATCCGAGGCTTTGCGGCAGTGTTTGGCAACTGCAACCCAAGTATGCTTGCAGATTTCAGTGACGTTAACTAGCTTGCAAGTGAGTCTAAAAGCAATCGCTTAGGTACAGCTTGCTGGCTATGATGCCAACTGGAGAAGCTCTTCCAGCCCTGATTTGTCTCTTTCAACGCCATCTCGCACGCACAACCTCTTTCACCATTGATCGGCAGCTTCTTTTCCCAAAAGAACAAACTGGCAGTTCAGCCTGAGACATGTTGTTTCATAGCTAGTTAAAGCAACATTATCCTTCCCTGCGTGCCATAGCGTATTACATTACTCCTGATAAAATGCTATCCGTCTTCCCACCCAGCTGATTCTAGTTAGGGGAAATGTTTGTCATCATTATTGTACTGTGATCGGGTTTTTCCCCTATCTTCACAAACTAGTCAGTTGACATCGATTGCTCTTGTGCTTGCTGATTGTTCTTGAGCTAGCCAGGTAATGAGCCATCAATTTAAATCTCCCAGAAATCTGATAGTACTGTTGGGACGTAACAAAGTGCTGCCAAACATATCAAAGAAGTTCATATTTCAGCAGGTTAAGTTAGCATGTGAGGAGCATCTTTTTCAGCGAGTCTGAGTCATAAAAACTTCTCCCGTTGCTACATGGCGTGGGAATCGCGATTAAACTAGGAACAACGGCAGCCTGACTACTGGCCGTTTATCGGACCGTTCTGCATGATGCGTACATAGTGCATGCTTCCGGAGTGGCGACCTTGCAACTTGGCAAGCGCAAGAGCAATCGCCGTCAGCTAGCTGGTGAAACTAGGGCAAAAACCGAATCGCGGCAATTAAGTACAAAAATTATGACAAACATTTCCCCTTACTAGCGTCAGCAGGGTAGGGAGACGGATAGTGTTTTATCTGGAGTATTGTAATACGCTATAGCACGCATGGAAGGTAATGCTGCTTTAACTAGTCTCAGGCTGAACTGTCAAGTTTGTTCTGTAGGTGAAAGAAGCTGCTAATAAATGGTGAAAGAGGTCGTGTGTGCGAGATGGCGCTGAAATTGACAAATCGGCTGTCAGAGCTTCTCCAGTCGGCACCATAGCTAGCTAGCTGTACCTTAGCGATTGCTTCTAGACAAATGTCTCAGAAATCTGCAAGCATAAGTTACTTGGGTTGCAGTTGCACAACACTGCCGCGAAGCCTTGGATAAGTTCATGCATATTACAGCTAGCTCAGTTAATAGAGTTGGGGGAAAAAATCTAATCATATTGCTTTAATGTGATGATCATTTACAAATATTTTCCTTCGTTTACGTTAGCCAGCATACTAGCTGCCGAGGTGGCTACATCCAAAGGGCAACATAGCCAACGTAGCGTAGCATATCAAAGTGCAATGGACTGGGAGGCGCTGTTTCCCTTATTGCGTTTGATTATTGTCCCATGTATTGCAGGATAACTTTTTGAAAATGAAATGTCAAATGTCGTTATCATTATTATGTCATTATTATTTCCAAGTGATCAGAAAACAGCATTTTCATTATCATGTTGACCCTAAAAGAGCGTGACGACATGTAAATGCAATAGGCTGGGTGTGCTGTTTTGCATTTGAATATTTTCCACTGTATTGCGGAGCATGACTTTGAAAATGAAATGTCAAACAGCTTTTCATTATCATTTGAATATAGACATAGATTTCCCATATGTGTCTGTGAAAATGGAAGTGATGATTGGATTAATGCATTTTCCATTTAATATTGTCTCAAATAACTCATTCATCAGTGGGAAATTATAATGCAATTGTGGGATTACATTTTATTTGAATACTGTCCACTTTAGGCTTCCATAAATGATAATAATAAAATAAATAATAAATAAAGTCATGGGGAGGATCCTGTAGATTTGATGACTGCGTGGTGCTAATATTTTATTCACAAGGTCAGACAGGCATTGTGACTAAGATATTCAGTGGAGAGATTTAGCTGAGTTATAGGATTTTAAAAATTGATTGGATTAGTGGAGCTGTTTTCATTCCCAGTCCTGTTGGCTGGCACCATGGTCCAAACTTGATGACAAGCTCTAACAGGTATTTAGTAAAGACATCTGAGAGGAGGCACAGTTTGGATGCTGGATAATGTTGTACGTGACTCATGGCCAAATGCTACTCAGGATATAAAATTAGGCTGCCCTATCCATGAGAAATTACAGCACGAAATGTCCAGGGGCCCTGTCTGGCTGGGGCTTAGTCACCCCATCCTCCATCGACCATCCCCTAACTAAACAAGAGAACCGAAAACACAGCATCAAGGCTCACTTTAGTGAGGAATTAGTTGATGATGATGATTTTTACAATAATAATAATAATGATTATTATTATTATCATTATTATTATTATTATTATTACAAGCATTATTTATTTCAGCTTTGTCCTCTTGAAAGAAAATAGATTGATATACTACCACATATGGCCATCTGAAATGAAGCTACATGACCCATTACAGAAAATAAACCAGTGTCGAGGGAATCTTCAACTTGCACTCTCCCACAGACTGTGCTGGCTTCTCCTCCAAAATACTTTCCAGAGACATAAATGTAGTGTATGCTTGCATTTTTCCCCCCATTAAAAAAAGTGCTCATGCAACAATTCTGTATCTCAATTTCAAGAAACAAGACTACTGAAAGGAGTTGTTTTACTGCAGTTTTTTCGAATTCATGCCAAACTAAATGGTTTCTCCTTGAGAGTGTGGGCGTGTTCTTGAGTCTGCATCTGTACAAGGCATTTTCGGGGGGATGGGTTATGTTTGTCTCAGCGATTGAAGGCTGTCTGGTATGCAATTCTACCACATGACCTGAAATGACTTGCTCTCTTGGGACCTGCTTATATACTAACAAACTCACTGACCCAGGTGAGTGTTCTATTGGCATGAAGTGAAGCACAAAGTTGCATCCCCGAAGGCCACATTCTAGCTCTCATGCTATAATTTAAGTATAAGCTTCATTTTTCATAATACAGGTGTGACTGCTAGAAGGCAGTTCTGGGAAATAATTCATATGATAATTAAGAAGCCATTCAAACAGGTAATCTTTTTTTTTTTTTGCTGAGAGTGTACTGATTTCTATTAAGTCTAGACAATTGACTGTATATGAATATGGCTCCACAACAGCTCCTCAAAAGTGAGGCCATAACATCTTGATTACCATCTAGTGGCTGGCTGCAGTATAACCCCGCCCCCTCCATGTAAGTGGATGAGCCATTAGCCACAAAAAGAAAACATTTCATATAATTCTTTTCTGTTAATGGTTTCAGTCGTGGCAGAACCGTGCTTTCAAGACACGCTAGGGGAAATTACTCTGTTCTTTGGCCTAACAATGAAGCAGCCTGCTTGGCTGCATAAAAAGCTCAGGGATGTGCATGTGACTGATTCGTGCATGGGCAGGACCTCGATATCGCGGCTAAATCCTACGATCACTATTGCACAGACTCTAAATCTGGATTTACAGTTCTGTGTCGAACCGACGCCGTCGCTAAGCAGAGCCTCTGCGGCGACGTGAATCCCCACCGCAGAGCCTCTGCATGGCTTGCTGTGCCCCTCAAAAATTTTCTAATTGCATGTCAACGCAGACCGCAAGGGCACTGATTGGTCCACTCTTCCTGAGTCTCATGTGATTTCACGACAGGTCCTTCGGGAACCTGACGCCACCTAGTGGTTTGTCAGTGAATTGCTTTGCGGCACAACATGGCGGAAATAACCAACTTTGAAAGGTCTACGACGGCATCGAGGCGATGGCGTGCCCTCTGCGTGGAGTCGATGCAGAACCATAAATCCAGCTTAACTCCAAATGTGCCAGCTTCCATATGTGGGATATTTTGGCTCGATTTTTTTTAGTGTTCAGGAGGCGGAGATGCATCGTCCGTCTTTGTATCAATCTATGGTCAAGACACATCAACTAACATAGCACAAAAAGTTTGTCACACTAGGTGATGATGTGGGAATTGCCATTTCTCTTTTTACAAAAGCAATGAAATAAAGAATGGATCATCTGGCAGATATATATATTTAAAAGATCCAAAAGAAATACATATAATGCTGATTGAAGATTGCATTACCCATAAACAAGAGTGTGTGAGAATGTGGGCCTCGTGAGAGACTAGCAAACTGTCCTTGGAGTTTGGCTGCCGTTTGTTCTTGTATGTTGCAATATTATCCACCACAACTCTTGACTGGAGGGTAAAAGGTTTTAAGCTGGTTAGTAACAACCCAGACTCAGAAAAAGTTGGGATGTTAAGGAAAATTCACAAAAAAGAGAGCAATGAATTTTGAATTTACCTTAATTTGTATTTCATTCCAGACTTTTTGAAGACAATACATTTTTTAGTTTTGTCTGGTCAACTTAATTTCATTTGTAAATATGCATCCATTCCTACTATTCAGGCCTGCAAGGCTTTCCAAAAAAGGGAAAGGTCCAAGCCTGAGCTGAATTCTAGTGATTTCCAATCACTCAGATGGCACTGCATCAAGAACCATCATGTATCATTTATCTTTCTGTGATGTGATTTCATGGCTTGGAATTACTTTGGCAAAGCCTTTTCAAGTGCTACAATACATAGGTGCTCATCACCAAATGCCAGTTAGATACACTTCATTGAACCCCATGGGGTAATTTGTCTGCATTTGACCCATCCTATAGTTAGGAGCAGTGGGCAGCCATAAAGCTGCGCCTGGGGACCAACTCCAGCTCTAAAGCCGGTACCTCGGTCTAGGGTACTGGTTGGAGTGTTCCTATGATGCATGATTTTGTGGGTGGGGGAACCCAGAGTACCCGGAGAAAACTCGCGCAAACACGGGGAGACCATACAAACTCCACACAGAAGGGCCCCTGGGCCCCAGGCTAGAATCAAACCCACAACCTTCTTGCTGTGAGGCGACAATGCTAACCACTATGGAGGCATCTGCAATGGACAATCACACAGTGGAGATATACATTGTGGTCAGACAAATAAACATTTTCGGACTGTTTTGGAACAAATGGACACTGTGTGCTATGGACTAAAGAAGAATACGGCCTTCCAGACTGTTACCACCATGAAGTCAAAAGCCCTGCGTTGTCATGGTAACAGGTTGTGTGAATGCCCTCAGCACCATTAACCTGCACTCTTGTGAAGGCATCATTAACACTGAAAAGTACACAAAGAGATTTTGAAGGAATACATGTTGCCTTCAAGGAGACATTTTTTTCCAGGGAAACCCATGGATATTCCAGCAAGATAATGCAAAACCACATTTTGCTTTACAAAAGCATGGCTGCTTTAGAAGAAGGTGCCGGTCCGGGACTGGCTTGCCTGCAGTTCTGATTTGTCTCCAATAGAAAAAGTGTGTGGCATATTTTGAAAATCAAAATGCAACTACAAAGACCCTATACTGTTGCACACCTTAGGAGTTATTTGTAGGTCTGCTCAGTGATGGAGTGGATAATGATGTTGTCTCGCAATATGTTCAAATTTAGCCTGAGGCCTTTTCATGTGGAAGAGTGGAAAAAAATGACTCCTGAAACACTTGGCTACTTGGCATCTTCCGTCCCAGAACATTAAGAGCCAATGTCAGGAAAAACCGACCCAAATCCGGAAAATCCAGTCGTGGCCTAAAAATCAATATTCCTTGATTTTTTGTTTGTAGGTGGATATTGATGCCCCTAATAAGGTTTTAGCCTTTATTTTTTGAAATCAGGTCAATTTTTCAATTTTTACGAGAAAATCGCTTTTGCAGCTTCGCAGCCAGGAAAACCAGCCTCAGACAGCAAAAATTTGTACATTCAAAGTGTCGCTCACGTGCACCAAAGTAGTGCTAATCTGACTAAATAAATGCCTAAATCCAAGAAAATAGATCCTTATCACTTGATTAAGTCGCTAAACTTTTTTCTGAAGGGCGAATTTATCACTTCAATAACACCATTTTGAAAGGCAATTTTCACCGGCATGTAAACAAATCAATTCACTTCTGAGTTATAAATCGCATTTTCGATATGTGGCCATCCTCCAATCTTCCCCAAATCTTGGTTACAGGAAAAGAATGTATCATAGTTCAGTGCAATATAAAAGTTTGACTGGCGAATGACCATATGATTGAGAGTTTTACATTGAAGTCATTGTTGGCGAACTAAGTATTATGACCATGGGCAAGCCCTCCAATCCTCTTAGTGCAGGAGCCTGCACCCTCCCCCACCAAGTGTTTTCTTCATTGTTATTCGCTAATAGTGCTTCCAATCTCATTTTGGTATCACTTGATTCTATTCGCTCTAACGATTAGGTAGAGGGGTCAATCACCAAAATCGGGCAACCTGTTGCTGAGATACACCTGTGTGTAACCAACATTGAGTCACTGCCAGCAAACTCTCTTACGCACGGTGACGCAGTGCTGGTTAGAGAGCAAGAAAGAACAAAAGAATTTGTAGCGATTTTCATGGAAAAATGTTGAAGAAGTGCTATACTGCAGAGGAAGTCTTGGAATTGCTGGAGGAGGACGCCGAGAGCCTGAAATGTCCTGCTGATTCCTTATCGGATGACAAGGACCTTGCGCATTAAGCTAACGTACAAGACAGTGACGACTCTGATTACCCCATTCCATCATCGGAAAGCTATGTAATGCTTCAAATGTTATATGTAGCTATTTATTTATTTATGCTACTTGGAAATAATTCCTCATCCTACTGACACGTTTGTTTGTTTGTTTGTCAGTGCAATTTGGAAAGGAGGCACAAATACATTTTGGGGAATTTTATTCGCAATATTTCATATTGCGAATACTATGCGCATACTGCTGTGTCATCAGTTATATGGTTGAACATGGAACTCTTTCCGGCTATTTTCTGGATTATGCACCCAACTGAGACGGCTTTTTGTAATGGCGTCGCTCTCAAATTTTTTCACAGTAGCTAGGAACCATAAATTGGAGCGATTTTTATATATATATATATATATATATATATATATATATAAAGCTCATGCATTTTTCATAGGTACTTTGAAAAGTTTAAGATTTCAAATTATTTATTTCACATCTGCCAGGAAGTAATATGTTTCCACCACAGTTTTTGTTCTCTCTTTCGTCAGTGAACGAGAAATTTCAAAAGATTTAGTGTGTTGATAGATACTGTGCTGAGGAGGGACTGATTAAATTTTGGTGAAGACCTGACTTACAGTATATTCTTGAGCCAGGATTTAAAATAAATTCTCTGCATTTAAAGACAGTAAAGTAAATCAGTACTGTTGTGCACCGCTGTCAAATGACACTAACATCCATATCAGCCATCAGTTACTTTTTTGCACAAATACTTTATGCAAGGAGAAATAGGAATCAAATGTCCTCTGCCAATAAATTTCACAATGGCGGAGGTACTCTCTAAGTGCCTTCTGATACGATCATTGCACTGTTCCAGGATTTCATGTTTGAGTTGGTCCTAAAAAGCTGGTGTCCAATATCAGGTAAAGCATTTCAGAATTACCCAATTCTTTGCTTAGGAGTTCAAATTTGATATAAAGTGCAAGTGTCGTGGCAAATAAGTCAAAGTGTATTTAACCTTGCAAATATCTGTCCTTACTTTACAACATTGCATTAGATGTAGTAGTAGATGACATTATATTTGTTATACATGTAGCCTGTTGGCCTTGGCGAGATCTTTCAGAAAATGTTCTAAGTTAAGGGCTGTTTGCATGTTTGCATTTCACATTATTCATGGTAGGGAGACAGCAATTAGTATCGGCTATTAGCATACCGCCAGAACCGCGGTACCGTGTGACAGGCAATGGGTGAATGAGAATAAGAAGAGGGTTGGACCTAAAGTCAAACAGACAGTCTGTGGCTCAGTGCAGTGAATTCTGCAGAGGTCTGTTATTGTCATTCTTTCCTTAAACCAGCTCAGGTAATTACTCTAAAGACCCACTGAGGCACTATTATCTTTTCCGTTCTGTAGTTAGAGCTTCTGATTCATACTGGGGTTTTTTGATATTTGGGGGGCATAGAAAGCCCCATAAGGCCTTTCTCTTCTCATATGAAGACAACATATTCAAAAAGCATCAGTAATGCAAACCAAACAGAGCAGTCTAACGAATGTTAAGTGCTATCATTGGGTTTGTAATGCTGATAGTAATCTTGCTCGCTCAGTCTTATAGCCAGGTAAAACTGGGATTTGATAGGTGTGGAGATGACTGATAGTCTCATGTTTAGAAACAGCCAGTCCTTGAGTCCTCCTCACCTTTTCCACTCGCCACATTCCAGTGCTCTCACTGTGGTTTCAATATTGACTTTGGAATTCGCATATTTTTTTTTTCTAGTTTCCCATCAGTAAACACGTCATACGCAGTCCTCCTGGAGGAACACATTTTCCGCCTAATGGTATTTTGTGCAAAAAAATCGTAGAATGACATTCAAGCAATGTGTAGAGGCAGTGTTTGTGCTAACAACTTTAACCGTAACAATCTGACTCTCAGTGATAATTTTTAAGTAACTCGAGTATATTACTTTTGTCAAGCAGTGTCACTGTCACAGAGATGATGTTGTGGGCTTACTTCAATGTTTTTTCAGCTGCAGATTCCTAGATTTTGGCTGACTTCCCATGCTTTTTTCCCCATCCTGATACTATTTTCATTCTGTGTAAAAGCAAGCTGCTTGCAAATTTGCCAAGGTAGCATTTAATTGATCCACTAGAAAACTTCTGACCATGGGACACTGATGCCCACACATCTGAGTAAATCCACAAAATTTATCCAAGTTCAAACACCTGGAAAATCATCTAAATTTTTAAAAATTCAGAAACACATTATGAGATGCTTACCTTTCAGTGTCTCGACAAAGCACATATATAAGTTCAATGAATTCTGTTGACGGGTTTTTGAGAAGAAGTGGACAAATTATCAACCCCGTACTAGCGTACTTACATACGTACAGTCAGACGAGGGTAATCCTACATGCCCTCAGCCATATATGGCCGATACACGTAAGCAACCATTACTGTGTAGTACGATGATAAGTTCTGCCACCTTAGCGTCTGATTTTGTAATTTCGCAAATTTACTATTTTGATGTTTGACAGAAGCACTGTCATCTTAAATGCAGCCAAACCTAAAAATAAATGTGGTTTAAAATGGCCTGAGAGAAGCAGCTTTCTCTTGGAGCTTGCCAGTACTTTTTATTTGTATTTACTTCTTTATTTTTCTGGGAGATGAAAGCGATCTCATGGCAGCCTTGAAACTGAACATTCCTTACAAAATGTGCATTACTATCTTGAAAGTTTGGAAAAACTGGGTGTAACCAGGATTGAGAGAGAAGTGGAAGGTCCAGATTCACAAATTTACAGGGCCACAAGAACATCAAAGTCTCTACTTTGTGAGTAGATGTCATACATGTACTCAGTTGTCAGCTTTATTGAATGATACCCACCAAACATCAGTATGTGCAGTGGTGAAGAGATGACTCCAAGATGCATGCCGCATTGCTCAAATCTTCAAAGAAGATGTCACTTCTGGGACTAGTTAAAATAAGCAATAGTATTTAATGCTTGGACCGCTCTTAGGCCTGGCTAGACAGCAACCTCGAGTGATCTCTGGACCCGCCAGACGTCCGTTTCATTAACATATAATTTCATTATCTCCATTGTACTTCTGCTACATCTTAAATGACTGGTGTGTTTTTTGGTTTTTTGTTTTTTTTTAGTTATAAAAAAGTTAAGTAATAAAGCCTAAATAGACTTATGCATAACATTCTGCGCAAAAGGGTGTAGTAATACAGCTTGTTATTGCTGCATAAAGTGGGGATTTCTAATCACATGTCCATGATGTAATAATAATAATTATTATAATAATAATAATAATGCATTTTTAAAAGGCTCTTTTTGACACAAATAGAATTTTTAAATGGCAACACTTGGATGGAAAATTTTAAGTGGCGCTGTACAATTTTTAAGAAAAATTTTGGGGCAGGTGTGAGGTGTGCAAGCTTACAGTTTTCTCCGTGGCAAGAATACGAGAGACCTCTTATCAGCAGATGGATCAGTTCATGTGGAGCTCTGATGTCTGAAGTGAGCCATTGACGGGAAGTTCCACAAATCGCAAAATTCTTTGGAATTGGCAAACTCTTGGAATGTGGCATTCAATGCGAGGGAACAGGAAGGTAACTCTATGAAAACCACTGTCCACTTGCCTGGCAACAAGGAACACATATCCTTCCCATCAACCATCTTGTTACACCACTTAAGCTATACAAAAACCACAGGAACATGGTAATGCAGGATGGAGACAAGCCATGGAACGGTGGATGGCCCAAAGTAAGCTAACAAGAGTACTTTTTGTGTGGAGGAAGTTGTGATTGAAGATAATCCTCAGATCGAAAGATAATGTATATTATTAGGATATTGTTTTCAGTGGCTTCTGTTTATGGTATTTGTTTGTTCGATTGTTTGCATGTCTGTTTGAGCAAATCAAATGAAATTTTCAGAAAAGGAGTGCAATTGGTCCAGTGCATTTTTGACCAAATTGGGTAAAGTTCAAGGGGAAGGTCACCAAAAAAGCAGAAAACAATCTTTTTTTCGTATTAACTTCCTTTTAATCTCTTCCGATCAATTCCCAACTGGATTCAAAACTTTTTTTGTTTGTTAAATTCCTCTTCCAACCATGTAGAATGCAATGGGATGAGGTCACTCGGCTCCTTAGTGGTAGGGTTCGAATGTCAGGGGGGTATCAGGACATTCAACTCCCAAAGTGCAAAAATGTCTCTCATGGGTGAGGTATGTTGCATCTAGCACCACTTATTCCAAACTATTTTGGTTAACATTTTAATCAACCTTTTTAATAAAAAAAATATATACCCATTATTAGCTGTGGATTCTACAATGTAATTAATTCACTTAAAAATTCACCAGGTGCTGGAATAACTGGTTTTTATTCACTCCAGCCAAAATTCTCCTTCCATTTGGATAAATACTATCGAATTTCTGTTTTTCTCAACTTTTTTCTAAACAAAAAACTAAATATCAAGCTGTGCATATTTGAATGTCTTTGGCTGCCCATCTGTTTGCTACCTTAAGCCCAGTTTCCACAGCCAAAAATGACTCTGGATGATTAAAGTTTCTCAGCTGGACAACATCACCGCTGCAACACCATCGCCATCATGGCTCCAGGTCTGTGTGAGTAGATGTTTCCTTTACCTTCCTTACAGAGTGTACCTCGAGGGGCAGTTTAGTTTCAATTTGTTCAAGATGGAGAATTTTCTAGAATGCACAACCATTATTTTTATGGAAACACCTGAGGCAGTCAGGAGAGAAGGCACAGGTGAGTGCCGTTAAAATAAATTGTACTTTTTTCCCCTTTTTCTTCTCTTGGAAACAAAACAGCATCATAAACTCAACATCAAAAGAACTGAGTGAAAGATTACTGAGGGGTTGATTCAATCTGCATCTGCAGTTGATTAGATAAATCAAATATGAATGCAGTTTAACTCTTCAGCAATCAGCATATTTACAGAAAGCTTTAAAATGATTAGTTATGAGAGTATTTTGTCAGTTGGGAGATGCAATCAAATAACTTGCTCTAATCAAGAAAAATGTAATAGTAGTGAATTAGCCCCTTTGGTTTGACAAGGTGAGATATGAAAAACAAGTTACAATGGCAATACCTGGTGAGTAATACAGTCAGTATGTTGGCTCTTGATATTGAATATCCTAGAATAAGGAAATGCATCTGGCTCTTAAATGCTGTTGCCACACTCACGGAACATTGCTTGATATTTATGCCAGTGCTATAAACATCCATTTTAGCACTCAGGACAGCAGCCCAGAAATGTCTTCCATCTTCATCAATGTTTGGCAGCTGCCATATTGTTTGAGTGAGGCATCAGGAGAGGTATGGCACAGATTGAGGACTCATTGTGTGGTGTCTTTTGAATATTCTGATGTGTAAGGGGATCCTCAGACAGTGATTGGGAAAGTTGTTGTTTAGCTGCCAATGCTCAAAATACCTCCAGCTGTGGGTTAGAACGTCTGTCATATTGTTTCATTAAAGAATTTTCCATATTTTTGGTCCTCATATTTTTCCTGAAAGTGCATGAACTGTTAGGATGTCACCATTTCACTGACTGTCTCAGGCACAAATGCAAACACCCTCATATTTGTGTAGATAGAGGGCACTCACCAACACATCAACAAATATTACTGCACCCTTGTATGTCATTAAATAGAGTAATGTTGTACTGTACTCAGAAAGATAGAATAAAGGTAATGAGAGAAATGGCTAGTGTTGTGTTTAATATTTGCTTGCAAGGAGGTCTGGAAAGTGGCCATTGCAGAAATTCTTTACATCAAGGATGAGCAAAGTTAGGAACAAGCCAGGACTCGGTTCATTCTTTCCTCGGTCCGCTGTTGATTCAACAGTGCAAGAATGTGACTTCCAGTTGAAAAAGAGGAGCCACGTTAGTTACAGCTAATGAAGTACTCACTGGCAATTCTTAAAGCTATAAATATAGTTCTAAGCACCTCATTGCTTGGCACAAAACGTTTGGGCGTATTAAGATAATTGCCCAATGAAGAATTAGAGTCTCACCTGGGGGCTGTGAAAATCTTAACATTTGCACAGCTTAACAAATATTTCAGAGAGGCTTTTCTGACTCCAAAGACCCAACACGTATCCTTCATAAAATAGCTAAATGGGTAGCCAGGTCACATTAGGGACTCTGGAGATGCTTCTCGGCGGACTGGGTTTTCCCATCCTGTGGCCGAATGGCATCTACAGCAGCTCTTAAAAGCAGTGGAAAACAATGTTTCTTTGAGTGCTACATTATATGACTCCACATTCGACCGTAAGCTGCAACCGCTGCGTCACACAATGAAATCCACAACAACAGACAATTCCTATTTTAATGTATCAAAGGAATAAAAGTAATTGCCAGTGAACACTACTTATTATGACAAATGCGCAGGTCTGACACATTTTTTCTGCTCAGTGGGAACATCTGAATACACTTACATCTCTACCTTCTGAAATTGGTTTGATACCTACTGCTTAACTTTTGATGTATTTGGTACAAAGGGAATGCAACAGCACAATATGCATGGAATAGAGCACATTATACATCTCGCCCATCTCAACCAGGACTCCCTGGAAGCAGAGATCTTGTATCTCAATGGGACCTTCCTGGCCAAATAAAGGATAAATAAATAAATGAATAAAATCTCCTGACCCGCTTTATCCATGGCGTAACATAACCTTCCCACCCAAGACATTTTGAGGCACACCTTTACCTCAGAATTGGAGGCATATGTGAATATTTTTCAATAATATGGGCTAATATAGAGTAACTGTTAATTTTTTTATTGATTTTTATATATTGTTTATTTAATGTATTGTTTTCTACAGAGAGCCATCACTTCTTCCGTCGTCTTGAAAATGGCCAGTAGCCTTATTAGACAACGTAGTATCCATTGGTCATATTCAGCAAAGTTTTCCCAAATGCAGTAGGTCATCTGGGTATTTTTGCCATTCAATTTGATCCATACAGAGGATTCACATACTAACAATTTAGAATTTCACGCACTTTATTATTATCGTTAATGTGTATTGGTATTCAAACCTGCTTAAAGTAGGTCACCCTCAGGCCTGAAAACTAAAATTGATAAAACAGAATGTAATGACTTGTTCCAGATCAATTAGGCACTACTGCCTTTGGAATTTTCCAAATTGGCTTTCACTCAGGCTCCATTGTGGAGAACGGAACATAGAGCCAGTGGCGTCACCTGTTCTCTGTTACAGTAATTGACCAATGTAATAAAGGTCATGCAAGGAAGTTGTCAAATGCGCTCTAGTAAAAGCAAAAGAGAAAGTTCTTCTGATGATGAGGTGTAATGGTTGAGTGTTATTCAGCGTAAACGCTTCCACTGAATGGTTACAAATAGATATGAACAAGTGAGTCACTTTGCTTTGGTGGTGCGAAATGCACGTCAAAATGATCACAGATTCACTTTGTGGTGATCTGAGAACACGTCAAAAAACTGTGTTGAACTCTACTATCAATAAAAAATATATATATATTTTACTGAGATTCAACTTTCAGTACATCAAGTAGTTTCTTGATTCCTGAATGAACTTGATTCCTGAGCCAAGATTTGAAAGAAGGAAGGAGGTCAGAGTGCATGTTTGTTCCTGAAAGAAAATTCCAGAACAAGTGATCTTCGCAACAAAAATATGTGTACTCAGCTGTTTTCAGGTGTGGTTTCAGCTGGATAAAAAGAGGTCTTCATGAGAGCAAAGAAATCATGTTCGAATTTTAAAGATCAAAAAATCGTGTAGCAGGCTTTGTGGTTCATAGAATTATTTTGCATCTTTTGTGACGGGAATAAAATTTTACTCAGAAGGTAAGAGGAAGAAATGCTGTCAGTTTTAGAGGGTACGGATTTCTCCACATTCTACAGGTTGTGCACGAGGGATGTTTGACAACACTCAAGCAAGAAATTGTACAGTCTTTCAGATCTGAACTGGTACAATAGTAAATCAAGCCAAATTATATGTTGGGTTAGAAGAAAGTAGAAATTGGACAAACCGATGGCCTGCTCAGAAAGCTATCTTCAACGTCAGTGGTACAATGAAAATGAACAAAAATTCCCTATCTTATAACATCCAACCATCATTCCCAACACACACACACACACACACACATACACACACTCTCACACACACACACACACACACACATATGCAGGCACACACGCACACTCACTCACAAACTGGAGTGTGTGTCTGTATTGAACACATTTTAACTTTAACAAGTTCACAGCAGGAGCGTCTTTAGTGCATTTCAGTCTGATGCTTTAGTGTTTTGTTGTTGCAACATGTCGTACAAGCACTGCCAAGAGACAAACTTAGAGGTTATAAAGCATCCAGCGTCACAGGAGGACTGAGAGAAGTAAGGTCAGCAGGGGCAGAATGCTTCGAGTTATATTCCTTCACGATGTGGTAGGTTTGCTTTCAGGGGTGGTTCTCAGTGTCACTCTACCAGAGGGTCCACAGGCACTTCTACAGACTCTAGATTTTGGGCTCTACCTGACATATAAGTCATAATCATCAGTTATATTATATCAGTATCATCATCATCATTCAGGCCATGATTGTTTTTTGATAGCTTCCATTTTCATAAATCTGCTGGCCAGTGTTTTCATTCATCTCAAACTGAAGTTCTTCGCCTGAACTATAAAAATCGATAATGTTTGAAAATTGAGCTTTGCAATATTCCCATTTTCAGGGTCTCGAAGAATGAGGATTGTCTGATGTTGCAGTTTAACAATTTCATTTTCAGAGAAAATGTGGAAAGATGACCAAGAATTTTAGCAGAAGATGGTCAGATAAGAGATGATTTTTGAGGGTTATTGAGCATAAAGAGCTCTACAACTTCAACCATCAGCTTATTTTTATATATATTTTTTTACCTTGATTTGTATTTATCTTGCTTTGTGAGCACTGAAAAATATAGTGAGTATGGGTATTGTCGTTGTGCATTGAAGCATTTGTCTTGTACCACTCAAACTGCCAATCACAAACATAGTTCAGAAGAAAGAAAATAGTTTATTAGAAAGTTTTGGATTAACTCGAGAAACTGGGTCATGATTTCTGGAAAGAGACTTGCTTTTTAAATTTCTGAAATTTTCTTTTTTGGAGCTTTGGTCACCACCTGACAAATGCAATTTAGTTCCATAATATTGGAGAGAAGGCTGACCTTTCTCCATGGTCCACATCGCCAAAACTTGGCATCTCACACCAGAACGCTCTAGATGGATACATAACACTACTGGTAAGATGATAAAATATGTATTTTTGAATCTTGGGGTGAACTATTCCATTCAGTACACTTATCCTCAGTACTGCTCCACAGTCTACTTTGGGCCATGCTTCCAGCAGGGTAAATACATCTTCAAGTCAATGAGAAAACTTATAAGGAGGTTCACTCAATCTTTAAGTCACTCAATGTTAATTCAGTATGGGGATGCCTGCATAAAAGTGAATGCATCTTTTCCCTTGGAGGCTGAAGGCATCATAATGAAGCATTTCATAACTCGATGATCTCTAATATCCTCGGCTATAATGTTCTGTTCCATTAAATTAAAATAGTTTTTTTTTTTTTTTTTTTGCCTGCCAACACCTCTGTTCAGGGCTCCGATAAGGAAACCGTTGTCTTTGTGCATATTTATTTATTTATTTATTTATTTTTCTTTATGGTCTGACCATTTTCCATCTTGTCGCTATGACATGGACATGACAGAGCCTCAGTGAATGACAGTATAACTGAAACTGAGTCGCTCTGGGCTGACCACTATAAATAGTACTTCAACACAGCGAGGAGGAGAGAGTTAGGTATTTTTATGGGTGTGTGCACACCTGTGTGTGCATGTGTGTGTGTTCACCAGTGCTTCCTTGTGAATACAAAGACCCTTTGTGTATATGTGAGCAAGATCGTGAGTTTTGTTGGCCTTCTAAGACATTAATCATGAAAAAAATGGCATTTTCTTGTTCACACTTGTGATGCCCATGTGGCTTAACACACCTTGGTGGGCAGTTTCAGTTTCCACGGCAGTTTCCATGTTCTGTGAATTATAGCTGTGCGAAAGAGCAGGAGAGCACATTCTGTCACCTTGGCTTGAGACTCCTTATTGTGATGAGTAAGTCTTCCATTACAGAATCCTGGGAAAGCCTTGTAATAATCTTTTAATAATACATTTCAGATTTCTCCAAATTCCAATGACCTCAGAACCCAGGATGATGAATGTGTGTGTGTGTGTGTGTGTGTGTGTGTGAGAGAGAGAGAGAGAGAGAGAGAGAATAAAAGATATTTTTGTCCCAGTTATTTTACCATTGCAATGAATAAGACTTATCGGAACAGATTAAAAATAAATAGATAAATAAATAAATAACCAAGACTAAGCATTACAACTAAGACCAGGCATAGACCAAACAAATAAATAGAATAAAAACACAAATCCAGAACATAAAAACAGACTCTAACCAAATCAACCCTCATTGCTGTGGGCTACGTGCGTTCAACTCTTGTCCTATAATATTCACCCCATGCTATTCATGACTAATTTTCAGTTTCATCCCGAGCCAGCAAGATGATTACCGCATACAATACACTGTGAATCATTACTGAGCATCCCGTTGAAATATATTAAGTAAAAATATTTTTTAAAAAGTGTAATAGCGACGTCTGGTTCTGATTGGCCTTGCACTCCAGTGTTATGAGTAATTCAAATCTGTCCTAGATCTGTTCACGTAATACTTTTTGTGGAAACTGGAGCTTTTGGAAGCAAAATTATATTCCTTCCTGCTTTTCCCTTCGCATCATACTTCTGTTTGAAATTTAGGAAACAACTATCATGTGTGAATAGTTCTCTGCAGTTGAATATTTTCCACAATTACATGAGACCAGAGGAATTCTTTGACTTTGCTGCCTCAATATAAACAAAAAAAAAAAAACCTTTCAATAACAATCTCTAAAGCACATAAATTAATCAGGAAACAATTTAACAACATAACTATTTAACCGCCTTACTATATTTGTGGTAAGTATGATTGTTAGAGAATCACTAGCTAGCACTTCATTCTCCTACTACATTAATTAATATAAAATATTGAGTCTTAACTCTCTGAGACCTCAACAGGATATATATATATATATATATATATATATATATATATATATATATATATATATATATATATGCCCCTCCTAAACATGTCAGACAGATCTGAACCTGGGTACTTACAAGCTGTCCAAACAATAGTTTTAAGACAACACTAGTATTCTTGCATTCAGTTAATGGGTGGCTAACCACTGCTAATGCTACATTGCTGTGTGTCCATTAAACTGAATCTGATGACTAATGATAATCTCCTCCGAAGATTCCTTTTGTGGATGCAAGTCCAGTTTTCATGACTCAACATTAGTTAAAAGGTCGTAGTTGAGTCAGTTTGGACATATGGCACTGTACTCTAAATGCTTTTGTAATGTAGGCTCTACTGTAATTTTTGGATGTTGTGAGGTCCAGACATTTAGTCATCTGTGTAAAATAACTGGGGAGACTCAATGCAGTTTTACTTTTCATTAATCATCATTTCCTCAGATTATTCCTTTGTCAGAGGACTTAATATTTATTACATTCAACTACTTTTCTTATCTTTACTTAACAATAGCTTTCAGTCAGAAATACTGCTTCCTCTCTCTTTTATCATACATCCTTCACAATTTTTCAACAATCAAAGGGATAGTAAATTTGTTGGGATTTTAAAAATGACCTCAGTTTAGACCGAGGTTTTCATTTGGCTCATAGCCAACAGCTTTTCGATGCAATGAGAGACGTTGAAGCTATTTTAAGTTTATGGTCGCTTGCCAGAATCCTGAGAATTTTAGTCAGCAAGCCTTAATCAAGTGTGCCACCTGGTGGTGGGACATTTAAAATTAAAGGCAGACCTCAAATCTGAGGGCTCAATCGCTGCTTAAAAATGAGAAATGGCTGTGTCATGACTCAGCGCCTCTTTGCTTACAGGAAAACTCCCTTTTTTGGAATGATTTACTGAAATAATGCAAGGGTTCTGTGTAGACTCTGTCTGCCTGCTAGATCTGTGAAAACGCACCATATGTGTCTGAAGTGGCAATTTAAGTGGCAATTTGAATGACTCCACACTGCGACCATCACACCACACCTGGGTCTGTGTTCAGACTGACCCGTTCAGGGTAGTATAACATAAAAAGTTAAGCTGACATTTATATTTTTATGTTGGAATGTTGGATGGACATAAAACTTTAATAAATGGCTGCAGGTGAGGCTCCTAATCTCAAAAGGAAGAAAGCAACATTTTTTTTCCCTTAAATGCATGATGAATACATACAATACATAAATACATATATCATTGTGTGTGTATATATATATATATATATATATATATATATATATATATATATATATATATATATATATGTGTGTATATATAAATATAAAACAAAGATATTATGAAGTTATCTTGGATTATATCATTCTGAAAAGCATTCACACCACAAATGCATATTCAAGAATTCACAAACCAATTTTACATTACCTTTACCGCAATATTACTTTTCGGAAAGACTGCTATATATACAGGAATTGTGCAGGAAATAGAATTTCTTCATATATTTTCAGTATAAGCATAATGTATGGTCATTTAGGCTGGTCTGACATGTGGACTGGGTTGCTAATATTTAGGGCCATTACTAATAGGGCAATGGCCCTAAACATCTCCATACTGGAGAAACGCGCTGCCATTTTGAATTTTCGTATTCACTGACTGAAGAGCTTACTTACCTTCATTGACCACCGTAATGAGGTCGACTTGTTCCGTGAGAATAAACAGGGCTCCGAGCTAAGTAGCTACATTGGAGAGTGGTGAAAAGATATCTTTTTATAAAGCATTTTGTGCTTTATAAATATCGTTTTATACGCTTGAAAGAGTGGTCACCAATGACTTCAGTTCATTTGGATTTGCCTTCAGTGCTGTTTTTCTTTGTAGCACCAAAAGAGTTTTGAGGACGAAAATAATAACGGACCCTTCGATTAGCCTTGGGGTGAGTAGATGATGAGTGAATTTTAATTTTTGGTTGAATTATCCCTTTAATGCATCTTGTGGTTCAAATAAGGACTCAAGTCATCTCTTGCATTCGAATTCGACACGCAGAGTTTTAGTTTTATTTTTTGTCTTTTCTGGCCCCCTGCCTGACCACAGAATGGAAATCCTTACAGAGATCAGTCTAGAATTGAGAATATTCACAGCAGGGTACTCTCCTTACGCCTTACAGCATGAAACTTCTTTCTGATCTGAGATCAGTCTGCTGGTGTCATCATCTCTTTTAAGGCCCCAAAGGACAGAAAGCCACTGTCGTCTCTTTCAAACTCCCAACTCAAAGTCAGCAATATGACTTAAATGACCCTGCAGAGCAACAGCATTCTACATATTGGATAAGCCACAGGACCTTTATCACTGACTGGATCGCAACAAAGTCTCACACAGCTCATTGTAGAAATGCTAACTTGAAACTGCTTGAGCACAGTGTTGTTTATTTTCACTCAGCTTTCTTTGTGAATTCCAGCAAATGGAAATGCTAATAGATCAAAGTGATTATTTCAAAGCGTGGCCCATGTTCTAGATTCAAAGCAGACGGACTCTAGTCCATTGCTTGTTTCAGCTGGCTCTAAAGCTGACAGTTAAAGAATGCAGCTGCTTGTGTGCTAACTCATGGTTGTTGCAAGAACTTTGAAGCCAAAGCACTCATTGTTACAGCCACTAAAATCAACCATATTCATGAAACTGGTTTATCTATTCATGAACCATGATTTTGTTGGTTGTACCTAGATGCAAAAATGCCAGAAAAAATATTATTTACCCAGGTTAGTCCATCGTGATGAGCCAAGGTTTCGGGAAGAACTTTGTGTTTGTTATCTAATTGTCTTTCTTTGAGCAGAAACACCTCAGACCACTGGGGGCACTAATGTCTTTCAGACTATTTATAGAATGTGAACCAACTAACCAACTGGGCTGGGGCTGCATTTGAGGTCTTTTTCTACTAAGGAAAGTTCCTAACTCTCTAGAAATAAAGCAGTATTTGCACATAATGCAAAGGAGATAATGTAGTCCCATAATTATTTTCTGCTGAAAAATTTAATGTAAGGAACCGTCCATCAGGTTGTCGCGAAAAATGATGAAGGTAATCGACATGGTAACTGACATGATGGCGCGGCCTGGTGAAAATGCAGGCGGATTAGCACAGTGGGTTTCTTCTCTTAATTCCTAATAATTTCACCTTCATATCTTCCATAAAAGGGGTATTTCACCCAAAAATTCTGTCATCATCTACTCACCCCAAGGCTAATCGAAGGGTCCGTGAATTATTTCTGTCCTCAAAACACTTTTGGAGTTCAAAAGAAAAACAGCATTGAAGACAAATCCAATTCAGCTGAAGTCAATTGGTGGCCCCTCTTTCAAGTGTAAATAAACATTTAAAAAACACAAAATGCCCCCATACTGCTCGTGCAGTGTAATCCAAGTGTCCGTAAGCCCTGACATTCAAATTTGACTCAAAAAGATGTCTTTTCACAATGTTTTTAGCCTAAAGGTCCAATGTAGCCACTGAGCTAATAGCTCTGTTAATTTTCACGGAAGAAGTTGACCTCACTACGGCGGCCAACGAGGGTATATGAGCTCTTCAGTCAGTGAATACCAACGTTCTAAACTGCAGCGCTTTTCTCCAATTGGAGATGTTTAGGGCCGTTGCAGCGTCATTTACCTTCATTGGCCACCGTAGTGAGGTCAACTTATTACGTGAAAATTAACAGGGCTCCTAGTTAAGTGGCTGCATTGGGCATTTAGGCTATAAACATGGTGAAAAGACGTCTTTTCAATTCAAATTTGAATGTCGGGTCTTACAGACACTTGGATTATGCCGCACGAGCAGTATGGAGGCATTTTGTGTTTTTTGAATGTTTATGCTGCAAAAAATGGTCACCAATGACTTCAGTTGATTTGGATTGGTCTTCACTGAAGTTTTTCTTTGAAACACCAAAAGTGTTTTGAGGACAAATGAAATTCATGGACCCTTCGATTAGCCTTGGAGTGAGTAGATGATGAATGAATTTTCATTTTTGGGTGAACTATCTCTTTAACCTCTTGACATTTTCCATCAAAGTCAAACAAAAAAAAAAGTGGGTAGGAACTTGATGATGGGACGAAAGTTTGTCACTATTCAACCGCAACCCAGATTTCACACGTTGGACACAAACTACATTGGAAAAAATCATCCTCGCTTCTTGCCGTGCTATTTAAAAGTTAAATTAAAGATTATCTCATAATTTTGCTTGCTGTCTTTCATCCACAGGTTTGCTCAAAATGATAATTGATACTGTAATTACAAAACATTTCCATCTGAGGGCCAGTACAGTGAAAGGTTAATTTGAAGGTGTGTCTATGAGGAAGGCAATGCCACTCATAAGGATTCAGTCCTTGGACAATTCATGCACATTAGCTCACAGACTACTAGTGCAGTCCTTGTGGCACCACTACAATTGAACTCTCATCTGCAGAATGTGGCTCATATATGGTGAAATACTCTTTGCGCTGACTACAAATTCATGCTATCAGCGTGAAGACTTATAGAATTAATGCACAGCGGAATGCATGGCCAATCTATTATGGATGAAGTCAAATGTGTTGTCAAAGTTTACTACAAGAATAAGAAACAATCTCTCTGTTTATGTTAAAATCATGCCATTTTGATTTGTTGTGAAAATATAACAAAAAAAAAAAAGGGGCACAGTGATGTTATCAAACCAAGCTGTGAATAAAAAAAAAAAGCTCTGCAGGTGCTGTACCGCACCTGGATTGTTATCTGCAATATCTGCACAAATGGCTACACAGTGGCTAATTCACAGAGGCAACCATGGATGCCATTTTGAATCCAGATCAAATTCAAATTTTGAAATAGGCCTATGAGCAAAAGTCAAATAAAGGTCAAATGTCAAAATACTGCAAAACTCAGAGTATATTTGTTGAAGCCCATAGAAAGCTACCCATTTCCCAAATTGGCTGCAATATCCACAAAATTAGCTGCATAATAGATATAAATGGGATTTTCAAGATGGCAGCTATGGCAGCCATTTTAGAAATTGGATCAGAATGTTGTGCGCGAAATATGACAAACTCATGGGTAGAAACAAACATGCCAAGTTTCAGTTTCATCAGTTCAGCAATTTCTGAGACAAACGTTTCCAGCTTTCATGGGTGTGGCCCAAGTGCAGGGTCAAAAGGTCAAAATGCAGCTAAACCCAGAATATTTATGTTAAAGTCCATGGAAAGCAACCTGTATACCAACTTTGGCTGCAACATCTGCAAACTTAGCTGAAAAATGCGCTAAATGGTATTTTCAAGATGGCTGCCATGGTGGCCATATTTAAATTCAGATCAGAACACTATTTGACAAATTTTATTGTCTTTATGGATAGGAACATGTTTGCCAAGATTCTGCTTCATTGGTCCAGTGTTTCAGAAAAGGTGTTTACAGCAGCAACTGAAAAAGTAGGTGTGGCCAAAGCTCAAGGGTCATATCAAGGTCAAAACTGAAAATTTAGCAAAAGTCTTCGGATTTGTTTTAGGGTTTGCTGCTAGCTTCCCATAATCCTAATTTCAGCTCAATTGCTGCAACGGCTACTGACTCAGTATGGTATTTTCATTATGGCTGCCTGGCGGCCATATTTGAAATTGGGTCGGAACGCCTCAAACAAAGTTTAATATCTTCATGGGTAGGAACATGCATACCACGTTTCAGCTTCATTGGTTCAGTGGTTTCTGAGAAGAGGATGTTAACAAATGGACGACAACAATGACAAACAACAGACAAGCAGCCCATGGCATAAGCCCACCCAAATTCAGTCAGCTAAAAAAGGGCTAACTTTTCTTATTGCAAATAAAACAAATAAGACAGCCTTTCCACATTTCATTTCCCCATTTCTTTTAGGAACCCACACAATGATGCATGTACAGTATTTGTACAAGATGGCGCACTGCATGCACACAAAATACGAGCAAAATTCTTTTTCTGGTTACGCCTGTCCCTAATCATTCCTTTGTCATAACAGAGAAGTTGTCTTTCTTACAATCTCCAGTTTGTGTCTGATTCACTTTCCCTGTTGAACGTTTGATAGTTTTGCAATAAGAACAAAGCAATACATGAAAATGATTTATACAAGACCAATAAACTTGACTCACAAGGGGCAGAATCCAGACTGCCTTCTGTTTTATGCACAAGGAGCCAAGAGAGACAACCGCAAAAGGCAGCCTTTTATCTAAAACAACTGATGCATGTTTGACAGTGTGAATTGTTACGGTGTCTGGGCATACAACACAAGCAGGATAAATCACATTTCATTGTTTACCACCAATGGGCACCGAGCCTGACAGTTACTTGAAAATGGGTTTCATCGCTGACAGTCAGGTTCTACTATTATTTGGCCAGACATTTAAACCTGGATTCCATATCACACAGCAGCCAGTGGTCATGTTGTGGTTTTCATTCAGACATATTTTCATATCATGAGGTTCCCCAATCCCCAAGCAATTGGAGAGAGACAGATTCTTCAGACAATTAGGCTTTATTGTGGCATGTTGATGAATATAAGGCAGAGTTCTTTTAGTGCAAGTAGAACCCACATCTTGCCTTTCACACCGAGTTTTTTAACCTTCATCACAGGAAATATCTTCCAAATATGGTCTTTCTGCCTTCTCATTCTCACGCTATAACAGGACAGGCAAACAAAGCACTGCCCACTAACCTTGAAAACTTCAAAGAGAAGGATACACATCACCACAAAGGACTGGAAAATTACAGTCAAGAGAGGAAAAATACAGCCAGATAAATAGGATACAAGTAGATACATAAATGATTCAATTGATTATGTTTTCAGTAACAACAAATGATTTTACTGAATAAACATTGATCAAAGCTACAGAAATTAAATACATCACCGGATTATGTTTTCGAATCAACTAAACAGAAGCCTGCTTACTAATGAAAGCTAAGGAAGCCTGCTGCTTCCTTAGCTGCTCAAGTGTGAATTGAATTGCTTGCATGTGTGTGTCTGTGTGTGAACTGCTTGTATGTATGCGTGCCTGTGTGCCAGTGTTCATGTGTATGTGTGCTGCCTGTATTTGTGTGTGTATGTGTCTGTGAGCACTGCTCGTGCATGTGAACTGCTTGTATATATGTGTATGTGTGTGTATGTGCATGCATACGTGTGCCTGTGCATTTGCACTGCTCATCCCCTCCGTACGCGTATGTGAACTACCAGCATGTGTGTGTGTTATGTTATGTGTGTTACTGCTGCTTACATAAATTATGATTGATTATGGTTATTCAACATGGCAATTGATCTACTGATGAATATGATGAGAAATATTGAAATATAATCCTCAAGTCAAAAAAACTATTTTGACGGAAAGAAACTCTCAGGCGGTGTTTTTATCTTCTAAGAGTCAAGAAAGAAAAAAAATGTTCATAATAAGATGAGAGACAGATAAATGAGTGGCACTTCAGATGGCTAAACACAGACATATCAGGTGAGTACTGTTTTTCCTGCCATAGTCAACATTACATTTTCTCCACTTTCACAATAAAGTAGAGGCCTTCAGGGAATTTTAAAGCATTTCCTCCATGTCTTAGGCTACATTACACAACCACTTTCTCCAAACAAAACATTTTTTCTCCTTTTATGTGTTTATTGCGGTAGTAAATATAGAAACATGGCTAATTCACTGCACCAAAGGCTATTCATTGCAATATATATTTTATGAAAGTGCAATTTTTCTGTAAGATTTCAACTGTTTGCCAAATAAACCAAACTTTGTGCACGCAGTTATCTAAAAGAGGGCATTTATGACAATTCCTTAAAATTAATATCAAAAAAAGAAAAAAAAACCCTTCTTGAAAAACAATTATGAACATGAAAATGATTAACTCCACCGAACAAATATACGCAAATTTTTAAAATGTTTGCATAGACTTACATTAATTTGTATAAAATAACCTTTTCTAAAACAGAAAAATTAATCTGATTACATGATTTACAAATATGGCCAGTGCAAGCAAATGAAACAAAAAAAAAAAAAAAAACCAAATATGCAAAGTCAACTGCTCAAACAAGACTGAAGCTGTTCTCCATTCTGCAAATATCAGATTCCACAGATCCAGTAAAAGGTCTATGAAACTACACTCCAGTCCATTAAAAAGGGAGTAAGACCAGGAGCAGGGCTGCAGCAACGAAGACCACGCTGCGGGTACTGGAGGGACGTCCAGACGCTCCCATGACCTTCTCTTGACACAGGACACAGCCATCCCCGCAGAAGGAGCAGGAATCCCGGTTCGAAAAGGCCTGAGAGTTGTACTCTTTGTCAGCCCTCCGGGCTGAAACAAGGAACAGGATAACATACAACCAGATTCTCAGACAAAATGGCACCCAAAAGGAGCACTGTGACACCACAGAACCTAGCTCAAGGGGTTTTTTTCAGGCAGAATGGCTAGTTGTCTGAGAGGTTTCATACATTACACCAATGGAACAGGGAGGGGTTCCTCAATGGAGAAAAGTCATACACCAGTTTCCCTCAGCATCAATTGCATAGTGCTATTGTCTACATCCCGTGAGCAACAATGCCCCAGAAAAAAAGAATAACATGGGGAAAAAAAGCATAACCTGGAAACATGATACAGTATTCATTGAAATATTTTTGCCTGACTGGCTCCGAAACCGTGAAAGTATTCAGACTGAAGACAGGGATATAGACAGAAGAGTAGGCCAAGGCAGAGATAACTTTATGAGCTTTATAAGCTGCGTGAAAAGACTGCTGTCAAATAGGCAAAGGGAAAATTCCTTCATTGTTACGCATTAGCAAGTGGAGCCTTTTGCTCTCAATATGTCTCTGCACAAACACAGGACAGACAACGGTGTAATGCCTTCCACGTTAGCAGAGCTGGTAACACATTTCCACGCCTGTGATCTTTCTTTGACCGTGTTCAAAGTGGCCCGTGGCTTCTATGGTGTTATGTGATGGAGAGCAGTGAATTTGGCAGTACTTACTGGGCACATAGTAGTCGTAGACAGAGATGAGAGCATTCTTCGCATGTGCTACTTTGAAGTCCCTCATTATTGGTACTTCGACACACAGCAAGGACTGGGTGATCTGTGTACGTTTACAAACAATGAAGGTCATGTGGGCGGCAGGTTGGCACAGTGGCACACTGCCTCGCACTAAGGAGGCTCTGGGTTTGAGCCCCGGCTGGCCAGGGCTTCTCTGTGTGGAATTTGCTTGATCTCTCCATGTTTTTTGAAGGATTCCTCTGGGTATTCCAGTTTTCCATGAAAAAAGTAGTGGCTGACCACTACTCCAAACTATAGGATGGGTTAAATGCAGGGGACAAATTACCCCACGGGGTTCAATAAAGTATACCTTTTTGTAAAAAACAAAACAAAAAAATCTTGGTTTCTCTATGCTTCAGTGAATTTCCACTGCGTATGCTGGTTTCCTCCCGCAATCCGAATACATGCATGTCGGCTAATTGAAGACTCTGAATTGCTTATAGCTTTGTGTGTGTGTGTGTGTGTGTTTGTTTGAGCCCTGCAGATGAATAGAGTTGTCCAAGGTATACTCCTGCCACTCACCTGATGGATGCTGTATTAGGCTTCAGCCTCTGCTTGACCCTTACCAAGAAGAAGCAGGTGGGATACTGGATGGACGATTGAATGGATTTAAAAAAAAAAAATCGAGAGAAATAAGATTCAGTGCCAGTCATGGCAAACCCCGCCCTTTACACATACTTTAGCTGCAGAATGAGTTGATCATTTTTTGAGTACGTGTGCGCTTTGGTTTAGCCTTTCTAGGTTAGTCAAGCTCAAAGGTCATGATGTCATTGGATTTGAAATATGAGTTCCTAAATGTGATTAAACAGCCAATGGAACATTGGATTTTATAAAGGCAACATAGAAGTAACTACTTAACAGACTGAGGTTGAGCTGAATGGAATGGGAAAAAGAAAAGGCGAAAAAGTTTTGACCATGACAATGGAGCTACACCTAATTCGCCACACGAGGCAAGCCCCGAGAACATTCCCTCAACAACTGCGTATGGAAGCGGAATACAAGGAATCAACAACTGTTGTTAAATAGTTTGACATATTAAAACTATTAAATGTTGCTTTTGGGCACTTATTTTTATAATGCAGTGCTATAAAGGAAAAAGTGTGGGGGGGCCCTATACATCAGCTATGGTCATTTTATGTTGTATATGCATTACTTGCATAAGCATTGCTATCAAAAAAAAAAAAAAAAACTAAATCTATCACTTATGGATACTTTGTTTGTATAAGCATTCCTGAAAAAAAAAAACTTCAAGAATGTCATTTATGGATACTTTGTGTTGGTATAACTTGCGCTAATTTGAAAATTTTCAACTCTTTGGGCTCTAATTTCTTGGCGCAGTGCAGGGTGGCGCAGCGTGGCGTAGCCCGCGCAGTGGTAATTTCGTGCAGTGCAACACCGTGCGCATCCAGTTTGGCAATTTGGTAGACGGATGTGCGCCGAGATGGGCGTAGCGGCGTAGTAGGAGGTGGTGTCACATATTCATCATAACGCAGTGACAATTTTGTGGATAAAGGCTATGCTAAAAGTGCGCAGAGAGCTTGCCAGCTCCAACCTACTTTCTGTGCAGTGGTAATTTGGCTGACCGGCGCACAGTGCGCACATGTCACCGAAACCTCACAGGCAGGTTTCCAGAATGCCAGGCACATTTCAATGCAAAAAAAATTACAGCAACCACTATTTAATGTAACTATCTGCATCAGCAAATAAATTATAGTATCTATATCGATTGTCCTGATGTCAGATCAAAGGCGGTTGGCATGAGTTATAGAAACTCGACCTGACAGCCCTCAGAGTGTCAGTGCATTCTCTGTGGCAAGTTACGTGCTGCACAACATAGCTGTACACCATGAATGTCACTTTGACCTCACGCAGGAGATTAACTTAAACAATTAACTGAAAGGGCAGCCAACTCTCACACATTCGCCGTGAGAATTTGGCCTCATTTACATTGTCAGTGTAATGTGACCCCATTCTGATTTTTTGCTCTTATGTGGCACAGATTGGATACGCTCGTTGACAGTGTAAACAGGAAAAAGACACATGCATTCGGATATTTTGAGATCGAATACAGGCCTCATTCGTATGTGGAAATAAATCAGATATGTATCGGATATGTGCAATGCGACCGCCGTGTCAACACAATGGCCCTCATTTATCAAACTTGCGTACACCAAAAAAATGGGTGTACGCCAAATCTCCCGCAAGAATCGGCATTTATCAATCTTAACGTGAGCGAACGGTCCGCAAAAATCACACGCCAGCTCTGACCAGGTGTACACAAATCTGATAACAGTGAACAACATGCAGGAACGAGTGCAGCTGTCAAAATGAGTAAGAAACCATATGCAGCGATGCGGACGTCATGCTGTTGTTGTTCTTATTAGTAAAATTAAAAAGTTAGTGAATGAATAAATAAATGAATAATAGCAGGTTGTTTCCAAATGTAAGTTTAATTAATTTCTCTACACAGATGTCATTATTAATTTTATTTAATAAATAAATAAATTGCACCTGTGTTGAGAAATTAGTTACTCTTATTTGGAAACAACTTGCTTGTCAGGCCAGACGGCTGACAGTTACAATCAAATTGATTAAACGCAATGCGCAGCTTGGCAGATATGCAGTGTATGTCAGATGCTCATCCAGTCAGATATATACTGAACAACAAAAGAAACAAAAGTTAGCCTAATTAAAGGCAGACTGGAAAATAAGTTTGCGCATAATTATTTTAGAAAATAAAATTTATTACTAGCATGTGCACATTTACACTCGTTTCATCAAACTTATTTTTATTTTGCGGTCCCTTCGACTGAGTAACCATAATAGTAGCCTACATTAACTAACTAGCCGGCTTGCGTTTCTTTAGTTGCTCAGTGTATAGATGCCTATGGACACTTCGACCATGGTCACATTTTGACAATGGCAGATCTTCCATTGTTAGAGGAATAAGCTTCTGTCTAAAGTGAGAGGAACTTTCGGCACATAGATCTCATCCGGAAAAGTGACGAGTGGCTGCTCGTTTTGTGTGGCACCCAATAACATGTCATAGAGTAATACTGATAAAAGTAAAGTGAAGAGTGATCTCTGCAGACTGTATTTTACCAATTACCCTCATGGTGCTCCGATCGAGGCGGGGGGGGACTCATCCATGTCCCCACCGGCTCGTATTCCCATGATTGAGGGGGAGCCTATCAGTGCTGTGACAGCTGGAGGTTCGAGTATAGTTGGCCTCCACCGGTCTATGCGCTGTTGCAACCCATTTTTTGGAGGCAATCTTAAAATCGGACCACTTTTTTTAACCTACATGTAAAGCATTTGGATTGTCAATTATGTAGGTAATATAACATGAATATCGTGGATCTATAAATTGAATTTATTAAGGCCGATGTTATTCGCACTTACACGTGTGGCCAATGCTAAATTTTTTTCTTGACCACACTTGTATTTTATTTCAAGATTTTTATAAAGCGTTTGACACGATTGAACACAATTTCCTCTTGTAATCCCTTAAAGCATTTGGTTTTGGCGATAAGTTTATTAATATTGTCACGATGTTCTATAAAGACATTAACAGCTCAGTGATCATTAATTTGAATACCTCTCAAAGATTTCAGGTTAACAGAGGTGTCCGGCAAGGCTGCCCGATCTCACCCTTTTTTTATTTTAATTATAGGATTATTGTCAATCAAGATTAAAAACAATGTAAACTTCAAAGGTATCTCAATTTTTGGCGAAGGATTAAAAATTTCCCATTGGCCGATGATACTACAATTTTCTTAAAAGATAAAAACCAACTTACTAATGCCATTAATTTGATTAATCAGTTCTCCAATGCCTCACGATTGAACATGTCTAAATGAGTTCTCCTGTCTAAAGCAGAAGGTTTATCTTGCTTTGTATATCCTTCATTATCTTTATATGTAAATGATTTAACTGCCAAACATGTAAGAATCTTTTTAGACTTAATTTGGAAGAATAGATCACATATGTTAAAAAATCTGTACTTCCCAATTTTAAAGCAGAAGGATGTCTTGAAGTCTTGGATTTCAATGACATCATCAATACTTTTAAAG
This sequence comes from Gymnothorax reevesii, assembly GCA_029721435.1. Classification (NCBI taxonomy): domain Eukaryota; kingdom Metazoa; phylum Chordata; class Actinopteri; order Anguilliformes; family Muraenidae; genus Gymnothorax; species Gymnothorax reevesii. The sequence continues at coordinate 23,081,506 of CM056576.1, read as the reverse complement.
TCAACTGGTTAAGGAGACAAAACCCTAACTCAATCTGGTACTTTATTCCAAACCATGTGTTTGACAAAATTGGAGGTCTTGCTTTTCTATTATAGTGCAACTTTCGACCAAAAAATCTACCAATAAAATTATCCATATTTCATCAACAAGCCCTTGGCATGGAAGTTGGCTTTTGTTCACAAATTCTCACCTCATAAAACCTTCCTTTGGAACAATTACCATATACTAATAAGGAACAAATCTTTGTTCTTTGTGCCTAAATGGTATCAAAGAGGCCTTAACTACTTATTCAATCTCTGACAATTCTGGTAGTATGTTAACCTATGTCTGTACACAGTTTCCTCTTACCTTTTGAAGAATTTAATGCTGTAGCTCAGGCAATTCCAATGGAGTTAATTCAACTTGTGAAGAGCCACCTTAGTTACAACAAATACAAGATTTCACAACCATATTTATCATTAGATGGACTTGAATTAACTGACGGAAAGTGTAACAATAAACCTATTCGCCAAATCTTTCAAAGACAGAAAAAAATAATACCAAGAGGCAAGTTTTTTTTGGCGGTCCCAGATTGTGGACACACAGTGGGAAAGGGCTTGAATATTACCCCACAAATACTGCATTTCAAAAAAGCCAAAGTCGTTCACTTTAAAATTCTACATAAAATTAACCGCATCAACTGTTTTATCGCTAAATTTACTGATATCGATGCTTTGTGTTTCCTTTTGTGGAAAAAATCCAGAACCTGTCTCTCATTTATTTTTTGATTGTGAGATAACAAGAACATTTCAGAATGATCTTAAAATCTGTTTTTTTTCTATTCCCATGATGAGATGTTCATTTAACTTAAAAGACATCATATGTTATGATGTTGATACCAAATGCAAAGCATTTGAATACATTATGAATTTTGTTATCCTATATGCAAAGTTCTTTATTCACAAGCAAAAATTCACCCAAGCTTCCCCTAAAGTTGCACCATTCCTCTTGGAATTGAAATACACAATCAAAACTATCCGTCGAATTAATAATAATAAAAGCAATAAGCTCATAAAACATTATGACACCATTTTCCCTCAAACCTCTAACTGAATTCGGAAACATTTTTTTTTGGGGTCTTTTTTCTTTTTCGACTTATTGACCCGTATGTTATGCCTATTGTTCATTGACTCTACGGGCTCTAATTTCTTGGCGCAGCACGGGGTGGCACAGCGTGGCGTAGCCCAGGCAGTGGTAATTTCGTCCGGTGCAGCCCGCGCAGTGGTAATTTTGTGCGGTGCAACACCGTGTGCAGACACTTTGGCAATTTGGTAGACAGACGGCGTGTGTGTGACGGCGTAGTAGGGGGATGTGTCACATATTCATCATAACACAGTATCAATTCCGTGGATCAAGGCTCCGCCAAAATTGGGCAAATTGGTTTACTTTCTGTGCAGTGGTAATTTGGCTGACCGGCGCAAGTGCGCGCACGTCACCGAAACCACACATGCTGGTTTCCAGAATGTCAGGCATATTTCAATGCAATAAGTAATTACAGCAACCACTATTTAATGTAACTATCTGAATCAGGACATAAATTATAGTATCTATATCGATTGTCCTGATGTCAGATTGAAGGCGGTTGGCACACGTAATGGAAACTCGACCTGGCTTAATCAACGCAGCTGAATCTGTGATGCAAACTAAAGACTTCACATCTTTTTCAGCCAACCACAAACGATCGGCCTCGGCATCAGGCAATGTATATATGTATATATATACACAGCACCCTCAATAAGTATTGGCACCCCTGGTTAAGATGTGGTATAAGTCTTGAAATTAATTCTATTTTTATTGCAGAAGCATACTCTCACACTGAAAATTGTAGAAAGATGTAACCTTCAACTCCAGTGAATTTTAAGGGGAAAAAAAATCCCTGACTAAGAAATAATTATTTTTCAAAAAAATCACCTGTTCCACAATTATTGGCACCCCTAATAATTCCTAGGAAATAAATGAATTGAAGTATTTCTGTCATTTCAACAGTAGTTTACAAAGTTGATCAGAGTATCTAGGAACATTTAATTAGTAATTCATCACTTCCTGTTTCCCTGGGGTATAAATATGATGTGACACTGAGGCCATTTCTCTTATACACTCTTCAACATGAGAAAGACAAAGGAACACACCATTCAAGAAAGGCAGATGCGTGTCGAACTTCACAAGTCAGGCAATGGCAACAGGAAAATAGCCACTCGCCTGCACCTGCTCAAATCTATTGTCAGAGGAATCAGTAAGAAGTCTATAACAAATAGAACAGTGGTAAACAAGCTTGGACGAGGACGCAAGATTATTATACCACCAAGCACAGTGAGGAGGATGGTAAGAGAAATAAAAAGTTCTCCAAAGCTCACTGTTAAAGAATTGCAACAAATGGTAGCATCTTGGGGTCACATAGTCTCCAAAACAACCATCAGGCGCTATCTACATGCCAACAAGCTGTTTGGGAGGCATGCACGGAAAAAACCATTTCTCACTCGCAATCATAAACGCAAACCTCTGGAGTTCACTAAGCGGTACTGGCACTTCAACTGGGACCGTGTGCTTTGGTCAGATGAGACCAAGATAGAGCTTTTTGGCAACGAACACTCTAAGTGGGTCTGGCGGAACACAAATGAGTATGCAGAAAAGCACCTCATGCCCACTGTGAAGTATGGGGGAGGATCGGTGATGCTGTGGGCCTGTTTCTCTTCCAGAGGCCCTGGGAACCTTGTTAGGGTGCATGGCTTCATGAACGCTTTGAAATACCAGGACATTTTAAATCAAAATCTGGTGGCCTCTGCTCGAAAGCTGAAGATGGGTCGTCACTGGGTCTTTCCGCAAGAAAATGACCCTAAACATGTGGCCAAATCTACACAGAAATGGTTCACCAGACACAGAATCAAGCTCCTTCCATGGCCATCTCAGTCCCCAGACCTCAACCCCATTGAAAACCTGAGGAGTGAGCTGAAGAGGAGAGTGCAGAGGAGAGGACCCAGGTTGCTGGATGATTTAGAGAGATTGTGCAAAGAGGAATGGTCGAAGATCCTTCTTTCTGCTTTCTCTCATCTTGTGAAACATTATAGAGAAGATTAGGTGCTGTTTTGTTGGCAAAAGGGGGTTGTATAAAGTTTTAACATCAGGGGTGCTAATAATTGGGGCACACATGATTTGATGTAAAAGAATTATTTATTAATGTGGGGTTTTTTTCCCACTGAATAAATGCACTTGAATTAAAGGTTGGATTTTCCTCTTTTTTCATTGAGGTCCAATATTATTTAGAAAAAACCTGAATTTATTAGAAGCTAAAGAGCACATCTTAACCAGGGGTGCCAATAATTATTGAGGGCGCTGTATATATAATGCTTACGTTCTATGCTTAGTAAAGCCGCTTGCACACTGGATGCGAAACTAATTTTTCGCACGACTGATTACAGTCAAAGTCAATGCAGAGATACGAATACATGTGTGTATTTGCGTCTTGCATTGACTTTGGATGTACGCAGTGTCTACGAGTCCGAAAGTCGGACAGGGTTTTAATATATCTCTGTGTCCAACAGTCGGATGGTTTCAATAAAGCTCCGTGTCCGACAGTCGATTATTGTTTTTAATTTCTTCAAATCTACTGAATCTTTTAGATATTAAACGTGAATGTTTTAATAAGAGAGCCCAGTTCTTCAAGATGAGTACCGAGAATTTCAATCAATGTTTCTGTTTAAGCTCTGCTCAATAAAGTGAGTCGACATTGGCGCGTGAAAATGTAAAATGCCTGTCGAACATTGAATGCAAAAAAAAAAAAAAGAGGACGATTAGAACAGATTGATAAAGAAATAAAGAATAAAAAGAAACATTTTTACAACAAACAGAACATCCAATGAACAATGTGATTTATTTATTTGCGGGCCATTTTTTTAAGATGTTCTGTTTGTTGGTGATATATTTGTATTCTTTATTTCATTATAAATCTGTTCTCATATCAATACTTTTACTTTTTGCTGGTTGCCGGACATGGAGTATTTTGCATTTCGCGTTGGACAGTCTTGATCGTGCATGCGATATTTACAGCTCCCTCCATAATTATTGGCACCCCTGGTTAAGATGTATTCTTTAGCTTCTAATAAATTCAGTTTTTTGTAAATAATTTTGGATCACAATGAAAAAAAGAGGAAAATCCAATCTTTAATTCAAGTGCATTTATTCAGTGGGAAAAAATCTCACATTAAGAAATAATTATTTTGCATCAAATCATGTGTACCACAATTATTAGCACCCCTGATGTTAATTCTTTGTACAAACCCCTTTTGCCAACAAAACAGCACCTAATCTTCTCTCTTCTTTAACAGTGATCTTTGGAGAACTTTTTATTTCTCTTACCATTCTCCTCACAAAATAACCTTGCATCCTCGTCCAGGCGTGTTTACCACTGTTCCAGTGGTTTTAAACTTCTTCATGACTCCTTAACCTGTATGATACAGTCGTTATGTTGCGCTCCTCACTGATTGACTGTCGCTATACTAACGCCTGTACGCGAAAGCTCTCAAAGTGCTTCACCCGGCCTCGTTATGAGTGGGAGGCTTCTTCTTCTTCTTTTTAGTTTTATGGCAGTTGACAGACCTGTTGGTGTATTACCGCCAACTACTGGATTCATTCAACATAAATTTCCCTATTCCTCTTATATCGAATTACCACCAAAGCCTCGCCAAAGTAAAAGGTGCAATGTGTCTAACAATGCGTTTGCACTCTGCATGTGTTCAGTGTGATTACACTTTCGATTCATATAATCTACGAGCCGAATGTAAACGCAATGCATTGAAATGTTGCGATGGTTTATATATTCTCGGTGAATTAGAAAGTGTGTTTGGAACTGATCGCGTGGTGTTACTCAAATCAGTAGCTAACGAACAGGAAGCCTCCTTGTGCAAAGAATGTTTCAGACTGCTGCAACAATATAGAACTGCAAAAAACAAGTTGTTAAGTGCCAGAAAATCACTCATACTCAAGGGTTCAAAAGGAACATTCAGCGTCTTTTGCACTAGCGGATGACGGCTTTTGAAGAAGGAAATGACGTCAACACCAAAGCTGCCAGCTGATTGGTCCAGCCAAAAAATTTCAGGCGAAGCGCCGCGAGGTAGCTTTCCTTTAACGCCCTGATGGGAGCGATCATCAAAGCCATTTAGCGGACACAAGGGCGTTAATCATTAACGTCAAATGATTCCTCTGACAGTAGATATGGGCAAGTGCAGGCGAGTGGCTATTTTCTTCTTGCCATTGCCTTACTTGTGAAGGCCGACACATTATCTGCCTTACTTGAATGGTATGTTCCTTTGTCTTTCCCATGTTGAAGAGTGGATAAGAGAAATGGCCTCTGTATCATGTCATATTTACACCCCAGGGAAACAGAAAGTGATGAATTACTAATTAAATATTCCTAGATACTCTGATCAACTTTTTAAACTACTGTATAAATGACATAAATACTTCAATTACATTCATTTCCTAGGAATTGTTAGGGGTGCCAATAATTGTTAAACAGGTGATTTTATGAAAAATAATTATTTCTCAGTCAGGGATTTTTTTCCCTTAAAATTCACTTGAGTTTAAGGTTACATTTTTCAACAATTTTCAGTGTGAGAGTATGCTTCTGCAATAAAAATTGAATTTATTTTAAAGCTTTTAACGCATCTTATCCAGGGGATGCCAATTATTATGGAGGGCACTGTAATTCACAATGTCAATGGTCATGGAATTGATTTTCTCACTGACTACAAGCGCTATTTTATCTCTGGTGTGGAAATAAAGCGTGAATCTGTTTAATCCATCTGAATAATTTTCAAAAGAGAGACCGAAAAAAGATATCTTTAATAATAATATCTTTAACGAAAGAAAATAGACAAATAAAAAGATTTTTGTCCATGCATGTTAATCCCAAAATTTTAAGCAGCAACAGGGTGTAGTAATAGAGCATGCTATCCATCGTTTCTCTTCCCAATGATGCAGGCAGAAGAAATAAATGAGCAACTGTCGTATTTCATTCAACCTTCATAAGTTTGAATGATCTGACGTAGTTTCGTTTTGAAATTCCATTCAAGTTCACTAATAGTAATGATTCGCGAATGCCCTAGCTAGCCAGCTAACTCATATTCGTAATGCTTAATATAGACGTGAGCGGTGTAGAAAATGTGCCTGAAGCAGCAAAGTAAAATGCAACATTTATGCATCATGCAGATATAGGACAGAGGCTTCTTTATTTCAACACTTCAAAGGTGAGAAGAGGAGCTCATTTTATTGGTGAAGATTTGACTCGGCTGTGTTAAACCCACTTATGCCTTCTCTCCTCCCTCTTTGCCACTTGCGCCGGCAGGAGGGACAGAGGCGGGACAGAGGAATATTTGCGGCAGGCTACGCCGGGCACAAAATTGCATCATACGCCTGGCCAAATCCCGTTGGCGTGGCGCTCCCCCTATTCGCTGCGCCTGGTCTACGAATTCAGAGCCCAAAGTAATACCTGTAATTTGATATCTATTTTGTTTATTTGATACACGCTGTCTAGTGATGTTGTATACCTGTTTGTTGGTAAATTTTCTATTCAATTAAAAATAAATCAATCAAAAAATAAATAAATAAATGTGATTTAGTGTAACCAAGAGGCTAGCTACGATAATGTTTGAGATATAGCCATCATACATCTTGCCACCTTTGGTTTGACCTTTCAAGGTCAGTCAAGGTAATAGGTCATGATGTCATTCAAATCTCCCCATATGGTTTTATATATGTATTTACTTGTAACCAAGTGGCTATCTATGCTGGTTTTTGAGATATAGCATAAATTAGGCAATGCAGATCAAAGACCTTCTCCCTCCTGAGCTTTGACCCCAACTGATGTTTGAAACCATGCACTTTTCACTACAGCAACAAATAAGACTGCATTTTACACAATTAAAAGGGAAACTTTAGACTTGGTTTTATTTAAATCAAACCATTTTGACAGTTATGGGCAAAAAATTACTTTTTACTTTTCAGTGACCTTTGACCTTCACTTTGACCAAATTCCTTCCAAAATTTTACAGGATCTAGTCTGGGTCATGGCCCAAAATAAATTTTGTATAAACTCAGTCTGTGATTTTCTCGTAATCTTGCAGACAGATAGACAGATAAATAGATAGATAGATAAACAAACCAAGGCAATAAATATACCCTTGGGGGGGTTATTAATCTCAAGTGGGTAACTGATCCATTCAACCTGCCAATGAACATCTTGAGTATGTTTTCAAAGGCATCGTCACTCACTATACAAATCTACCATGATGTAGCGCTGATAGCTTCCGTACCTTGGCAGTACGTTTATTATGTCTGTCGCAAAAGCAAAGGAAATACAGTTTTACCCTCTGTCCATAATTCCATAATTCTTTAATTCCGCGCCTCCGTAAATCCGAAACACTACCGTTTTCGGGTCATTTCTCAAACTATTTCAAATAGTTCCAGTGGCAGGGAACATCACAGAGCATCATGCACATCACTCTAGTTTATTTATATGATTACTTTTAAATGATGCGCTCGGCACTATTGCAGCAAAATTGTGCCAATCATCTTACTATTGTAAACGTGCAGGAATCACAAACCATTCGCTCATGTATTCATACGAGCAATTTAAAGTCTTCAAATGACATGCATGTCTTTGGACTGTGGGAGTAAATCGGCAAACTCAGATGAAACCCACAACAGCACGGGGAAAACATTCCACACAGAAGGGCCTTTCTTGTCACGAGGCAACATTGCACCCCACTGCATCACCAATCCGCCACCGTCCACAGTACTTCGCATAGCAACAGATTCAAAACATCAATCAAGGCAACGAGGGGACAAAATGTGTTTTGAAAAGAAATATGTTTACTTACCACATCCAGGTAAATGATGACATGTCCTGATATCGTCTCCACATTTTTAATGAGATCAACTGGCTTAACATCCTCCTGAGCACGGACAAAGCCGCTGGGCAAGCCTACGGCCATCAGAGCCATGCCCGTCTTTTCAATCCCCTGGTCTTCCAACAACCTAAAGAAGCAACATGAGCACACTGCGGGCAAGTTTCATCAGCACAAATCAAGCTTTTCCCAGATTAAGTACAGAGAATTTCCAATGAAAATTCAAATTAGCCCATGATAAGGCAAGATGTGGGTCTGTGAAACTGCCCTAGATCACCCATAACTTGATAAATGAAGCGACAGTGATAAAATGCAACGATTAGGGTATCAGTAAAAAGAAGAGTAGCCTTTTTAGAGTGATCAAAGTATGACTGACTGGAAATGCACGCTCAAGTTTTTAGTTTTATGCGAGTGAAATTCATATTTTTTCCCACTCAGATAAAAAAATTGTAGCTTGTTGTACATTATTCTTTGCTTGTCAAGTTGAATCCTCTTACTTCCATGGCAAGTCTTGCATTGAGCTACAAAATCTCAACTGTGACCAGTGATAGCAAGATAAGTCTGAATGGCTTAAATTGAGTTCCTTACACCATGTTATAGATGACATCGATTTGCATTATCAGCAAAGTTGGATCAATTACTTGCCAGGATGGGGAGGTCATAACCTCTAGCATTGCAACAAGGCAAATTTGTTTACAACTTTCAACGATTGCTATTGGCTGATCGTGACCTGCAATATTATAATGAATACCATATATGGGAAGTAGGGATTCCACAGGTTATTTTGGCATTCAGATGACAGGCATTCCCATGCAACTTTACGAATATATCAATGAAATTGGTTAAATTACACTTTATTTCTGGTAATTTTTCCAGCATTAACTATAGTTCACAAATGGCCCATTTTCTACCCTTTATCAATGTTTTTTCACTAGAAAAGTACAGAAATTAAATATAAAGTGGCTGAAAATGGACAGAACCATTTTTTTTTAAATGTATGCTTTTGGGTTGGCTGTGCAGGAAGGAACATGAAGACGACGAGAAAAAAAAAAAGAAGAAGCAGCGCATATTTGGCATTTACTGGAAATGCATAACTTTTTTTTTTTTTGCCATGGTGGCGCAGTGGTTAGCACTGCTGCCTCACAGCAAGAAAATCGTGAGTTCGAATTCGGCCTGGGGCCTTTCTGTATGGAGTTTTCATGTTCTCCCCGTGCTCATGTCGGTTTCCTCCGGTTTCCCCCACCGAGAAAAACATGAATAATAGGAACGATCCTGCCGGTACCCTGACCAAGTGGCTTCAGAACTGGAGTTGGGCCCTGGGTACTGCTCTGTGGCTGCCCACTGCTCCTAACTATAGGATGGGTTAAATGCAGAGGACAAATTACCCGACGTGGTTCAATATAGTGTATCTTATCTTTGCTATCGCAGGTCACAAGTGATGGTCATAGCTTTATCTTAATTATCTCCAAAGATAAAAAAAAAATATCTCCTTCTAATATTTTTGCTATTCAGGAAAAGTTTCTCTACGCAGGCCAGACAGAGGAAGATGTTTCCATGCCAGGCTGCTAAGGCACCTTGTGCAGACGGTGATGGTGTAGTGGTCCGTGTTCCCTTTGTCAGCAGTGACTCCCACAGATATATCAAATGCTTCCAGTTCGGGAGTATCTCCGCGTTCCCTCGAACCAGTATTCTTCACATTATAGAACACATTCAGCTGTTTTTCAAAGGAGTAATGAGAAGCCATACGTCACAACAATTGCCTTTCTGTAAAAGACCTCAATGTTATGCAATATATTTCATTATCAACCATGGAAAGGATAGCAATGTAACCAATACCATGAAGGAGGGAGATTTACAAGGAGAAAAGCATGCACTTCAACTAAAAATTGTTCATAATATATCGCAGTAGAATTTGTAAAGACCTTACTTCAAGAAACAAATATTTCTCCAATTTGGAAGTATTTTGCCCATTTTGTATCATCTAAGCCATTTTTTCAGTAGCACACAATTGGCAACATACTGTCTCATACCTGTATTTTTGTAAAAAAAAAAAAAAAATTGCAAATCGAACATCTGAGGGGTACATTTACAGACCTTGCTTACGGGAGGTTTAGTATGTTAAGTACCTGAAAAAGGGCAAATCCGTTTCCCTCTGCAGAGACATTGATGCGGATGTTTTCCTCTGCCTCAATCTGAAAAATGCAGAAAACTGCTAAACCAGAGGCGGAAAGGGCAGCCATGAATGTTACATATTAGGTTATGTTTGAGCCGCTGAATTTCTCCTAAGTTGTCCCTCTAACATATGCAGTACGGGGCGAAAGTCTTAAGCACCAAAGATTCTTTGAGTAAATTGGGTCTAGTATTTTTTTTGTTTTCTACATTAGCATTGCTGAAGATAAAAAGCACGTTTGAGATACCAAATATCTGTCTTAACAATAATTTTACTACAAAACCTAAAACCAGTGAAGTTTGCACGTTATGTAAATCGTAAATAAAAACAGAATACAATGATTTGCAAATCCTTTTCAACTTATATTCAGTTGAATACACTGCAAAGACAAGATGTTTAATGTTCAAACTGAGAAACTTTTTTTTTTTTTTTTTCGCAAATAATCATTAACTTAGAATTTAAAGGCAGCAACACATTGCAAAAAAGTTGGCACAGGGGCCTTTTTTCCACTGTGTTACATCGCCTTTCCTTGTAACGACACTCAGTAAACGTTTGGGAACTGAGGAGACCAATTTTTGAAGCTTTTCAGGTGGAACTCTTTCCCATTCTTGCTTGATGTACAGCTTAAGTTGTTCAACAGTCCGGATTCTCTGTTGTCGTATTTTACGCTTCATATTGCGCCACACATTTTCAATGGGAGACAGGTCTGGACTACAGGCAGGCCAGTCTAGTACCCGCACTCTTATACTACGGAGCCATGCTGTTGTAACACGGGCAGAATGTGGCTTGGCATTGTCTTGCTGAAATAAGCAGGGGCGCCCATGAAAAAGACGTTGCTTGGATGGCAACATATGTTGCTCCAAAACCCGTATGTACCTTTCAGCATTAATGGTGCCTTCACATATGTGTAAGTTGCCCATGCCTTGGGCACTAATGCAGCCCCATACCATCACAGATGCTGGCTTTTGAACTTTGCGCCTTTAACAGTCCGGATGGTTCTTTTCCTCTTTGGTCCGGAGGACACGACGTCCACAGTTTCCAAAAACAATTTGAAATGTGGACTCGTGAGACCACAGAACACTTTTCCACTTTGCATCGGTCCATCTTAGATGAGCTTGGGCCCAGCGAAGCCGGCGGCGTTTCTGGGTGCTGTTGATAAATGGCTTTCGCTTTGCATTGTAGAGTTTTAACTTGCACTTGCAGATGTAGCGACGAACTGTAGTTACTGACAGTGGTTTTCTGAAGTGCTCCTGAGCCCATGTGGTGATGTCCTTTACACACTGATGTCGGTTTTTGATGCAGTACCGCCTGAGGGATCGAAGGTCACCGGCATTCAATGTTGGTTTTCGGCCTTGTCGCTTACATGCAGTGATTTCTCCAGATTCTCTGAACCTTTTGACGATATTACGGACCGTAGATGATGAAATCCCTAAATTTCTTGCAATAGCTCGTTGAGGAATGTTGTTTTTAAACTGTTCGACAATCAGCTCACGCATTTGTTCACTAAGAGGTGACCGTTGCCCCATCCTTGTTTGTAATTGACTGAGCATTTCAGGGAAGCTGCTTTTATACCCAATCATGGCACCCACCTGTTCCCAATTAGCCCGTTCACCTGTGGGATGTTCCAAATAAGTGTTTGATGAGCATTCCTCAACTCTCTGTCTTTTTTGCCACTTGTGCCAGCTTTTTTGAAACATGTTGCAGGCATCAAATTCCAAATGAGCTAATATTTGCAAAAAATTACAAAGTTTACCAGTTCGAACATTAAGTAACTTGTCTTTGCAGTGTATTCAATTGAAATTCAGTTGAAAAGGATTTGCAGATCATTGTATTCTGTTTTTATTTACGATTTACACAACTCGCCAACTTCACTGGTTTTGGGTTTTGTAATATGTGCTTGCTTCCAATAAAGACAATCAATGCAGCAGATTATGCAGCAGATAAATGTTGCACCTCAATGTTATCAAGACCAGAGATACAGAATCATATAATCTGCATGGAACAAGCAAAAAGCCAATTATCCCATAAAACAAAACAACTGCAGAAATATGCGCCCAATTATGAGGAAAAGGGTAGACATGCCAAATATTGCTTTGATTTACTTTTTAGCAGTTAACAGCTTTTTATGGTATTGAAAAGAACTAAAAAGCCTGAAATGTCATGATTTTTGGAAGCTTGTTTGCCTCACTGACCAGTCTCGAATTTGTCAAAAACTGTTGCACAATACTGTATGAAATATACAAATACAAAACAAATGGACACAAAATTCAATTCGTTGCACAGTGCAATGACAAAGCATATAAAGGTCTCTATTTTAGTAGTTTCTGGTGCATGGCTACATGATATGAATATAACTAAACAGCCTCATTTCACAATCAACTTTTCAAAAACCCAATAAAAAGGACAAGTCCTAGAACTCATTGTGCTTTCATTTTTCGCAACAGCGGTGGCGCTAGGGATGGGTTTGATATAAATATTCCTGACAAGGCATGATAAGATCTGCGGTTTGAGAAACTGAACAGCACAAACTGTAATCCTTCGAATAACATTTAATTTTGTTTTTTAGGTTTTCTTCCCCCTAACCTCAGCATTTCAAAACTTCAACCACCCTTAGTGATGTTTAAATAGGCATTAGCAGATTTAGCCGATGGCAAACTCCAGAATACGATCCATTTGTTGTGATCTAACAATGTACAGGACGAAAGAGAGATAGAAGCAACAAAATTTTCCTTGAGAAATCTATTTTACTTAAGCTACAGTGTCCCTCATGGATAGTGAAGATAAAAAGAGGAAAAAAAATTAAAATGGTGTGAAATTACATTGGTTGCGATGGAAACAGCGCCATTTTGAAAATCCTTATTTTTACTTTTCTTGTCTCAACTTATAAGCACATTAAGTCAAAAAGAATATTCAGATGTTCTCTAATATGTCAAATTACATTATGCTGAAAACAAACAAGAAGCACTGAAAATTGAGAAAGTTGTGCCGGTACATCTTTCAACCAAAAGGCCATCTCAGATTTTCATGATAAATAGGTCAGCTCTGCCCAGGATATATTGGATATAATAATATATATGCAATATTATTACCCAAATGGCAATTTTCTTGGCTCTACCTCCCCTTAAAGAGAAAATAATGGGATGCGCGTCCATTTATATCACCTCCTTGCTCTGGAGAAGCAGGTAATTGGTTGAGTCGACGTGGAAGCTAGCCTCCCTTCGGGATGACACACTGACCACCTTGACATTAAGGTTGATGGCTGCCGAGCTGCTGAAAGCCGCGAACCAAGACAGGGCCTGCAAAGCGATGATCGTGTCCTGGAAGGAGAGAAAGTTTTGAGGGAGGAATTATAATGCAGATTGAAAGGTGGAAGTGCTCCAAAGTGAGTCCTTCGACAGCTGCTACGAATCGCAAGGTTAAAGACCACACAGAGGATAACCCAGGAGCCAGACTGTGCCTGTAGACCAAAACAGTGGCGTGATTCATTCTCAACCACAAGAGAAGTGGACAACATGACACGCCGGTTCTCGGTACTGCAAAACAACTGTCAAAAATCCTACTGCAGCAAATATGACTGAGGAGTAGAATGGAATCCTATGCCGGATATGGTAACAATTAGCTCGGGCGAGGCGATTCATTGCGACCAGGTGGTTATTTCAGCCTCAGAGACGCACCACATGCAACGGACTGCAGGCTTTCACCACATCGAATGGAAGCAATTAGTGTGCTCAGACAGATGTGTTGGCCGGAATTGCATCCGTATCAGTCGCTACAGATACAGCGTTGTAAAGCAGCCTTTAATCTACTCCGCTGACCGGCACAGCCAAGTCAAAGTGCGGCACCAGAGGCAACAGCTGTGCCGTCTCTGACCATCACTGAGCAGAAGAGCAGAAGTCCAGGAAAAAATATTCTAAAATCAATGTTAGACAGCGGTTTGAAATATTTGAAACAGGGCCTATATTTGAAAAAGTTTTGGACCCAAAACTCTAAACGAACATAAAAGGCAAGAGTGGCCTCAGTGAGAAGGTCTGGGTAAAACTGTTAATACGGAACCCAAAGCCACTTGGTCCTCAACATAGTAAACATGGAGCACAACTCTTCAGAATTATAAGCTTTGCCTTGTCACAAATGCACCATAATACATTGATAACTTCTCAGTTTTGTAACTCAGTCAATGGTAGCCTAACCTGTGTGGACCCGAAGCCTCCCACGTCGTTTCTCTGAACTACCATCCATTTCAGCAGTGGAAAGCTCCGGTCCAGCATGCCCTGCTTGAACAGCGTGAGCAACACATAGGCGGCCATTTCGATGTCTACAGAGCTTGGCTGCAATGAATTCGACAGTTTCGAGCTGGAGGAACTCCAAGACATCACCCCATCTGGAGACAACAGAGGGATAAACATATGGAAAATTCTCACAAACTTGCCTGCAGTAGCTACATCAAGATTAGTCAGACACAGAATGCATCTCCCTAATCTGATTCTCACGCGGGGGTGGCCAAACTTTGACTTACACCTGCAGAGTGTGCTGGGTTTTTTTCACCAGCCACTTTAGATTTCAGATATTATGCAAGATGAGTGAATGAATTCTGGAATGACTTCTGTGGTAACCTCATTTGCTTTAAGTGAATACTCCGGACTAGGGATGCACCGATATGAACATTTTGGCCGATACCGATATCCGATATTAATATTGCTGTTAAGGCCGATAACCGATATTTGTCGATATAAATATGTTTTTAAAAAAGTTTTAGATGATAAAATTTTGTACAGACTGAAAATCATGCTAACTGAATTTTTAAATGTCTTTATTTTCAAAATGTGTTTTACTTCCAAATAACAAGGTTGCTGGGCCACCATAAAACACAAGTAACCAACAGTGTTACTTTTTTGGCAACTTTTACCACTAGTAGCTGTGCTTGTGCTAGCCATTTACCACATCGCCATAGGCGAAGCCATATTCTGTATGGCAATGACTTTTTTAGCCCGTTAAGCCACTGTGGCGAAGCTATAATCTACTGCAGTGATCAGATTAGGTGAATTTGCATCGCAAAATGCGAATCTAATTTCAGCAGTTTTGACAAAATACAAATCATCATAACAATCCCTTCACAAAAAATGCGATTTAAAAAAACCAATGGGTGGCGTCACGGTTGCTTCGTCCATCTTTTTATACAGTCTATGTGTGCAACAAGTCCGCATGAGTAGATGAATGATCAAATATTTAGAAGTAAAACAGAAGATTGGGATGAGATACTACGCAAAGTAAGGTAATTTTATGCATACAAATTCTGCAAAACTTCAACTTTGATGTACAATGCCATACCTGGAAACCAGGGACGTGTGGTCAGGATAGGCAGTGAGTTCTTTTTTATCGCTAGATTTTGTCAACCCATTTCCACTTACGATGCATGATTGTCAATCAATTAATTTGACATTTTTTTCCGGTTAATTAAGCTTGTAATGATTAAGAGAAGATGGTGACAAAAAGATAAATTCACCTTTATTCTTTGATTCGAGACTACAAGGAAGCAAATCTTAATAATTCATTAGGGAAAATTTTCAGCTCTCGGTAATTCCGTATATTCTTTTGATCTTTTGTCTATCAGATTATGAAAAAAAGGCTGAAAATAAACTCCCTATTTTTTTAAAATGACATTAAAAAGTACGTGTTTAAGAAGGGAAATATTATCGTAAACATATTCACCACACATTGAACGCCACATTAGGTTTTAATATTTGTTAATGGCACTGAGTTAGCTTCCTCTAAGTAAATATGAAAAGACTTGAACAGCGTGTATTCTTGAGGAGTGAGTAGTCATTATTATTATTATTATGTTCAATCATTGACAAGTCACTGCCTTTTCCTGTATGATTTTATTTTAATGTTAAAAAAATATTTTACAAAGGTAATGGTAAGCAAAAAATGCCTGTTAAACTATATGATGATGCCCCTCAGGCATTTTTTTATTAATTTCGCTTTGCGCGCTGCATTATGGACCCAGACCAACATTGTGGCTGAACAATTTTTTCTGACTTTTGCCGCAGTCGCTACAGATTTTTCCCTAGTGCAAGCACAGAGTAGCAAATGTGAAACTAAATTAAACTACAGTACAATAACTGATCCGGGTGTGCCATCTAGTGGTACAATATTGTAACTGCGTGCATAAATTTGCAGCTCCATGTCGGCTGGCATCAACATCTGCACAAAGTGGCTCTCCCCCTCTCCCTGCACACATGCACAAACGGCAACTAGACGAATAAAAACATCTGTTGTATATCTCGGCCCAGTTTTACTCATCAGACTGATGCCGATATGTTAAAAAATGACCAACATCGGTCGATACCGGTATGAATGCCGATATATCGTGCATCCCTACTCCGGTCCTAAAAGTACTGAAGTCATAAAGTGTCCATTTTAAGAAAAAAGAATCTGAATATGCAATTGATCCATATAAGCAAGTTGAAGACCCTGGTGCTATAAGTTCAAAAGTCAAAAAAAGTTCCAAGTTGAGAAAATCAACTTGGGTCACTATAAAAGAGTTCTTTTAGCACAAGGAACCTCATTTGATAAATTAAGTGTTGAGTAAAAACTAAAATCAGCAGAAACTGTGGCTCTGGAGGACCAGGGTTAGCAACCCCGTCTCAAGTGGATGCACACACCCGACCCACTAGATTCTTAAGTACCATGGACATCTGCTCTGTTTAGAAGTTCAGTCAGGGCTGCGTTGGCACTGGGGTGGCTCGCCAAGGACAGAGCGTAAGCTGCCAGACACAGGCTGTAGTTACTGGAGATCCCAGTCCCCAGTTTGCCATCCAGAAAGGCCAAAGCTTTGGACAAAGTTTGATGATATGAGCTCTGTAAGAAAAGAACAGCCCTCTTTATTATAGGAATCATGCTTAAGTTCAGCAGAAGACAGGAGCAAGACCGACAGTGGACCCCCACCTTGTAGGTTGGTTCCTCCAGCAGGGCTATCAGGACGTACGAGGTCAGGGCCACAGGACCGTCCAGGCCTCCCTGGAGCTCTGTGTGGATGACCACACCTGGCTCATTGAAGGACCCGTCCCGCTCCTGTTGGTGCACTAGCCAGTCCACCGTACGCGTCAGCACACCTGGATCGATGAGGATAAACGGGCGCGCCTGCAGGAAGCACCTCAGCACGAATGCAGACAGCCTTCAGAATGAGGAGATAAACCGTTTTCAATACTGAACACTGTAATATACAAAGTGTCATTTTTGTGACTATAATATGGAGTTGGCCCAAGTGCAAAGCTTACTGGGACGCATGTGTCTCAACCAGATATCTGGAAATATTATGGGACATAAGTGTCCCATTAGAACTTTAAGGGTTAAGGCACAAGCACATGGTCACCATTTAGAAGCCCTTTTCCAGGAGGAGCACCCATTCCTCATTGCCATCTGCTTACTAGCTGTGAACTTGTGAGAAGACAGTCAAATTTTCTCCCTCTAATGCTGGGATCACAACATCACTGTCCTGGTTTTTCACCCTCCCTTTACCTAGGAGTCAGGCGTAAAGACAGTCTGACCAATAAGAATCATATATTATTCAGTGAATTGCCAGGAAGAAAATAAAAACTAAGCTGGATTTGGATTTTAGGCCCAGATTTGGTGATCCCTGTTCTAATGAGTACACAGGCTCTTCATCTCAATTCCTAGTAACTAACTGTATGTCCGTGCAGGTAGCGTATGTTGGTGCAGTATCCATAGTACCAAAATATGCCCCCCATTACTTTATCACACTCCTCGCTATTCTACTTCACCTCTTTCTCAATTATCCCACCCCACACTGCAGGCAGGTCTCCTGCCTCGAATCCTGGTTTCTTCCTGTCTGTCATTCGGGACTATGCATTTCAACTGCCAAGCCTTGCTCATCGGAAGGTTTTTTCCAGAATTTTGTGATTGGTGTTGTGGAAACTGTCTGTGAAATGCGCTGAACAAGTACAATTTGATTTGACTTAGGCCTTTGAGATATGGGCAGGAATCAATTCTGAGCTACGCACCAAGTGCTCCCTGAGGGATCGGTATCTCCAAAGGCACTGAAGGAGCCATCTTGTCTCTGGTATGAGAGTTGTCGCTGGTAACCTGCATAGTAATGAACACACAACGTTAGCAGCATGACAAAGGATATAGTCAGAACACATTCACTGGAAGGAGTTTTCCATGAAAATAACTGTTGTCTATTACTATGTTAAGGAGTGCAGTGAACACAGTGGACACAGCACATTCGATACACGGAGTAAGAACCTACTGCATTATCTTAGACAGATTTGTGCATTTTGCCAACTGACAGGCAAAACAAGAGAAAATGGGAAAACTTGAAGCAGATATTACGGCAGAAGTGACTTCACTACTTGTGGCAGCTCAATGCAAGGCGAAGCACTGAATACCTTGCAACATGAAGAATGTGGCTTTGCTGCGAATGTCCTCTGTCATCTGTCTTGTTTTATTCAGGTACTGAAGCACATAAATGTTGGGAGCAAAATGGATCATGTTCTGCTCTCCGCAGCCATACGGCATCTTAATGAGGGACTCCAGCCCTGAGATGGACGGACCCAGGATATCACCTGCGGCACCACAGAGACAGGAAACAAAAACCATGAAAAACAACCTTCCAGGCTAATGCTTCAGCTGAAATGCGAAGGAAAAGTTGCCCCGCAACCAAACCCACAAAACAGCTGTAATGGGGCTTTAAAGCCTCGGTGAACTCAAGTCCACAAAAACCTTTGAATTACAGTACAGGCCAAAAGTTTGGACACACCTTCTCATTCAATGCGTTTCCTTTATTTTCATGACTATTTACATTGTAGATTCTCACTGAAGGCATCAAAAGTATGAATGAACACGTGGATTTATGTACTTAACAAAAAAGTGTGAAATACCCGTAACTGAAAACATGTCTTATATTCTAGTTTCTTCAAAGTAGCCACCCTTTGTTCTGATTACTGCTTTGCACACTCTGGGCATTCTCTTGATGAGTTTCAGGTGGTCGTCACCTGAAATGGTTTTCTCTTCACAGGTGTGCCTTGTCAGGGTTAATTAGTGGAATTTCTTGCCATATCAATGGGGTTGGGACCATCAGTTGTGTTGTGCAGAAGTCAGGTTGATACACAGCCGACAACCCTATTGGACAACTGTTTGATACATACATACGCAATTCCACGTGTTCATTCATAGTTTTGATGCCTTCAGTGAGAATCTACAATGTAAATAGTCATGAAAATAAAGGAAACACATTGAATGAGGTGTGTCCAAACTTTTGGCCTGTACTGTACGTTATTTAGGGTTGTATGTGCTTAACAGTGAGCGTACTAAAATATTAGAAATTATGTTCAATTCAAATCCGAGATTTTGTCATTAAATTTTTAGCACCTATCCTCTTACTGCGGTTGAATTGGGCGCGGTTTTCTTAGTGGGTTTTTATGTAATAAGCCAAACCAATAAAAAAACTAGAACGGGCACTCGGTAGAGCGCATACCTTCGCCGGCGCCACTGAATCCCTCGCCACTGGCGTTGGTTTCATGCCGATCGGATAAAAATTGACCGAGATATGGCCGAAAGTCGGTTTTGACCTTTTCGTGGCCTTGACCTTGACCTTTGACCCGATCACTCCCAAAATCTAATCGATTGATCCTCAGGTCATGCCAAATCAACCCACCAAATTTTATGAAATTCCGTTGGGTACTTTTTGAGTTATTCGATACACATACAGACAGACACACAAACAAATAAATACACGGTGATCAAAACATTACCTTCGTCAGCGAAGTCGCTGGCGAAGGTAATAACTCGGTCATTGGTCCCACCCCTAAATTAAATTATAAAAGCTCTCTGCTCCTGCCAGTTAGCCTGAGCCCGAGAAACATTGTCTCGAAGTAGCCTGTCTTGCGATTGATTACCCAACTACATTTTGGTCCCATTTATCTATCTGTCCGTCCATCTGTCTGCGTATTTGTCTGTCCCCCGCTATTTCCCCTATCAAGTATGAGAGCTCCATTCAAAACGCACCAGGAACTGATGTTCTGAACAGGATGTGTGCTCGCATGCGTTTCTCACTTAGCGTGGAATGGTACTTCTGCTTTGGCTCGAATGTCTTCTGCTGCGTTCAAACTAGCTTGTAAAAATGGTGTTTCTCAGAACACAAGCGGTGACTTGAGCTCAAATCACCTTACAGCCTGTGATCTTAAGCGGTGGTTAATTCAGCGGATCAATCTTCACCATTTGTGAGCAAAATGAGGCCAGACCAATACAATGTAAGAGGGAAGCCAGGAGACAACATGGACATGCGATCAAAAGTGTCTGTTCTTAACATAATGGGGTAATTAAGGCACAAGAACCTATACTTCCTCCACAGCTGGCCTCGTCTCCAGTCAGGCATGGCTGGGAACAGTGGGGTAGTAAAGTCATCAGGGTCCAGACATCCTCTACAGCTGCACCCCCCCAATTCTACCACTGAGATAAGGGGGCCTGGACACTTCAGCATGGGTGATTGAGCGCATCAAAGATGGGGAAGGGAGCGCATGGCTTGGTTGCTGCAAGGAAATTCTTTCACAGCAGGGTGTGACTTGTGCTCCTGTGACTTCTGGTCACACTGTCACCGCACCTTTTCATTTCATCACTGTGACTGTTCTGAGTTTAAAGTTTTAATTTAAACAAAACCCACTATTACACCGTTTTCATTGCTCTCATGCAATCACTGAATAACTGTATTATATCTGGGGTAATAGTGATGTGAATTTCATGGTGAACAGATCTATTGGGAAGTAAATTCATAATAATTACATCATCATACTTCTCTACGTAACCGTGTTTGGTATATATCTCTTCAGCTGAATTCAAGGAGTTGAATGAGATGCATTTCATATCCACTGTATTTCAAGAAAACATAGTTTCTGTTCCCCAGCAATAATTTGTCCTGAACCAGAGTCATCTCAGAGGTGTATTTACAATCATCTCTCCCCCTTTGCAGAAGTGCTTTGCGACCCCTCCCTGAAGTCTGTCTCCAAGGGTCCTTGCACTGATCTAGGAACTTTTATTATCTCCTTTGAATAATAAATGTTTTCTTATTTCCTCCGGAGGGGGGAGTCTAAATTCCGATTTGGGCCATCTGGGCGGCCTGATCAAAGGCGCCACCAACCTTAAATCTGAGAGAGACGACCTAGTCTGGGAACCTCATATCCGACTTCCCATACTTTGGTCCGTGCATATTTCTAGTTTAATGGTTTCGTAATTCGGACTCTTGCATGACCATTTGTATGTAGCCTTTTCGCCAGGTATGACTTTTCTCTCATTTCCTATGTGTGTTACTTATATTTGGTTTGACGTTGATCTGCTGGATTTAAGCTCTTGCCTACCTGGTGAATAAACTATTGTTATTTCTTTAAATGTGAGTGGTCTGAGTGGCTCTTAACTCTTGTACATTCTTTCTAGCTACGTCACGCCGGAGACTTAGGGGTATGCTCAACCAAGGACTGACTGATCAGCGGCTTTGGGATGAAAATCGGTTTTAATCAAGTTAAATAGGCATCCAGGATCGACCAACATAAGGATTCATGTTTGCCGGCTCCAGGATTTTTAGCCTGAAGGAAACCCATAAGACGAAAAGTCGGTTATCTGTTGAAAATTCATATAACCCGAGCCCATGGGCGGGCTGAATCTGGCTTTGCTGTAATTCAAGCCAAAAGATGCTGTTGCAGTGATGGCTGACTTCTAATCCTCTGGTATTACCGACGAACCTAAGCAGCGGAAATAGTACTAAAAACCCAGGGGTATATATTTTAGTGACGTAGGCTTACATTTATGAGTCCGGGAATAATCTCCCCGAAATCTACGCAGGTGTTCCCTAAATTATCAATTCTAATTCTATTCAGAGTCTAATTCTAAGACTCTGAATAGAGTCAGACATTTAACGAGGATATAACTAAATTTTGTATTCTAAATGTATTATGGAGTCAGATTTGAAGCGAGAGTAACATTGTAATCATTATGCTTAGTTTGCTTAAATTACTGATAAATCTGACGTTTTCAGTTGCTGCGTGGGTCCCAATGTGCACCTGGGATTATTCGCAGCAGGACATTAAGTTAGAGGATTCCGTGATTTCGGCATAGCCCCGTTTTCGAACGGAGAACTATTGAGAACACCTCAGGTAAGTCTCAAACTGGGTCCAAGGTGGGACACAGGCATAAAAGATTTAATTGACACGTTCCATTGCCTCATAACAGCTGGATTCTACAGGCATAAACATTCGCTCCTGGCTCCTCCGTCGTTGGTCGAGCTGTGTGGGTTCTACAACATTGTGAGCTAAACAGAAAAGTACGTTTATTTTCATGTTCGCTTGATCAAATATTAAAAGGAGCAACTTATGATGAACCTTTATGTCCCAGAGTTTGTTGTATTTCCATATGGGTCATTCCATACTAAACTGCGCAAATGTGTTACAATGGTGATGAAAATTCAAATACACCTTTTCCAAAGTTTTTCATTGCAGTGGTGAAACACCATCCATGGGCATCATAAATAAGCAAGCAAGAAGATAACCCAAGTGATCACTTCATTTCAGTGACCCCATAATGTACTCAGATGGCAGGCATTGTGGGTGTAACGAGGACACAAAACCGATATTGAATTCCAGAAAATCAGATACATTTCAAAGTCAATTCTTTTGTTTGATAAATGGTCTCAGTCTATCAGTAACATTTATGGACAATTACGGCCAGTCAATGTTTTTCATGTCTATAGTCCTCAATGTATGTATTCCGTTCACCTGGTTTCAGTGCAAATCATTTTGTTAACATTTTGTAGCTGGTTACCTGTTGTTCTAAGACACCAAAGAAATATATTATTTTATTCACAAGAAGGCATTTCAAAGAATAAGAATGAAACTAGAAAATTCCAGCAAAAATTTTGAATGTGCCTGCTGCTCTACGAGTACAGTGTTGTAGGTGGTTGCCAGGGTTCTGGTACGCAGTAGATATCATGTTCTGGGTGGTTGCTAGGGCCTTGCTCGGCTGTTGCTATGGTGTTCTGGGGGGTTGCTAGGGCATTGCTATGGTATTCTGAGTGGTTGCGAAGGCGTTGCTAGGCAGTTGCTATGGTGTTCTGGGTGGTTGCTAGGACGTATCTAGGCAGTTTTTAAGGTGTTTTGGGTGGTTGCTAGGGCGTTGCTAGGCAGTTGCTATGGTGTTCTGGTTGGTTGCTAGGGCGTTGCTAGGCGGTTGCTATGGTGATCTGGGTGGTTGCTAGGGTGTTTCTAGGCGGTTGCTATGGTGTACTGGGTGGTTGCGAAGGCGTTGCTAGGCAGTTGCTATGGTGTTCTGGGTGGTTGCTAGGGCCTTGCTCGGCTGTTGCTTTGGTGTTCTGGGGGGTTGCTAGGGCATTGCTATGGAGTTCAGGGTGGTTGCTAGGGCATTGTTAGGCAGTGGCTATGGTATTCTGGGTGGTTGCTAGGGTGTCTCTAGGCGGTTGCTACAGTCTTCTGGGTGGTTGCTAGGGCGTTGCTATGGTACTCTGAGTGGTTGCGAAGGCATTGCTAGGCAGTTGCTATGGTGTTCTGGGTGGTTGCTAGGGCGTTGCTAGGCAGCTGCTATGGTGTTCTGGGTGGTTGCGAAGGCGTTGTTAGGCAGTTGCTATGGTGTTCTCGGTGGTTGCTAGGACGTATCTAGGCAGTTTTTAAGGTCTTCTGGGTGGTTGCTAGGGCGTTGCTATGGTACTTTGAGTGGTTGCGAAGGCATTGCTAGGCAGTTGCTATGGTGTTCTGGGTGGTTGCTAGGGCGTTGCTATGGTACTTTGAGTGGTTGCGAAGGCATTGCTAGGCAGCTGCTATGGTGTTCTTGGTGGTTGCGAAGGCGTTGCTAGGCAGTTGCTATGGTGTTCTAGGTGGTTGCTAGGGCCTTGCTCGACTGTTGCTATGGTGTTCTGGGGGGTTGCTAGGGCATTGCTATGGTATTCTGAGTGGTTGCGAAGGCGTTGCTAGGCAGTTGCTATGGTGTTCTGGGTGGCTGCAAGGGCATTGCTAGGCAGTTTCTATGGTGTTCTGGGTGGTTGCTAGGGCATTGCTATGGTGTTCTGGGTGGTTGCTAGGGCATTGTTAGGCAGTTGCTATGGTGTTCTGGGTGGTTGCTAGGGTGTCTCTAGGCGGTTGCTACAGTCTTCTGGGTGGTTGCTAGGGCGTTGCTATGGTACTTTGAGTGGTTGTGAAGGCATTGCTAGGCAGTTGCTATGGTGTTCTGGGTGGTTGCTAGGGCGTTGCTAGGCAGCTGCTATGGTGTTCTGGGTGGTTGCTAGGGCGTATCTAGGCAGTTGCTAAGGTGTTCTGGGTGGTTGGTAGGGCGTTGATAGGCGCCTGCTATGGTGTTCTGGGTGGTTGCTAGGGTGTTTCTAGGCGGTTGCTATGGTGTTCTGGGTGGTTGCTAGGGTGCTTCAAGCCAGTTGCTATGGTGTTCTGGGTGGTTGTTAGGGCATTGCTGGGCAGTTGCTATGGTGTTCTGGGTGGTTGCTAGGGCGTTGCTAGGCAGTTGCTATGGTGTTCTGGGTGGTTGCTAGGGAGTTGCTAGGCAGTTGCAAAGGTGTTCTGGGTGGTTGCTAGGGCATTGCTAGGTGGTTGCTATGGTGTTCTGGGTGGTTGGTAGGGCATTGCTAGGCGGTTGCTATGGTGTTCTGGGTGCTTGCTAGGGTGTTGCTTGGCAGTTGCAATGGTGTTCTGGGTGGTTGCTAGGGTTTTGCTAGGCAGTTGCTATGGTGTTCTGGGTGGTTGCTAGGGCGTTGCTAGGCAGTTGCTGTGGTATTCTGGGTGGTTGCTAGGGAGTTGCTAGGCAGTTGCTAAGGTGTTCCGGGTGGTTGCTAGAGCGTTGCTTGGCAGTTGCTATGATGTTCTGAGTGGTTGCTAGGGCGTTGCTAGGCAGTTGCTATGGTGTTCTGAGTGGTTGCTGGGGTGTTGCTAGGCAGTTGCTAGGGTGTTCTGGGTGGTTGCTAGGGCGTTGCTAGGCAGTTGCTATGGTGTTCTGGGTGGTTACTAAGGCGTTGCTAGACAGTTGCCATGGTGTTTTG
The DNA here is from genome assembly GCA_029721435.1 of Gymnothorax reevesii. Lineage (NCBI taxonomy): Eukaryota > Metazoa > Chordata > Actinopteri > Anguilliformes > Muraenidae > Gymnothorax > Gymnothorax reevesii. The sequence goes on along the minus strand of CM056576.1, from coordinate 23,056,332 downwards.
GGTGGTTGCTTGGGCGTTGCTAGGCAGTTGCTATGATGTTCTGGGTGGTTGCTAGGCAGTTGATATGGTGTTCTGGGTGGTTGCTAGGGCGTTGCTAGGTGGTTGCTATGGTGTTCTGGGTGGTTGCTAGGGCATTGCTAGGCAGTTGCTATCGTGTTCTGGGTGGTTGCTAGGGCGTTGCTAGGCAGTTGCTATGGTGTTCTGGGTGGTTGCTAGGGCGTTGCTATGCAGTTGCTATGATATTCTGGGTGGTTGCTAGGCAGTTGATATGGTGTTCTGGGTGGTTGTTAGGGCGTTGCTAGGTGGTTGCTATGGTGTTCTGGGTGGTTGCTAGGGCGTTGCTAGGCAGTTGCTATGATGTTCTGGGTGGTTGCTAGGACGTTAATAGGCAGTTGCTATGGTGTTCTGGGTGGTTTCTAGGGCGTTGCTAGGCAGTTGCTATGGTGTTCTAGGTGGTTGCTAGGCAGTTGCTATGGTGTTCTGGGTGGTTGCTAGGCAGTTGCTATGGTGTTCTGGGTGGTTGCTAGGGCGTTGCTAGGTGGTTGCTATGGTGTTCTGGGTGGTTGCTAGGGCGTTGCTAGGTGGTTGCTAGGCAGTTGCTATGGTGTTTTGAGTGGTTGGTAGGGCGTTGCCAGGGAGTTGCTATGGTGTTTTGGGTGGTTACTAGGGCATTGCTAGGTGGTCGCTATGGTGTTCTGGGTGGTTACTGAGGTGTTGCTGGGCAGTTGCTATGTTGTTCCTGGTGGTTGGCAAGGTATTGCAAGACATTCCATGGTGTCCTGGCTTTTGCTAGAGCGTTGCAAGGCTGTTGCTATGGTGCTCCTTGTGGTTGCTAGGGCATTGCCAGGCGGTTACTATGGTATTCCTGATGGTTGCAAAGGCACTGCTTGGCAATGGTGGTGTGGGTGATTGCTTGTGCATAAATATGCGGTTGCTATGGAGTTCTTCCTGGTTGCTAGGGAGGGATGAAAATCCATGTTTTTCGGGAATTGTGGGAAATTCGTAAGTCGAATCGCTTAGAAAAGACATACCACACCATTCCCGATCGAGCCGCACAATTTAATATATATCTTGTATGGGTTTTCTCAAATCTGTAAGACTAGTTGCGAACCAAAATTGTTACGGAAGAATAAATAATAATAAAAATATAGTCGCAGAATAATAGTAGTGGCCCGGGCTTCGCCCAGGCCCACTACACTCCCTCCTGGGGAGAGTAGTGGGCCTGTACTCAGCTCAGGCCCACTAATAATAATAAAGAAGTATGCAGGATTTTAATGTGTGTCTGCATTGCTGCAGGCAGATAATAATAAATCAGATGGCAAAGTAGGGTCATTTTCTCACAGACTTCGGTAACATTGAACATTTTTCTGTAACCACCAATGTTGCCATCTGCTGGCCATTAAATATAATGCTAATTTTTTGAGATTTCCGCATCGGCCTCACTTTTTAGATCTGGGTGCTGCATCCATCCTTCTATACAGTTTATGTGCAGGACAGGATCTATGCATTTATCTTTATGATGGACGTAACACGATATTAGGACAGAAAATTTTTCTTGTTTCAATCATTATTTTTAAAAGTATGGTATATATGATTGTCTGACGCCTTGTGAAATTTTGATGAAGGAAGTGAGTTCTTAGTTTGCTGCGGTCATCTTTATGCTATTTGCATACATTATGCAAATTTACCCACAGGTCTGGATGTTACACGTGAGGACGCGACTGGTTACGCCCACGACGGTCAACTCAAATTGCATTTCGGATCAGACTAGTCCCGGTAATTTAGTGCAGACAGTTGAAACCGTTATTATGGGTATTTCTCTTTAATATTTTATTTTACTCTATTTCAAAGTATCAACAGACATGTCATGAGCATTTCATGAAGTTGGCTGCCAAATTTTGTAACAAAATATGGCTTCCACAATGCTTTGGCTGACATCAGGACACCACTTTTTCTGCTGTGTTGTTGGACCGATGACTCTGTTTTTTTCTTATGTATATCTTCAATCTGGGAGTGAATAAATATGAACAATGCAAATCATTTAATTGTCTTAGAAAATATTTTATTGATCATTCTAATGCAACACAGTGGATTGTACAGTTTAATATGGAACAATATTACAATGTTTCTGTCGTTTTGGGAAGTTTACTTATTTTGATACCTTAATTATCGCCCATGATTTCGCCCGTGACAGACTGGCAGCAAATGAACGCTCTCCATGTGTGTCGTTTTCGCAACCGGTTGAGTGGCAAGCTAATTACGGTGCAATAATATTGTACAGTACTAGCTAACGTTACAGTACCATCAGGCCGCTGTTGGGTGCATCCCTGGTAATGCTGAATTTTAGCGGAGATGCGCTAACTCGGTAATAAAAACAGCAAAGGATTTTACAAAATACCATTCCATAACTGCCACTGGCTGGATGGTGTTTCCAGATGGCAGAGGTTCTGCTTCGTCTGATTCTGAAACTGCTTGCACACCGGATGCGAAACAAATTTTTCGGGCAACAGATTATATTCAAAGTCAATGCGAAGACTTGAATCAAGTCAAGTCTTCGCATTGACTTTGAATGTAATCAGTTATGCAAAAAATTTGTTTCACGTCTAGTGTGCAAGCGACTTGAGTCAGACGGTGCAATCATATAGGGCTGGACTGTGACCCTTGCACCATTGCTGTGACTAAAGCTCACGGTGCCTGTGAGATGTCATTCAAATCAAGGGAGTGGCCAGTCACACCGCGATGCGCCACACCCACACTGTCTTAAGAAATGGACTGAATAGCAAAATAAGCCATTTTCAAACTAGGTTTTCGAATAGTTATGAATGTTAACTTTCATTCAGTTTCTTGTAGATGCTTTATGAGACACTCAACTTTGATATTATACGTGAATTTTCACTATGTCAAGACAACTTTCCAGAGGCTTTAAAGGTAAATATTTCAAGAGTGGTTCCATTTGCAAACCAGCACAGTGGTTTTTGGTGATTCTGCGTTTAAACCCCTGCTGGGGCATTTTAGAGATTTACTTCATAGTGAAACAGATGTGAAACATCTCCTTCAAATGCAATCATGTCAGAGTTGGCAAGAGTGGCCACCAAAAATAACAAACACGTTTACCAGAGGAAGAACTTCAAGCAGCCAGATCAGACAGCCAAACGGATGAGCACAGCAAACACAACATACTGTATCACTTTACAGTTGGAAACTAGAAGTCCCAAACAAGCACACAAGGGTTCGGATACTGTTTGTCATTAAATGGTAATCTGAGAATACACTTAAACTGTCACCCTTCCCCGGAACAGAAGGACTTTAGCATTCCCAAAAGGCCAGCGAGTGATTTCACGGCTGTTTTTCAAATGAAAAGGCTCTCACTACAGCAGTTGAAAATAAAAGTAACAGTTTAAATCAGAAACACATAAAATCAACCAGCGGAGTTTGAGAGGCAAAGCAAGAGCCACTTTTCGGACCATGTGACAACAGTAGAGTTGACTCCTCACGTAAGAGCTGACCCAAAGGTATTTCTGAACATGCGAAGAATTAGCCAAGTAAGTATGAAAAAGCGTAGCAATTTTATCAATCTTGCACTCTGGTAGACAAATTCAATAAATACCATACACTTTCTCCTTTTATTGCAATCACATTACACTAACTCAAGAAGCCGTTGAGATATCAAGCAGTAAATTTTGCGTCAATTGGTTAAATGGTGTAGGAGGTATGAAAAATGTCAGTTTTCTTCAGATTTTTAATTGGTTGCCGTAATAAGCAAAAGGGCTCAATTGAATCATAAAAATGACTACTAGTTTGATGTCTGGAGTTCAATAAATTTTTTATTATTATTCAACCTATATTGAACCAGGGAAATCCCATTAAGATTGAAACCTCTTTTTCAAGGGAGCCCTGGGGGTTGAGGTGGAGAAAGGGGACAAATAGCACAGCCAATTAGATCAGGGGATGATTTGGTGGCCGGTCGAAAAAGCCAGGTAAAGAATTTAGCTATGACACTGGGTAACCCTCTATTCTTGTCGAAGAGTGTCATAAGATCTTTAATGATCGCAGAGAATCAGGACATTGGTTTAACATCTCATCGGAAACTGGCCCAACTAGCCCACCAACTCCTCTTCCAGCAAAAAAAAAACAAAATTCAAAATGGCGGCAAATTTCCAGAGGGAGAAAATGCATAGGGTGCACTGTATTTGGGTCAACCTGCGGATTTAGGGATATGCAATGGTCCTGAAGTTATGTTCAGAAATGTGAGTGCAACTTGATGGTGATGCAAAGGGGAGGGTTATAGGGTTGCCAAATTTTCAGTCAGGATCAGCAGTGGGGACCATTATCCAGAAAGGGCTGGTGTGGGTGCAGGCTTACATTTCAATCAAGCAGCTACACACCAGATTCTACTCATCAACCTCTGGAATCTTTGCTAAGGACTTGGATTAGTGCAATTAGGTGTGTAAATGCCTGGCTGGAATGAAAGCCTGCACCTACACCGGCCCCTTCTGGATACGGGCCCCACCCCTGGTCTAGACGATCTAGCGTTCTATCACTTTGCCCAATCTCAACAAGTAGATCAGAAGGATCTAATAGCTGCGACCTCGCCTAGCATCCGTCACGTGGCCTAGTGTCCATGACTGGTGGTTTCTTGTACAAGTGTGATCTTGAAATTGGCAAATGACCTAGAAAATCAATAGGGGACCCTTCCTCTGTACCAAGAAGCTTGTTCTAAGATGTAATAGCCATCCATCAAGTTAAAGTGGAGTTACGGTGCGAAAACTGTGAAATCGGGGCAAAATCGACCCTTTTTTGACCTGTGTGACCTTGGGATTCGACAGATGACCTTGAAAATCAATAGGTCGCAAACAAGGTCGTGACCTCTGTGAACTTGACCTTTGACCTCAACCTTGTGCATGGACATCACTTTGGTGAAGGTGAATAACTCCTGAAAATTTAATAATGATACAACGACAGGAACATGGTCAAAAAGGTGGCACAGACGGACAGACAGACAGATAGACTGACAGACAGAAGCGTTCATAGAGCTGCTTGGTCGCAGCTAAAAAAGCAACATATCAGTTCTACGGGCTGTTGCAGACACCTACAACGTAATAATAAGTGTAATAATAAAATTATTAATAATATTTATAAAATAACAATTACACTAGGAGCCCACAAAACCTTTGCTGCATGTCCCTTAAATATACATACACTTTATACACATAGTCATGCAGACAAACTCCTGCAACAGGGTGTGAGGGTGGGTTTATTTGAAAAGAAAAAGACGAATAACCTTACATACCAACCACAGACACTTCAGCCCTCTTGCTGTCCGTAACCACATCTGGAGGGAACATGAAGACAACCTCTTTGGAGAGGCTCGTCCCAGCTGGGTTCAGCTCCAAAAATAAAGTCTTTGAGAAAGAGCGCGGAATCCCTTCAGGCTAGGAAAGGAAAATAAACAACAAATATAGAACTCTGGACTGTAAGCAAGGATCTGAACACAAGTCCTTTTAAGCTGCAAGGTATGAATCACACAATAGATTTCCTATCACAGATAATACATTGACGTCAACAGCATACTCCTTACGAAAAATGCAACAAACACAAAGGCAGTCATTAAGGACCTCTTACAAAGTAAGGGTCTTTATTGCTAATGCATGACTTCAGAAAAGGGTATTGTTTTCATTCAACCTTTATTGACCAGGAAGTCCTAGCAAGATAAGGAATATTTTATTTCAAAATGAGGCCTGATCAAAATATGCATAGAGTCATCTAGAGTAGCAGCTGGCTGCGCATCTGTTAATGATCAAAATGCCATTTCCTCTGTCGATCGTAAATCTGTTTCAGTACCTTGATCAGAAATGTCTTAATAACGGCATCAGAAGCCGTGTAGGAGATGGCTTGCACTGAGACGGCCATCTCCCCGAGGACTATGGGTCTTATAGGAAAGGAGGCCGTGGCGGTACCCTGGCCGGCCACGGACACTGTCCGCGTGTTGACCATTGAGACGTTGTTCTTACGGAGGACAAACTCGAAGGATTCACTCTCTGCAACAGTCACCACGACCTGTGGGATAAGATTGAGGGGATACTGAGAGAGACGGCAAACATGGTGCGTGCACATCCAGAATATGGCGTATTTATGTTCGTATGAACACATTTGCATGCGCGCGTTTTCATCACTTCGCTACTTTCTCAGGATCAAAAAGAGGTCCAGAAACACAAGCATTTCCGATAAATAAAAGCCTATGCCATAAAACGCTGCAAGCAAGACAAGATCACAGCGGAAAAGTCTCAGAAAGGGTCGCCTCAAAAGCCTGCAAGCACATGTGCCAGATAAAAGCCGACTGTACAGACTGAATGTTAATTGGAGCGCACACAAGCTTTGAGTTGATCCTTATTTTCCAGGCCTCTGTACTATGTACAGCTGTAGAGCACATTAACTATATCTGATGTCAGGTGAATGACATTTGAAAATGATGGGGGAGGTTCTCAGTTCCTTCACTTAATTTACAAGGTACGCTGCTAAAATATGTACCATCAAAAAGTGTGTAAGAAAAAATAAACCAAGCTAAGAAAGTTTAGAACGCAACTGATAAAGTGCAGGTGCATCGAAGTGTCATATATTAGAATTTGAGAGCAGTCATTTCATGTTTAGAGAGTGATGCTGTTTAATCCCAGCATGGTTCACACTTATGGGAATAAATATCTGTAGCTGACAGCCTGGACCTTAACCCAACCTTCATTGTTTTCATCGTCAATGAAAGCAGTTATGAGGACTCAGCCCAAATGATTATGAACTGTGCTGGATGGTGCTAAAATGACTGAGGAGGACTCAAAGTAATCTTCATATATTAATAAAAAGGCCCAGACTGATGTGTAACAGGTGCATTCAGCATGCAGGCAATGGAAACCCATTTTCCTCAAATACCCCAGCATGACTCAGGATTGCACACCAGACACCCTTCCCAAAATGGCCACAAAGATGGGTGAGATTTGGTCACCTCAAGGTCCTGCGGCTGGTAGTTGAACAGTATGACATCCATTACCAGCTCCTCCCCTCGTTTGATAGAAGACGGCAGACTGAGATGCAGGAAAAAGTCCTGGAACACTGTAAGCTGATGGAAAAGCGGGATTTAGCGCCCTCTTCTGGAACCAACGATAAAACCGCATAAAACCTTTCACATGAGCACAGCGTATCCCGCCCTGGGCTAGCTCCCTGAGTCTTAACAGAGAGAACCACATGTTCCAGACAATTTCATTTATTTTTTTCAAATACCACAATCAATCAGACTGAAAAATCCCTCCAACTACTTTTTTTGAATGTGCTCGCCAAAGTGGATCGTCTGGTTTTCGTTAGCCATAGTTCACCTTACGGGACATGAAACATTAATCTATAGATTTTTTTTCTTTGTATATTCACTTATTATTGATGATCTCTTTAAAGCAAGCAGAAGGATGGAGGTATTTTTATTATCGAGGCCTACAGGGACATTGTCCTCTCCATACATTGATTCTAAGACGCAGTAATCGGTCTTGTTTGCCATCAACAATTATCCAGACCATTGTTATTCCCAGAGTTCCGTTCAGAGAGGTATTAAGGCACTGCAACAAAGGTAGGAGCCATGGCAACCTGCTGGAACTCAGCAGGGCGATTCAACAAAAGCCCCAGTAAGTAGGAACAAAATGGACAATTCAGAGGAAGGACCTGGTCAAGGGGAAGTGAACATTTGTCCGTCCATTACCAAGTTTATTTTGGACATTATGTATATCGTACTCGATAGCAGATTGGGGAAATTATTAAGCAAGGCCAACTTATTGAATTGAAACAAAAAGATTTATCATGCTGCATACCATAAATGAATTTAAAGGCCCGGTCCCACTGGCCGATGGACACAAAACGTATGCAAAAAGGACACAGCGGACGAGCAAAAGTTGGGGGGTGGCTCCATCTGTTTTCAACCACTCCAGAAATGGACAACATTGGCGAAAGTTTGCGAAAACAGAACGGAAAAGTACGAACGTGGGTAGTATGTAGCGGGGATGTTAAACGCATGTTCATAGGAAGCCGAGCGGATGGAAGTGCATGACAGCTCCGAAGGGGTTACCGAGGATAACTGCGAAGCGGACGCATAGCGGAAAGAGCAGATGCATAGCAGATGAAGCGCTTTGTCCGTTTTGAATACTTTATATACGAGATGCATATGCTTACATCCTTTCTATTTCCGTGCTACCAACGATGTAGACGTTCCATGTACCTTATCTTTCCTCCCTCTTTCCGTTTTCAGCTGCAGCGGATGTGAGTTGTGAGGATGCAGAGGATACAGAGAGGATACAGCAGACGTTTAACGGATGACAACGGACATAAAACGTTTGTTGCTCGTATATGTGGCGGATTTATATTGCACACGGCAGGAAGTTCATACGTTCTAAAAGTTTTGTGCAGCTCAAAACTTTTTGCGCGGATGAAATCACAGTGGACGGATGCTCGATGGATCGAGCGTATGAAACACGTATGAAATGAGTACACAACGGATGCATAGCGTTTTCCGGATGGCAAGATTTTTTTACGTTTTACATCCTCTTTGCATCCGTAAGTGCAGTAGGACCGGGCCATAAATAACAGTTACTTCCCCCTGACCAGCCCCAGAAGATCCCAGGTTGGCAGGCGCAATCTCCAGAACGACTTTTGTAAATGTTGCTGGCCTGGCAAAATCAGTTTAAATCACTTCCTGCATAGAGCAGTCGGTCCTAGAGGGCATAGCATATGTACTCTGTTAGAGCTGAATTAAGACTGAATTAAGACAGTGTTACTACGCTGAGATTTCTCATATAACATGCCGTACTTAATCTCTGCTTAACTGAGCTCCCTTACGCAATCACCTGCCAGCCATGCCACTCAAACCTAGAGGCCGAATGAAAATAAAATGGCCGTGCTCAGTGCTGTTGCAGGGAAAGCTTTCAACAGTAAACAGACCGAGTGAGTGAGCTAAACGTGAGGCAGCACCTTTGGAATGACACTTGTGAGTCCAAGGCCTCGATTTTCTGACATCACAAAAGCTGTGGCTACCCAGGAAGTGATGCTATCTGGCACCGTCACTCGAATACTTGCTGTTGTTGAAGTGCTGTGAAATACAATACATGAATGCAACTAGCCATTAGCACCTTTGCAATACAATAGGAGTGTAAGGCATACATGGTGTAGTGAAAAGGTTCAGAGGGCACACCAGGTCAGACTCCTATGCCCCGCATGTTAATTGTTGTAATGCAATGTTAATTGTTAAAGCTTTATCATGATAACTGCACATGCTCAGGACTTAAAGCCTAATAGGGTAAACCTACTTGACTGCAAGTCATAATCCCATTCCATCCTTGCCATTCATTTTAGTTTTGCATTGTATTTACATATTTCATTTACTCAGGCATTGTGCTTTTTACATTAAGGAGTTTCCGACAGAAATTTGAGGATTCAAAGGGATATTTTAGCGCTTTAGCCGAAGGATATGGAGAATGTAAGCTGGTTCACCATCGCCAATAATCATAGAAGAAAAATACATTCTTCTTCGATGATTATCGCCGGTTGGAAAACCAGTTTAAATAATTCATATTCTTTAGCTAAAGCACTAAAATAGCACTTTGAATCCTCATACTTCCATAGAAAAGTCCTTAATATAAAAAGCATAATGCCCAAGCAACTACAATATATAAATAAACTGGAAAAACGATGACAGACGGATCTGCAACAACGGAAGTAGATTTTGACTTGCAGTCGAGTGGATTTACTTCACTCAAAGTTGTGACTATGCGCAGTAATTGTGGCACAGCTCCTTTAAGGTGAATAAAAATTATGACATATTGTATACATACATATCAGTATCCTGTAGTTGCATGCCAAGAAAGATCCTCAGCAACTCTATTCTGCTGAATACACATCTGCTCATGTTTGTTCAAATACATATGTGGAGACAGTAAAGGTGTGTCAGAGCAAGATACGGAGAGAAAGAGAGTCTAAGAAAGAGGGAGCAAAAGAGTAAAATACAAACCCCAATTCAAATGAATTTGGGACATTGGACTCTAATTTCCTGGCGCAGCGCAGGTGGCGTAGCGTGGCGCATCCCACACAGTGGTAATTTCGTCCGGCGCAGCCCGCGCAGTGGTAATTTCGTGAGGTGCAACACCGTGCGCAGACGAACGTGCGCCGAGATGGGTGTGGCGGCGTAGTAGGGGGAGGTGTCACTTATTCATCAAGACGCAGTGACAATTTCGTAGAAAAGTCTTTGTTGCAGTTGCGCAGAAAGCTCGCCAGCTCCAACCTGGTTCTCTTTCTGTGCAGTGGTAATTTGGCTGACCGGCACACAGTGCGCACACGTTACCGAAACCTCACTGGCAGGTTACCAGAATGTCAGTCACATTTCAATACAGTAAATAATTACAGCAACCGCTGTTTAATGTAACTATCTGAATCAGAACATAAATTGTAATATCTATATCGATTGTCCTGATGTCAGATCAAAGGCGGTTGGCACGCGTTATGGAAACTCGACCTGACTTAATCAACGCAACTGAATTAATGATGCAAATTAACGACCTCACATCTTTCTCAGCCAACCACAAACAGCCTCGGCATCAGACACTGCGTATATGATGCTTGCGATCTGTGCTCGGTAAAGCCGCTTGCACACTGGACGCGGAACAAATTTTTCGCACGACTGATTACAGTCAAAGTCAATGCAAAGAGTTATCGACTTTTCTTGGTCTTTTTATTCGTCTGTTTTCTTCCTTTGAATATAAACAACAGTCTTTATTCGGTCTTTCTTTTGAAAATTAGTCAGATGGATCGAACAGATTCACGCTTTATTTCCACAGCAGAGATAAAATAGTGCTCGCAATCAGAAAGCAAATCAATTCCATGACCATTGACAGTGTGAATAAATTATCACATGCACGATCAAGACTGACGCGAAATGCAAAATACTCCATGTCCGGCATCCAGCAAAAAATAAAAGTATTGATATGAGAACAGATTTATAATGGAATAAAGAATAAAAATGCATATACATCACCAACCAACAGAACATCCAAAAAAGATAACCCGCAAATAAATTAATCGCAGTGTTCGTTGGATGTTCTGTTGTTAAAATGTTTCTTTTTATTCTATATTTCGTTATCAGTCTGTTCCAATCGTCCTTTTTTTTTTTTTGGCTGTCAGACACGGAGGCATTGTACATTGTCTTGCGCCAATGACGACTCGCTTTATTGAGCAGAGCTTAAACAGAAACATTGATTGAAATTCTCGGTACTCATCTTGAAGAACTGAGCACTCTTATCAAAACATTCACGTTTAATATCTAAAAAGAGTCAGTAGATTTGAAGAAATTAAAAACGATGATAGACTGTCGGACACGGAGATATATTAAAACCCTGTCAGACTTTCGGACACAAGACACTGCTTTCAACGTAATCCGTCGAGCCAAAAATTCGTTTCATGTCCAGTGTGCAAGCGGCTTAATACTAGGCTACTACTGTATTATTGTCACTTAGGTTTTATCGTTTTTAGTGGGGGAAAGGAGTCCATGCATGTTAATCCCAAAATTTTAAGTAGCAACAAGCTGTAATAATAGGACCACGCTATCCATCGTTTCTCTTGCCAGTGAGCAAGATTTGACTCGGCTGTGTTATACCCAAACACGCCTTCTTTGCCAACTTGCGCTGGAAGGAGGGGCAGGAGCGGGACGGAGAGGTACTTGCGCCAGGCTACGCCGGGCACGAAATTGCAACATACGCCAGGACACACCCCGTTGGCGCGGCGCACCCCTCATTCGCCGCACCTGCGCCTGGTCTGCGAAATTAGAGCCCATTGTGTAAAATGTGAATAAAAAGAGAATATAATAATTTGCAAATCTTTTTCGACCTATATTCATTTGAGTACAATATTTAATGTTCAAACTGATAAACTTCATTGGTTTTTTGGAAATTCAACTTGAATTTGCCGAGCATAGAGACGGTATTTGGCAACTTGCAATCCCCTGGCTTGTAAACAGGCAGTCATTATCGAACCCGTCAAATTTTTTACATGATTTAATTCAGACTAAATACATTATTTTAAGGAAAGGCAATACTTTTATTCTGCACCCCTATAAAACGCACTGTGGATGTATTATTTTTGGAAAAATATAGTTTTTAATACGCATTCTCCATAATCAACCTTTAAATATGGCAAGCGTAGTTGGGCTGAACGGCCTGTTCTTGCCATTCATGTTCACGTTATAATATGTTAAATATCTTGTCTTTGTAGTGTACCCAATTGAATATAGGTCAAAAAGGATTTACAAATCCTTGTATGCTGTTTTACACAACGTCCCAACTTGGAATTGGGGTCTGCAGTATGACTCATTGTGCGCCTGTGTCTGCAACTGTGTCCGTATCCATGTTCCAAGTTTCCAAAACTTCACCTCATGTTAGTGTCAAGCCACAGCCAAGTTTCTGGGAATTCCTTTCTCACTCGAGGCCCTGAGCTGACCGCTCCAGCCACCGGACCACCGTCCTGAAAAGCCTCTTCAACAGAAAAGAAGATCTCCCCTGCTGCGAAACACACAAAGGTCATTCGTCTGAGTCCCAGCCAGTTTAGATAAAAAAAGCCTCAACTGGGCCTGTACTCACAGAGAAAGTAAAATGAAAACAAACGTTCTGGCCACTCACTCTACCAACATTACCTCCCTTTTAACTATGATTAATAAACATAATTTCTATAGAGAATTCCACTGGCCAGAAAAGCCCACACAGTTTACTACAGCCAGGGACACGACTGTAAATTTTCATAAATTCAATTATAAAGGGGCAGTACAATAATCCAATCATGGATTCAATAATAGCCAAAAGAATTATAATAATCAGTCAAGTCAGGTTGGCAGCTATGCACCTAGGTGCACTGAATATCATTGAAGGAAAGACACAAGGTGAGACTGAAATCTCTTCCACGGAGAACATTCACCCACCATTCACATATATGGGAAATTTAGTGTCTCTAGTTAGGCTGAAATGCATGTCTTTGCACACTGTGAGGAAACCGGGGTACCCAGAGGAAACACACGTACTCACTGGAAGGACAACAAGATGCAAACACTGCACAGACAGACCCCTCCCTTATGAAAATATATTTTTGGCATAACTACAGTATTACTATAGATTGAACAGCGTAGCTAGAGTAGTACTATGGCCATAACATTATTACTATAGTATTACCACAGTCAACAGTACCATGGTATTACTATAGTCCACACAACTGTATTGCTGAAGTTAAATAACTGAAGCATCACTATCGTAATACTAAACTATGGTGGTGAAAATAAAACGTACCATAAATTTGCTATAGGATAACTATAGCTCGGAATGATAGTAATTTTTCATGAGGGCAGGCTGAATTTGAACCCATAACCCTCTTGCTGCAAGGCAGCAGTGCTACCCACTGACCCACATTTTACCACTTTCCCACATTGTTAGAGTCTAAAACCAGCCGTATGTGCCTAGCAACCTCAAACAAATGAAAAGATATAACATAAAATATAAATGATTGGGTCTTGAGGACACCAGGCAGAGATATTCTTTCAGTTATTAAAATGTTTCCGATGAATATGATTTTTTGGAACATGCAAATACTTACAATTATCGTAAAAAATTTTATCAAATATACTTACGGAAAAGGGGCAAATCCGGGCTATCCGACAGTTCAGGTAACATTGCATCTGTTAAAACCATCAGGTCACAGGCCTGGGGATTAAAAACCAAATCCCAATGCAAATCCACAAAACGCGATCAAATCGGATGACAGTCCAGATAACATGCTAAGCTGTGCGAGTCAGCCAAATGTGAACACTCAGGGTTCAGAAAATTAAAATCCTCCCCAGTTTCTGGTCCCAACCACCTGTATATGGAAGTAAAACAACGCTTCTGCCAAAGAGTAGAACCTTTTATGAAGCTCTTTACACTGCGTGGCACTGGCTCTACACAACTCGACTCACTTTCTCATTTTCCACATACAAAAGTAGTACCTATTCAGTTGTAGGTGGGACAACGATAATGTGACACAAGATGCGGCAAAAGCTCACGAGGCACAAATACTGGAACAATAGAGGATGTCGAAGGGCTTGTGTTCTTGGTTGTCGGTAAGCAGAGGTTGAAAATCCAGGGGTCAGAAAGTAAAAATCCAGCCAGTTTTCCTCCCTCCCAGAGAAGGAGCTGATCACTCATATTGTGCCCTATCTTTCGTCAGAAGTAAATCCAGGTGGTTGGAATAAAGTGCTGGAGAGGATTTTTACTTTATGAACCTGGACCTTCCACCTCTGTCGGTAACAACGTTAGGTGGCTATTTATCTGCATGCTTATCCATTTTGGCCGAATTGTTTTAGTGCCATGTATGGTCATATTCCGATCTTCTGGCTGGTGCCCAACTCGCTTGCATTTGGCGGCTGATCTTTGGAGAGTTGCTGTGCGCTTGGCAACTAAGTGTTCGCAACTCACTTTATTCATGAGGTTATTATAATTGTCTTGCCTTTACTTTGCTATCTTGTTATGTGACCCCAAAACATTTATTTTGTGTTAAAACAGCTTACAAGCTAGCTAGCTCTCTTGTTAATTTTGATACATATTGTATTTACCTACTTCAGTCACATCTTGATGTTTACAATTTAGATTGCGCTACTGTGAAAATAAGCCTATTCCACCACAATGTTGGATATGTTACGCATTATGTTGACTGGTCCAATGTTGTGCAAAAAAAGATTCCCTCTGACCAATCAGCGGTCTGCAGCACATTGATCTTATGTTTTAGTGTCGGCTCCGCTCGTCTGGAACCTGGGCCGAGGTGGTACAAAAAAAATGTAAGTGGAACTATCCACAATGCAAAAGCATATAAAAAACGGAGGGGAGTCGAGTCACGTAGAGCCATAGCATGCAGTCGAAAAGCACCATCAGAGATGAGTGGCTGCACGCAAAGGTGAAGGTTACATTTGGCAAGACTATTTCCTTCAGACTGCAGGAATGTCCACCACCTGTGTCATCCTTACCTTGAAAACAGAAAATGGGTCATTCCTCATTATCACCATCTCAGGACTGCTGAGCTTGTCAGTGTTGTATTCAGCCAGTTCTTCCAGGACCTTAGAAACCACGCCCCCAAAAAATAGCCAGTTTTATCATAGCTAATGGTACTGCTTAAAATAGCATTGAACAGGAAAAAGCAGCCAGCTATGTTTCAACCTGTTGGGTTCATATTTCAAAAGTGCATTTTATATGGCGACAACAGACATTTGATGGATATTTACTGTGGCAGGAATCTCAGGCTTGTATTTCATGGATGATACATGTTACCATATCCTGAGATAGAAGTTTTTATTTATTTGGCACAAGAGTGGCAAACAGGTTTGAAACAAACAGGATTGAAATGCCATTATTGCAAACCAGATTGCTCAGCACTTCCTTATAATATATTACAATTCTCTGAACTCTACCTAACATAACTGATATCAGGTCATTCATAGAAATAGATCACAGGACACATACTAAGTGGTTGTTAATCATTCACAGCACCTGAAATGCATATTTCTTCCCTGCTTCAGAAAAAAATAGTGGCAAAGCCACTGCGCCAGCATGGCCAAAATGGAACGCCCCCACTGGCCAAAGTATCGGTCTGATTCAACTCAAAATCGAAGGCGGTCTAGATCTTATGACCATATATACACATATGAACTTTGAAAAGGATCGGTCAAAAACTGAAAACACTAGAGCGCAGACAAGCCAAAAGTTTACGGATGCACAGACGCACGTACAACAGACCACCACTAAAGACCCCAAACATAGTATAAACCCCTTGGGCCTTTTGGCCAAGCAGGCTAAAAATGATTCCGGGCTTTATTCACCGTTTCCATCGTGATGTCGTTGTCCTGCTTTAGCAATTTTGTGGCTTTGTCGACCACAAGAATTCCCACCAGAGATTCGGGCTCTGCTACAGAGACTCCGAGTGTCACTTGTCCTCCTGGCTTAACTGAAGCTTGACTCCAGCTTAAAGACACCTGTCAGAAGGTAATGGGAAAATCAGTTGTAAAATAAACAAAAACATACACTTCCAAAAGTAGCTATTCAGCTCATGAAAATACAAAACCCAAAACCAGTGAAGTTGGCACGTTGTGTAAATCATAAATAAAAACAGAATACAATGATTTGCAAATCCTTTTCAACCTATATTCAATTGAATACACTGCAAAGACAAGTTACTTAATGTTCGAACAGGTAAACTTTGTAATTTTTTGCAAATATTAGCTCATTTGGAATTTGATGCCTGCAACATGTTTCAAAAAAGCTGGCACAAGTGGCAAACAAGACTGAGAGAGTTGAAGAATGCTCATCAAACACTTATTTGGAACATCCCACAATTGAACGGGCTAATTGGGAACAGGTGGGTGCCATGATTGGGTATAAAAGCAGCTTCCCTGAAATGCTCAGTCATTCACAAACAAGGATGGGGCGAGGGTCACCACTTAGTGAACAAATGCGTGAGCTGATTGTCGAACAGGTGAAAAACAACATTCCTCGAGCTATTGCAAGAAATTTAGGGATTTCATCATCTACGGGCCATATTATCGTCAAAAGGGTCAGAGAATCTGGCGAAATCACTGCACATAAGCGACAAGGCCGAAAACCAACATTGAATGCCCGTGACCTTCGATCCCTCAGGCGGTACTGCATCAAAAACCGACATCAGTGTGTAAAGGACATCACCACATGGGCTCAGGAACACATCAGAAAACCACTGTCAGTAACTACAGTTCGTTGCTACATCTGCAAGTGCAAGTTAAAACTCTACAATGCAAAGCGAAAGCCATTTATCAACAGCACCCAGAAACGCTGCCGACTTAGCTGGGCCCAAGCTCATCTAAGATGGACTGATGCAAAGTGGAAAAGTGCTCTGTGGTCTGACGAGTCCGCATTTCAAATTGTTTTTGGAAACTGTGGACGTCGTGTCCTCCGGACCAAAGAGGAAAAGAACCATCCGGACTGTAATAGGCGCAAAGTTAAAAAGCCAGCATCTGTGATGGTATGGGGGTGTATTAGTGCCCAAGGCATGGGCAACTTACACATATGTGAAGGCACCATTAATGGTGAAAGGTACACACAGGTTTTGGAGCAACATATGTTGCCATCCAAGCAACGTCTTTTTCATGGATGCCCCTGCTTATTTCAGCAAGACAATGCCAAGCCACAATCTGCACGTGTTACAACAGCATGGCTCCGTAGTAAAAGAGTGCGGGTACTAGACTGGCCTGCCTGTAGTCCAGACCTGTCTCCCATTGAAAAAGTGCGGCGCATTATGAAGCGTAAAATACGACAACGGAAGCCCCGGACTGTTGAATAACTTAAGCTGTACATCAAGCAAGAATGGGGAAGAGTTCCAGCTGAAAAGCTTCAAAAATTGGTCTCCTCGGTTCCCAAACGTTTACTGAGTGTCGTTAAAAGGAAAGGCGATGTAACACAGTGGTAAAAAGGCCCCTGTGCCAACTTTTTTGCAATGTGTTGCTGCCTTTAAATTCTAAGTTAATGATTATTTGCAAAGAAATAAATGGCAACGTCCGCACACAAAGACAATGCTCCCCAAAAGCATGCTCCCCATGGGGAGCATTGTCTTTGTGTGCGGACGTTGCCATTTATTTCTTTGCTGATTTTCTTGTTGTCCTGCACCTCAGTTGAGTGGATGTGCACGCTATATTTTCTTAATGATTATTTGCAAAACAAAAAATAAGGTTTCTCAGTTTGAACATTAAACATCGTGTCTTTGCAGTGTATTCAGTTGAATATAAGTTGAGCAGGATTTGCAAATCATTGTATTCTGTTTTTATCTACGATTTACATATAGTGCCAACTTCACTGGTTTTGGGTTTTGTAATCTCTCAGCATAACATGGTGAGGGTTTATTTCCTAAACAAAGCAAATCCTTTTGCAATTACTGATAAATAGCAGACGTTTAAGATCATAATTAGGTAAACAGATATTTGCTGATTGTCCATATACCTAAAAGCAAGTTTCTTCAAAAACGGGTACAAGCATTTTGGCAGCAGGCAAGTAATCACAGATAATTACATTGTTCCTCAGCTTATGGGTGATGGGAACGAGTATTGCGTCATTAACGATCTCTCCATTGCTGCGGACAGTATACGCCACCACACAGGCCTGAGGGGCCCACGATTCATCAGGGGTCAGAGTGAAGGAGGCTGAGGTCGACCCTGCAGCTACCACCTGCCCCCTTGACACCACCTAGTGAGATAAACATTACACTCTATACAATGGGACAAAATGGAGAACAGGCAGGAACGCATCGTATGTCAGTCTTTAGGCAGCCACAGGAATGAATATCTTTGACATTCGACTGGGGTACACAACTGTAAAGTATCTTTTTTTCTGGCAACATAATTAAATGCATTTAAACAGTAAGTGTTTAAAAAGACAAGCCTAAAACTCCAAAAATGAATCCCAGAGAAACCCAGAGTTTAAAATATGAAGTTTTACAAATATTAACAACAAACATTCATAGCAGTGCCGTGAGAAAGTATTTTCCCCCTTCCCAATTTCTCTTATTTTTGCTGATGTTATGATTCTGCCATGCCTGTTACCACTTTTTGTTATTTTTCATTTTTATGTATTATCATCACCAGTCTTCATCCCAGTTTTTGTTTAGCCATTTGTTTATTCTGTGCACCAGTGTCTACCCCTGTCTTGTGATCAGTGTGGCAAGTTCCGTCTCTCCAGTCTGCGAGTCAACATACTTCGGGTGATATCAGTGGTTTCTGGTTTTTATCATAATTTCTTCAATTCTCTTTCACTTCCTTCACTCTGCTTTCTGTTTACTAATAATACTAACATTTGTATTTTGTCTTATAGTTACTAACTTGACTAACCCGTGTACATATGACTAACTCACTAACGAGCACTTGGGTTAATTTTTAAATTGCACCGCTACTAATTACTACTAACGTAATCTGAGCACTTGCCCTGTTCTAATCTCCGCCCCTTGCTTTGCTTTCCCTGTGTTTCTGCGAAATCTCTCTCGTGTGCTTAACTGCTATCCTGCACTCTCACCTGCGCATGTAGAACTCCTTAACCAGAGCTATTAATCTGTCATAGGTTGTCTTGGCTTTTTCCAATTATTGTTTTAGGGCTCCCTCATGTGCTCACCTTCTCTGCTCATTATCTGTTATCCCCTCACCTGTTTCCCTGCAGCATGTGACTTTGTTTGGTGCATTCAAGCCCTGCATTTCTGATCCTTCGCTGTCAGAACGGTGATCATTACCTCCGCCAATGAAGTTGGGGCGGAGGTTATGTTTTCGCCCTTGTTTGTTACTTGCCGAAATCGGCAAGTACGTGATCAGTTGCGTTTTCTTGTGTTTGTTTGTTTGTCTGTTTGCAGTATAGCGGCCTCATTTCTTATCGGATTTTGATGAAATATTTTGCACTGGTAGAGGTCAATGATAGCTCGGCTACGAACTATTTTGGTGAAACTAGGTCAAAGGTCAAGGTAAAAAAAAATTCCCGAAAATCGAAAAAATTCCCTCTCTTTAGCACAGGCCGAATTTTCAAAAATTCATATCTCCCTGAAAACTGGACAAATTGGTCTCATATTTGGTGGAGCTATACAGGGTCACGACATGTAACGCCGGAAGAATTTATCTCCGGTTCTGATCCGGATTGTGGAAACGGCGGCGTCTTGAATTTAATATACAATTTTCTATTAACACTCACCAACCATGTACAATTCTTTTATTGTATTTTTTTTTACTTACACAGAAGTCACAGAAAAGGTCACACAGGTCAAATCTGACTTTAATCAAACTGTATTATCTAGGGTGTTCGCCAAACTTGATGGAAATTATATATATTTTGCATTACAGTGACCTTGACCTCTGTATGTTCAATATCAATGAAGCTTGAAAAACGTATAATTATGATTCAGTTGCATTTAGACACAAAATCATCATAGTGACATATAGAAAACCATCTCAAGATTTGAGCTTTCATTTCAAGATACTACATTTGATCTGGTGTGACCTTAAACCATCAGTTTCAATTCCATTATCTAAGATTTGGCCAAGTGTCGTGCTAGGCACGAATTGCAGGACTACTCGTTTATCTGTCTGTTTGTCACAAATGTGATTATTTCTTAAACTCACATATTAATTACATTTCTTTCATCATCATTTGAATCTCACATGTCACATGTATATCTTATCTATTGATTTTGGTGAGAATAACTTAAAGGTCAAGGTCAATATCAGGCAAAAGGTCAAAAATACATTTTGGTTGATAACTTTGTTTATACTTGAGACAATGACTAGAATCCAAAGCCATTTTGTTGACCATACATAGCCCATTTTAGCGGTTGCTGGCTCCAAAGACGATCCTCCTGTCAAAGTATGTCAAAATGATGTCAAAATGACTAAAATGTTTCATTTTACTACATTTTTCATTTCATCATATAGCCCATTGTTCAGGTACCTCACGCAAAAAAATTGAGCCCAACCGGTCAAGCGGTTGTGACATAATTCACGTTCGATTTCGGCAAGTTGTCATTCTATGATTGACCTTTCATTTGTTATGTTGTTCACAAACAGACAGACTAACTCAAAAAGTAATGCACGGATTTGTCTGAAATTTTATGGGTGGATTGCTATAACATCAAGGATGGACCCTATTGATTTTGACCGCCATCACTGAAACAATATGGCCGCCAAGGCAGCCATGTTGAAATCCTATCACACGCGATAACTCAAAAAGTAATGCACGGATTTGTCTGAAATTTTGTGGGTGGGTTGCTATTACATCAAGGATGGACCCTATTGATTTTGATTGCGATCAGTGAAACAATATGGCCGCCACGGCAGCCATCTTAAAATCTTATCACATGCGATAACTCAACTTAGCTCCCACTCATGCACATTTGAATTGTGCTGCCTTGGCGGAGGTTTGCACTCTACAAGTGCCTCTAGTTTCTTCTGTGCTGAGAGACCCCTGTGCCAGTAGATCTGTGAGATTTCAGACACCCTTTGCTTGACTACCATTTTCTGCCTGTGCCCTTCTGTTTCATCTGTTTACTGTTCTGGTTTTGACCCTGCCTGCCTGACTAGGATTCCTGTTTTTTGCTGCCCTGGTTTTTGAATTCTGGATCACATTTTAACGACTCCTGCCATCTATTTACCTTTGCCATTGAGACCCGCTGTTACTGAACTCTGCCTGTCACACGACCCCGAGTTTTGGATTGTGTTTTTTGGCACTGAACTTGTTGCAGCCATTTGTATTGTGTATATCATCTAGTGTATTTAGTGTTGTGTAATTTGAATGTAGTATAAAATTTTTTATTGTATTTGTAGTGTATTGCAGTGTAAGTACATATTAAGGTTACCTGTATCAGGGTCAAGTGAAATTTACTAACCCCATTGGCAAGATAGTCAAAATAACTTCAAATCAGGGAAAAAATCCTTCTCTCACTAAGAAAATGGTGAGAGAAATAGATGTTTTAAGTCTTAAAATAAGTACATTTCCCTTTCTTGAGAATCACTTTTTGCAGTGCACTCTTTAGTTTAGACATTTTGGAGTTGTAAACTTGTTTTTTTTTAACTTGGAATTTTATGGAAATAGTTTCACAATCTTTGAAAGTGAAAACTACATAATGAATGAAATATGGATTTTCTGGACTATATGAATTAAGTGTCAAGTTGTGATTGCGCATAAAACTGCCACTAGTCATTCATCCCCGGCCTTAAACTTACTGAGTCAGAAATGAATAGAAAGGCCGCTACAGTACTTTTGTGATCTCTGGCTTGGACTCGGCTCGAATAAAGGATTTCAATTTTCTCTACAACTACTTGCTTCTGGTTCCTGGACTGTGTCGTTATAGCTTATTTATTATAGTTAAATGTTTTAGATCATACAACTAATTTTAATACAAACTCAATTCCGAAATAGTTGGGACGAAGTGGAAATTGTGAATAAAATCAAAATGCAATGACTTTCTGATCACATGAGCCAATATGTTATCTACAATAGAACATAGATAACATTTCAAATGTTGACATTGAGACATTTTACATTTTTATCCATAAAATGAGCTTATTTCAAATTTTCTGGCAGTATTTCAGCAGGACAATACAAATCCACATACTGCAGCTATTACAACAACATGGCTTTGTAGTAGAAGAGTCCATGTGCTGAACTGGCTTGCCTGCATTCCTGATCTTTCACCAATTGAGAACATTTGGCGCATAATTAAACGAAAATTATCAAAGGAGACCCAAAACTCTCCAGTAGCTGGAAACCTGTATTAAACAGGAGGCTGAACTCAAGAAACTTGTCTCCTTAATGCCCAGACGCCTCCGCTCTGCGTTAAAAAGAAGAGGGGATGCTACACCATGGCAAACAGAGCCCTGTCCCAACTTTTTTGAGACCTGTAGCAGCTATCAAGTTTGAAATGTGCTCATTTTGTGGATAAAATTGCTATGTTATCTCTGTTAAATCTTGAATAAAATTTTGGCTGGTGTGATTTGAAAGTCATTGCGTTTTGATTTTATTCACAATTTACACTTTGTCCCAACTATTTCGGAATTGGGGTTGAAAAAGACGAAGAAAATGTGAGTAAACACAATTTGTAGCTTCTAAATGATTTCATTTATTGAAAGTAAACAGTTATTCAAAACCTGTATCACCCATGTGAAAAAATAATTGCCCCCCAAAACCTAATAATTGCTTCTGGCAACAACTGCACATTGCTTAACATGTTCTACTTAACTGATGCATAGATTCAAAATGGCTGGCAGTAATCACGCCTGGGTGCAGCAAGACTAACTGAAGTTTTAGTGGCATATTTATGTTCCCCTGCTGTAACCAGCCATTATTCAACCAACGCATTTGCAAGAGATTCTCGCGCGGAATTGAAGTCCTTGTGCATGGACGTTCATCAGTTTCACGTGCATTATGGTGGATTTCATCAGTAATTGGAAACTCACACTTTTCTTTACTCAAGGGTTGGAAGCAATGCATGTGTTTCATTTTCCTTTAAATTGTTTAAATGAAATAAGATCATTTGAAAGGTCTTAATGCAATTCCATTGCTTCCAATGATCTTATTTAATTTAATATAATTTATGTATATATATATATATATATATATATATATATATATATATATATATATATATAAATAATTTTTAATGAATGAATGAATGAATTTTTTATTTATATTTTTCCACTAAATATAAATGGCGCAAAGTTCAATGGCAAGAGACGTCAATGTCCAGTTTTTTAGATGCGACAGAACTAATTAGCAGACCTTATAGGATTATGCATAGAGGGCTGTAAGTGGGAAACAGTGGCCAAAAATATACGCTTTGTAGTGGATGGTACCCAACAAATGATGTAATAGTAAATTATTCACACCATGTGGGACTGCGAGGGACATGTCAGCTCAATGTGAGTAAAAGCATCCGACAAGCAAGGGGAAAACACAAATTACATCCTGTCCGGCACATACCAAATAGTGCAGTTCCGTCAATGGAAAATTGCTCTGTGCAATCAACTGCAAGGGAAAGCCAACCTAGAACAAAACAATATAATCAACATAATATGCCGTTTACTCACATCTGGTGCTTTACACAATGAGGTGATTGGATTATATTTGGACTTTCGCAATGTCAAGAGTGAGACCATTTCCTAAGATATCAATCTACGGCAGATTTACTGAAACCTATTGGATGACTTGTGCAAAGTTCTTATTTTAGCTTGGCATCCCTAAAGTTTTTCTTCGCTGCAGACCTAGTTAAAGAGACAACACACAGTCTGTAAGTAATACGTACTGTGCAGCATTTAGCTCATGAAGGAACGGCAGACTGGGGAAAGCTTCCGGGTGCCATTTCCTTCAGTGTACTCCCAGCTCGCTAGCGTATAACCTACCTTGGCGATGCCCAGCATATAGCGCATTGCCCTGTTCACCAAATACCAAATCTGCAAGCTTATTACCTTCGCCAGCGACTTCGCTGACGAAGGTAATGTTTTGATCCCCGTGTATTTATTTGTTTGTGTGTCTGTCTGTGTGTATGTGTATCGAATAACTCAAAAAGTACCAAACGGAATTTCATAAAATTTGGTGGGTTGATTTGGCATGACCTGAGGATCAATCGATTAGATTTTGGGAGTGATCGGGTCAAAGGTCAAGGTCAAGGCCATGAAAAGGTCAAAACCGACTTTCGGCCATATCTCGGTCAATTTTTATCAGATCGGCATGAAACCAACGCCAGTGGCGAGGGATTCAGTGGCGTCGGCGAAGGTATGCGCTCTACCGAGTGCCCGTTCTAGTTGGCACATGATTTACCAATTTATCCACACATACATTTTGTTTTGAGACGTCATATACACTAACACCGCCTTCTCAGAGAGAGTGCTTTAAGGATGTCCCTTTGAATTAACTCCCATCCCACACTGAATGGATCTACGAAACTCATTCACAATAAGACATTATTTAACAAGGGCCTAAACTATAAATCATAAATTAAAATCTATAATAAAGCCATGTTTTTGTTACATCCACAAGCTAAGCCACCTGATTTCATTATTTCTACTTTTTGGCTAGGGAAAAAAACGCGATGGCAAATCATGGCAGTTGGAACAATTCAGATTTTCCTGCTGCATTTCAGCTTACCTGCATGGAATAATCTTGTCTTTGTAGCTGGAAGTAGGCATTACTGGGGGATGAGTAGCTACTATAAAGCTCCAAAGAAGCCCTGCTCTCCTGATATTCAGCCTAAAAATCACACCAAAAAAAAAAATTATAATTCAGAGTAGAGCAGAGGTGTGAAATCCGGGTTCAGAAAGTAAAAATCCTCCCCAGAACTTTATTCCAACCACCTGGATTTACTTCTGACAGGAGATAGAGCAAATATGAATGATCAGCTCATTCTGTGGGAGGGAGAAAAACTTGGCAGGACTTTTATTTCTGACCCCTGGATTTTACATCTCTGGCAGTCAGTCATCATGAGAGGTGGCATTCCTCTGAGCCCACTAATGAACAAGTATACAGTCAAATACAGAATACATGCTTAATTTTATGTTCTGAGATGGGTAAAATTATGGAAACACGAAAATGAATTTAGAAATTTTAAGCTGCCAAAATATTGCAAGAGTAAAGGCCTTGACACACCAGATGTGAACTGCTGATTGGGCATGAGGTTCTACACACAGAATGCGATTTTCCGATATAAAGTCACCCCCTCCCCAGGGGCAAACATGGAGCCTGGGGGCCATGAAATTAACAATTTTGAAGAAGCATCTGAAGACCCTTCCATTAATGAAGAGTATTGTTTTCCAGCATATCTGGGTCTGGAGAAGAAGATTTTGAGAATTTCAGCCAAATTGACCACTTTTGGCCCCGCCCCTCAGAGCACCTGGGGGTGGGCACCATATAACTCCCAAATTTGGTGCATACTGGACCAAGGAAGGTTCCTGCAACATTTTACTGAAATCGGATCAGCGGTTTCTGAGAAGAAGTGGAAAATGTATTAACCACTTTTAGCCCCGCCCTTCAGAGCCCCTGAGGGTGAGCATCATATTATTCAAAATTTTGGTGCATATTTGAGCAAGGAAGGTTCCTGCAAAATTTTATTGGAATCGGATCAGCGGTTTCTGAGAAGAAGTCAAAAATGTAAATTGTTTACGGACGCACAACGGAAAAAAGGCGATTAGAATAGGTCACTTTGTGACTTAGGCCCGTATTCAGAAACGACACTCACAGTCACCCTCCACTCACCATATGGTACGTACGATTGAAATGTAACTGGAGTGAGAGAAAGAGTTCGACCCACCACTTACCGAGGGATCGGTCACACTCCTCGCCAGTTGCTATTCACAAACGAAACTCGAGCATAACTGACAGTAGTGGGCACTGGGTACCATAGGCGGTGCGTCGGCTGCTGCAAAGGGACGCTCAATCCTCACCCTTCAGTGCTGAATGACCTAAACCTGTCGCGGTTTACTTTTCTTGATTAGAAAGTTTCTCAGACAAATTGGTAAAACGACAATCATATGTATTTGTGATAGCGCTATTATACATTGCTTCAATAGAGGCGTTTCTTTCCCGCATAAATGACGATGTAAAATATCCATATGTCTTTATAATTTCTGTGGTCGAGTGGCTCGCGGAAGGCGCAGGACAGCCCGCGAGGCTCACTAAGCAACAAGCTGTGAAACGTGCCGGACATTTCCTTCTACATTCAGCGGTTAAGAATGTAGAAAAGAATGGATTCTGGTGACTTACAGCTGCACAAGCCTCGCAGACCAGTCCACACGCGCCCCACGAGCCAGCTGAGCGCAGCATTTTCCAACCCATCAGTAAAGAAAAGCGCAAGAAATCTGAACGCGTGAGAGTTCACAGATATGCGTCATTAATGAAAACTGGCCACACCTGATAATGGTGAGAGTTTTCAGAGTTTCTGCAATGGTAATTTAATGAATTGAAAACAGGGCAAAAATTATCAGTGTTCATTCTAACTTAACAAGTAGAACTGGCGAAACATGATAATCCTTTGGATTTTTGGAGTTCAAGTAGATAAAATTTTATTAAATGATTGGATATGACCTTTTTTCAATCATTATGTTTAAGGGATGGTTTTGAGCTTCCCCTAATGTCAGTTCACCAGTAGCTACTGGTGGGTACACAAATGCTAACCTTGAGTTCACCACAGTGCAGTTCGTAAACACTGAAACGAGGTGGTCAGTTAGTAAGCTACCGGCATCGTTATGATCATTAGAGTTAAAATTTGCATAGTTGCAATTGCGTCGAGCACGTGGCTTTAAATGATTCAGAGTTTCTAATGTTTGTAACCACCTGAAAGCCATGACAACGAAATACTGGCGCAAGTTAGTGCGGCTCAGGGGAGGTGTTCCCTGCACTCTACCTTCATTCGAAAAGAGACACTATTTTCAGTGTGAGTGAGGTCTCTGAAAGCAAATGAGTGTTAGGACAACCTCTGACTCATTTTGCATAACCTGACACTAAGTTTTAGTACTCACTCGCACTCAATTAGTGTGAGTGTCGTTTCTGAATACGGGCCTTAGTCTCAGGTGACCTAAAAAGTGAATGCCTATTGTCAACATTTATAAAATTGATATGGCAATGTAATGATGGCAATACAATAGATGCAAAAAAATCCAAAACCGACTTTGCAGCATTTATTTTCCTCTTCCTTACAATTGTTACTCAGCTCTATGCAGCGTGCCTAACAACGCCCTTCAGCCATAACAACATTCAGAATAGTACAGAACAGATTCTCGTGGCTTTTTGCTCAGTGAGCCTCACAAACCAATTAACATAAATATGTGTAGTTACACAAACGCATAAATTACAAAAATATATTGATAGGGCCTATTTTGCGTTGCCATTTATCTGCGAAAGAAAACGCCTCTTTTAGGAGGTGAAACATTCCTTCTCTATCCCTACTTTGTAACGGAGGGTGAACCCAAAACCTCCTTTTTGCTTAGAAAGAGCGACAAGGAAAAGATCTTTGTCACTGGAGGATGAGTCCATTTTTCCTCCTCTTCCTCTGCCCTCTTTTTCTACTTCGGAGTGAGCTGTCAAAACTTCGTAAATTTTTTTCCAGAGTTTCTGTCGCAAATTAGCGTTGGAGCAGGTGTGAAGAGTCTTGATCTGAACATTTCCCATCCGAACATTTCATATTTTCATGTCGTTTATTTGTTACACATCTGATGTGTCAAGGCCTTAATGGTAAAACAACGCTCCCCCACCCTGCTCTGGGAGATCTACCATCCGACAGGCTTTTATAACAACCAAGACAATGAGCACCTCACTTAACAGCCTGATATCTCACTACACTGCTTATGGATGGGATCAGATGAGCTAAATTAGGGTTGAATGGTAATTGGTAAATTAGGGTTGGAGTGAAAACTGAAAGGAAGGTAGAACTACGGGAGCAGGGTTGAGGACTATCGTGCTAAATCACAAAGGCATGTGACAGCACGGGCTAGGATCTCCTGTCCCTCCGACAGACGCACATTAATGTTGAGTGAAGCCACATCTTCTGAAAGCGGCAGGCTGATGGAGACCAATCCAGTCTGAGGCACTGAGAGGGTCAGAGTCATGACCTTAGGCCCCTCGGTCTCTCTGGCTCCAGGACTCAGCAGGATGTCGGAAGCGTTTGGCAGGCGGGGGCCCATTTCACTGTCTCGACCCCAGCTCCAGGGGCTGTACTTGCCCTGTGTCACAACTAGTGTAACGAGCTGTTGCTGGTCTTCTGGGCTCAGGCCCTCCATGTTGTAAGTGGAGATTTTCAGCTGCAACGATGAGATACAGTATGAACTTCTGAGACTTAATGGACAGGTTTTTATAACTCGTCCATACAAGAGAGATTGCTAAATAGCTGTCATGTTGAATAATACTTTTTCTAAGCAAAATGAATGAGAATATACATGTGCATCTTTTCTCAAAATGTAGTAGTACTCAATGCCTATAATGACACTTAAAATCGTACTTTCTGTCTTCCCAAATTTGAAATGCCAATTTTAAGTTCTAAATTTTTGCTAAACAAAAGACAATTATGTAGCCCATTGGCAAATCTTGAAATTCACTCGAAAAGATAGTGCGGCTGGATTCACCACATTTTTGTGTTTACAGTGCAAAACCTCAAAACTTTTACAAAGGAAAGTTAGCCTTATGGTCAGAAATATCCATCAATTATCAAAACCGCTTCTTCCTCATCAGGCGACTGGAACCCATCCCTGCTGACTTCTGCTAAAAGGCAGGAACATATCCATAAAGCTTGCTAATCCATTGAAGGACTAACACACTATTGACTCACACCTATGGGCAGTTTAGACCAGGGATTCTCAACTGGTCTCACATTGGGACCCACATTTTCCCAGGGCCATTATGTCGTGACCCTCTTATACAGAATCGAAACCAAGCTATTATATTTTTTCAAAAACAGCCTTTGGACAGACATACACAATCTTTTTAAACATACTTACACATTTATTTACAAAACCCAAAACCAGTGAAGTTATGTAAATCGTAGATAAAAACCGAATACAATGATTTGCAAATCCTTTTCAACTTATATTCAATTGAATACACTGCAAAAACAAGATGTTTAATGTTAAACTGAGAAACTTTTTTTTTTTTGCAAATAATCATTAACTTAGAATTAAAAGGCAGCAACACATTGCAAAAAAGTTGGCACAGGGGCCTTTTTACCACTGTGTTACATCGCCTTTCCTTTCAACGACACTCAGTAAACGTTTGGGAACTGAGGAGACCAATTTTTGAAGCTTTTCAGGTGGAACTCTTTCCCATTCTTGCTTTGATGTACAGCTTAAGTTGTTCAACAGTCCGGGGTCTCCGTCGTCGTATTTTACGCTTCATAATGCGCCACACATTTTCAATGGGAGACAGGTCTGGACTACAGGCAGGCCAGTCTAGTACCCGCACTCTTTTACTACGGAGCCATGCTGTTGTAACACGTGCAGAATGTGGCTTGGCATTGCCTTACTGAAATAAGCAGGGGCGTCCATGAAAAAGACGTTGCTTGGATGGCAACATATGTTGCTCCAAAACCTGCATGTACCTTTCAGCATTAATGGTGCCTTCACATATGTGTAAGTTGCGCATGCCTTGGGCACTAATACATCCCCATACCATCACAGATGCTGGCTTTTGAACTTTGCGCCTATAACAGTCCGGATGGTTCTTTTCCTCTTTGGTCCGGAGGACACGACGTCCACAGTTCCCAAAAACAATTTGAAATGTGGACTCGTCAGACCACAGAGCACTTTTCCACTTTGCATCAGTCCATCTTAGCTTGGGCCCAGCGAAGCCAGCGGCGTCTCTGGGTGCTGTTGATAAATGGCTTTCGCTTTGCATTGTAGAATTTTAACTTGCACTTGCAGATGTAGTGACGAACTGTAGTTACTGACAGTGGTTTTCTGAAGTGTTCCTGAGCCCATGTGGTGATGTCCTTTACACACTGATGTCGGTTTTTGATGCAGTACCGCCTAAGGGATCGAAGGTTTTCGGCCTTGTCGCTTACGTGCAGTGGTTTCTCCAGATTCTCTGAACCTTTTGACGATATTACGGACCGTAGATGATGAAATCCCTAAATTTCTTGCAATAGCTCGTTGAGGAATGTTGTTTTTAAACTGTTCGACAATCAGCTCACGCATTTGTTCACTAAGTGGTGACCCTTGCCCCATCCCCGTTTGTGAATGACTGAGCATTTCAGGGAAGCTGCTTTTATACCCATTCATGGCACCCACCTGTTCCCAATTAGCCCGTTCACCTGTGGGATGTTCCAAATAAGTGTTTGATGAGCATTCTTCAACTGTCTCAGTCTTTTTTGCCACTGGTGCCAGCTTTTTTGAAACATGTTGCAGGCATCAAATTCCAAATGAGCTAATACTTGCAAAAAATTACAAAGTTTACCTGTTCGAACATTAAGTAACTTGTCTTTGCAGTGTATTCAATTGAATATAGGTTGAAAAGGATTTGCAAATCATTGTATTCTGTTCTTATTTACGATTTACACAGCGTGCTAACTTCACTGGTTTTGGGTTTTGTATATGTACAAAGTGCATTTCAGAGCTCATTAAAAAATTAGGAAAATGAAAACTGCATTACTGAATAAAATGCAAGAAAATACCAAAACTGCACAAAATAAACTAGGCTTACGCCGTCGGAAGCGACAGCTGAGGGTATATCCCCAAACGCCCCCAATCCTCCAATTCCCCAATCCTTGAATAGACCTTGAATAGACTTTCATTTGAACTTAATTTCAGGTCAATCGGTCAAATGGTTCTGAAGATATGGCCAAAATGGTAATTTTCCATCACAAAGCACCACTTTGTGGCAAAATATTGAACCATACAGGTATGATGTCATCATGTGACATGTTGTGAGGTCATGACCTTGCTGTTGCACATAGTTTCATGTCAATTGGAGAAATAGTTCGAAAGATATAGCAAAAATGGTGAATTTTATGTGACAAAGCTCCACCTTGTGTCAAAATTTTGAACCAAACAGGTATAATGTCATCGTGGGACACATCCTCAGGTCATGACCTTTCAATTGCACTTGATTTGAGGTCAATCCGACAAATATTTCCAGAGATATGATAAAAACAGTGATTTTTCCAGTTTTTGGTCCCTGGCGGCCAATCTACAAATTGTAAGTTATCCAAAATCGAATCAGTTCTTCCTCTTTATGATACTTACTTATATGCAAAACTTAGAATTTCTAATTGAAATATGACTGCAGTTATCGCGTTAACATGTAAATCAGTTTTTGGCCCCTGGTGGCCAATCTAGAGATCGTAAATTGTCCAAAATCGAATCAGTTCTTCCTCTTTATGATACTTACTTATGTGCAAAACTTGAAATTTGCAATTGAAATATTACTGAAGTAATCGCGGAACAGTGATTCTTTCAGTTTTTGGCACCTGGTGGCCAATCTAGAAATTGTAAATTGTCCAAAATCAAATCAGTTCTTCCTCTTTATGATACTTACTTATATGCAAAACTTGGAATTTCTAATTGAAATATGACTGCAGTTATCGCGTTAACATGTAAATCAGTTTTTGGCCACTGGTGGCCAATCTAGAGATCGTAAATTGTCCAAAATCGAATCAGTTCTTCCTCTTTATGATACTTACTTATGTGCAAAACTTGAAATTTGTAATTGAAATATTACTGAAGTTATCGCGGAACAGTGATTCTTTCAGTTTTTGGCACCTGGTGGCCAATCTAGAAATTGTAAATTGTCCAAAATCAAATCAGTTCTTCCTCTTTATGATACTTACTTATATGCAAAACTTGGAATTTCTGATTGAAATATTACAGCAGTTATCGCGTTAACACTGAAATCAGTTTTTGGCCCCTGGTGGCAAATCTAGAAATCGTAAATTGTCCGAAATCGAATCAGTTCTTCCTCTTTATGACACTTACTTATGTGCAAAATTTGGAATTTGTAATTGAAATATTACTGAAGTTATCGCATTAACACGTAGTGCGGCGGCGGCCAGACCAAAAAGATAATATCCAATAAGGCCACAAAACTAAATACTTCACGTCTATGATTCTCTCTGCATTCAGAGCACAAACTGAGGAGGAACATGACAACTGCGAGTATAAAATAAAATTATCAAAGCAGCACAACATAAATAAGGCCACAAACTAAATATTTTGCGTCTATGAATCGCTCTGCATTATACGCACAGCGTATTACTGCCCACCACAGGCCAGATGTATTATGATACATCTCAAATACACACACAAAAAAGAATCCTCCATTTCACACCAACTCGCGATTCAAGTTCAAGCTCCTATCGCCACTTGTGAGCTCAACTCTGCTCGCTTCTTCCTCTTCTGCTCAACCACCCCTTGACTCACCAGAACCTCAACACAACACTCAAAGTGAAATGAAATCAAATAATGGTTACCATGGCCCCAGGGTCAGACGTGCATTAAACATTATTCACCTTATTATTATTTATTGCCAAGGAGGTGTATGTTTTTGCCGGTGCTGGTTGGCTTGTTTGCTTGTCTGTTAGCAGGATACCTCAAAAATTGCTCTTAAAAAAAAAAAGCTTTTAACCAAACTTTGCAGGATGTTAGAGCAGCACAAGAGGGACACGTGATAAAATACCATATCTAGGTCAAAGTACAGCTGAGATGTATGCCAAAGTTCAAAATTTCAAGTCTCTCCAATGGGCCGGATTTCCAATCCCCGTGTTTTTGGGTTTTGGTGCCACCTGGCGGTGAAATCCAGCAATACCCTACATCAGCCAGCAAAAATAACTCATGCACAGAGTTGCCTTGGCATGGTGGAGGTAATGCGCTCTCTGAGTGCTCTTGTTAATTTATTTTTAACCAGCTGTCCGTGACCCACTCAGAACAGGTCCGTGATCCACTTTTGGGTCGCGACCCACCAGCTGAGAGCGACTGGTTTAGAGTATCAAATTAGCCAAATATGCAAGTTTTGGGCTGTGAGAGGAAACTTGAGCACCCGAATGAAGCCGAACTGAACAAGAGGACAACATGGAAACCCTACACAGAAAGGCCAAAGGCCAGATTTAGACCAGTGACCTTCTTGCTGTGAGGCAATAGCACGACCCACTGGACTCCTGCGGCACTCAGTCAGACATTTAGTTATTGAAAATCATTTTGTGAATAGGCAAGTAAAACAGTATTGCATAGGGATATACCTCGCTCGCTATATAGTAAAGTGTTTGTGACTACTCCATTCTTCTACCAAGCCAGCAACCCAGATTTCTCAGCAAAATTTTTAATAACTGATTACAGAAAGGGAGATTGCAGATGGAAAAAAGGTTGAACAAACAAATCTATCTACAACGTACTACTTCAGCCTGAATGCTGCCCAGTGGTTCGTACTTACTTGTGTTGAGAAAATCAGAGATGGCTTTAATGTTCTGGGATATTTTCGAAATGTCAGATGATATTTATCTCTTGAAACAGTTATTTCAATGGTCTTGTTGTACTTCAAATCTTGAACAAAGAGACACAAGCAAAACAAAAATGCATCAAAATACACAAGTTGGTTAAACAGTAATATAAACCGTATATACACAGTACCTCCATCTAAATATCTTATGCAGCCCATTGAAACATATTTCTTGAGCATTTGAACTTAAGTTCAGCTGCTTGTAACCAACAACAATGATCTAACAAAAATAAGCAACACTTTTACAGTGAGGGCACAATGAATAGGAATTATCGACTTTTGCAGTTGTTAACCCAACTGCTGTCAAGTGAGTCTGTACTGCATTAATTCAAGTAAAAACCTACATGTTTTCTTGCCACTATTTTTGGCATTAACTAAACAAATTTATATGTTCATGGAGAAATAGTCACAAGTTTAACCTTCTCTTCACTAATGCATATACAGTATAATCACATTCTTCTATATTTGATAATAAGTGATTTTCATGATAATTTATGGTGTTTGGACAAACAGTAATTGTATCATGAAAACAATTGCAGCTGTTGCGATCTCATTGTGCAGGTTTACCAAAAAATTCAATGTGGGAATTTTATGCACAGTCATCTGCTCTAATAGTACCAAGAACAAATTCACAAACCTGTCAAGGACTCTGTGACCAAAGCTGTGAGGTAAATGGTCTCTGTTGCTCCATAATACATGGAATAGTCAGAAAAGTCCTCTTTGTAGAAAACAAAATCAGCGGAGCCATCAATCTGAGAGATAATTTCAAAATAGTGTATTATAATCTAAATTAGGCCATTCCAGATTTCACATCAGCACTGATTTGTAGAAATGCTTTGTAGGCTCAAGACAAGTGGCATCAGATGGCCATCAAATGGCCTAGAAAAACAGTAGAGTGGCAAACTTATTGATTAGTTTTTTTGACATCACTTTGAAGTGAAAGACAGCTTTCATATGAGGAGAACTAAAAACAAAAGAAAAGTTTCTTAGGAGTTACAATTTTTTTCATAATTTAAAGACAAAACTGAATGATCCAGATCACTACAGTGTCAAAATTTGCCAAATCTGTGCTAACAGCGAGCTCTAGAGTTGTCAAATGACCGATAGTTCTTGAACAGAAGGATGTAAAACAAGCTCTTTCTGAGGATCCTAAGTGTCTGCTTCTCCCGGGAATTTTCTGACTCTCCACAGCCAAACACACTGCCATTTCAACAATCTGCGAAAAATCTCATCTACCAGTACTTTAAATGCTCTACAATATTACAAACCAAACAAACACGGATTTTCATGTTTTTAAACACTTCAAAAAGAAGTCTTTGTCAATACTTTGGGAATAAGTCACCATGGCATGAGTAAAAAGCTGATAGCAAAATATATTCAGAATAAAGTCTATCCTGAGAGTTCAGGGGCAAGCAAAAATGATCAGCCACTATGCAAGGTTCCAGCAGGAAGCAGATGGCAGCAACAGTTCACCCTTTTACGACATCAACTCCAAAATAGATGGGACAAAGTGTAAATTGTGAATAAAATCAAAATGCAATGACTTTCAGATCACATGAGCCAATAAGTTATTTACAATAGAACATAGATAACATTTCAAATGTTGAAACTGAGACATTTTACATTTTTATCCACAAAATGAGCTTATTTCAAATTTTCTGGCTGCAACAGGTGTCACAAAAATTGGGACACATGCAAAAAAGGGCTGAAAAAGCAAGTAACTAAGTTAACTGGCATCAGGTGTGTAACATGATTGGCTATAAAAGGGATGTCTTAGAGAGGCTGAGTCTCTCAGAAGAAAAGATGGCCAGAGGCTCTAATTTATAACAGCCAGGCAGATTTCTATTAGGGGTTGATATATGTGTGATAGTAAATGGCCTGAAATTTCTTTTGGTGTAAGATCTATTAGTAAATCGGAAAATTCCAGGTTTTCAGGTTCCAGAAGTCGACGGTTTGGTTTTTATGGTCTTGAGAAGGGTCACCCTCGAAGGCCAAAATTGAACTTATAAGAAAAAAAGGTTTTTGAATTGAAATATCACTGTGTGCCCTGTATTGTGAAAAAAAGGCCACTAGATGGCAGTGTTGACCTTTTCTTGTTAAGCCCAGTGTGGAGCTAGGTTTGGGCATGTCCTGGGCAAGTCTGAGAGGGGAAAGTCCCAGAGAATAAAAAAAGTCTAAAAGGTGGGAGGGGGCTGCAAAAGAGTATATAAGAAAAAAAAATTGAGAGAGTAAAGTAGTAGGAGAAATTGCAAGGGGAAGGATACATTTGACCAGACCTGTCACTCTTTTCAAGACCTGTGAAGCTTTTTGTGGATTTTTGCCTGAGTTGGAGCATTTTCCTCACCCAGAACATCACCAAGCAACCCCATCTCAAGGGACTGTAAATATTTTTTTTCTTGTATAGTATCAATCTTGGTTAGTAGTATAAATTGTAGGTTAGTGTCGGTCTTTGTTGAAAGAAGTCTGTTTTAGTTTTAAAATTTTGTCTGTCATCCCATGCTGTCTTATATGTCAGAGCAAATTGGGGCTATAACAGCCCTCAATAGCCCAGCTTCATTTTAACTGTTGTCAGTCTACCTTAGGAGTTTCAGAAAATTACGAAATTTTGGTGGGCTGTTCAGGGCGCCACCTATAGGAGGCGCTTAGAAACACCACTTTGAGCCCAAGTAGCAGTCAGGTTTGAGGCATTCCTTGTTCATGCATGAAAGGATTCTATAACAGTGCCTTGTACTATTCCACTTGAATGGTGAGGGCAAGGAACTATAGGAATTCCTTTGTAATGTTAAGAAGATTGGAGGCGGGGCCGGACTGATTGCACATTTCACCACTTATGAATAAATTAAAAAAAAAATTTTTGTTTACTTCTTTTGTCATGCTATTTTCAGGAAAATAAATCACTTATTATCTCCATCATCCCTACTTTTTAAACAAAACTCAGATGTCAGACACTTTGTTTTCCCCATTAGTCTGTTATTTCTTGGAGATAATGATGGAAAACATGAAATGAGCCAAGAGTTAGAAAGTAAAAATTGTGCACATTGTCAGGTGAAACTGAAAGTACACAGTGCAAGAGCTTGATGCATACAGATGTGAATGAGAAAATGTGGTGACTCCTTTTTGATGATCTTTTCCACCTTCTGCTCAGCAGAGGGTTCTATCTGATCCCAACGTGTGCTGTTACATGTTTTGCTTTTTTTGTCCCAGTCTCACTGCTGCTCAATTGGATGAATAGATTTTTATTTCAGGCCTTCCAGCTAATGAAATAACCCTTGGCCAAGGGCCAGATGTGTGCATCTTCAGTTGGTTACCTTTCATTCATGCCTTGTTGCCTCATCCCTTTACTCAATCCATAGACCATATATTGTACTAATTCGCGTTTGAAACGTTGCCTTACTGGGATGGTCAAAAAGGGGTTAATACAGTTGAACCCCATTGCAATCTCTTTGGGCCATATAGCGAACATGGAGCGCTATCAAATAAAATAGATTTCATTCGAATATGACGGGGGCGCATGGAGATCTATAGCCGCAGATTACCCCTATTTTTGCATTTTCACCGAATTGAGTGCCACGTATAATTCCTTGCCCTCATAATCCCACTACAATTTCAATTGGAGTAGCACAAGGCACTGTTATAGAATCAGATTTTGCATAAAACATCTTGGGCTACTGAGGGCGCAGGCAGGTTATGCCTCAAACGTAAGTGCTACTTGGGCTCAAAGTGGTGTTTGCAAGTGTCCCCAATAGGTGGCGCCCTTAAAAGACCACCAAAATTTCATGATTTTACAAAACTGCTCCCAACATAGATTGAAATCAGTGAAAATGAAGCTGGGAAATTTCAACTCAACTCAGCTGAGATATTTGAACCCATATTTTTCTTAAAAGTTCAATTTTGGCCATCCAGAGGGTGACCCTTCTAGAGGGCCAAGCAACCAAACCATTCACTTTTGGAACCTGAAAATTTGGGATTTTCCTGTCTACCCAAAGGCCTTCCACTGGAAAAAAAAATTCAGTCAAATATCTAACAGACATATCACCCACTGCACTGAATGGTATAAATTCTCGCAGTTAAAAACAATGTTGCTCAATATCAAATTGCAAGGGCTTTGAAGGTCTCATCATTGGCAGTGCATAACATCATCAAAAGATTCAGAGAAACTGGAAAAATCTGTTCGTAAGGGCCAAGGCCGAGGACCTTTACTGGATGCCTGTGATCTTCGGGCCCTCAGACGCCACTGCATCACTCACCGGCATTACTAAATGGGCCCAGGTATACTTCAAGAAACCACTGTCCGTGCCATCCACAGATGTCACCTAAAACTCTATCATGCAAAAAGGAAGCCATTGTTGAGCATGATCCAGAGGCGCTGCAGTATTCTTTTTTTTTTTCTTTTTTTAATCTAAACTATATTTTAGTATATTTTTTACATTTGTCCCAAGGGCATAGGCTCATCGTGGGGACTTACGCCACCAATATTCAATTTACACATTTTTCATTCTCTTTTTTTCACATTTTCTTTTTAACACGAGACGCAGTTCCAAATAGACCACAAAGACACGACACAAAACAAAAAAAGAAAAAGGGAAAAAAATAAATAAAGAGACAGTGCAAGTAAAATATTAGTGATGAATTACAAAACGCTTAGTCTGCTCTTAGAAAGATCTAACAGCAGAAAAAACGCTGCCGTATTCTGTGGGCCAAGGCTAATTTAAAATGGACTGTAGCAAAGTGGCAAAGTGTCCTGTGGTCAGACGAGTCCAAATTAGACATTCTTGTTGGACATCTCGGGCCTTGTGTCCTCCCCGCTAAAGAGGAGAAAGACCACCCCTCCTGTTATAAGCGTTCAGTTCAAAAGCCATCATCTCTGATGGTATGGGGATGCATTAGTGCATATGGTGTAGGGCACTTGAATGTTTTAAAAAGCATCATGCTGAAAGGTATATAAAGGTTTTAGAGCAACATATTCTCCCCTCCAGATGACATCAATTCCAGGGAAGGCCTTGTGTATTTCAGCAGGATAATGCAAAACCACATACTGCAGCTATTACAACAGCATGGCTTCGTAGTAGAAGAGTCAGTGCGCTGAACTAGCTTGCCTACAGTCCTGATCTTTCATCGACTGAGAACATTTGGTGCATAATTAAACGAAAAGTCCAAAGGAGACCCAAAGCTCTCAAGCAGCAGGAAGCCTGAATTAAACAAGAGTGGGATCAATTTCCAATGGCTGAACTCAACAAACTTGTCTCCACAAGGCCCAGACGCCTCCACTCTGTGTCAAAAAGAAGACGGGATGCTCCACCATGGTAAACAGGTCCCTGACTCAACTTTTTTGAGACCTGTAGCAGCCATCAAACTTGAAATGAGCTCATTTTGTGGATAAAATTGTAAAATTTCTTAGTTTCAACATTTGCTCTGTTCTCTGTTCTATTGTGAATAAAATACTGGCTGGTGTGATTTGAAAGTCACTGCGTTTTGATTTTCTTCGCAATTTACACTTTGTCCCAAATATTTCAGAATTGGGGTTGTATATAATGTAAGTAAGGATGCATAGTGACATATAAGAGTACATATAAATACGCAAGTATGAAAGAAGGAAGAAATGAGAGGGGATATACATGAAGTTTGTTTCCAAAATGCAATAAGTACGAAATTGACAAAAATTGAGATAATACTATACAGCGACAGCCGTGTGCTTCTTACACATCCTGCAAAAATTCATTTTTAGATATTCATACTATAAGGTGTATTTTTTCATGGTCAAAGTTTGTATTTTTTTATGCAAAATTTGTATTTTTATTTTAAATGCAACAGGCGCCAACATAAAAAAGCTGATTTACTGAAAATGATTAAAGTGGAAACAAACTCTTCATATATACGTGTCCATTCTCTATGCTGCATTTTGCTCACTAGGGCCGCAGGGAAGCGAGAGCCTATCCCAGCTGACTCTGGGCGAATGGCAGAGACCCACCCCGCACAGCTCACCAATCCATCGCAGGGTGTGCACACCATTCACACTCGCTCACGCTCACACTCATTCCTATGGGCAATTTAGAATCTCCAATTAGCCTGACATGCATGTCTTTAGACTGTGTGAGGAAACCAACGCAAACATGAGGAGAGCATACAAACTCCAAGATTTACACTTTACCATATAGCAGATTTGAACCCACAAGCTTCATGCTGTAAGGCAACAGTGCGAACCACTGTGCCACCTACTGCCCAATAAACACACACAATGTGAAAGGTGAACTATCAAAATGACGACTGAAGGATCAGGACCTAGCCACAGTTATGATTTTAAGTAAAAAAAATTAGGAATCCCACACCTGGCACCCCTGGGACTCTGACAGACTAGAAGTGAACCACAGTTTCACCACTACATTGTGAGCAGTTGTCAGATCAGCTGTCCCTTCAAAACTGGCATCCGGCCTGATTAGTGATGGCAATAGGGTGAAAATATAAAAGGGGTGACAAGTCAGTCAAATAACTCACATTCTGATTAGCTAATGAAGACATTTGAACTGAAAAATGAAATCCTAAAAAATCATTTAATCCATTTTATGATTTGATAATTTAAAAGCAAAAAACAAAGCTTAATTCATTCATTCATTCATTCATTCATTCATATATATGTATATTTTTTTTTTTGTTTTTTATTTCGGCATGATTGTATAGTCGTTTCATGACAATTTCAACACAACACAACATGTATCAAGTATCATGACTGAAAGGGTCGCGGGAGAAGCGAAATCGCTTGTCAAAGTCCCGCCCCCAACTTCCAGAAAAACAGTTTGATTATGGTTAAGATATCATAGGGATTATAAATCACAGCAGAGCTAGTGTCCATGTACGCTTCGATTTAAACGTCAGAAAATAAGATCGTAAGATTTATGAATATCATGAGAATTATAATTACAGAATAGGTGAGTGTTCATAACTTTAGATTCAAATGCCACTCTTGATCCAAGGCGACATTGCCCCAAAACCCCTTTCTTAATCATTTGGTTTGTTCCGGCTAATTTGGAGTAGATGAGAGGTATGATAATACCGGATCATTGCTTGGATCTCTTGATTAGTCGTCATTTCCATCGCCTTGGTTCACCCTTCCCTTATCGGATGTAATGACTTCTCGCAGTATGTGCAGACCATCGTTGCCTTCCTTGACACCAAATCCAATTTTATTGAGCTTTCTGTCAAGGATAGCCATGCTTTTCAAAGTTTTCTTTATCCTATGGTCAATCAAAAACAGACCAAACCCCAATGATAGCAGACCCGCTATCATGAATCCAATTAGATAGACGTCCTCTACATCCTTGATGTCCAGGACTGCCAAACACAGCGAACGCCACTTTCCCCATGCATCCATGGTGTAACCGGCCGGGAATGACCCATCCGGGCATGTCGGTTCTCCAGAACCTGACCGCCTCGTGGAGATAATTCTGTCGATTGCATTTAACGACCAGCTTATAAGATCCATATTGGTTCAGCTGTCTATAGTAATGTGCTGTGACAGTTGTCTTTCGGACAGATGGTCTGGAGTGTCCAGTAGATACAAAGGTACAGATTTAACAATATTGAACATGTTTATAGTTACTCAGATATGCACATTTCAACAAATATTTGAAGGCCTTCAGCTCTTCAGCCATTCTCATATTATCATCAAGTACATTCCATGCCCTGACTCCAGCCACAGATAACGAGTGCTCCCTGCGAGTTGTTCTGACCTTTCTTGTTTGCAACAACATTCTGCCTCTGGTGTTTTGGATGCAATCACGCTGAAGAAATAGGCTTTGTATATTTCTAGGCAAGTCTTTGTGGTATCCTAAATACACAAGTTCCAAGGAGTTGAATTTTACTATATCCTGTAATTTAAGAAACTTTGCCTTAATAAACAAATCATTTGTATGAGTTCCATACGGAACGCAATGAATAATTCTAAGGGCCTTTTTTTGGAGTTTAAATAAAGATTCTATTGTATTTTTGTAAGTGTGACCCCATACTTCAGCGCAGTAATGTAAGTGGGGTGCTATGAGGGCTGAATAGATTATTTTAAGAGACTTGAGGTTTACTAGTTTCTGCATTTTCCAAAGAATAGACACACTTTTAGCAAACTTTCTTTGAACTAATTTACATGCGGTTTCCAGTTTAAGAGATTATCAATCATAACTCCCCAGACTTTATATTCGTTTACCCTTTCAATGCTGGTACCATTTACCTTTAGGTCAATGTCGTCCTTGAGGCCTTTTTTCCCAAATATCATAAATTTGGTCTTTGTAAGATTTAGTGATAATTTGTTTACATTAAACCACGTGTGAAGTTTAGACATTTCATTATTAGCCAATTTAACTAATTGTTTGAGATCAACACCTGAGCAAAAAATAGTCGTGTCGTCATCGAATAAAATTAATTTTAGGATATCGGACACCTTAACAATGTCATTTATGTAGATTATGAACAACTTGGGACCTATAACCGAGCCCTGAGGAATTCCATAGGTAATGTCCAGGCAATTTGATTTGTTATTACCCATCTGCACAAATTGCGTTCCATTTGTTAAATAATTTTTGATCAATTTTAATACGGTCCCTCTTATTCCATATTTGTAAAGTTTTTCAATCAATATATCGTGATTTATAGTATCGAATGCTTTCTTCAGATCAATAAATATACCTATAGAATATAACTTTGAATCTAGTGAATCTTTAATCATCTCAATAAATTCTGTTAGGGCTAGTGCTGTCGAATGCTTTTTCCTGAACCCATACTGACTGTCACATAGCAGTTTGTGTTTATCAATGAACTTGTCCAATCTATCATTGAAGAGCTTTTCTAAGATTTTTGAGCATTGAGGTAAAATCGAGACAGGACGATAGTTTGAGAAATCATACGCAGCAGAGTAAGGCATTTCTGACTATCAGGCCTTCAGATTCTACACCCTTCATCAAGATTGGGATCTGCCACTTGCTTACACTTGAGAATCGCAAGTCACACACTCCTTCAGCTGGTTGCTATTATCAAGGAGCGTACTGTTTAATTATTGTGTCTCTGCCAGGAGGTAATTTACCGGCATATATTGGGTTGTTCATTCGTCAGTTAGCTGAATATATTCAAAATGTTATGGACGGATGTCAATGATATTTTGTGTGTAAATAGATACTGTTTAAAGGTCCCCTATTATGTCACCAGGTGCACAGCCAATTAGTTATTACAAGCCATTTCAAAATCTTTCCCCTCTTGACATCACATGGGGAGGTTACCAACCAGAAGCAAGAAGAACTCATCAACTTCAGCCAAGCAGTCAATCAGATGTCATTGTTCTCGGTGGTCACTCCCCCTTGTGACGTCAAGAAGGGGAGGTTTTGAACTGGCTCATATTGGCGAATTAGCTGTTTACCTGGTAGCATAATAGGGGACATTTCAAGGAGAAAGCAAAAACATTTAGAGAAAAACCGACCCATATTGTTGATCCAGGATCCGCAAGAATTTCTGTGCCAGTAAAGATGGCACTGTCATGTCATTACCCCACAATGACAACATATGACGCCTGTATGTATATCAAAGAACCTTTTCCCTAGCCTACCATAAGGCTGTAATTTGAAGACCACAATGGAAAAATGATCAGTCATATTGTCACGTTGTGGGAAAATTAATTAAAAATTCAAAACTCTTTGAAACAAAGCACTGAAATAATAAGCAAAAAGATATTAAATGTTATAATTAAATTATAAATATTATAATAATATAATATCTAAAATATACAAAAATTCAAAAATTGGAGTCTGTTTTTCCTTTGTGGTCTTCATTTGTAGTAATTCTGGGAAAAGGGTGGGGGGAGTCCAAGGGGAAGAGTTAAATACTCATATTCAATAATATGACAGTGGTGGCAATGTGCTTTCCAAGTGCATCAGGTTACTTATGGACTACATTAGATGGACCTTATAAGCTAAACAGTTAGCAACAAAAATAAGCATGGGCAAGCAATTAATACAGCATATTCTGTCAGAACATTTTCTAGCAAGTGTTGGTTTAGACTTATTCCACAGTACCTTATATTTAGTAGCTTAGAAACCTTTACGTGACAATAACCACTAGGGAAATATTTTGTCACCCTCAGTGGAGATGTACAGCAACAGGGCTGAGAGCAAACGTTTGGCCCTGATTCAGCAAAATGAAGGAGCGTAAATTTGCTCTTATAACAATGTTTAGTCAGTGTTGGTGAGTTTTGTCCGACCGTCACTTGCCAGGCATAGTTGGAATAATTCTGTCCGGACTGATTTTTTTGTCCTAGTATTCTCATGTGTAAACTAATCTCCGGTCAAACTTTAGAAGCGTATCTTACCCAAGCTCCCGGGATAACAGTAGCTCTGTACACACACACACACACACACACAAATAAATGCATATTTATCTACCATTGATGCCAGTTAGGCTAATCCCAAAACCCCGCTTCTCCCTTTTTTTGCACAATATATGGCCAATACTGTCACTATCGTAACCAAAATCGATAGATGTCATTACTGAAGTATAACACATGTCCATACCAAATTTGAAAGTAGTCGGTCAGAAATTACAGTCCGCACAGCAGGGTTATTCAACATTATCCCACAAGGGCTGGTGTGGGTGCAGGCTTTCATTCCAACCCAGCACTTACACACCTGATACTACGAAACTAGTAGTATTAGGTGTGTAAGTGCGCTGTTGGAATAAAAGCCTACATCCACACCGGCCCTTGTAGGATAATGTTGAATAGCCCTGCTGTACAGTGTCCACAAGGAAGTATCTATGGACGCAGACAGGGCGGCAGTGGAGATGACATTGTCTTCGGACGCGGCGGCAGTGGCAGAGACAAGCATGCATCCATAGTTAGGCCGTCGGATGTGGCTGGAAAAGTGGCTAGAAAATGACTTTCGTTCCCAACCCCGTGGAAGTACTTTCTGAAAGTTGAAATATGTTTTTGAAACTATGTTTGGCTATGAGCCAAAAGTTCCCAAGTCAATTCTTGGAGAATCAAAAGTTATGGCCCCTCAAATATGACCCCCTCCATATCGCCCAAGTT
This sequence comes from Gymnothorax reevesii, assembly GCA_029721435.1. NCBI lineage: Eukaryota > Metazoa > Chordata > Actinopteri > Anguilliformes > Muraenidae > Gymnothorax > Gymnothorax reevesii. The sequence goes on along the minus strand of CM056576.1, from coordinate 23,011,740 downwards.
GTAGTCTCTAAGCAGAATAACATGTTTTCAATCAAATCCTGCCATTGGCACACAGATCAGATCAGAAAAGTTCCTAGCAATGCACTATGAAATTCTTTAAAATAAACACTTCTTTTGCTAATCAATACACAAGATAAATAAATACTCTGGATTTGAAAACAAAAAAAATAAAAAAATCACTTTGAATGATATTTAATCAGAAATGGAAATAACATCTTACAGTATCATTGTCATACGTCTACATTGTCATCCATCTAGTGTTTGTACTGTTGAATGTAGTAAACACTTAAGTGTTTTAAGGTCGATGTCACGGTCCTGTTCAGTATTGTCACCTTCATCATCCTCACTCGCTACTGCCTTCTCCCGCTCCCTGACACAATGACAACCACAGATATCTGTACAATGTGTCGCAGACTTGAAGCATCTACACCTTCTGTTATCACACTGTCCATGCTGACAGTTACACCGCACACCTTCCAAGAGATGATAAGAAATAGTTGGTTGTGTAACCCACTAAAATGAAAAACAACCTTCCTCCATTACCCACCCATGTCCTACTGGTGATGAAGCATCAACAAACCGGTCCAAAGCTCTCTTGTGAATTGCACTCGTGATAGTTTGCAGTGCTGTTTCAATTCATCTTTAGTTGGCGGTAATGCCTGCCATGAATTTTGCGCTGTACAGAAAAGTTTGTGATTTATATGGACAAAAACTATCTGATGTGAATGAGACAAGATACAAACAAATTCTTCCAGTCCTGAAAACAGAGATTCAGAAAGTGAAAATTCATTGCCAAGAAGTGAGAAGACATCTGAGTATTTTTTCTGACCGATTACAAGATCTAAAACCTTTTTCTTTTCGTTTCCATAAAAGGCGCACACACTGTCACAACCTGAAAATACATGAAGTCCTATCAGGGAAGACTTCTGGCCCAATTGCTGTTGCTATCTGCTGCAAGTCAATAATCCTTGACTTACTCTTCACTCCTGTTGCAAAATACACATCGGCATCAATTTTATCCAAGAGACACAATGCAATAACTGCAACATCTGTATCAGGACTCATTATTATCACAGTGTTGCGCACCTCACTTGCATGTCTTGAATGCAGAAGTAGTCGAGTGTCCGCTTCTTCGTGATCACAGTTCAGTTCAACTGATTCACTCACAGAACAAGATTTGTTATGAATCTGGAAGACATGACACTTACTTCCATGAGCAAGATACATGTTCAGGAATATGCGAGTATTCTGAAAATCAGCGTCTTTCCAACTACCATACAGAAAATCCACAAAAGCTTCTTTGTTCTGACTGTTGCTTAAGAACTTTTTCCACTGAGAAGGAGTTTTCTGTGTCTTGCTGAATATTGTCATCTTTTGTGAACCAGTCTCTGCACGCCCGGCTCTCTCAACATTCTTTATGCCGATAGGTGGATAGGTGCCAGTAACAAAGTCAACTCTTGAACACGTGTGTTGGCTGAGCAGGTAAATGATGCGCCATAGAATTGTGTCCGAGAGCTCACCAAACGTTGCAGGAACTTTTCCCAAAGCTTGAATTAATGCCATTCCATCAATGATCAGTGCTCCTCCTTGAGGAGCATTATTAATGTAACATTCATCGGCCTTTCCTTCAAGCGCATCAAGAAGAGCTGCCTTGTTTGTTTTCGCCATTGACCCTTCACTATTTGCAAGTGGATATGAGCATGGACCTAGAGAGTATTTTATTCGCGTAGATTTATTTGCTTTTTCTGCCCTGAAACAAGTAACTTTGTTTTCTGTCATTTTTCAGAACCAACTCCTTGCTGCATTCCACCTTAAATCTCTTCTTAGTTTGATTCCCAAATGTCTGAAGCTTAAGACATTTCAGAGGAGTGAAAATGTCTTTTCTAGGGTTGTCAGTGAGAAAGCAATCGGACATGAAAGCAACCATTGCCTCCTCGCCTTTGTCTCTAGCATTGAGAAGATCAGATTTGATATCTGATGTGGCAACAACACCTGAGCTGATGGAGACTAAGTCCTCCTGGGAACAATCAAAAGGGTTGGTCATATTATTGACAGTAGAAATGATCGAATCAACATCCTTTTTGTCTTGCTTCATTCTCGGTTCATCCAAATCCTTATGTAGTCTCTCTTTGGAATGGACCCCTGCCATGTTTTCACACTGCCTTGTGATTGCTGCACGTTCAGAGTGAGCTAAGATCCACCTCTGCACAGTTCCTCTGTTCAAGGCAATTCTAGTGATTCCACTGTTCGTTTTCTGTGATTCAGTACAACATTTTTTAAATTTCTCCCACCTCGTGCGTGTGAAATTATTTTCTGACTCATTTTTGACATTTTCTATGTGCATCAAGCACTTGAATCTCGACAATGACAATATTTTAGCCATGATCGTCCACTGTCAACATGTTGTCACTGGGCAAAGCAATTTTGAATAGTGCCAGTGAAAGAGATTTCAAGCATTCTGATTGGTTGAAATGCGACTGATTCGTAAACTAATTTTTCTCACTTCTCACTCACTTCACGACTCTTCGAGTTTTCACGTGGGAACTTTTTTTCAGATTATGATTAGGTATGACTTTTATTTGTAAAAGGTCAAAAAGTACTTCCATGACAGTAGGAACGGAATAAAACGATAGCAGGCCACAGCCGACGGCCAAAGTAGCAGCCTGACTTCGCCGGGGGCTACAATTACTTTACTAAATATACCAGCAGTGCGTAATGATGAAATCTGCGAGTAAACGTCCCAGATACTAGAATTAGGGACAAAGCAAAATACTCTTTATAATAATAATAAAAATAATAATAATACCTGCAGTCATGTGAAAGTGGACTCAATATAATGAATACAAAAGACAACTCACATTTCACTCATGTGTACTTTGCAGAAAAGACACTAACAATGAGGAAAAAAAAAGAATATTAATAAATCTCCCGTTGCTAGACAACCAAATCAGAAAGGGAGGGTGAGCACTAGCACCATGCATTAACTAATTTAAGCCAACAAAACTACAAAATGACTTGACCTATGGTCATTCAACGTCACTGACACGTGACGGCAAAAAGGATTCTCGGCCTCTCATTGGCTTTTTTTATGGTTGGAAAGATCACAACCTTCAATTTAATTGCTTGGTCACAATTTCTCAAAAAAAAAAAAAAAAAAAATCAAAAAATCCAAGTCATAATATCTGGACACCATATGAGTAATTCATTTTTCAATTTAATATTGGTTTTGCCCAAAAGTTGTCTTTCACTTCAAGAAATGGGAAAATTACTGATTTTTCTATGCAATGAGTTTACTCAGAAGTAAATCAGGCAGACCTATTATCTTTGATTGTTGCACTTAGCTGAAACTTTACTGTTAGGACAATTAAAATTCAACAGGGTTCACTCAGGTCATCTCTTAAGCACATACAAAGTTTTAAAATCCACTTCAAGACATTCATTTGTATTCCCAAGTATTTACTTACTCGCTTCTGGCAAAGCAATTTGCTGAAAGATGAAGCAATTGAGAATCAAACCAGGGACCTCTTGAGATACAAGCCCTGTTCACTACCCAGTCTACTACACCATCAACCAATCGCAGTAGTAGGATCTGCATGCCCATGACCTCAGGCAAAGTAAGTTTAAACGATCACTTAAAACTTACACACTCATGCAAGCATTACAGCAAGAAGGAAACAATCACTCACCTTCTTGGTCTTCTTTATTTTCTTGGGCGTAGGATAAGTATTATATTCAGCTATTACTGACAGCGAACCCTCTACTGGCTTCCCATAAGTATACCTGAAAGAGGATTGTTGATTTGTTTTTAATACGGACCCTAAATCACAGCAGAACACTTTCCTGTTCAATAAATATTATGTGAATTCTACATTATAACCACACAAAGTGCAATTGCTTTATTTAACTAACCAAATCAAAACTTCTATCTCATCAGCAGGTATGAGCAAAATGCCATATTTTACAGCCAAAGCATTATAAAGTATAGAAATGGAGACTACTTTCAGCACAAATCTGCATGAACAAGAATGGAGAGTGCTTCATTCACATAAAATATAATTAATTATGTACTATTACTCACTTGGCAAAGACAGTGCCTGTAAGATGATCTTCGAGGTGGATAACTGAGGGCGCTTCAATTTGCACCTCGAACCGAGGAAGCTCTGAATTGGGAAATAAGGATTACATTTACAAACTTCAACTCCAATGAAGTAGGGACATTGTGCAAAACGTGAATAAAACTGAATATTGTACATTCTTTTTGACCTATAGTCAATTGAGTATGCTACGAAGATATTTCATGTTCAAACTGATAGACTTTATTGGGTTTTTTTGGACATATTCACTCATTTTGAATTTGATGCCTGTAACACGTTCCAAAAAAGCTGGGACAGAGGCAACAAAAGACTGGGAAAGTTGAGGAAAGCTCAAAAAACACCTGTATGGAATCTTCCGCAGGTGAACAGGTTAATTGGACACAGGTGAGTGTCATGATTAGGTATAAAAGAGGCATCCCCTTAAAGGCTCAGTCGTTCACAAGCAAGGGTAGGGCGAGGTTCTCCACTTTGTGAACAACTGCATGAGCAAGTAGTCCAACAGCTTAAGAACAATGTTTCTCAATGAGCAATTGCAAGGAATTTAGGGATTTAGGGATTTAGGGATTTCATCATCTACAGTCCATAATGTCATCAAAAGACTTAGAGAATACAGAAAAATCTCTACACGTAAGCAGCAAGGTGAAAAAACCAACACTGAGTGCCCACGACCGTTGGTGCCTCAGGCAGCACTGCATTAAAAACCGACATCATTCTGTAAAGGATATTACCACGTGGGCTCAGGAGCACTTCGGAAAAACTATCATCACTTAACACAGTTCATCGCTACATCTACTAGTGCAAGTTAAAACTATCTTGCAAAGCGAAAGCCATACATCCACAACACCCAGAAATGCTGCCGGCTTCTCTGGGCCTGAGCTTATTTGAGATGGACTGACGCAAAGTGGAAAAGTGTGCTGTGGTCTGACGAGTCCACTTTTCAAATTGTTTTTGGAAATCATGGACATCGTGTCCTCCAAGCAAAAGAGGAAAAGGACCATCCAGACTGTTATCAGCACAAAGCTAAAAAGCCAGCATCTGTGATGGTATGAGGATGTGTTAGGGCCCATGGCATGGTAACTTGCGCATCTGTGAAGGCACCATTAATGCTGAAAGGTACATACAGGTTTTGGAGCAACCTATTTTTCCATCCAATGAATGTTCTTTTTTTCAGGAACATCGCTGCTTATTTCAGCAAGACAATGTGAAGTCACATTCTGCACGTGTTACAACAACGAGGCTTTGTAGAAAAAGAGTGTGGGTAATAGAATGGCCGGCCTGCAGTCCAAACCTGTCTCCCATTGAAAATGTATGGTACATTATGAAGAGCAAAATACAATGGAGACCCTGGACTGTTAAGCAACTGAAGTCGTACATCAAGCAAGAATGGGAAAGAATTCCACCTATGAAGCTTCTATAAATAGAATCCTCAGTTCCCAAATGCTTATTGAGTGTTGTTGAAAGCAAAAGTGATGTAACACAGTTGTAAACATGCCCCTGTCCCAGCTTTTTTGGAACTTGATGCAGGCATCAAATTCAAAATGAGAGAATATTTCCAAAAAGACAATAAAGTGTATCAGTTTGAACATTACATATCTCGTCTATGTAGTGTACTCAATTGAATATAGGCCAAAAAAGGATTTGCAAATCATTGTATTCTATTTTTACCTTCGCCAGCGACTTCGCTGACGAAGGTAATGTTTTGATCCCCGTGTATTTATTTGTTTGTGTGTCTGTCTGTATGTGTATCGAATAACTCAAAAAGTACCAAACGGAATTTCATAAAATTTGGTGGGTTGATTTGGCATGACCTGAGGATCAATCGATTAGATTTTGGGAGTGATCGGGTCAAAGGTCAAGGTCAAGGCCACGAAAAGGTCAAAACCGACTTTCGGCCATATCTCGGTCAATTTTTATCCGATCGGCATGAAACCAACGCCAGTGGCGAGGGATTCAGTGGCGTCGGCGAAGGTATGCGCTCTACCGAGTGCCCGTTCTAGTTATTCATGTTTTACACAACGTCCCAACTTCATTGGAATTGGGGTTTGTAGTTAGGAAACTGTTTATTCTCCCAATCATGCTGATACATTATAATGGAAAAGATAAAACATTTCCACAGTATTACCTTATTAAAAGAGAATAGAACTCTGTGTGCCAAAATGAAAAGTAGGACCAAGGGTCCTGTAGCTTACCAGCAAGTAATCTTATAGTGATGATACAAGTTATGAAAATTTCTGGTGAAGTTTGACATTTGAATCATTGAAAGTCAATGCCAAGGTCACCACTTAAATTTCACCCACATTTATGAGCTAAATATAATCTTAAGCCCTGAATCAGTTTTGTTGATAAAAGTCATTAAAAATTCAATGTCAGTTGCGAACTTTAAAGGTCACAGAAGGTAAAGTATGGGTCAGTAAATGGACTTCATATACGACTTTCTAAATGTGTCTACATAAACCATGGCTCAATCTGTGACCATTTAGGTGATAGGAGTCATTGTAATTTCACTGTTGAGTTTGAACCTCTAGGGTCACTGACAGTCAAGTTGAATGACACCAAATGAAAGTTCAGATGTGACTTCCAAGATGTCAGTAACACAAACCTAGGCTCCATCTGTGACCATTTTAGTGATACAAGTCACTGAATCTTCCCTAGGTCACATTTGACCTTCGAAAGTCAATATGAAGGTCACCAAATGAAAGCTCATATATGACTTCCTGTACGTCTCTAATATAAACCTAGGCTCCATCTGTGACCATTTTGGTAACAAAAGTAATTGTTATTGTATTATGCCAAGTTTGACCTTCAAAGGTCACCAAGTCAAGTTGAATGTCACCAAATGAAAGTTCATTTGTGACTTCCTTGAAGTCTGTGATACAAACCTAGGCTCTATACGTGACCTTTTTAGTGATAGAAATCATAGAATTTTCACTCGGTCAAGTCTGACCTTCAATGGTCAATATGAAGTTCACCAAATGGTAGTTCATATTTGACTTCCTATATGTGTCCATTACAAACCTACACTATCTGTAACGATTTTGCTGATATAAGACATTGAAATTTCACTGTAAAGTTTGGCTGTTGAAGGTCACTGAAGTTCAAGTTCAATGTCACCAAATGAAACTTCACACATGACTTCCTATACACCCACAATACAAAGCTCCATCCATAATAGTTGCGGTGATAGAATTATAATGACTTCTGTGTGAATTTTGACCTTCAAAGGTCACCAAGGTCAAGTTCAAGGCCACCAAAAGAAATTTCATATATGCCCCTATAAGTGTTTAGTACACATATGTTCCCAATCTTCAATATTTTCAAGCCTAGAAGCCTTTTAAAACAGTAACATTTCACTTTGACCTCAAGTTTGACCTTTCAAGGTCATCTGAGGTCAACTTTAACATAGCCAATGAATAGGTCATATCACTTTCTATATGTCGATAATACAAACTTAATCTATATCTGCAACCATTTGGCCTCCACGGGCCGTCTTGCTTATTCATAAAGTACAGCGCCCCCACTAGACCCACTTCCGTCGATTCAATCAAAATGGGGCTTGCACCGTACATTGACGGTACCAAAGAAAGTTGATTGCCTGATTTAGAAAAAAAAATTTATCATGCTGTTTTTGTGAAATTATTATTTTTTTATTTCAAGTCCTATCATTTAACAATGATAATATTTTCCTTGACCTCGAGTTTGACCTTTCAAAACCATCTGAGGTCAACTTTATCAAAGCCAATATATAGGTCATATATGACTTCCTATATGTCGATAATACAAACTTACTCTCCATCTGCAACCATTTGGCCTCCATAGGCCATCTTGCTTATTCATAAAGTACAGCGCCACAACAAGTCCCACTTCCGTCTATTCAATCAAAATGGGGCTTGCACAGTATATTGACGGTACCAAGGAAAGTAGCATTTTAACATTGGGGCCAAAATTTCAAGGGCCCATAAAACGGAAAAAAATGATTCAATCAAAAATCTGAAAACAAGCAGATCAGAAGGATCTAATAGCTGCGACCACGCCTGGCATCCGTCACGAGGCCTAGTGTCCATGACTGGTGGTTTCATGGACAAGTGTGATGTCGAAATTGGCAAATGACTTTGAAAATCAATAGGAGACCCTTCCTCTGTACCAAGAAGCTTGTTCTAAGATGTAATAGCCATCCATCAAGTTAAAGTGGAGTTACAGTGCGAAAACTGTGAAATCGGGGCAAAATTGACACTTTTTTGACCGATGTGACCTTGAGATTCGACAGATGACCTTGAAAATCAATAGGGAACCCCTCCTCTATACCAAAAAGCCAGTTGTAAGATTTCATAGCCAATCATTGAATTAAACTTGAGTTACGGTGGGAAAACCGTCAAATCCGGCAAAATTGACACTTTTTTTACCTTTATGACCTTGGAATTTGACGGATGACCTTTAAAAACAATAGGGAACACCTCCTGTATGCCTAGAAGCTATTTCCAAAATTTCATAGCGATCCATGAATTCTAACTGGAGTTACAGCGCGAAAACCTGCAAACAAGGTTGTGACCTCTCTGAGAACTTGACCTTTGACCTCGACCTTGAGCATGGACATCACTTTGGTGAAGGTCCATAACTCCTGAAAATTTCATGATGATACGACGACAGGAACATGGTGAAAAAGGTGTCACAGACGGACAGACAGACAGACAGACAGACAGAAGCGTTCATGGAGCTGCTTGGTCGCAGCTAAAAAAGGCCAGAAGGTATGGCCCAGTAGTATGCTGTGGCAAATTTACACAAAAATTCAACAAGCCAAAAGAAAGATAAAAAACAGTTCCGGATGACAGACGGCACACCACGACAATAGCTTATGGGCTCATAGGGCCGGTAAGCTAAAAATGACCTTGTATCATTTTCCCTTGAACGTTAGAGCACAATGAGCTTTTTTTAAAAGAAAGGTGTGCATTTTTTGTATCTACATAGGCTATCAGTTACACCCATATTTTTTCCTGACAGTCTTTGTTGTGGACAATGTGACAAAAGATGCAAACGCAGACCAGGTACACAGGATCCAGTTTCCACACTGAAAGCAATCTTACCATAGTAATCCACTGTGAACTGTTTCTCAGTCACCAATTCCTGCATGAGAACAAACCAGAAGACATTGCACTGGCACGCTTTACGGTGTAAGGTCACAAACATGAGATTGCAATGTTCTTAACAGAACATTCTAGAGCAGATGTGACAACCAATTCAGGTCATTTAAACCCAGAGTTCTAGAATGGCAACGACGAAAAAACATTTCAAGCTGCCCACTCCTGAAGGGTTGGGACCGAAGCCCTGAACATTTCTAACCTTGACTACAGCTAAATGAAGTGACAAATTGGCTTTGCATAGAGTAATTTAAGTCTTTCAGCACATTAGTAACTCCAAACAGGTAACCAGGGTTTCAACAGCACAAAAGAACCTTTTCATCAAAGAGATCCAACTCTGAGAACTGGTTCCAGCTCTCCTGCAGTGGTCCTCTACGTGACATGGAAAGCTGTCGGACATTTGGACAAGCGAATTTAACTAGACTTCATAAGGCATACGGAGTAATTTTGGCTTCCAAATCAGCCAAGTGAAATGTGCATGACGATATGCTTACCTAAGTTTAAACTGAGACTAATCAACTAGTTCACTGAAGAACAACAATGAAGCCTGAGGTGTATCAACTGTTTGAAGTACATGCTACATTAAGCTGGCAACATTTTGGAAATGAGTCGTTCACTTACATCGACTGAAGCTTCGATAGTCCAAACCCCCAGAGGTGGGTGATCAGACAGCTGAAACTCTTTGGAAACTACGCCCAGGAAGCTTTCCAGATCCAGCCACTGAAGGATCATGTTTTTCCTGGGATCCTGATTCACAAGGTAAACAAGGGCAGCGGATCAGTCAAGCTTCATGAGAACGCAATCCATGCTCTGTGTGCCCAATTCACTCGCTAGTCGCATTCTCAGCCAATTCACACACCTACCTTTAAGGCAATATTGACTTTGCTTTTGCATGGTTTGCCGTCTGGAAATATAGACACGGCACGAATTTTCACCGTCTGGCCCGAGCCGTACAAGGACTTGTCGGTCTGAATGAAGGTGGAGTGGCTCTTGGGGTCGAAGCGCAGGGAGCTTGAGTTGGTGAACACCAAGCTGCCATCAACATAACCCTTAACCACCAGCTCGTAAGGAGAAGAATAATTTACGGAACCATTGGGAATCTGTGGAATTATATAGAAAAAATGTAGAATATAAAGGCGAGAGGTAAAGCATTGCTGTAGTTAACTGCCTCTTGTTCACATTCACACTAAATTCAGGGCTATCAGGAGGCCATGTTCAGGTTGGGGGTAACTGACTATAGGTTCCCTCACAAGACCTTCCTCTTTGTGCCTCTTTCAGTTTAACCAGCAGTAAAACAAGATCTAAGAGGGTCGATTGGACAACACTTTTGTGGCGTTTGCCTGGAATACATCACATGATCCAGGCTTTCAACCATGTATAAAAGTGTTTATGATCCAGCCTTCTGCATGCAGATTTGCAGGCAATTACCTCTCTCGATCATGGCATATGCAGCAAGAAGAGTTAGAGTTTCAGCTCATGTAAATGTTGCAAGAGAAATACCAGTCCTCATTGCCCTAGTTCTCATAAACATTCTCTCCCAACTGCTCTTAGCCACGTCAACTTATTCTATTATCAATTTTCTCGCAATGTATCACAATCGTGTCACGTCATTTTATTACAATAAACAACTAGCGTGGAGGGGCAACGTGCATTTATATCATCAGAATGGAAAGATATAGTTAGATTTAAGATTATACCAGACCTCAATTACTGAAAATCTCTTCTAACCTCATAGTGAGATTCCATTACAAGTTTATTTCAAGCTTATAAACCACACTAGCTGCTACCCGCTGTGTAGCCTATTAGTTTGTCGCTTTTAGATCGCATGAGGGAGAGAAGCCGTGTCTTCAATTGCCACTTGATTATTCTTGAATAGGAAAACGTGTCAATCAAGGGAAACCATCTAGTATCAGCCAGGACTAATTTTTGTGAATAATTGCCGCCGAATTTTCAGGTGTTACGCCTCATTCACAAATATCGCTACTCGCCCATCGCCCCTCGCTGCTCGCTGAAATTGTACTCGCCAGCAGAAAAATTCTCTGCCGTCAGCGTCGGTGGCCATGGCTTCCCGATGGTTTACTTCCCACTGCAAACGTGTCATAGGTAAGCAAGTTGTGGCTGTATAAAATACCAGCGGGTGCATACACATAATCTGCCTTGGTTAAGATCGCTGACAATTGTAAATGCATAAAATTAACACATAAATGGTACCACTTATAGCTCGCCTTTTCTGTTTTCTATTGTCAGCTAAGGCATGGTTTTATGTCCAGAGTTAGCTGACAATTAGCTTCCAAAAGCATATTCGGCTAAAGAGAAAAACGTAATTTAAAACATGCTCTCACCTGAAACGCAGATGATTGCAGACACTTTGTTCCATGCGTCATCCTTTCGGTTTTTATTTCTATAATTTTTGAGGGTGGTATCATAGAGCTCCGGCTGGTTTGAGATGGCTATTATTAGCTGCTCGTCAGACATGATGTAGGAAACAAAATTCTTGTGCGTTGCGGTGTTCAAACTGTCTGTGGAACTGTCTGTTCACGTCAAGTGAATCATCTCTTTCCTACATTCCCACTGGTAACTCGCTTCACTCGCATCGCTGACAGTAAAAAATATTTTATGTCTGTACCCGCCCACATCGCATTGCTAGTCCTCGAGTCGCCAGTCCTCGCCACATTCTGCTGGAACACGTTCACATTCCATTGACGGTTCTCGCTCAGAGATGGGCGGGTAGCGATGTGTGAATGAGGCTTAACGCCAGCCCTGCGAGTGTTCAACTGTCAAATTTGAATTTGGGAGCTGTGAAGTTCGACTAATCAGAATGCTGCATTCGTGGACGAACGCGGTGCCCTGTCCAAAGCCCGGGTTTCTTGCAGGCTCTCTTATCACTCCCTCGGCCCCATAGCAAACAGTAGCCTGCTCGCAGGTTACCTCAAAGCCCGTTCGTAAGGACACTGCGGCTCCTAGCGGTGCAACCAGATATTGCTACGCCATCATCATCATCAGGTTATATAAGTTTACTCGCTACCCGGAGTGAAATTGCCATTTTTTTGCGAGCATGACCGTTTTTGTCATTGAAACCTGGCTTAATTACCCATATGGAAAAGAAATAGTAAAAACTTATAAGAAGTTTCCACCACCTATAGTAAATCTTTATGTTTTATATGTATTGTGCATCTTATAAGGCTTATAAGTCTCATACTAAGATAAACTCTTGAAAGTGGCCACTTTTGCATTCTTTTCATACAGAATAATAAAAAGAATTAAGTATGAATCAAGTAAAAATTATGTATGTGGTCTATAGGGAAACTGAATGGAAACTTATCTTTTCCATACAAGTTTCATATAATCTTTGTCGTTTTTAACTATATGTCTGTTTTAAAGACATATGCTTTTCATTTATGAAAAGATACCATTATACATGTTTTCTGCATGTAAAGAGTATATAATTTGTAGGGAAAAGATGCTCTCTTTATATATTTTATATAAGTATATTATATGTAATCTAATTAAAATGACTAAATCAGTACAAAAAACATATATGAATATGTACCATTACATACAAGTTTTTTGTATGTTATGGGATATGATGTCATCATAAACTATGTTTTCTTCATGTTTTTCTATAAGAATTCTTATATTTTAGCCTATGAAATTTACAATAGCAATACACAAAATACATACTTTTTATGTATGAATTTATACAATTTCATACAAGTGTATACAGTAAAAAACATATGAATCACATACTGAAGTGACATGACTTAATTTGACCCTATACTGACTGCAATTGGATCAAACTGAGTTTAAACTAGCATGGCACAGACTGCCTGGTCAGCATCCAGGACAATTAATTTCTACCATTACAATTTCATTCCAGTTACATAAATGCAATATGTAAATGCAGTTTTTCAATATCTGTAATACTGAAAATATGGCTGTTAGACAAACCTTTTAATTTAACAGACTTTAATTGCAGGAAACAATTGTTACAGTGAAATAATGCTAATATTCAGTCAGAGTATGTAAATTTCTCAGATTTTTCAACCCTATTTCTTTACAGTTAACAAAACTGAGTTTTTACTGGTACCTCTACTGTGGAAATTCTACTATCCTACTACTGTATGAACATGGGCAAAACTAAGCGGGGCCAAGACCCATTCACTTATAACAATTTACCCATAATGAGTAAAGCCAATCAGTGTGACATCATAACATTAAAAGAATTTACTTCCAGGTGGATAATGTTGATTGAGTTGCAGCAGCACAACTGTATTTTCTGTGTAATTTATCCAAAGTGAAGGGGTTAGGGTTTTAAGCTCTTGTGATTATTATATGTCAAAACCCAGTTTTTTAAAATTCATCTTGTGCTTTTCCATGTAATTTTATTGTAAAATTATGCTTTTTTTATTTGTATGTCTTTTATATGTGGGACCTCACATAAGTCTTGTAAGTGTTTTCTATAATACTTGTAAGATTTTAGTTTCACTGATGGTTGTCCAACTCATATAAGTTTGACATTACACACATCTACTAAGGATTTTGTATGTGGAATTACTACCAAATATTGTTCTTATAAGTTCCCAAATCATACAAGTTTCATATTGTATAATTTTAATGAGTGTAACTAGTTCAGGCAGGAAACTCGAGAAGAGCTACATCAGCTGACAGCAGCCTGGTAAGCCACCAGCACGTCAGCACCAGCAGGCGAACAATTGGAGGATACACATCACGAGGTCATAAAGCGGTCTATTTGAAAGACGTCAAGCTCACTTGCTTCCGCTGCTGTTTGCAATGACGCTTCATGCTATGCAACATGCTGTTTGGTTTTTGCTTGATGTTTATATTGGCACTTGCAGCAGTCCCTCGCTACGCAGATTGCTTTTGTACCTCATTGCTGTCTTTGTTGGTTATTGCTGCTATTCTGTTTCTGCTAAGTTTACAATATGTTGTTGCTTGCGCTTCTTCTTGGCTTTTGGCGTGTATTCTCTGTGTTCCAGGATTAATGGGCGCCTGATGAAATTGAATTACTGCTGCAATCATATTTTATCCTGTTAGAGTTGCGACTGGTAAAGTGCGCGTGAACGCCCCTCAAACGCTATTTTCAAATCGAAAACCCAAGATAATTCTGTTTCAAGTGAGGTGCCTCCTATAAGTCAAATGACTGTCTATGGACTAATTCAGACCTGGTTCCTGTCTAGACGCGGAACTACCACATCGGCAGCTTCTGTACAACCCTGGAATCCAAATAGACAGGTAATTTAAATTTTGCGATTAATTCTGCTTTAAGTGCTACATTGTTGACTGAAGGCCGCTTAATTGTGGATATAAATCTGTTCCTTTTAGTGCTAAGCATGTCCCTGTCTCTCATAAATTAAATTAATAAAATACAAACACTGGACTTTAATAGCACGAGGGAGTGCATGGATACTTATGCAATCTTTTCCTTCAAGATTCATGAATTGTGTGCTGACCTAGTGTTTGCTTTGCCTCACAGAGAAGATGGTACTTTTTATTCATAGCCCTAGTTTTTCTGTGAAGCGTTTTGTACTGTGATTTAATACTTAATTTGCGAACTTGAATGGTTGGCAGTCGCGCTCGGGCTGTAGTTTGCGGACTACGTCAGGGACCTGAAAATCACTAAATTCCATGCTTCTATGCCTGTTGAAATGATGTGGTTATATCGTGATGTTCGGATGATCATCAGTGAACATAACGTCAGAAGTGGTTTGCGTCGTGGTGATTCATTGTTGCAGATGGATGTTTGACAGCAAACATTAACTGGGTATATGGGCAACAATGTTGACTATACTGCCTGGATTGCGGTTATTGTTAACAAGTAACGGGTGGAAACCTTATGAATACTCACTCATATGACTACGCGGTGCGAAGAATTCCTGTTTCCTCAATTGTACAATCTTTCTGGCCAACTGATTTTTTTTTTTTATAATAAGAGGAATGAATAAATAAATAACTTGGCGCTCTATGTGAAACATTCTCTCTACTGCATGAGCAAATTTGTTTTTGTATATAACCCTTTTATTCAATTAGTCATCAAAATTGGAAGAAATGCAACCTTCATTACCCACCGGCCTTTCAGGACCAGAATTGTCCTCATGAAACTTCGTGGTTTTAGGGGTTTTGAAGTATGATGAATCATTACTTGCTCTTAACCCAGGATTAAAGGTACTTGATGGTTTCTTTCTAGCAGAATTATAATGCAACAAGCGAATGGAGGGGCGTTGACTGTTTATGATCAATTGTTCCTAAATTCTTACTTTGCACTTGAGACAGGACAGTATTTCTAATATATGCAGTAGTTTTTATCCAGTGCCTCACTCCCCTTTTTTCTGTGTCTCTTTCTGAGGATCTTTCCCTCCACTACGAAGTCCTGATCCATCCAAGCCCTGTCCTTCAACATAAGCGCTGGCTGCTGCTATCCTGCTGTCCTAATCTGGTCCGGATCCAGTTCAGCTCCTTCCTCGACATGCCACTTCCTGGAGCTACAGACACCACTGTTTAGATGCCATTTTATTCTATTATTGCTTTAATTAGCTAGCCTGCGGAGGATTGGCTCCCCCACTATAGCCAGGTTCCTCCTGAGATTTCTTCCCACTGGGGAGTTTTTTCTCGCCACTGTTGGAGGATTTTTCTCCCTACTGGGAGTTTTTTGCCTCATTTTGCTCTAGTGGGGATTAGGTTGGGCACTGCCCTTTCATTTATTTAATCGCTCAACATAAAGCGTTTTTGTGATAGCCTGTGAAAAGCACTATACAAATAAATTGAATAGAAAAATTTGAATTGAATTAAAAATAATACATTTCTTTGCGCAGGTGGTTGGCTGGCCATACTTAATGGTAGAATGTCCATACTTGATCCACGCAATCTGCATTGGTGGTAGCAGACGTGCGCTAAAGGCTGGGCAGCCTTTAGCAGCCAATGTTTGACCCTGGATATCTCTATGGACTTCCTGGTTATCCAGGAGGCAGTGGGTGCTCCGGCTGTACACATAGTTTTTCTCACTAGGTAGAATGTTCTCCGGGACCAAGATGTTTCATCTTGCTTCCCGCATCTATAAGGGTTGCAGACGTCCACTAGAGGGAGCGGCATGCGCCTATTCTCTAGAGCAGGGGTTCCCAAACTTTTCCAAATCAGGGCTCACTTGAAAATCTAAAAAATGTCCTCGGCCCACCTTTGTCCTATAAACAGTACATGGAGGAAATTATGCATTCTCAGAACACTTGACAGCAACAATAATTGTTGTTGTTGTTAAGAAAATAAATAAAAAACAAAAACAACAATTGTTGTTGTTGTTGTTGTTGTTTTTTATTTATTATTATAAAAATTCAGGATTGAAATGAAAGCAGGGGGATAAAGGAAGCCCAAACTTTTAATCTGTGGTGTAAACACAAGACAGAATTAATTATCGAACACAGTACGTGCTCCTCCGATTATGACCCCCCGGTCATGATGACCAGAAAGCTACGTTCCGATCATAAACTATATAAGGTTCCTAAAATATTGTGAGGTCAACACTCAATAGTTTATTACTTCTAAATATTTTTAAAAATCGTGCAATAAATATTTACAATAAAAATATTGCGCGGCCCACACTTTGGGAATCACTGCTCTAGAGGTTCTGACCAAGCATCCAGACTAACAGTGAGGCCCTGCCCGCAAGTACAGATGTGAGGGCACCAAGCGGTGTGTTCTCAAGGAAATGAGCCTAACGGGTCCCCGCAGTGGAACCAGGCTACACATGGTGAGGTAATGTACATTAATGATCGTATGTCCATTCTTGATCCAGGTTATCTGCATTGGTGATAGTAAAACTGCGCTAAATACTTGGCAGCCTTTAGTAGTCAATGTTTTTACCCTGGATATCTCTATGGATTTCATGGTCATTCAGGAGGCAGTGGGTGCTCCACTGTATACATGGTTTAGCCTCAATTGGCGGCAGTTGCTGTTTTGGGGGATTTTGATTTCTGTTCCTGACTATTTTTGTATGTTTGCTGTGCCTAAGTAGGACATTCCTCCAGAGCAGGACTGACGCCAAAATACAATGTAATGCTTATACCCATGAATAAATTGTTCTATTTTATTGAAACGTGAGTTGTCCTGACTGAAATGAGTGTAACTAGTTCAGGCAGGAAACTCGAGAAGAGCTACATCAGCTGACAGCAGCCTGGTAAGCCACCAGCACGTCAGCACCAGCAGGCGAACAATTGGAGGATACACATCACGAGGGCATACAGCGGTCTATTTGAAAGATGTCAAGCTCACTTTCTTCCGCTGCTGTTTGCAATGACGCTTCATGCTATGCAACATGCTGTTTGGTTTTTGCTTGCCACCTCCACCCCAGCCTCCACCTGTTTGGTTCTGCTCACATCGGGGGGATTTTGATTTCTGTTCCTGACTATGTTTGTATGTTTGCTGTGCCTAAGTAGGACATTCCTCCAGAGCAGGACTGACGCCAAAATACAATGTAATGCTTATACCCATGAATAAATTGTTCTATTTTATTGAAACGTGAGTTGTCCTGACTGAAATGAGTGTAACTAGTTCAGGCAGGAAACTGGAGAAGAGCTACATCAGCTGACAGCAGCCTGGTAAGCCACCAGCACGTCAGCACCAGCAGGCGAACAATTGGAGGATACACATCACAGGGGCATACAGCGGTCTATTTTATTGAAACGTGAGTTGTCCTGACTGAACTAAGGATTTTATATCTGGTTTGACTGTCTTATGTGTAACTTACAAGTTGCAGATAAGAGATAAAAAACTTTATAAAATTTATCTATATCTTTTCCATATGGTAAGTGTTAGTTTGGAAGCACAGGTATCACTGTGTGAAATTAGAAAAAAATCCATGCATAAATATGGCCGTGCATGGTGAACACACAGACACACACAGTCTTCGTTATATATAAGAAGATTAAACTCTTATTCAGATTTGGTATTTACAGTTCAGTACAAACTATTTTGTGCCGAACAGGTGTAAAAAAAAAAAAAAAAAAAGTTTGGTTTCCAATATGTTTTCCAATGCTGGAGGTATGGGGCATGATTAGCTGTATGTCGATTTACAAGGCAGTGACTATTAATTACCATATATTATTATTCATAGTAAGCATATATAATGGCACTGCTGTTATATTTAACCATGGAGATGGATCATTTCAAATTGAGTTGCTTCAGAGCGCTGAGGAAGATTAACTTTCATTACCAGGATGGACAGTCAATTTAAATGCCTTCGTTCATAAAGCAAGAGTCATACTTACAGGAGGCAGAACTTGAAGGCCTGTTGAACCTAGAACAGTTACACAGCATATGAGAGAGATTCAGACTGGGGTGTGACCACATTATTGTTTTTAGATAAAGTCTCATTGATTTCCAACTAGAAGCAATACTCTGAAAATACAGTTCACTATGAAAGAAAAATTGGCTTGAAATTTGATCTTTGCCAGACTTTCCAATATAACCTGCCCACAAAACCAGAAAAACTTCCAGCTGCGAGGTGAGACAAAGAGAGCACACCCTCTTTCAGTTCTATAGTTTTCTATATCAGAACATTAAAAAAAAGACCATGATTCAATAGCTTGGACAATCATCTTCAGCAGCAATAACTGGAACCAATCATTTTATAGATGATTTTATCAGTCCCTCACATTGTGGGGGAGGAATTTTGGCCCATCCCTTTTAACAAGATTACTTTAGTTCATTGATGTTTGAGGGCAATCATTAAATATCATCTAGTTTCCAGTGTCAATATAATCAAGGTTTCACAAGTCTATCTGCAGTACATTTTGTTCAAGACCTGGCTTAATGTGGCCATACAGGGGGAAAAAAATCTGTGAAATTGCTGTTTTTTTCTGTTTTCATAAATAAACGAAAAGTTCCGCAAACCTAACTGTTGTTAATTAACTATTCTCTTGCTCCCAGTGTTAAAATAATCCAGTTTCCACAAGTCTGCCTAAAGTGCTTTTTGGTCTAGATCTGGTTTTTTTGAGGTCATACAGGGTTAATTCAGCACCTTTGCCCTTTTTTTTCTGTTTCCGCAGATGATCTAAAAGTTTCACAAATCCAATTACTGTTCACTAACCATAATCTGGCTCCTTTTGACAATATAATCAAGGTTTTACAAGTCTATCCGCAGTATGTCTTGACCTAGACCTGATTTTATGTGGTCGTACAGGGAAAAAAAATGAGTGTAATTGCTGTTTTTTTTTTTTTCTGTTTTCAAATAAATAAAGCTTTACAAACCGAATTAATGTTCATAAACTATAATCTGACTCTCTGAGTTAATAAAATCCCGGTTTCAAGGATTTATATGTTGTTGTTTTTGACCTGGACCTGGTTTTATGTGGACATACAAGGAAAAGTCAATGCAAGTGTTTTTTTTTTTTTTTTTTTTTACAGTCTTCATAAATAAAAAAAAAAGCTTTGCAAACCTCAATTCTGTTCTAGACTTGATTTAATGTGGTCATGCACATAAAATCAGTGAAATTGCTTTTATTTTGTTTGCTCTCACAATAAACAAAACATTTAACTAATAATAATTCTGTTCATAAATCATGACCTGGCTCCAAGTGTTAAGATGATCCAGGTTTCTCATGTCTACCTGCAGGTCTTTTTGATATAGACCTGGTTTTTTGTGGTCACGCGGGGAACATTGAGTGAAAAAAATCTATTTATTTTTTCAGTTCTCACAAATAGCTTAAGGAAAGAAGCTGTACAAACCTCATTTCTGTTTAAGCGATCATCTCGCTTCCAGTGTTAACATATAATCTAGATTTCATTAGTCTTCCTTCGGTAGTTTTTTTTTTTTTTTTAATCTATACCTGGTTTTAAGTGGTCATACAGGAAAAATCGGATCAATCGCTCTTCTTTTCTTTCCCAAAAAAGTTTCATAACCTTGGCAATCGTTTTCTATTCATCCTTACACCCCCAGTGTCGATATGACCCAGGTTTTACAAGTCCAACTTCACTAGTTTCTGTCGAAGCATTAGTTTATCACTGTGCTCACGATGCTCCGGCAGCGCCGAATGTCATTAGAAAACGTCGCGGTCGGCTAAAGCAGCTAAATGCGTATTTCACAAAGTAGTACCTTAAGAACTGCGAATAAATGAGGTCAGATCAATGTTTCTCAATATATTAAATATCGATTTTGGAAGGTTTCACTCGGCAGCTGTATGTTTTAGGGATTTTGGCCAGGTTATGCCGTGAATGTCCCGCGAATATCGAATACCAAACCAATTTTACTTGGCAGTTGCTACGGGTACGGCAGTTTTTCAATGCCTTTCAATGTGGAAAGGTTCCCAAGTCCCCGTTTCAAACCCTGCCCTAACCTAACCCCAACCCCGAACCATAATCCCGACTCCTCCTAATCCCTTGAAATTGACTGCCGTACCAATATAAACTGCCATGTCTGTAGACACTTCCATTTTACTTCGGTTTTATACCTTCAATAGTATCAAGACAACCTGATTCTATGAATCGACACTTCACCGTGGCTAGTACTGCTAGTACTATCGGCGCAGTCTTATAAAAAAGAAAGGGAGGCAGAAACAGCACACCACACAGGACTGATCGCGATCTTACCGCCTTGAAACTCTGTTTCAGCACTGACCACGCTGGTATTACCGTTGACAATCTCTGTGAGGACCCTGACAGGTGATCGCGCCAGGACAGTGACTGACACAGAGAAAGGGATTTTGGGCCGCAAAACGGTCGGAGCGGAGATCAGAAAGGACGGGCTTTGCCAGGGACTGAGAGTGATATTTGAGAAATGGGAGCACAGCGGAAAACAGAAAAATACACATGAGAGGAAGTTAAATATTAACCTACCAATTGCCTCGGATGCTGCATCAGCCGTATTAACCAAAGATGCATGCTAGCAAATTCGGTCAATACTGCATCGGAAGTCGCCGTAGTTCTTTATGCAAATTTACAGGTCAATAATATGTCAGATACGCTAATATAGATAAGTTAGACCGAAAATTGGCAACATAGCTTATATTTCATATACGATATCGATATGTAGTGATAGCTGTCACTACGCATATAGTACACAAAATGAGCCCTTTTTTGAACAAACATGACACCAACAATCCATGCAACCCCAGGACATTTGACATAAAGTACGGCTTAAAGAGTGTAACAATACCTTGGCGTCTGCGCTCCACAACAGGCAAGAACCCCACAAATGCCAAAAACCTGAAGCCACTCCATACCTACACTGTGCAAAGAGCAACAAAAAAATAACTTGAGGACCAAGAGAAATCCTGGCAAAGGTCCTCACACCTACTCTGATTAACTCCACCTCCAGAGTCCCAAGAGACCACAGGACTTCCTCCAAACTTCCAGGCATATCAAATAAAGTTGAGTCAGCAACGGAGAAGTAATAACACTTTAGGTATGTTGCAACAGTGTCTTGAATGACCGGTATTGCAATGAAACTTCCACAAACCAGTGGGAAAATATAGCTGCTGCACCATTCTCATAAATTATATTCACATAATATTTCAGAGTAAAAAAATGAAAATGCCCATTTCAGGGGACACTTTGAAGTGAAATAGGCCTAAAATCTACTTGAGGACTGCATCTCAAAGCATGGGCTGCTGTCTTCGAAGGCTGCATTTTTAGGGATCGTCACTTACTACCATTTGCCAAACTAACATTTATGATTAGGAATAAGAAGAAATTTTCGGTTAGGTTTAGGGCTAGGTGTTAGAGTCAAGGTTAGGGTTAGGGAAACCAGTGAAGACTCGGTTAAACCAAGGCTGCTTAGCAGAGATGAAAAGATATCATGTCAGTTTGGCGGATGGAATTAAGTGACAACCCCTAAAAATGCAGCCTACGAAGGATGTAGCCTGCTTTGAGATGCACCCATAGACTCTTGCCACTACATGGCAAACAATATTTTACATCTGATTCCCAACGAGGCCCTGACAGATCATATGCTGTGTTTGAAATCGCACTCTTCGGTCCACATACACTATTCTCACTACGCACTAGCCACACTACAGGCCACCATCATTGCACGCCACTCACTAGGTGCATCTCAAAGCGTAGGCTGCATCCATTGAAGGCTGCATTTTTAGGGGTCATCATGTAGGTCCATTCACTAAACTGACATTTAAGGTAAGAGACAAGGTTAAATTAAGGGTTGGTTTAGGTTCAGGGGCTTGAATTATGGTTAAAGCTAAGGAAACCAGTGACAACTCGTTTAAAACAAAGTTGTCTACTGGAAATGATAGTGTTGTAGTACTCAAGACCGGTCTTGGTCTCGAGACCGGTCTCGAGACCACTTTTACATGGTCTTGGTCTTGTCTTGGTCTTGATGCTCTCTGGTCTTGGTCTTGTCTTGGTCTTGATGCTCTCTGGTCTTGGTCAGGTCTTGGTCTCAGACACAGCGGTCTTGAGGGGATTTCAAAATCCAGGCAAGCAGCTGGTCGTGGTACAGCCTCATTATTACTACGCAGCCTTCTTTAAATGCAGCCAATCAGAGGCATCTATTTTAAAAACATTTTACAATGTATATTTTTCCCTGCCCGCGTGGTCTACCGTCCCGTCTCTCTGTCTCTTTTCACATTATATGCGCAATTAATTAGTTCAGTGAACCAGTAAAAATGTCAGCTAATTCATCTATTATAAGGTTCTCCTATACAGATTGCAAAGAATCTACATGCGAAATAACAAAGAAAAAATTTTTTCTGCTGTGTGCAGATTTTGTCAAATCACCCTGACAGAGACTGCCGGTACTACGGTTGGGTTCAATTTCTTTTTTCAATTGTAAATTACAGTAATAGTGATCAATTACTTTTGTAATTGTAATAAAATTTTCATTGAATTTTTTATCGAAAAGCAATTTTAGTTGTAATTGAAGATTCTGTCCAGAAAGTACTTGTAATTGTAATGACTGTACAATTACATTCAATTGTAAATAAAAGTAATTGAACCCAACCCTGGCCGGTACAACGTCACCTTTCACCAGGCACTTGAAGAGGAAACATTCCAAGGGGTAAGCTAACATAAACTGGCCCTGCTCTAAAACGCTGTGAGGAACAAAAAAACTCCCAAATGTCCCAAGACTAAACACAACTTGTACATACTTTGTACATTACTGTAAAAAAAAGTTGTACATGCATGCACGGTATAATCTGTTCAGAAGATACCAAAATTTGCGCAAGGGAACTTTCCTCATAGGCCATCTGATTTCCAGCTTCGTGAAGTTGGCACCCCACATGACGAAAATCTGAATGAATCCCATGACATTCGTTTCCGCTTCTTTTGGGTAAGCAAAACAAGAATTTATCGCCTGCCGCTGCTTTTCATTTTGGATGGAAATCCTAAATGTTTGTTGTCTCCGGGATGTTGACAATGGATTTTGGACTGTGTAATCATACCAATCCCTAACAGGTAAAAATTTAAATGCCTCTAGAATCTCAATCCTCTGGAAGGGCAATAATAGCTGTTATGCAGCTGCTACACATGATTACTTTCACCCAAAAACTGCCCATATCAACAGTGAAGTGAAACACTTGTTTGGTCTTGGTCTTGGTCTCGGTCTCATCCTGCTCTGTTCTTGGTCTCGAAATGGTATGTCTTGGTCTTGGTCTCGGTCTTGTCTTGGTCTTGCTACCCCTTGGTCTTGGTAATGTCTTGGTCTCGGCTAAGGCGTTCTTGACTACATCACTAGGAAATGACATGAGGTTCCGTTAATGATGGAATTAAGCGACGACCCCTAAAAATGCAGCCTTCACAGGACGCTGCCTAAGCAATGGGTGCATCTCAAAGGGTAGACTGCATCCTTCAAAGTCTGCATTTTTAGGGGCCATCACTTACGTCCATCCACTAAACTGACATTTAGTGTAAGACCCAAGGTTAAATTTAGGGCTAGGTTTAGGCCCAGGGGTTAGAGTTATAGTTAAAGTTAGGGAAACCAGCGATGACTCGCTTAAAAGAAAGCAGTTTAACGGAGATGATATGATGTTACGTTAGTTTGGCGGAGGGAATCAAGTGACGACCCCGAAAAATGCAGCCTTCAAAGGATGCAGCCTAGGCTCTGAGATGCACCCTTTGAGATGTACCCACTACGAATGAACCCTTCCTTCTTCTTCTTTTTGGGTTTTAATGGCATTTACAGAGCATATGGTGTACTACCGCCACCTACTGGATTTATATTATTGCTTCAATTAAACCAAGAGAAAAAGAGAAAAAATCCTATAACCCTCCGAACCCTTCCTCCAGTATCCCCTGAATATCTTCTCCGTTCACGTCTGTTATATTCAATAAGCCCGCGCACACTACCATTCTTATCCTTTCCGTCTTTGTCTGAAACTCACTCGCAAAATTCACCACCATAGCTATAAAAGCTAAAAACATTCTCCAATCCAAGACTAATTCTTTGTTGCATTTATTTTCTGCCCTCACCATCCCCACCGTGCTCTGTGCTTCCCTCACCATTCCTTTTTCCACCCTTCCTCGTTGACAAGCTTCCGCGTATGATACTTTATTTTGCGTCCTTGTCCTTCCGCGTATGATACTTTATTTTGTGTCCTTGTCCTTCCCACCTCACTTTCGAATTTCTATCTCTCTCACTCCTTCGTACCAACGAACCCGTCCTTCTTCTTTTTTTGAGTTTTATGGGTAGTAACACACCAGTTTGTGTATTACCGTCAGCCTCTTTGAGGTATAAAATAATGATTTACGAACGAACTCTTTGGATGCGTCTCAAAGCTGCATTCTTAGGGGACGTCACGTACTTCCATCCACCAAACTAACATATAGAGTTAGTAATAAGATTAAATTTAGGATAAGGGTTAGGTTTGGGGTCAGTTTTAGGATAAGAGGTTAGAGCTAAGTTATGGTTTCAGTAAACCAGAGATGATTCGCTTAAATCAAAGCTGTTAAACGGAGATGAAATAACGTCATGTCAGTTTGGCGGATGAAATTAGGTGACGACCCCTAAAAATGCCTACGCTTTGAGATGCATCCTTTGAGAAATGAATATTTCCGAATGGTTTCTACTAAATAAAACCCCCTTAACGTAATAATATACTGAAGAACAAAAAGGTAAATCTCGTGCATTAGTTTTGAAGGGATTGAAACAGGATGTTAACCTATGGGGTGCATCTCAAAGCCTAGACTGCATTCTTCGAAGGCTCCATCTAGATGTTGTCACTTCATGCTACCTGCCAAACCATAGGGTTTGCCATATGGGTGCATCTCATAGTGTAGGCTGCAACCTTCAAAAGCTACATTTTTGAGGGTCGTCACTAAGTGCCATTCGCTAAACTATCATGATGTGATTTCATATCAGGTAAAAGCTTTGGTTGAAGTGGGTCGTCCCTGGTTACGCTAACACTAACCTTAATTCTAACCGCGAACCTTAAACGTAGCCCCAAACCTAAGCCTAAGTTTATTCTTACCCTAACCCTAAATGATAGTTTTGCGTATGGAAATAAGTGACGACGGCTGAGAATGCTGCCTTCAGAGGATCCAGACTACGCTCTGAGATGCACCCATTGCTTCACCTCAGTCTACCTGAAATGGCAGTTTTCGACCCCCCGCCCGGCATTCACCGATATGCCTTACTTGGTGAAGATGCGGTCAGCAAGTAGACGGCTGAGACAATCGGCCCGCCGTCTGCGTTTCATCTGTACGCATATGAATTTTCCTAAGAGGTAAGATACCATTTTAAACAAGTTTCTACTTTCACTCAGCTTACTTACTACTACCAGTGGATGAAGTGAACAGATGAGTGAAATGTTAGCTTGGCTTCAACCAAAGAGCAATCGTAAGTATGAGAATACTGAATGACCATGAAGAAAGTATTCTTCAAATTATTATCTAATGTTAATTCTCATGCATAATGTTTTATCATTGTATTTCTACTTGAAACATAACTTAAACCCAAACAGCTACGGGTATGGAGCAGAACTCGCCAAATGCTCTACAAATGAAATTGGAGGGAAAAAGTAGCCAACATTCACAATTCATATTAACCCCTACATCAAGGAATACTGAAATATAATGGCTAAATTAATTCTGTAATTGAATTTTTTTCATGTTTTACTTCAATGGAACAATTTTGGCCAGTATCTGCGATACAAATACCGAGTGATGAAGCATTGAATAAGCTCTTGCACAAACAGGAAAAAAATTGCTTTATTTGTATTATGCATACATTTGAGCTTATAGAGATATTGAAATAAAAAAAAATAAAAAAATGAGATGGCAAATGTGAATTTAATTTTTCAGAAACAGTCATTATGCAATAATTTCATAGAAATATTGCAATGAGAAATTCAATAAAATACTTCAATCACATTAAAGAAAAGTTCAATAAATAATTAAATGATCACATAATATAAGAAAATGGTACTATAAATAATTGCATGAAATATTTAATAATTTCATATACATTAACAACAGTAAAAACATTCAATACATAGTCCAATAAATAATTTAAAATATTGTCCTTTACAGTTTGGTTTGAGAGGGCCATACTGCAGGGTGAATCCCCATGGCCCCCTGTTGCACCTCTATTTTGAGAGGGACTGCGGAAGGACTTCTGCCTATCAAGGTCATCGCTGAAGAGCCTTATCCGTCTCCTGGGAGAGAACGACCATGGATGGGGGAAGTTGATAGAGGTGCTGGTGTTTGTGTATTGGCTGGCCTGTGGAACGTCCTACCGGGTCGTGTTCCCCGCACCACATGCCACGACATGATCCACTGGGTCAGTAAGGGCATCCGGGGGGTTTTCAGGAGGCTTATCCACCCATGGGCATGGGAATCGGGGGGGAACGTGTCCCCTCCAATATTGGAGACAGGCGCATTTGTGTCACCCAAAAATTATGCTGCGGAGGAGAAAAATATTGGATTTTGAAATTTTTAACTTACGTGCTTTTATTTTGAAAGCGCAACACAGCATCATGTGACTGGCCCACTCCCTCCCACACCGGCTCTGAGAGTGTTTGGGAGGCGGGAGACAGCTGGTGGTGTGATGACAGAAACTCTTTTCATTATTTCCACAGTACTATAAGGGTCAACGAATGTTTATTAAACATTTTCGCTTGTTTCAGCTAGCGAAGTAAACCTGATTTCTGTCACATGTTGGTTAGTAATCGGGTTGACAGCAGTAGTAGCTAAATTTAAGCCAGGTGAATAAGTCAAATTATGAGGTGAATTTCAGTGGAGAAATCCCGCGAAGGTGCCATTATTAATGAATTATTTTATATGCAGGAACCACAGCAGCAAGCTAGAGAAACAGAGCAGGCTGTTGAGGATACAGGTGTATCTGGGCTTCAGGTGAGGTCATAGTTATGACTTGTTCTGTGGAATTATAGGGAAAGCATTAAAGTTAGTCTCATGATGTTCAGAAAATATAACCTTTGAAAGTCAAAATATCCGAACCAACTTTGGCTCAGTGGGGGAAATGAAAGAAACACGTAATCATAAATTTAACATGATCCAGTCCGATTAACGCTCGGTTTGCGGCTCGTCCAATTCATAGATGGTGGTCCATTTTGAGGTGTTAATCGCGGCTGCAATTGCTCTACAGCATATTATGATGCTTAAACAGAGAGGATTGCGAGCTGGCTTGCTAACATAGTTATATATCCACTCACTTGATATCAATGTCCAGGTTACTAGATCTGAGTGGGTTTCATGAGTGCGCTGATATGGTTTGCAGAGTTAAGGTTGAGGCAAGTTTATGTATGTGGCATCTTTGTATGAAATTTTGGAGGGACCTTGCGTAGCCTAATTTAAAAAAAAAAACAGAGAAGCACTAATTTGGATAATCTCTGTATACAGAAAAGGAAGTATCTGCACTCAGATTTACAAACATTTTCCAGCTTGTGCGCTATGTGCGTTTACATCACATACCTGTCCCTTCCAATTCTCACATTAAACCTACGCCCTTGGTCGCCCCAAGTGTTAAACTCATTCCCACGCTTGCATCCGCCTCCCCACCCCCGAAGAGCTGGCGGAGATTGGAGCCGGGTGCCAGCAGCTGTCTGGTTCCCCAGCTTTTGGGCAGGTGGCAGGGAGCATTGATGGCGACCATGTCCGCATTGTTCCACCTGGGCGGATTGCAGCAGACTATTACAACAGGAAGCTGTTCAACTCGGGCCAGTTCCAGGCCATCTGCGACCACAAGGGTCGATTTCTGGATGTGGTGGTGGGCTTCCCTGGCTGCGTCCATGATGGCCGGGTCCTGAGGTGTAGCCCCTTCTATGTCCACCGGCTGTACCCACCTCGTGGATGGTGTCTGCTGGGCGATGGCGGACACCCCTGCTTGGCAGAGCCCATCTGCCTGATGACACCATTCCGGGAGCTTGTCAGGAATCCTGTGGAGGGCAGGCTGTCCAAGGGACGGAGCGTGGTGGAGAGGGCTCCTCAAGACCAGATGGCACTCCATTTTCCTGAAGGCACTGGAGATGAAGGTGGAGTTTGTGCCTGAGGTCATCTGTGCTTGCCTTTTCCTGCAAAACATCAGCCTCGGGAATGGGGAAGTCTTGGAGCCTGAGGTTGAAGATGAGAATGAGGTTGAAGCCCATGAGCCACTCCTGCAGTTCGGGGGAACCCTCAGGGGCAGACTTGCAGCATCGGTGTCCGCTCCTGATATTCCCATTGCAGTGCTGCAGGAACATGATTATTGTTCGTTTTTTTTTTTATTTGTGTTTCTCAAATGTTAAGTGTTATTGAACCCTGGTGTTCAGAGTTGGATTATAGTTCTTTTATTATTGCCTCTTAAAAATCCAACCCCTCATCAACCCCTAAGAGGTAGAAATGGGTAAAGTACAGGTCTACCAGGCAGGGCAAAGTATGGTGGGTGGTTTAACCACCCAGGCTGATATGGTAACCATGAAGGCCTGTCTCGATCTATCTGGAAATGCGTTGGCTAACGAGGCTCAGGAAAAAAACATGTGGACCAATCACCTGCTTAGCGAATAAGTTATGATTACAGAAACACTCCTGGAAAACCTCTAGCTAATAAGTGTTGAAGCTGAAGGTCTCTCCCTCAAACATGGTGCTGGATAATGAATGCTAAAAAGAAGTTGCTCAATTCATGTACACTACGGCTCAAAAGTTTGGATCACTTGCAAATTTCTTTGTTTTCCAAAGAAAAATTCACTTTCATGCATTTCACAAAGGTTTTTATCCATTTCACAAACGATTAAAATTAATCAGATGATTTTCAAAGAATGATCTACATTTTTGCATAGAGGCCTATTATCAGCAACTGTCAAGTCCTCGGCATCAATCTCCTGGTATGGCTGCTAATCCAAGTTAGGCATTTTATAAGGCTAATTGATTATTAGAAAACCATTCAGCAAATGTGTTGCACAGCTGAAAACCGTTGAACTAATAAGGGAGCACAAAAGGGAGCATGGCATTCTTGAGGTTGGTTTAGTACCTGAAGCATCAGCAGTTGTTTGTTTGTTTACAGGCTCAAAATGGCCAGAACTTCCTTTAGAGACTCGTAAGTTGGTTGTTGTGCTTAGAAAAGAAGACTATTCAATGTGAGAAATTGAAAACTTATAATTTCTTACCATGCTGTCAACTACTCCCTTCAGAGAGCAGCACAAACTGGCACTAACAAGGACAGGAAAAAGGAGTGGGAGGCCCTGATGCACAACTATGCAAGAAGACAAATATCTGGCAGTGTGTAGTTTTAAGACAAAGACACCTCACAGGTTCTCAACTAGCAGCTGCGATAAATAGTTAGTTCCCGTCAAACACCGGTTTCAGTATCAGTAGTGAAGTTGTTTTTTTTTTTTTTCTTGATGAAAGCAAAGTTTGAAGTACATATTCATCATATTCCATTAAAATCATTATTTCTGACTCAGACAATGTCAGCATGTTCTGTTCATTTGCTATTTTTCCTATTCAGACTAATTTCATGTGTGTTTCCATGGAAAACAAGAAAATTTTCAAGTGATCCCAAACTTTTGAGCAGAAGTGTATTATTGTTGCTACCTGACAAAGAGGGGTTTTTAGTGAAGTTAGTCAACTGGTTAATATTTGACTTTCACATGTTCCCTTGCAATATTTAGTACATTTCTGCAGAGCAAAAACCAGACGCAACACCTTCCATTATTGTTTATGTTCTCTCAGGCAATGCGTGTGTGTATTCCACTGTACTTGACAGTTTTTTCTCTCACACAAAGTTGTTCTGCATCATCAAACCAAAACAATGTAAAAGTATATGAAAGCCCACAATGCAATAAACCAGCTGGTGACAACTCTAATATCACTTATTGTCTCTTGCATTTTCATGATCTCTTGCGAATCAACAACCTTGCCATTTCCCCTCAACTTTATTCACTTTTTTTTCAAATTCAGAACATATTTATACAAAAAGCATTTTTTTAACATTTCGATTAAGCTCAGGATCTCCATCATCATCTTGTTTATTTTGTGTTGACCGTATTGCATATAATTTTTCAACTAACTTTATATTTCTGTTTCAGGTTCTCCCATTTCTTTTTTATCCACCCAGGCTCCACCTTGCCCTCAAGGCCATGTCCCTTTATGAACATTCTACAGAAACATAACATCGATGACATTGACGTAAGTATTGACAATCTTTGCAAGACTCCGAGAAAATTATTTGCGCACTGAAATCCTCTGACCGCCGCATTGCGCCTCGATGTGAAGAGCGCCTCCCTGCTGGCTCTCCAGGAGATGAGGCGCCCTGTATTTTCATCTGTCCCTATCAGAAACGAACAAACGAGCAAGATATGCATCGTAGATCTAAAACATTTAACACGGATTTATCATGAGAAGTCCTCACTTGCGCGCCAGCAACAACTGCGATGTTATAAGCCCATTTTGGCTACATTGCCTAACGGCCCGATTTATGTGTGCTGATGCTGACAGTAGCTACATAACTGGGCGGTAACGTTCTTTACAACTCTGAAATAATACGTTAAATACACCATCAGCTGAATATTATTTTACTAAATATAACTCGTATAACAAGATTGGTTAACAACATTTCAACATTTTACTCACATTTGTATTGATGCTGCTGCTGGCTGGTGCCGGCGTCGCCTCTAACGAGTTCCACAATTTTGCAGTTAAAGTTGCTTCTTCTTATTATTCCTCAGCGAGTTTTATTTGGCGGTGTACGTCGCGTTGCATCTTGGGCAATTTATGTACGAATAGTGTGCTTACCATGCAACCGCAAAATATCTGCCCGATCTAGTATAGGCCTATATCCGGGAACTTTTCGTGGACACAAAATCACTCCCCACGCGTCAGGGAACACTCTACCTAAAGGTGGGCAACGAGGGCCGTATCTGTTCTCACGCCAACTTCAGGCCTTTAATTAGTTGATGGTATAAATTAGCTAAACCATTTATGAAATCTGACATTTCAGGCGCATTTCTTCAATTCAGGGGTTCCCAAACTTCTCCAAATCAGGCCCCACTTGAAAATATAAAAAATGTCCGCGGCCCACCTTTGTCCTATAAACAGTACATAGACGAAATTATGCATTCTCAGAACACTTAACAGCAACAATTGCTGTTGTTGTTAAGAAAATAAAATCAATAAAATACAACAACAACAAAATTGTTGTTATTGTTTTTTATTTATTTATTATTATTATAATGATTCAGGATTGAAATGAAAGCAGAGGGATAAAGGAAGCCCAAACTTTTAATCTGTTGTGTACACACAAGACAGAATTAATTATCGAACACAGTACGTGCTCCTCCGATTATGACCTCTGGTCATGATGAGCAGAAAGCTACGTTCCGATCATAAACTATGTAAGGTTCCTAAAATATTGTGAGGTCAATAACACTCAATAGGTTATTACTTCTAAATATTTTTAAAAATCGTGCAATAAATATTTTACAATAAAAATCGCAAAAAATCATATTTGCAAAAATGAATCATATTTTTAATGACCTCTCACGGCCCACCTACAGTACCACCACAGCCCACCAGAGGGCCGCGGCCCACACTTTGGGAATCACTGCTTTAAATTATAATGAATGACCGCTCCAGTGGCGTAGCCAGCGGGGGGGGCGAAACACGTCCCTTTATGACTGCAATTAGTAGTTCTCAATCATTTTCCTTTATTGACGCGTTTTCCAATGATCGTAACTGGCAACCGAAGACACGTTTTCTCTCCACGTGTGATCTAACAGCGATTAAATCGTGGGCTAAATTCATTACAGTTGCTGAAGAAGAACAGAGAATTGGGTTGCACTAAACTTCTGTTTAAAACAATTATTAGACCTGACCTGTTCTCAGTCATTTTCATAATTAACAAAATGTTCATTCCGAGAGCGCTCCACACTTAATAGGTCCTACTTGTTCTCAACGATTAGGTAAGACAACAATCATTGTCATCTTACCTCACTGGGAGAACACGCAGCACCTGTTAATTGTGGAGTGCTCTCGGCCCAATTCTCTGTTCTTTTTCCAACAGTACTGAATTTAGCCCATGATTTAATCTCTGTTAGATCACACATGGAGAGAAACCGTGTCTTCGGTTGCCAGTTACGATCATTGGAAAACTAAAAAAAAAAAGGCAATCAGAGATAGCAGACCTGGCCCCAGCCACGGGCTGACAGACGGGGCTGACAGAGTGAGTGACAGACAGACAGACACACACACACAGACACGATCATACATACAGCACAAACGTTCACAGAAATTTAACGTAAGGTTCATTTCGAAAAAATAATACAAAGAAATAGAAAACAATATAATACACGACAATCTAGGCTCCTCAGGCATGAAGCAAATAGGCCTACGAGCCGCAGCGGCCTCCATTTTAATACGAAGCGCGGTGAACTGCGCTGGTCCCCGAGGCATGGCGTAGTTTATCCCAGGCAGCTAGCTAGCTAGCTAACTCTCCTTGTAATACAAGTGAAATTCATTCATACTGCACAAATGACCACAAAAATGCTTAGCTGTGTCCAGCTAGGTAAAACAAAATTCTAACTAGACACAGAAGACGATAGAACACGTTATACCATCTTTAAAAAAAAGAATAAAAAAATCGGTGATTTCAGCAAGCCCAGCTGGCTGGAAAGCGGACCCCGTGTGCTATGTGCAATTCCATGCAAGATCCGTGTCAACGCGATCACTTTGTCCGCCAACGAAAAACGGGCAGTAAGCAGCGAAAGTATGCAGAATAATGCAACGCAAATAGAAATAAAAGCACAAATTCAATCGTAACATCACAACCGACAAATCTCATACAATTAGGAAACATAATTATTTAATGCAAACTAGCATACTGTTTTATGAAAATGCATCGCGATTATGGTTCGCAGGGGTCCGTGTCACAACACGGAGCTCCATGTAGCTAGCTACATACTTATAACGAAGTAATTACATACAGCACAAACGTTCACAGAAATTCTACGTAACGTTCATTTTGCAAAAATAATACAAAAAATTACCTAAGCAGACATAGAAAACAATATAGTACACAACAATCCAGGCTCCTCAGGCATCAAGCAAATAGGCCTACGAGCCGCAGCGGCCTCCATTTTAATACGAGGACAGAGGAACAATGCGCTGGTCCCTGTGGCATGGTGTAGTTTATCCCAGGCAGCTAGCTAGCTAGCTAACTCTCCTTGTAACATGATCATTGCTTAACCTGGCTCCCCCTAGGGGGGGGGGGGGGGGGGGGGGCCGGTAATGGCCACGGGCTGACAGACAGAGTGACAGAAACACACACACACAGACATGATCATTGCTTAAAAATGAAAATGATTGAGAACTACTAATTGCAGTCATAAAGGGACGTGTCTTGGCCCCCCGCTGGCTACGCCACTGCCCACTGGCTGCGTGTGTTGCGCGTCAGATTTTTACTTTTTGCTATTGCTCAATTTCTTGAGCGTCAACTCAATAGAAACGCATTTGTCTTTTTGGTTATTTAACTATTTCGCCGTGTCATGGTTGGTGGCACACATCTAGCGGAAACCTCACATGCAGTTGTCGAAACCGATATACCTGCTTTTTAACCAAGTTGCAGTTTTGAGAGGAAATCCGTTATTTTGTGCGCACTTAAGTTATCAAGCGATCTACAGTTAGACAGAACCTAACTCAAGGTACACTGGTAAGAATTTAACACTGCTAAGTTAGCTAGCTAGCTAATTCACTGCTGAGTGAAGTAAAGTGAATCATAATATGAATTTACTAGACAGCTAGATTTAGGAGGAAAATTATGCCTGTATATAACATTTAGTGCGCAGTAACCTGAACATCGCACTTTTTCATCTCTTAAAATAAGCTTTATTGGTAGGTGTTTTCAAAACTAAATGTTATCTTCTTGAATATTTGGAGAGCGACACCCATGGGTTCTCGGCTGTGTTGACAGCTGTCAATGTTCATGCTGCTGACGCTTTCAGTGGGCGTTTTTAAAGCATCAATGCCACGTTCGGAGTTTGACTTGAGGCTTCGCTGGCAGCCAGTGGGCGTGATAGAGTTGTGATCCTCTTGGAATCCTGTAAAACTTAGTCCACCAATGGAATATCAATTCTGATAGCCGTACACGCAACAACCAGACATTTCGGTGCTGGTAAAATATCTAATTCAATGCAGATTCATCTTAACTCATCAGACTGACTTGGGGAGAGCGCTACTTCCGTTGCCAAGATGTGCACGCATCTTTTTGATAATGTGGGCTGTAAATGGGTCTACAGACCGTATAAAAAGATGGACGAAGCAAGCGTGACGTCACCCATTGGTTTCAGCATACCATTGAGGAAGCCCCGATTCTGGCAATTTGAATTGCGCCATTTTGAAACCAGATGTGATTCCTATTGGATGAGAGCGTGAACTGAATATCCAGGGAGAAGCGAGGGCTGGATTTACGGGTGGATCTTAACATATCAGACAAGGACCAGAGGATAGCCACGCCCCTAAAGCATATACTGGCTTTATCCTATATTCTAGTCAATTTAGGACCATAATTGACAAAAATGAACATCATGATATATCGGAGGAGACTTGAAACTTGCGATTGATAAAATAATGTGGGAAATCATTATTTAAATTGTTATGGCCCCAATTTGTTATGACATATCGGACAGCAAGGGATGAAAGACAACATTGTAAAACTTTAACAGATTTAACAAAACAAAGCACTGTCCAATATTGAAAGAATAAAGAAAATGAGATAGCTACAGTCCCGTGGTAACTGAGATGGGGTTTCTATGTTGCGAATTCCTGGGACAAGAAAATGCTCCAACACAGGCAAAAATCCACAAAAAGAGCTTCACAGGTCTTGAAAAGAGTGACAGGTCTGGTCAAATGTATCCTTCCAGTATTTCTCCATCCAATTTCCCCAACTCTACTCTCAATTTTTATCCTTATATACTCTTTTCCAGGCCCCTCTCACCTTCCAGACTTTTTTCAATTCTTTGGGACTTTCCCCTCAAAAGCATGCCCAGGACATGTCCAAAACCTAGCTCCAGACTTAACAAAAAAATGTAAAAACTGCCATCTAGTGGCTTTTTTTCACATTACAAAATAATAAATCAGGTGAGAAAGTAGGGTCATTTTCTCCTAGAATTATATAGGATTGAACTTCTTTCTTCAACCACCGACGTCGCCGTCTGCTGGCCATTAAATAGAATGCAAATTTTAGAGATTTCCGCATTAGCCTGTTTTCAGACCCGAGTGCTGCGTCCATCTTTTCATACGGTCTGAGACAGATATCCAGAAAGTCTAGCTTGATGTAAAATAAATGTTTATTGATTTTAGAATTTTAAAGATTGATGGTAATTGAGTTTTTATATGTTAAAAATGTATCTGGCTTATATAGGGCTCACTCAACGGTTTTTGCGCCTTCCATGGCTCATGCTTTCAGCCTTGATGGGGAACGGGGGACGGGGGCGGTTTGTAACTCTAATCATGTGTTCGTCAGACCCTGATAAAGACATACAGTCGATACGCGTTGGTACGTTTTGTTGCTCATTAGCTCGATGAATTTTTTGATACAATTTTTCATCGAAAGACGGCATGCCTGTTTTCCATTGGGGTTTTCCGTCAAGCAATACTTCCTAGATTTTCCTTCCCGCATATCTTTACCTCCCCTAAAGAACCTCTGTCGGATCAGCCATCCAAATCCAGGTAGCCGAAACTTCTTCCATTTTCATTAAGAATGCGCACAATCCAGTTGTTTGCGCACTCAAAACGCTTCACTTACAACCTCATGAAAATGGCCATTGTAAAACAAAAAAATAGAAAATAAAATAATAAATCGGTTATAAAAAATGAAGTAGCACCCAACGAATATGAATTTCGAAGAGTACTTTGCATGCAAATAGCTTCTCTAATTCATATTATGAAAATGGTTTAGGGTTGGGGTTACTTAACAGGGATGAGGCCTCACCTGTGCGTATACTGATGAGCAATCCATGGCAAAAGTGCATAGGACAGCATACAATACAAGTTACCAGGAGCTCATAAAATGTCTCATTTAACATGCAATAGTCTTTCACATTGTTGGGAATCCCATTTTGACAAACAAGCAACTTTCCGATGAAATGGCCTGATTAGACAGACGCATTCTCCCATTTTTCTGGAACTCTTCAGTTCTAGTGTTTTACAGGCAGCATTATGGGCAGGTTTTGTAATTTTTTTCAGTCAACACAGTGCATTACCAAACTTATGTAAATGACGTTTTCTGGGAAAACGTATGTGCTTCAAAAAAAACTAAGTGTCATATCGAGGAAGAAAATCCTGTCTGCCAGCCAAAGGCATAATGCTTCTGAACAAAACCTCCAAAAGTGAGGTAGTTATGCAGCCAAGGTCCCAACAACTGAAATTATAAAGACTGATCCTAAAAAAAAAAAACTGAGCCTAATGACTGGAACATGTTTGCTTAGTTCTGAGAAACGTAACTCGTGGCTGGCATACAAAAAACTGGACATTTGAAGGAATGGTTGAAAGCTGTTAGATTAGAATCAATAACCCTTGCAAATATTGGATCTTTTCACCTCACAGTAAACGATCAAATGAAAAATACTGAGGTTAGGCAAGAGCTCACATGAAACACACAATCACACAAACACAGGCAGACATTCATTTCACATTCTCACTCTTCATTTTACTGCAATACCCCACCAATTCAACCTCTGAATCTAGTTCAGGCTTCTATTGGACAATAAACACAGGCAAGTCTATGGTTACTTGAGATGTACAGATAATTTTTCCCCACTGCTTGTAAATATAAGGCAGTGATAAACAGAATCCCAGCAAATATTCACAAAAGGAATTTATTAACATTATGTTTTGTATAAAAAAACTCGAATGAAGAGCGGATGGCATAACAGTCATTTTTTTAAAGAAGAGATGGCATTTTCCACCATCAGAAATCAGTCCTCATCTTCCTTGTCTGCGCTCTTTTTCTTGCCTTCCACCCTCTTGGCTTTGTCGTCACTGTCGCTATCGCTATCGCTACTGCTGCCACTGCTACTGCTACCGCTACTGCTGCTGCTGCCGCTTCGTCTTCCTCCTCTGCTGCTGCAGCTGCTGCTGCTGCTATCGTCGTCGTCATCGTCGTCTCGGTCGTCGTGCTCCGCCTCTTCAGCGTCTCGCTCCCGTCGGCCTTCGGCGCTCTTGCCTCGCTGCTCCGGGCCACGCCGCCCTTCCTTGTCCTCGTCTTCCTCCTCGTCGTTGCCCTGCTCCAGCTGCTTTTCCCTGGCTCTGCTTTCCTCCATCTCCCTCTCCTCCGCCTCCCTCTGTCTCTCCTTCTCCCTCTCCCTCTCTCGCTCCCTCTCCGCCTCCTCCTCCTCTTCCTCGTCCACCTCGTCCCGAAGCTGCTGTTTCTTCCACATCTTGGCCATGGCCAGCAGCTTGAGGTTGGGCTGGTTGGCCGCATCCTCAGGGAAGATGTAGTCGTAGTATTCCTCCCAACCGGCGTCCGACTGCGGGAGGGATTGAAACGGCGTTAAACGAAACTCCGCACCCAATTCACTGGAGTGAATGAACAGTAAAATCAACTTATCAGGATGTCAAACCCTTCATTCTGGATTTAGAAAATACTCCACCAAATCAAAAACATGGACATTTAAGGAAAATAGATTTGCATACTTTCCACACACTGTAGTGTTGTAACATATTGTCAGTGTGGTTCTGATTAAAAAAGAAATTTCAATATAATGAGTATTTTGTCATGAGTAGCAGTCTTTTTCCTCACAAGTTTTTGAATGATACGGTCAAACTCTTAATCCCCTACATTGCATGTTCTTACTTGACGTAGCTACATCATAAGTAAGAGCTCCAGAGCTTCGCTGCTTTCAATTTACCTTCAGCGAGTGCTACAATCGACATTAGAATGTTAAAGAGGAAGGCCAATTAAAAATGTGTAATGCTACTCCTTAAAGGGTTAAGAGAGGCTGAGCAAGTTAAGAAGGCTGCACAATGGATTTATTTCATATGCAGCATGAAATAAAGATCTAGAACTTCAAATACCTTCAGAAATTGTTTGATCAGCATGAGAACGTTCAGTGAGGACGATTCTTTTTTTTTCTTTTTTTAATTTGGCATCTCCAATCCCTCCCGAATCTGGAATACCCAATTGGGGAACTATGTACAAAGCTTGCTCGTATGCGACCCCTTGCTGCCAACTCAGGATAGTGAGGACAGTTCACGACTCTCCTCCGAAGCACATGCCTGTCAGCCACTGATTCTTACACACTCATTGGTTGAATCCTCATAAGTTCAGAACGGGGGCGGAGGATACCCGGACATGAACAAACCCAGAGTCTTCCTGACGAGCACCCGTCTGGCCCGCAGGAGGCGCTGGAGCAACGAACAAAGCTACTATTGAATCCCCAAATCCGGCAGTCCCTTCCCTATTTGAACCCCTGTAGCGCGATGGCCAATTGTGCGCTACTCTGAAAAAGCTGCCAACCCCTGCCGGTGGGTACGCCGGGGCTCGAACCCGCGACGTGATAGTCACCTCTGCACTGCAGCGCAGTGCCTTAACCGAGTGAGCTATGTGGCAGCTCGTGAGGACGATTCTAAAGAAGAAAATGCGTAATCCAACTCCTAAAAGGGTTAAGAAGGGCTGAACAATGAATTAATTATTTGAAAAGTTCAACTTATTCAAATACAACAAGATGTAATGCGGGTTTTTCTACTTGCTCGTCTGCACAAAGTAAAGGATGAAGCCCACAAGTACTTTTGGTAACAGCACCCCTTGCTGGCAGACCCCCTGCAACAGCACCCAATTCCTCACCCCGTCCTCGGCCGTCAGCTTCCTCCTCTTCTTGACCTTCTCGGGCAGCAGCTTGTCGACACGGTCTTGCGTGGCGGCGGAGCCGAACTCGGCCTCGAAGTCGCGCCAGGACTCCAGCAGCATGAGTCGCTCCTCCTTCTCCTCGCAGCCCCGCATGCTCTTGTTCGCCTCCTCATAGATCTGCCTGCACCGGGCCAGCCGCTCCGCACCCTCCACCGACAACTCAAAGTGAGCATAGCTGATCCAAACCTGCGGGACGTGGTGCATCAACATCAAGCGTTATTTCACTGGGAGTTCACATTCAACCCTTTCCCGCCCGCATACGAAAAAAATCCCAATTATGCCAATTGACTCCCCTGCCGAAATACGGATCTTTCCGTGTTTTTCCGATTGCCTTGGGGTCCTCAATCTTATCCAGAGAGAGCCCGTTTGAGTGCAGGCTTTCATTCCAACCAATCAGTTACCGGGACCTTTTAATTAAGGTCTTCAGAAAAGATTCTAATTAAAACTGATGCATCTCAATATTTTCTCTCAATATGTATTGCTGTAAATAAATCCATCCACCTTGTACTGAAATGTAATGAACAGAATTTTATTTTACCATTTCGTATAATGAAATACAATGGTTCATGCAGAATTAATTTAAAAAATTAGCGTATCTGAATTGGATATGAGTGGTTCTAACTTGGGCAGAGCATTCATGTTTGGTTTTGTAAAAGCTGAGTGTCAAAGGGTTGGCACCCAAATTTCTTGCATAGACAAGGTGCACTTACTGCAGCAGCCTAAAAGTAAAATAGGGATGCCTAGGGAGCTGTGCGCCCAGGAGATGTGCTTGTGTATGAAAAACAAGAGAGGTTACCATACACGCACCTCTTTAAACCCGAGGAGAGCAAGAGATGCGCAGAAACACTGCTATGACAACAGGCCACAGCTCTGCCAGCTGCGTCTAATACGGAGACATTTTCGTAACCGTTTTTTGGAAAGTGGACCTCCAGAAATACAAATCCTGCCTTTTCTCTCGTGTGATTCGTCACCTGCTGTGAAGCCGACCATGATGAGCAGTGCGCCTCCTCACTTCATAACTTTGGTCACGGTCCAAAGTGTTCGGAATTTCAACATGGTAGACGAGACGCAAGGTAAAAAGATTCACCTGGTGCATGTTACCATCGGTAAATAACTGAAAAATCTCCTGTAAACACGGCCCTCTGCATAACCCTGCTGCCGGAGATCTACTGCATTGCAGGTTTTCCTGTCGACCCCAATTTGACAAACCAGTCGATTTGGTGCGCCAGGAGCTCAACAAGATCTCTAGCTGTTGATCTCCCAGTGCACTTTCTTAACTTTCTAAATACAGGACAGTTTATCGACAGCCCGATAGGAAGTCATGTAAAGACAGGTGCACTCTTGTCATAGAAAAGTCCAGCAACAAGCGAGAGAGCATAAAGCACCGTTTAAAAGAATCGAGTCACTCAAGTCGACTAACATGCTAAAATATCAGTGATTTATCCACAGGTATTATAATTTACAGAGCAAATTATGATTGCAGACGATCGACAGGACTTGCTGATGCTTAAATTCAAGCCAACATCATAGTTTTGTAATAGGAGAGTTAAAAAAAAAAACACAGGGGTCCGGCTGTTACCTTCACATGTTGAGTTCGCTGAAGCAGCCTCTTGTACAGCTCTCGTGTGTTGGCGTACTCCTCCTGCTCGATCTCAAAGTCAATGTAAGACTTCCACAGCACCTACAATTCATGTCAAAGCGGAGTTCCACAGCTCTACTAC
The DNA here is from genome assembly GCA_029721435.1 of Gymnothorax reevesii. NCBI lineage: Eukaryota > Metazoa > Chordata > Actinopteri > Anguilliformes > Muraenidae > Gymnothorax > Gymnothorax reevesii. The sequence continues at coordinate 22,970,501 of CM056576.1, read as the reverse complement.
TCAGTACCAAAAACATGAACATAGAGAAGAGGTACAAGACAAAATAGCCTGGCAAAGTAAACCACTCTATTCAATTATTGTTGTTCACACAGAGGCAAAATCCAGGCATCAAAAAGTAAAACTCCAGCCATTCTTCCACAAACAAGTTCTACCACCAGGTTGAAGAACTAACACTACTAGCACCTAAACACCGAGAAAGTGCACCTTTTCCCAAAAATTCCTACAAAAAATTAGAATACGCCGAGGTTTACTGAAGCTTTGAGGCCAACTCTGTTAACCTCAGAAAAGATGTATTAAAAAAAACATGAATATTCACCGAATTTCATGGGAACTTTGGAATGGTCAGTACAGTAGTTCAGCCTGCTGTGTCTGTGCTGCATACATGAACTGGCGAAGGGTAGACCAGCTAAATAAAAAAAAAGAGAGTAACGCACACCGTGGGTTTTGCACTTGGAGCCTGAGTGTGCGGCGTCCTTTTAATTCTGAAGGGCAGACCACCACCATTTTATTTAGAACAACAAAAACACATTCAGTATTCAGAATATATTCAAATCTGCAAAAGCACCAATATACAAACAAATGAGATACACAATGTAATTTTTAAAAGAGGGCACCTGGAGAGAAAAGTGAACATCGAGGTGTTGTCCAAACTTAAGTAAACCGGCTAGACATAGGGATACCTTGGTTAAATTCCGAGGTTTACTGAATTGGCCTCAAATCTTCAGTAAACCCAGGTGTATTCTAAGTTTGTCGGAATGTCTCGGAAAAGGGTGCACTTTCTCGGTTTTTAGATGCTAGTAGTGTAAGCTTAAAACAAGGTTCCTAAAGGTGCTGGAAATCCTTCAAACATTGGAATTTTAATGCAGTCGTTTGAAAAGTGCTTAGATTTTGAAAAAAGTGCTTTGCACACTGTAACTGTACCGTTAATTACATTGCCGTCATAATAAATCGCCATCATGGCCGAGTAGTTCAATAAATATCTACTTCACCACAGTTGTATGGTGCCATGAAAGCCTGAAAATGCACTTTAAACATGCCTCAAAACTGTTTCAAAGGGCTTGAATTTCAAAAGGTAAAGGAAACCTGAAAGCAAATCCAGGAGACTGGAACAAAATACAAGGGAGGACTTTCTGAACTGGGATTTCCCAACTCTCAGTGTTAGTGGCTGAGGAGTTATTATGAAATTGAGGGCAAGATGGCCGTAAGAAGGAGATCGAACCTCGGGCATGTCTAGACGAGGCTGACCGATCGCCAGCTCGAAGATGGCCCGCGCCCTGTCTGTGTCTCCGAGGATGGTCTCCAGCTCAGCGAACTTGATCCAGGTGGTGCAGTTTTCCGGAGCGAACTCCAGGTACTTCTCATACAGCTTCCGACAGCGGTCAAACTCCCTCAGCTGAAGCTCCAGCTCGATGTAGCCTTTGAAAAGCTTGTTCTTTGGGCACTTTCCTATACCTGATCCCTGGATAATAGGAGATAAATAAAGGCAAGGAAATGAAATCATTTACATTCAGTATGAGCACCTTCTGATAATCCTTGCAGACTAATCAGTCTGTCTATCCATCCACAATCTCATCTGTTTATTCTGGGTCAAGGTCACAAGGGGGGAAGGAACCTCTTGGTTAACAATGAGGGGAAAAAAAAAAAAGCAAGAACACACCCTGAGTGCCCTAGTCTATTACAGGCTGACACACCATTCACTCACACTAAAGATGCTTTTCCACCAAAATGCAAAACAAATTTTTTGCACAGACAGATTAATTTTAAAGTCAATGCAAAGACGTCATACATGCAAGCAGAAGCGAGTTCGCGCTGGGTGACGCATATTGTGCTTGATACGCGATGGAAATGGTGCAAACAACGCACGTGAATGCCACTAATACACAAAATTCACCCATCGCTGGAGCTGAAAATATTCATCTTTTGTGAACGATCTGCAGTGTTCTGGATAGCTTCATTGCTACTGGAGAGCTATGCTACCTCGCTACATATTCAAACGGCTGCTACATCACTTCAGATAATGGCAAAGCTAGCTTGGTAGGTAGCTAGGGGGCTAACTATATCACATAACCTATGTAAGTCAGTTTTACCAAAAAAAAAAAAAAAGTCTAGCTCAGGGGTCACCAACCCTGCTGCTGGAGTGCGATCATCCTGTAGGTTTCTGCTCGACCTCCTATTCAGCACACCTGATTCAACTAATTAGCTCCTTAATTGCCCACCTCGTGATCTTGTTAAGTCGCTAATTTCTTGAATCAGGTGGGCTGAATAGGAGGTAGAACAGGAACCTACAGAATGGTAGCTCACCAGGAACAGGGTTGGTGACCCCTGGTCTAGATCAACATCGACTATGACATCATCAGTTCTGTGAATATTTTTATTCTCAAGCAAACGATGTTCCTGAAATAAAATATGAGCATTGCCATCTTTTTGCTGATTTTTTTGATATTTCAGGAAGTACCTCCCCTTGGGTGTAAACAAGGCTCTCAACTCTCATTGCTATTGGTCGGCGGTGTGATTTTGCATGTCGATTCTCAACCAAACTGATCAGCCATAGAATTTAATGCAATGTTGTTGCGAACAGAGCAGCCTATCCGCAAAGCAAATAATAAATATGATCCCGTGGTCAAACTACTGAGAGTAAACCGAGGAGAAATTTTGTTTCGCGTTTGGTGGGAGCGCACCTTTGCACCTATGCACAATTTAGAGTCTCCGCTTAGCCCAGAATGCATGTCTTTGGACTGGGGCAGGAAACGAGTCGTGGAGGTAACCAACATGTAGAGAGCGTGAAAACCTTCACATAGAAACGCTGCAGATCTATTACGAATTGCTGAACTGCTGCAAGGCAACAGGCTGAATAACTGTGCCCAAAATGAAGAACTGTCATTCAAAACCACAAGAGTGACAAGTAGATCTATTCAATAGTCCTTATTTCAAATAATAGTGAGACAACTTACCAACCCACGCCTCGCCAACACAAGATTCTTCTGTCGTATTTCAAACTGGCCATACAACAACCAGATTTTGGCAAATGTGAACTGAGGACAAGAACATATCCCATTAGCACACAGTAAAAATAAAACAACGAAATTCTTATGAATACTGAGCATGTAAAATCACAAGAATTCTAACATGAAGACGAATGATAGAACACATGCAAAGATGCAAGAAAGATCAATGACTGAATAGTCCCCACACCTGAATAATTCTACTAACAAATTGGCTCAGCCCAAGTAAGGGCACATGCACCCCAACACTGTATTCACATACCTTTTTATGAGGGATGAGCTCAAGACATGCCTGATAGACTTGCCTAGTTCTTTCAGGATCCTGCGAGTAAGAGGCAGCAAGGTTAAATTCCAGTTTGCAAATGCAGCTATTATCCCGAACTGGGAAAACATGCTACCCTTCCACAAACCTAAATTACCTGCTTCAAAAGTAGTAAAGAGAACGTAAAACCAGAGCAAAGGAATTGCGCACACAGTAGACTGAAATGAGATTTTTGTAATCATTCGTTTAGCTATTGTCGAACAGAAATTCCTCATTTAGTCAGCTAGCGAGCAAGCACAGTAGCAACTCTACTAAACGTGCATCAGTAACTGAATATATACATTTAGATATCAACGTGGTTCCTAGATGTCCACCCTCAGGGTCGGTAAAAGATTTCACAGCAGGTTTGGAAATAATTAACAAGGCTTTTTATAAAGAAATAAAATACCTTTTAAAGGCTTGTGTTCCCTTGTACCACAAAGAGGTTTATAATTCAGTTTGTGAAATGCTTAAGTTCTTCATGGCTTACTTTGACTTCCAGCTCCTCATAAAGGGCGTAGTTGATCCAAAGATAGATATATCGCCTCCAATGTCTCTTCTCCTGGATGGGGGGGGTATTGGCAATCGCTCTCTCATAGACCTCCCTAACAGTGTCAGCATCTGCATCACTCTCCACCAGGCGGAGGTAGTCGAACCATGCATCGTAATTGTGGGGATTCGCCTACAAATGGAGTGATTAGGTAAAAAGTTTGAGGTCAGAGATATTAGTAAAAGCTCCAACATCCATGTAAAACACCCCACAGCGACCCAGTTGTTTGATATGTAAACTGCAGGTTAAACACTACTCTCGACCAATGTGTACATAAAGCCTTCAAAATGTATATACAGTATTTCTAAAACTATCTACAAAAGGCGTTAAATGACACTTTTTGTCTGTTTCTGTAGTAGCTGTTTTTTTAACGTAACCTGGTAACAACGTCTGGGGATTCGTGGAGGAAAGTAGCCTTAGCTTACTCTGGCGAGTGATTGGGAGCATGAGGTGGTGGCAAGAAACACGGCAGAAATTTAGGATGGGCCGCAACCATATCATTTCATGCTGATCAGGCGTGAGAGAGGGGAGGAAAATCCAACAAATTCTTGCCCTCAGAGACTGATTAATGCTTGGTCGGCGGCAAACGAGTGGAGGGTTGGCGAGGTGTTCTGGATGCGTTTCCCAAAATCACTGATGCCAACTTACATAGTTGGGCTCATTGACTGTGAATAGACGAACTATGCCAGTTGCGCTTTTGGGAAACGCACCCCTGGTGAGTAGCTATATAGCAACTAGCGCTAGAGCTAGTCTGTGAACAGCAGTGAAAAACATGACAACACCACCACCACATATTTTACGGTGTATGACTAACACTGAGTGAAGAAGCCAACGTTTTCTGTGCATCTAGCTGTTGTGATAATGTGGTGTTCAGATGAAGAGGTCGACTAAACATGTACGAGCAAAATGATAACAAGGCATCATGCTAGCTAGTCTAGGTGTAGCTTGCCAATTCCCACCCCGCCTGTCAAACTGATGTTTATTTTATTGGGATTCTCCCTTCACCCTGACGTTGTAAACATATCCATTTGACTGTCTGACGTTTCGATAGTATGGTGCTAGCTCTACAACATCTAAGTCTAGTGGTGGCGGCAGTTTTGTTTTCCTGCAGGTGCTACCGTAAAGAGAGTAGAGAGAGTAAAGTTGTGACCTTTGTCGCCATTTCTGACAGGTGCTGCTTATGTGGGCAGTGTCATCCCATGGAAACTGCGGTGTGACATTAGAAAACGAAAAGTTTGCCCATCTGACGCAGACAAATTGAACCCACTGGCATAAACTTTGTTTAGTATTGACAGGGAACGAATGGACCCTGTGCCCTGTTTGGGATGAATTCTTACACCTCGCACAAACATTATAATTAAGCATTGCAAGCTGCAGTATAGTGCAGGCTCATTGACTGTTGTACTCTGACAGGCTCTTCTCTACCCTACGTGACGTAGGCAATGAATGATGGGAGCGTCGTAAACCACTGTTAAAGTACCTACTTTTTCGTATTATATTCCGTTTTCTGATAGCCAACAACATAAAATATGATGTATAATCGTTCAGATATTTATTTCCCACAAGAAAATTGTATAAAATCTTTGGAAAATTGACCTGCAATATAAACTTTCAAGCATTCTCAATATTGCTGATACATTGTGCTCACCTTAACCTCCTCTTCATACTGAAACCGACGCTTGTTGACGATGACATCTTCGATGCCCCTTCGGTCCCCGAATTTCTTCTCGAAGACGGTGTAGCTCTTGAAGAGCTCCTGTGCCTTCTGCTTAGGGATTCGGTCTAACGCGTATTTGTAGATGACGCGAACTCGCTCAAACTGGAAAGAGAAGGACTGGCCAATGATACAACAGCACAGCTGAGACCAAGAGACAAGCCAAGAAACCCAAGGAGGGAAAAAACAGGTTTTACGTGTAGAACTGTACCTCTTTCTGCTTCTCTTCGAACCTGGCAAAGGCAACATAGAGGTTTTCGTTGATGTTTTCCTCTCCAAAGAACTCCACAGCCCTCTCGAAGACCTTCCTGCTGTGGCCAATATAGCCATGCTTCTCCTCAAAGTGAGCGTATTTGATCCAGTTCTTTACCTCGGGATGGACGATGACAAGTTCACTGGAGTTAAGCGTCATAACTGAAGTAAGCCTGAGGGGCAATGTCATGACTTCCAAATATCAGAAGAAAAACCAACGATTTCACACTGGCCATATACAAACCTCAATTCCAATGACGTTGGGACATTGTGTAAAACGTGAATAAAAACAGAATACAATGATTTGCAAGTCCTTTTCGATCTATAATCAACGGAGTACACCACAAAAACAAGATATTTAATGTTCAAACTGATACTTTGTTTTTTTGGAGATATTCACCCATTTAGGATTTGATGCCTGCAACACGTTCCAGAAAAGCTGGAACACGGGCAACAAAAGACTGGGAGAGTTGAGGAGCGCTCAAACAACACCTGTTTGGAACATTCCACAGGTGAACAGGTTAAATGGAAACAGGTGAGTGTCATTATTATGTATAAAAGGAGCATCGCCAAAAGGCTCAGTCGTTCACAATGAAGGATGGGGCGAGGTTCATCTCTTTGTGAACAACTGCATGAGCAAATAGTCCAACAGTTTAAGAACAACGTTTCTCAACATGCAATTGCAAAGAATTTAAGGACTTCATCAACCTACAGTCCACAATATCATCAAGATTCAGAGAATCCAGAGAAATCTCTACATGCAAGCGGCAAGGCCGAAAACCAACACTGAATGCTCGTGACCGTCGGTCCTTCAGGTGGCACTGCATTAAAAACCAACACTATTCTGTAAAGGATATTACCATGAAGGCTCAGCTAACCATTGTCAGTTAACGCCATTCGTTGCTACATCTACAAGTACAAGTTAAAACTGTGCCATGCAAAGTGAAAACCATATATCAACAACACCCACAAACGCCACCGGCTTCTCTGGGCCCAAGGTCATCTGAGATGGACTGAGGCAACGTGGAAAAGTGTGCTGTGGTCTGATGAGTCCATATTTCAAATTGTTTTTTGGAAATCATGGACATTGTGTCCACCATGCTGAAGGGGAAAAGGACCATCCAGATTGTTATCAGCGCAATCTGTTCAAAAGCCAGCATCTGTGATGGTATGGGGATGTGTTAGTGCCCATGGCATGGGTAACTTGCACATCTGTGACGGCACCATTAATGCTGAAAGGTACATACAGGTTTGGAGCAACATATGCTCCCATCCAAGTAACGTCTTTTTCAGGGACGTCTTATTTCTTATTTCAGAAAAACTATGCCAAGGCACGTCCTGCACGTGTTACGGCAGCGTGGCTTCGTAGTGAATGAGTGCGGGTAATAGCCTGGCCACCACCGCCATCAGCTCACAACCCTGGGAAGACGCATGATTTGCACAATATTAGTGCTAAGCTCCCGCAATATTAGTGCCTCCCCACCCCCCCCCCCCCAACAAAATAAGAAGCATGTACCCCTCCCTCCCTCTACAGCATTTTTAATGTGTGCAGGAGGCCATGACCGAGTGACATTACAACCTCATTCTCAGCAAGGAAAAACCCTGATTATGAAGCACAATGGAGACCACGGACTGTTGAGCAAGTGAAGTCGTACATCAAGCAAGAATCACCTCCAAAGCTAATACAATGTGTCCTCTGTTCCCAAACACTTGAGTGTTGCGAAAAGGAAAGACGATGTAACACAGTGGTAAACATGCCAGCTTTTTTGGAACTTGTTGCAGGCATCAAATTCAGAATGAGTGAGTATTTCCAAAAAAACTATGAAGTACATGATTTTTAACATTAGATAACTTGTCTTTGTGGTGTACTCAATTGAATACAGGTCGGAAAGGATTTGCAAATCATTGTATTCAGTTTTTATTCACGTTTTAAACAACATCCCAACTTCATTGGAATTGGGGTTTGTGCAATCCCAGGTGAACAGCAGCATAATTAAATGATACTATTGCAGCGCCCACTCAATTGCTGCTTGAGTGGCATTAGTGCTTGTAGCTTTCTCAATTTCTCTAAATCCACTCAGCCAAAAAACGTCAAACTCCGCAACACACTTCCTCCGGTCCTCAGCAACGCACCCATCATGTCTGAAGTCACTTGGATGAACGGCTGTCAGATCATTCCACATAAAGTTAGACAACCCATTTCTACAACAACAGCAGATCACCCCCAATTTGCAAGCTATTAGCTAGAGAAAGAACAATGACATTCAGGTGAAAAAGATATATCTCTCGTAGATGGAGCGGGCCTTCTCCACTTCCTTGTAGCGCAGCTCAAAGTTAATGAAAGAGTGCCAGGCCTGTTCCTCCGGCTCCCACTCCATCCAGCGCTCAAACACCTGCCTGCAGCCGGCCACGTTTCCCAGCATCTCCTCCATGTAGCTGTACTTGTACCTGGGCAGAGACACAAGCCAATACACAAACGTGTGAGAGCGGGGAGTAAGGCCTGCTGACAGTCCATACAGTACACTACCACTACTGTATGCAGGTGTTACAATGCAAAGTAAGTTTCAATTTGTACATTAGTATTACAAAGACATGCAATTTCATTTGTATGATCAGAGTTGATCAGTTAATAAGGTTTACTGGATGTTGCCTGACTGATTCCTAAGTAGATATATAATGATAACAATGAACCTGCATCATGGATCAAGGGAAAGATGGCTGATCAGCTTTTAAATAAAACTGAAGTGGGTAACTGACAAGATTTTCATACAATATTTCGTGAAATGGTGAGACAGACTGCCCTTGAAAGTGACCCAAACCTGGTGGTCACACAACTGGACACTGGTATAAAGTCGCGTCTCAAAAGTATGAGGCCCTTTTGACAGGCAGTTGCTGGGATCTCTTCCGCATAAAGAGAAAAAACACATTTTCATGACCAGTGACCTTGACCTTTCACCCTGGTCAAACTATCATTGTGGATGCACATCTTAACACTAGTATAAACACAAACCTAAAGTATGAGGCCCATGCGACAAGTGGTTGACATATTCTCGTACACACGAGAAGAGTGGCACGCAAATGTCGACATAGACGGGAAATCAGGGTAAACCATATAGGTACGCTGTTTGGTTGATTGAAATGCATTTTTACACTGCAGCACATTTCCTGGGCAGGACTCTGAATAACGTCATAGATTTGACGAAGGGAGCAGACGCTTACCAGAACTGGTTGACACGGGGCAGTATGGTGATGGCCCTGTCCCAGATGTTCCGCGCGTGGTTCACCTGCCGGTTCTTCATTTCCATCTCGGCATATTTTAGCCACAGGGCGATGTTTCGGTGGTCTACGTCCAGGGCACGCTCGTAGATGGAGCGAGCTCTATGGGGACATGGCACAAAATCAATTAACCTTAAATTCATGACTTGCTCCATAACCACAACCAAAAAGCACAAATACATGGCCTGAATTGTATTAATCGTAGCGGTCAAAGAGCTGTACCTCTGGATTTCCTTGAGACTCTCCTCCCATTGCGCGTACTTTATCCAGTTGCTGATAACTGTTCGATTCTTCCTGATATTGTCTTCGAATCCCTGTCAAAGCAAAAAATGAATTGGTACGAACAGAAGGCAACAGTATTTACTGTTCCAGGAAAAAAAAATGATAAAAGGTCAGAAGGCAAATACTAAACTAAATCAACAAGGGATTTACTGAAACAGACGGAGGATGAAATAGTTGCTTATATGCATGCAAGAGAGAGAGAGCACCTGCAACTCCTATGAGCATTTAGACACCATTTAAAAGAACATTCATCCCAGGTGAAATGCCGGACTAAAGCCTTAAAAACAGCAAAAGACATGAACAGCCCTATGCCATCATGACAGATGGGAGATTTAAGGGAATGACTGCTGATGACCACAGTCTAAATTCCTTGACCGCAGCCTTTTAGTTTTTTATTTGAGAATTACAAGGCTGCTCTTTTTGAACTAGTGAATACAAAGTATTTTTTTTAAAGAAATGGTTTAATTGTATTTCATTCAATGAACATTAGAAAGCGATTCCTGAAGAATACACTTTAATACGTTTGACAGGGGAAACAGCCATGTTCTCTCATCTTTTCCAAAATCATACAAAACCAAAGCAAAAAAAATGAATTCACTACCATAAACTGTACAGTGGATTTTATGAGCCAATACACCAAAGGTTCAGCTCCGGCCAAACATCTTTCAAAGGGCCCTTTTGAAATTTAGACAGGCAGGTGAGTTTAAGTTACATTTCAAATTTTATTTCACCCTCCAAAACCTATCTAAATTTTTAAATGCCCCTCTTAAAAGACAGGTGCCTAGCTAAACCCTTCTGTGACACACAATGCATTTACACAGTATGCAATTACACATAAGACTGCTCAAGAGGGCTGACCAATCCTGTTCCGATAGATCGACTGTCCTGTAGGTTTTCACTTCCACGCAAGCGATACACATCTTATTCAACAGGTCGAAGTATCCCTGAGCTGCAAATTACAAGAGCCAAGTATACCAAATTAGGATTAACGTGAAAACCTACAGGATGGGCAGGACTGGTTTAAATCAATTCAAGTGTAAAAGGTACTGACCTACGACGTAAATACACACTTATTTGTTGGATTTATACCTTAATTGGACTACAATGGCAACAAGAAAAGTTTCCAATTAAAGTACAGTCCACTACTGCGGTCAAGCGATCATCACCTCCCATTGCTTCGATAAGCAAGTCAGAAGCTTTTATAAGATTCTCAATAATTTAGTTTTTATAATGTACCCATCTTGATGCAAATGCAGCCCTGACTGCACATTACTAATGCTAACAAAAGAGGATAAATAAGTGAATTTGTTATAGTTTTGCTCTCAGGTGTAAATTAGACAGTACTGAAAGTGCTTTCCCTCAAATGAATGTCGTATGCCTAAAGGCTGTCGAACTGTCACTAGCGAAAATACAGAGGAAGTACTTGGTGCATGCAAACGCCGGGACGTAAAGGCATGAAGATGCACACACAGGCTGAGGTTTTGACAGCCAGCTTCTTCAGTAGCGAGTGGAAGAAGAAAAAAGTGATAAAAGGTCAGAAGGCAAATACTAAACTAAATCAACAAAGGATTTACTGAAACAGACGGAGGATGAAATAGTTGCTTATATGCATGCAAGAGAGAGAGCACCTGCAACTCCTATGAGCATTTAGACACCATTTAAAAGAACATTCATCCCAGGTGAAATGCTGGACTAAAGCCTTAAAAACAGCAAAAGACATGAACAGCCCTATGCCATCATGACAGATGGGAGATTTAAGGGAATGACTGCTGATGACCAGTCTAAATTCCTTGACCGCAGCCTTTTAGTTTTTTATTTGAGAATCACAAGGCTGTATCAGTGGCAACCCTTATGATTTTTCCTAAAGTTTTCAAAAGAAAAAAAAAAACTCACTTTCCGCTTTTTCAGCTTGTAGTCATTGAGCTCTTCTTCATCTGTGATCTTCTGTTTAGGTGGCGGTGGTAGAAGCTCTAGCTCCCTCTCTTTAGCCTCTCTGAGCAGCTGTTCGGCGGTGATCTGAACTTCGGCCGGGGCTTTGTTTTTCACCTGCGAAAATCGTAAACATCCACCGTTAATATCATATATCGCCCATACAGCTGAATTTGTTAGTAATAAAAAGATCCGAGGATTTTTCACAGTTTTAAACCGAAACGTCAACGTAAAGCTGCTTTCACACCGGACGCGAAACGAATTTTTTCATTCAGAGTCAATGCAAAGACGCGAGTATTCGCGTCTTTGCATTGACTTTGAATGTAATCTGTCGTGCGAAAAATTCGTTTCGCGTCGCGAATTATATATCTTAAAGGCCTTTTCCCGTCTGGCTAAGCTAGCAAAACGTTTTCTACCTTCGCCACTTTCGGTATTCGCTGTTTCCCTGCCGCTGTGGAAGCCATGGCTCTTGTTAGCTAATCTTTTCACATACAAAATAAAAATAAAAATAAAGCGTGATTTCAGTTAGATCAAAAAAAGTGCAGTAATTGACAACAGTAATGGCGCTCTCCACTACCGCACATTTGACGCACGTACGTAACCCTTACACCCTGCCTGACCTTTCACATGCGTGACGTCACGAGCGTTCTGTTTCTATGGTTACGGATCTAATAGTTTCTTCGAAGTATTCCTCAAGATCCCTTTAAGTACTGCAGGTGCTTTTGCGTTGCTGCACTGACGCTGTATGAAAGGTAAAACATGAACATAAACGTTTCGAGATGAATCTGACCTACATTTATTGTGATGAGAATGCATCCAAAACAGAAAAGGAAAATAATGATAATCGCGACTGCACAAAGTGTATTTTGGATAGTTTGCTCACTCACAGTTGAGTCTTAGTTTCTGACATTGCCCTCATACCGTACGTAAATCAGGTAATGACAGGCGAACTTGGCAAATATACTTTAATGTCTATGCAAAATATCCATTGTGTGATGCATGAATAGTTCTTTAAATGATATTCTCCTGTCGAATAGGATAAATATGAGGACCACAAATTGGGGCGATGAGCTTGAGACCATAAACGTGAGAAGAACGGAGTCATCTGATGCTCGTGAAATTAATGACCTCATAGTACCTGTCACTGAACAGGTTTTTGGACGAGTGAATGTCATTTATCTGTTGTAAGTCCAAGAGAAGTATAAACCAGACAATTTGGTTATCTAGGTAGTCATATTGTAATGTACTGTAACATGGATTCTGGTGCCACTGTCTTACTTTACGATAACGGTGCTTAACGTTACGTTTTGCTTACTTGCTGACATTCCCTATAGCCATTGTTAAATGATCATTTTTACCAATGTCTGACAGATTTGACATTTTATCTACACCATACATATGCCTATCAAGTGAAGGACAATATTAGACTGAGGTGTTTTAAAATGATTGCAGCGAGAGCCATCAATTACCGAAATTACTATTATTATTATTATCATTATTATTATTATTATTATTATTGCACATTTTTTTACCATCTTCTCCAACAATTTACAAATATTAACCTGAAGATAGGTCCCTAGATTTATCTTGCTCCAGTGCAGTGTGCTTTTTTTTGTTTCTTTTTTCTGGAAACATTATGTCATTCTCATTTTATTAAGTTATTTCAATCTCGCGTCTGCTTTATTGATGGCTGCATGCATTCCTGGATGCAAAACAACTGCGTGGTAGGCACGGGAACTGTTGCCACGTGTTCTGATACAGGTAAAATCACTTCGCATTTTCTGGAACAAATGCACTCTCTATTTCTTTATTATTAATTCAGGGAGAGGGCTAATTTTGCAGTGACTGTGACCAATTCTTCAAATCACATTCTCGCCCATGCTGCTTTCCTTGACCATCCCAATAATGACGCAGTTGATCCCGCTCACTGGGAACCATGGTTGCACCAGTACTTTGGTCCTGACAAATGCACTGTGAGTATTGTCTTAAGGAAAAAGCTAACTGAATATGGAATTGCACTTGACATTAGTAAGGATTACAGTAATGCAAACATAGTCATGTACCTTTTGTATTTTATGTGTTTTTGTCTTAGCCCCTCAATACACTCTTCTTGCACCTATTTGTGGCACAACCAGACTTCTCTCTCGGTAGCGCTAAAGAGATTATAAGGTGAGGATTTTCATTACTGCCGTTGTGAGGCTCAGTTTTATTCAGTATACAGGAAGCATTTGAATGCTATAACATCTGTGTGATCCCTTACAGAACTGTCTTCGATGCCGTCACAGAGCTGCACTACATCTTTCTAGTTATTCCAAACAGTGCTTGTCTGGGTGAGAGATTTAAATCTAGCATCACAGTTATAAAATTCATCGTATTGAAAATAAATTTGAAAGCTATTAAAAACCCCACTGCTAATATTAGATACGTTGATAGCAATTGATTCATATATTACAGTTAATATATTTTACGTCACTCAAAGAAGTGTTGCTTTAACTATCTCCATGTTTGATGTCTTCAGAGCCTGAATTGATGGAGGTCTTTGAACCTCTCAAGTGCCTCCAGGACTCTGAATGTCAGTGGTCAGCGTTTGTGTGCCACAGGCACAACCACTGCCCAACATTGCACATCCGGATAGCAAGGTGATTTTCACAGCCCTCTCTCAATTACACCACTTCGATTAGGTGTTTTCATGGCTGCTTAAACTCCAGTCATGCAGTAGGCACGCCAACAGTGATGTGGGAAAGACACGGTAGATCAACCTTCATTGTATATCACAACAACCTTGTTGTATTTACAGAGGTGTATTAAAAAAATTCTCACTGTAACTAAGGAGACATCAACACACTGGAAATACTGCAATGGATTGGGCGTGTCTTGGACCTTTAATGGCAGTGCATTGGATCTTTAGATTTTGAGACCTCTGTCTTTCTCTGCTTGCCATTATTCACTACAAAATAAATGAATAAAAATAAACCTATACTTTGCTACCAAGAAATGCATTAAACATTGGTATTGTGATAATTAGACTTATGCTGTTGAACAGAGTGTACACATGTGACAGGGAGTAAAATACTTACTTTTGACAGTTATGGGGAGTGTTTGACAAGCTAAGAGCACAACAAAGACGTAATGCCATAGTAGTAAGCATTATTTGTTACCTGCATTAAACGTAAAAGATACAAAAAACAGAAAAAAGCAGCATTGAAATAGAGGTGCGTGAGTTCTGAGTTCTAATCTGCCTCATCCCCCCCCCCACCCCCGCGATAGGGTGGAAGACCACGATGACCTCACAACAATATTGACGGAGCAGACAAAAGTGTGCAGTGTCTCCTATGGCCCCTACTTCCTGGCTGAGCTCATTGAAGCACAGGATGAACTTCTCCATGCTGCAGTTTGTGAGGTTAATGCTTTTTTATCAGTGATCTCTTTGCAGTCCCTGACAAAACGTGCTGTATAAACCCAATCTATTTTACAAGCAAGTTCAAATTAATAAATACAGTTTGAATTAAATTTTTATACGTAAAAATGTATATACATCTTATGAGATTTATGAATGACACGGTAAGGGTAAAAAATAAAAAAATGTAGCACACTGTGCCAACCCATGCTCAACTTTGAGGAATGTCAACATTTGAATGGAAAATACAAACTTAATAGAAAATATTCAGATTGTATTGAAATAAAACCAGTCTTTGTTTTTTAATGGCATAGTACTGTGTGATTACTGTTTTTACAGTTGCTTTTTTGTGTAAATGCAAAGAGTTCTATGTACAGTGATGAACAGTATGTTAGAGAAGCCAATCCTTTATGCATACATAGATAACTTCATTTAAAAAACCGTAGAAATATTTAAACCGCAGTTTGTCTGTTCCAAGAAACTATTCAGTCTTGTCATTCAATGGTATTTGTGCTATGTCCTAGCATGCGCATTGGCATTCATCTGCACCAGAAGGACAAGTGTTGTTTTGTCTGCGAGTTTACAGCCACTACATACAAAATGTGGATTCAAATTCTGTTGCTGCTCAGTAGATGTCTCTATCTAAAACACACACCCTTACCTCAGGTTATGTACTACAATGATATACCTTTTTACTTATCTTTACTCATAAAGTGGGATTTGTTCTCCAAAACAATTCATGTTATGAATTTTGCTCTAGGCTATGTGGACAATGGCCCGCATGCAATTTGCTCCTTTGACATTACAAATCCTGACACACTGCACTAACCGTAACCAGAGAGGTGACAGACCCCTGTTCCTCTTTCTGGAAGTAAAGCCAACATGTTTTTTAATGTCCATATGGCAGACGAGCTCTGACTCTGAGCCAAAACTCACCCACACGCTAAAATACTTTCTTCAGACAGCTGGAGCATGGTTTTTTATTTGTTTACGTGGTTTTTGTTTTGGCGAACAGATGACGGTATTTGGGACGAAATGACATGGAAAGATTCAAAGCCATCGTAGCGTTTTCAGTATCATTAATCATTCTGTCAGTTGCTTAATTCAATTTTTATAGCATTACACACTGTACTCTTTAGCAGGTCATTATAAATAGTTAATGTGTGTCAGCAACCATCTTTTTGGTGAATGCTACTGTTGTCAAATTTATATTACGGTTTGACTGTACCAATTTTGCTACGTGCTTCTTTGGAAAAAATAATTTCATGGTAAAAAGAACAGATTGAATCTATTTTAACAAGTTTAGCTGCATATTGAGACTTAAAATCTTAATTCTGTTACTTCTTGTCATAATGAGATGTGCACAGACAATGCGATGTCAATGCGATGATGTACTTTTACTCATTTTGGGATTTGCAAGTGGGGAATGAAACTTTAACATGTCAAGCAAACAGTAAATTAAAGCAAACTAACATTTTCTATCTGAAGAAAAAATTGAAAGTACTGTTACTAGACTCTTAAAATGGGCGGCTTTTTCGCAGTGCTGATTGTAACTTTCTGGCATGAAGATTGTGTGTGTGTGTACATGATGGTGTCTGTTTGTCCATGCAGAGTGAAGGCGCAGCCGTGGGGTTTATGAGCATCAGTGGTGATGTCAATTTGAAGCTGTTGAATGAGTGCTTCGAGCTCAGACCTTTTAATGGCCTCTACAAGAAGAGCTCTGCCTGCCCATCTGTGCCTCCGCCCCAGACCGATGAGTCAGAGCCTCAGGAAGAACCTGAGGGAGAGGTAGCTCCTTATGCAGATATCACAGCAATGAAATACTAGCTTTTGGCACAAATATCTCACCTCTGAAAAGGTAACACTTCACATTAAATATCATGACAGTGAATTTGTCATGTATAACAGAAACGCCTTAATAGATAAATGGTGGCATTTCTCATCATTGTAATGATACAAGAATTGCAGTATTTCACTTGAAGAGCTTCACAACTGTAAAGTAGCATTTTAAATTAATTTCATGACAATTGAGTTAGCATTTTATGAATTTCGCTTCAGACGAAAAGTAGAAATTTACATTAGGCCACATTATGAAAGAAAGCTAGCATTTTACATGAATAGCATTGCAGTAGAAAGGTTGCATCTCATATGAATATCATTACAGTTCAATGGTAGAATTTTTTATTGATGGCATAACAATAGAAAGCTTGCATTTTACATGAACATCATAACAATAGAAATGTTGCGTTTCATAGGAATATAAAAAAGAGAGGCTGCATTTCACGGCACATAATAGCATGGAAATGGAAAGGTTGAATTTGCCATGGTTATGACAGTAGGAAGGTAGCTTTTCTCATGGGTAACATAACATTGGAAAGGCAGCATTTTACATGAATAGCATAATAGTGTGTTGAAAGATTTATTGTTATATTAAACTGAAGCAGATTTCAATCTGCATGACGCTAAAGCTGTTGCTAGCAGATCTGCATTTTTTCTGTTTTTATCACAGGACTCTGAAGTAGCTCCAGAGACAGAGCTAAGTGACCCCAACGCTTTTTGCATCCAGCTGTTTTTCATAGACAAGAAGTATGATATGAGGTAACTATGGCATTTCATCTGAACACACTGACCTGCCAATTATGCGCTTACGACAACACAACTCCACAAGCCTGTGAAACACATTTTGTTTTTCCAGTGCTCCATTGTATTGCACCCTTAAAGCTGAACACCTTTTGGCATCGCGCTTTCCATCTGTTGTAAGCCTTTGTTTTGTGATGGACCATTGCCAAGCTTAGATTCTGAATATTATCTGCATCACATCTTAAATTGTTGTGCTGTGGCAACGCTCAACATGGCCAAGCCCTGTACTTTGAGACCAACTGTCCTTCAGGTTTTCATTTCAACCATATTTGATGACATGATTCAACGTATTAGCAAATGAACAGCAATTCTATCTGATGATTGACGTGTGCTTTGTTATACTTAATGTGAAAATCTGTGGTAGATCTCCAGGAACTGGTTTGGGCTCCACGGGCCTAAAGCAAATCTCACTGCTCCATGTTTCTCCCACATTTATTAGTGTAAATCTGATTGGACTGATTGGATTGGATTTCATGATTCTTATACTGCCTTGAAATGGAAGTCTGATTTTCCTGAGTTCAAAACTTGATGTAGTGTAACATAAGAACCCTATCATCTAATTATCACACCACTTAAAACCTGAAAAACAGTTTGTTAGCCAGCCAGTCAGTGTGGCTCGATGGGTGGTTTTGACTGACATAGCTATTGGCTGGACATAGTAGGTCTTCTCAGTCTCACACACCTTTTCTCCACACAGATCTGTGGATTTTCTGCCTTACATCTTTGAACTTTTTCCGGTAAGTAAATTCTGTAACAAATTGTTTTCCAGCCACTTTGAGGTGGTATTTGCAGTAAGACTTGGAGCATTGCATTGCTGATACATGATATGTAATGTTCAATATGTTCTAACATTACACAGTCCACTATATAAATCTGAGAACATTCATGGAAATAACAATCTGGTGCATTTTTTTCCCTTGAATCTATATGAGCATGTTTTGAAGATGCCAGTAACATAAAGTGTACGATAATAAACAGTATGTGTCTTTGCGGCAGGACCGGGACTTCTGTGTCATCTTAGTACCCAAGCTGGGCCCAGAGTTCCCCCTTCTCCAGTCCTTCCTCCGGATTGTCCCCCAGAGTTGCTGCACCCTGCCCAATGAGCTCTACGTCTACCACCGCTCTGGCCTGCTCAAGTATGCAGCCTCAGACCACAACTGCTTGCCTTACAGCCCACTAATCATAAAGCCAGGTTTCCACCACAGATTTTCAGTTTCATAGCAGTACGTAATCTGTACGGACCAGTACCTAAGCTCTTAGGTCTGGTTCGTGTTTTAACCACAAACAGAACTCTTAAATTTTGGCAGGGCTGTTACCGAATGGCAATAGCTGCGTCAACCACTCGTCCTTGTTGAGCGGGCTTGACGATTCTCTGTTGACCAATCCACAGACAGCAGTGTTTCTAGCTCCACCTTTTAGTATCAGATCAGTGCGCCCTACACCTCAAAAGAGGGGTGGCCGAAATGCATGATGGATTGGAATGGAGCTCATGGTACCATCCACGACTGCTGAATATAGAGACACAAAAATAACTGTTGCAATGTGTAACGAATGTAACTGAACTGAATTGCTTGGATCTGGACGCCAGGTACCTCAACAGAGGGGTATCGGTAATGAAAAAATGGGAGAGATAGAAACAGTTATCAAAGTATCATCGACAACTTTTGCCATGGAAACGCAAAAATAAAGATTCTAATGGATCACAAACTGAAGCAAAATGCTTGGTTTGGGAATAGGACTGTTCACGACTGGTCATTTCAAACTTAGGACGGGAATAGGAGAGATACAGAGAGATTGTGCCTTCAAATGTGTGGTTTCTGCACAAAATTGGGATAATTTGTGGACCACGTGAACCCTCTTGGACTGTCAGCCAGTCGTCAAGAAGAGTATTTGTGTGTAGTAGATTACCGTACTTGGATCATTGTCCCGTCTGCTGGTGTAATAACCTGGCATATTGGACCTGGCCACCCTGGCTTCAATCAGACCTAAATTCTGAGCATAGCATCGCTTGGCATTTATTAACCGGAGGTTATTTCTTCTTCTTTTTCCCGGCAGAACATTTGAGGTGAGGATGGCCGTTTCCGATGACCGACCAGCCATCGAGTCACTGGTGCAGGAACTCAGCTTGCATGAAGCCATGCTGGAGGATCTGGACTTATTCTTCCAGGCCCGACAGGACGAGGTTAGCCAACCACCGCTGCTGCCACAGTGTAAAGAGTCCATGGTTTATTCAATTTTCACATTCTACGTAATTTAGTCCAGGACGGGCCATTTTAGTCCATCATCTGGACCTGCAGTTTTCCCAGTATGTAGACTTGGAAAGACTGAGTGTCATAAGGATTGTATTGAAATGCCTAAGATGTTCCGATTAGAAAATGCATGACGGCATTTTAGCAACAGTTGCGGTGTTATTGCTTGTTTTTCTATTTTTCTTAAGTTTTTTAAGTCTTTCATTATGCCTTGTATATGCACTCCTCACCTCACTTGTTGTGCTGTACAAACAAGTCAGTTGACCAAAGATTGACCTTTGTTGTGACAGTTTCTGATGTTCCTGCGAGTTGACTGATTTGTATAATAACTGTTTTGTCTCTGTAATGTGAATATAGGCCACTGGATGACAGTATTTACCTTTTTTTTTATTCAGCTCAGACTGGAGCTATGTTTAGACATGTCCTGGACATGTCTGGGGCAAGTCCCCGAAAATTAAAAAAAGAGGTCTAAATGTGGGTGGGGTCTGCAAAAGAGTATATAAGGAAAAGAATTGAGACAGTAAAGTAGTAGGAGAAATTGCAAGAAGAAGGATACGTGTGACCAGACCTGTCATTCTGTTCAAGACCTGTGAAGTTTTCTTTTGTGGATTTTTGCCTGTGTTAGAGCATTTTTCCTTGCCCAGGACATCACCAAGCCACCCCAACAAAGAGGGACTGTAAATATTTCTGTTTTTGTTGTGTTAAATCTTGGTCTTAAGTGTAGATAGTAGTTTAGTCTTTGTTTTTTTCATTAAATGTGTTTAAGTTTTTAAAACTGTGTCTGTCATCCCTTGCTGTTGCTGTTGTTGTTATGTTGTAAATGTAATAACAAATTGGGGCCATAACATCTCTCACTTTGTTTGTTTTGGCTCAATGTGTATCTCTCTGGCAGGATCACACACCCATGCAGGCGTTTGTGGCTCAGGTCATGGATCAGGTAGTGGGCATTGCGATCATCAAAAACGAGGAGGTAATCATCCTTTATTCCCAGAAAGCTATATTTGATCTTTTTTGTTGTGCATTTACATTTTTGCAAGGTTTTTACGTCATACTAGCATGCATTTAAGATTAATGTGATTGAAATATGTGAAGATTAAAATCATTACATCTGTCTGAGTTGGGCACTTTGGCACCTTCTTAGATCCTATATATCTTGCTCCTAAATCAAATCACTGTTTTTCACTCCTAGTTGAACAGCTCGTGAAATAAATGAAATCGGTATGATTTCTAATTGACCGAATTCAGAGTAAAACTGATTCCACAGATTAATCCTTTCTGTCACTCTCCCTCTCGTTGTCACTGTCTCCCTCTCTTCTCCCTCACTCCCTCCCTCTCTCCCACCCTCCCTGCATCCCTCTCCCAGGACATTGATTACATTCGAGCTCATTACAATATCGAGAGTTTCATCTACTTCAGCCATCACCAGCGTGAGGAGCACGGCCAGCTGTGCCAGTTTGCCCTGAACCCCATCTTCCAGCACCATGCCAAGCACTTCCTGAAGGAGGCGCTTCGGCTCGGCCATAAGTCCTGTCTCTACTACCCCGTCTACCCCTCCCTCTGCGCGCACAAAGTGAGAAACGAACTCCTTCATGGGCCTCCATGGCCAACCCTGGTCCTGGAGGGCCCCAGGGTGTGTTTGTATTAATCTGAAATGAACTGAATCTGTTAAAGCGGTCAATTCCACAGTTAATTGACCTCACCTAGTTTCTTGGGTCCGTAGTGGGTGGTGAGAGCAAAAATCAGCACACCGTGGGGCCATTCAGGATTAGGACTGGTCACCCCAGATTAACCATGTTCTAGATTAACCGTGGCTTTTTCTATGCTAACTAGTCGATAGCCTCATGTAAGAAGGGCGTAAGTGACACTTTGGTCAAAAATGACTTTTTATTATCGCCCGCGCCGCGATATAGTATTCAGCTCCGTCCGTAGGTCCGTCCGTCTGTCCCGAACATTGTCAGCGCGATATCTCAAGAAGGAGTCAACCTATTTCAATTCTTTTTGGTACCAACCTTCCTACTGGGAATACACAGACACCAGTCGGTTTTGGTGACCTAACGTCAGGGATATAGTCACTTTAGTGACAAACTCTTGTTTTGGTCGTTTGGAATAAATTCAACTAGCCCATCTCTTGACCAAGTCTGGAGCCTCAATTCCTATCCTAAAGGGGTTAAAATGCCTTTTTAAAAAGTCATATCTGCAGGCAAATTTTTTAACAGGCGGTGCTGTGGCAGTTTTTTTTAGCTGTCCAGTAAAATTTGTAAAATGTCACTTACTCCCTTCTTGCACGAGGCCATCGTAGTCTAAGCTGGTCAAGCTGATTTAAGCTGTGTTTTTGACAGTTTCAGCTGGTCAACCAGCATTCCACTCGCTGGCAACAGCTTATTCTGTCATCTTAACCAGCATTGACCACCTTTGCCCTGATAGAGTCCAGCTGTAACTGGTCTGCTGACCTGCTAGGTATAGCTTGAGGTGTCACAAACATTGCTTAGATCATCAAACCAGTTCAGAACTCTAGCTAGTCTTCGCTGTAATTATTTACTTTGTCCAGTCTATGATCCTGATTTATCCAATATTTAATCCAGACCCACAAATACTTTGGTGAATTTTTTTTCATTTTTGAACGAAGCAGATCAGTGATATTTCAGCTGCCACTCCAAGCTCTGTGTTTCAGAAGGGAGGAGGTTATCTCTAGAACGCGATCAAACAGACAGCCTCCATTTTGTCCAGTTGCCTGAGCTGCTTTGAGAGCCGAGGGGAACAGGTGCAAAAATAGGCAGTTGCCATAGAACTCCCTCCCTCCCTCTCTCCCCTGTTATCCATGAAGTAATGAGACATTTCCTTGCAAGCTCTCTTCCTGCTGCTAATTACCATGTCCAAACATGAGTCAGATTGGTAGATGAGACTCAAATAGAATTAGCGGGCAGCTAACCAGGAGAGAGCATCCGCACTGGGAGAATTCATGAGCCAAGAGCGGGTCTGCACGGCCGGGCTCTTAACAGGGAGATGAATTCTAATACACTGGAATTGCGGTGAGCTGCGATTAGCGGGCCTGACGTGCCCTCCTGGGGAGGAGAATCCCCGTGTTGTGAGAATCCCGTGAGTCCCGCCGTTGGTTCCCGGTTCTCCGGGAGCAGTGGCAATAAAGCGGCTTTAGCGGGTGGGCCGTGCTCATCAGTGTCGGCCGCTGAAAACACATCGTTAGCCCCTGCCATCTGGCCGCACGGACTCAGATGGTTGAGGGGTGCACACAGTGCAAAGCAAGTGCTCTTAAGTGTGTTAAGAAGTGTTGAGTCTTGTAATGAGACATATATTATATTTATTTATCTTTTCTCTGAAGCAGAAAATGTTTGCCTGAAGTAACTTTTTCCAAGCTGTCTTGCTATATTGGCAAAACTTGTGATGGGTGAACCAGCACAGGCACTGGCAACTGTCTTGTCTTCAGTCCTCTTCATGAAATAGTATTAAAATAGTAGTGATAATACTAAAATATATAAATAAAATAAAACCAAAATACTTGTTAAAAGTTACTACATCTCCCTCATCTGTATGACTTTCTCTTTCTTCTCTCTCCTCTGTCCTTCTGTCTATCACTCCACCTGTTTATCCCCCCTACACTCTCACCCCATCTCTCTATTATCTCTGTTCCTCTCTTCCTCTCCATATCTCCATACACTCTCATCTCCACCTGTCTTTCTTACTCTCCTCCATTTTGCTCTTGCTCTCCCTCTTTCTCTCACTCTCTCCCTCCCTTCCTCTCTTCCTCCCTCCCTCCTTTCCTTTCTCTCTCATCCTCTCCCTCCCTCTATTTTCTCCCTTCCCCTCCCGCCCTCTTGCAGAATGCCAGTGCCCATTCCCTGACCGCCGCTCTGAGCTGCATGGTGCCTGTCCACCCAAGGCGACAGATCGTGTACCCGCTGGAGGACCTGGGCATCAACGCTCCTTCCAAATGGGTCACGGCAGAGCAGGTGGGCACGGGTGGCACCAGACCGAGGGCAGTGGCACATATTGCCCGGTCCTGCTGTCGGACCAGTAACAGACAGAGGGCAACAAACACAGTGGGAGGAATAAGGTCATGAGGAAATCAGAGGCTTTCCTGACTTGCAACCAAAACTGACTACCAAGATCCTCATATTGATCAATATCACGGCAACCCAATCCTGTTCCTGGAGATCTGCCATCCTGCAGGTTTTCACTTTAGCAATAATTCAGCATATCTGACTGAAATCATTACTAGCTCAACAATATCTGCACCTGTTGAATGTGGTGTGTATTGCTAGTGTTGTATTGAAAACCTACAGGAAGGGAGATCTTCAGGAACATGATTGAACAGCCCTTTTCAGAATGAAAATTGTGATTTTGCAGAGCTTGAGTGTGACAAGCTTCTACTGTTGAAATACTATTTTGGGAACTGATGAAAGATGCATTTCTAAAATTCCCTAATAATTCTCATGGAAATTTGTGAACATTTGTGGTCTATGTGAGACCAGGAAGTCATGCCTGCATTTGTGTGCAGACATTTTGCTGACCAGAACTGTGATGAAACAGTGAGATTCCATACAGAGAAACAGATTCAGTGTCTCCTTTATGATTTACTTAGTATCAAGTTACATACAGCGATACAGCGCCCTCAATAATTATCTCTTGAGATGTGTTAAAAGCCTTAAAATAAATTCAATTTTTAATGCAGAAGCATACTCTCACGCTGAAAATAGTAGAAAAATGTAACGTTCAACTCAAGTAAATTTTAAGGGAAAAAAAATCCCTGACTAAGAAGTAATTACTTTTCATAAAATTACCTGTTCCACAATTATTGGCACCCCTGACAATTCCTAGGAATTAAATGTAATTGAAGTATTTCTGTAATTTCTATAGTAGTTTACAAAGTTGATCAGAGTATCTAGGAACATTTAATTAGTAATTCATCACTTCCTGTTTCCCTGGGATATAAATATGACGTGACACAGAGGCCATTTCTCTTATCCACTCTTCAACATGGGAAAGACAAAGGAACACACCATTCAAGTAAGGCAGATGTGTGTCGACCTTCACAAGTCAGGCAATGGCTCCAAGAAAATAGCCACTCACCTGCACCTGCCCATATCTACTATCAGAGGAATCATTAAGAAGTTTAAAACAACTGGAACAGTGGTAAACAAGCCTGGACGAGGACGCAAGGTGAGGAGAATGGTAAGAGAAATAAAAAGTTCTCCAAAGCTCACTGTTAAAGAAGTGAAACAAATGGCAGCATCTTGGGGTCACAAAGTCTCTAAAACAACCATCAGGCGCTATCTACATGCCAACAAGCCGGCTGGGGGGCATGCACGGAAAAAACCTTTTCTCACTCACAATCATAAACGCAAACGTCTGGAGTTCACTAAGCAGTACTGGGACTTCAACTGGGACCGTGTACTTTGGTCAGATGAGACCAAGATAGAGCTTTTTGGCAATAAACACTCTATGTGGGTCTGGCAGAACACAAAAGATGAGTATGCAGAAAAGCACTTTATGCCCACTGTGAAGTATGGGGGAGGATTGGTGATGCTGTGGGCCTGTTTCTCTTCCAGAGGCGCTGAGAACCTTGTTAGGGTGCATGGCATCATGAACGCTTAGAAATACCAGGACATTTTAAATCAAAATCTGGTGGCCTCTGCCCGAAAGCTGAAGATGGGTCGTCACTGGAACTTTCTGCAAGATAATGACCCTAAACATGTGGCCAAATCTACACAGAAATGGTTCACCAGACACAGAATCAAGCTCCTCCCATGGCCATCTCAGTCCCCAGACCTCAACCCCATTGAAAACCAGAGGAGTGAGCTGAAGAGGAGAGTGCAGAGGAGAGGACCCAGGTCGCTGGATGATTTAGATAGATTGTGCAAGGAGGAATGGTTGAAGATCCCTCTTTCTGTATTCTCCCATCTTGTGAAACATTATTGGAGAAGATTAGGCGCTGTTTTGTTGGCAAAAGGGGGTTGTACAAAGTATTAACATCAGGGGTGCTAATAATTGTGGCACAAATGATTTGATGTAAAATAATTATTTCTTAATGTTGGATTTATTTCCCACTGAATAAATGCACTTGAATTAAAGGTTGGATTTTCCTCTTTTTTTCATAGTGGTCCGATATTATTTAGAAAAAAAACTGAATTTAATAGAAGCTAAAGAACACATCTTAACGAGGGGTGCCAGTAATTATGGAGGGCGCTGTATCTTGTCCAAATGCTGAACAGAAAACTCAATTCCAGTTTCGGATGGAATTTATTAATAACAGAAAATTACTGCATTCCACATTTGTCGCGTATGGGACACTATTGCCCACAAGAGGGCAGTGTGTTGTCAAGGACAAGCTCTGCTGTAGTTTATTTATTTGGTCTTATTTATGCGCTACACTTAAAATCCAAACTTTATTGCAGCCTATAGGAGTTAAGCCCTGGCTCTGGTAAACACAAATGTAAAAACAGCAAAATCCACATATCAGTAAATTGTTAGGGATTTGTGTTCTTTACCATGTAATTTTCTTTTGGAAGATAATCACTTTTTTCATCCTGTAAGTACAAAGCATTAACCCTCTCTTATAACTTGCCGATGACTGTGTCGCATATAAGCCAGAAAGATGACAGAAGTTCAGCAAAATGAGGAATAAATGTGATTGCCAAATAATTTTGACGAATGGCAAATTTTTTTCTTAAAATGTCGATTTTGTGATTCATTTCCATGTTTTTACACTGAGAGGTCTAATTAATACCTGACTAATATTATACATTGCACTTTCAAAATCTTGTGTAACAATTAATTAACTGGTACGTATGTGGCTGCATATCAAATGTCATTTTGCTTGCTAGCAAGTTTGTAAACCTCATTCTTTTTTTTTTAACTAGAACGGCAAAGATGATTAAAGTTATAGCTTACCTGTTCTTTTTAAATAACCCATAAAAATGAAAAAAAAAAAAAAAACACACATCGATCTCAACCAACCTACTTTGCCTATTTGCAGAACAAAGCCAGACCAGTTAAGCACAATTTAAATACACAAAACTAACAGTGTTATGGGGATTTATTTACATAGTCTTTACATTTACATTCATTGTTGCTAAAAATAGAAAATCAGTTGGACGGTAAACATATGCCAGCTGACAGTATTGACTGCACATGAGAGCAAGGATCGGAAGTGTCCGTTTCTGTGCGACTCATGAGCAGGTGCTGTCCAGGTGGGCGGTGGACATGACAGTCTCTCCACCCTCAAATGAAGGACTCAATTTTAAGGCTCAGAACTTAAACATGCTAAACTGACTTAGGCTGCTTTGCTATCTCAAGTGTATGGGAAATCCTGCTTCAGATTTTAGATTTTTGTGCGCTCATGTATTACTAATGAAGTGTAAAGCCTGACAGAACAAAGGGTCTAATGTCAGAATCTAAACTGAATTTAAACTGAGATACTGTATTTTTGTGCCAAAATGCCTTACATTTTCCATTTTATGTTTCAGGGGCATTCAGAACATGGTAACGGCATAAAGTGGCTATCTCAAAATCAGTGTTTTGAGAGCCAGTGGTGATTGTAGTCCAGCTAGGTAATAGAATTAGGACTGGTTCAGAAACTGCAGAGATATTCAATTTCAAAAATCACTGTTTTACTTGGGAGTGCTGACCAGGGAAACTGTACTTCTAGCACTCAGCGTACTATCAAAACTCGGACAATAGTGAACACATTACATGAAGCCAATCTGATAAACTAGCTAACAAAGAACAAGTCAAAATTTGAGGAAAAAAGTAGCAACCTGTCAATAAATAGGATAGTTATGATTCATTGTCGTCAACTGGAATTGAAAGTCATGGACCAGATTGTGTCTTTCCTATTAAAATAGCATTAAGTCTGTGCCATTATATTTGAGAGGTAGGAAATCAGGAAGCAAATCCTTAGTGTAAGCAGTATCTACCGCAGTATATTCTCTCTCAGTATGGTACCTGCCATGCTCTTGTTGCTGTTTAGGCAGACTATTTCCCCCTCTAAATTACATTACCTTAAAACGTTCAGTTTCCAGTCGATTAATACAAAATATTTTGCATGGTTTTACCCATGTTTCCTATCATAATTTTAAAACTGTCTGAAATATGAAATAAAAATGTATCCTTGCTAGTCATTAAATGTTACTTGTGCCCTCCCTTTGGTATTATAAGGGAATATAAAAAATCATAATTGAGACTGGATTATTCGATCACGAGAGGAGTCTGACCAATAAGAATGAGCAGTTGACGGGGAGGTAAATAGTCGACTTCTATTGCGCCTTGTTTTCCGAGGTAAAATTCATGCATCACTTGTCTTTATTAGACTCTGTTATGCAGCATGCCCTTTGCGCTGCCGGGTCGTATTGTTAAATCTGCTCATTTTAATGTGAGACAGCAGATGGCCTTTCAAACAGGTGGATGGAAGATGTTTACCGCAGGCGTTTAACAGGTGAAAATGGCATGCCCTTTTCAACCAATCAGAAGCCAGCAGATGTCACATCAGGTCCCTTTAAAGGTTTACTAGACACTTTTGTGTGGATAAATGGACTTATTGTAAAACTTTGCAGCTTCACACTGCCGGTGATGAGATGAGCTGCTACCTTTATTTGTCTACAGCGTTCAAGCTGGATTAAACTTATTCACTCGGTTGTAAAATTAATCAAAGTTGAAGACGAGTAAATTAACTTTTAACATTCTTGTGTGCACAATTCACATCAGCTTCAAATCGCATTCATGCCGTAAATTGTATAAACATATTAGTCTTACAATAGTAAATTGAGAAAAAATATATTAATTTTACTCTTACCTGTCAGAATTCTGGAAAGCCCTAGTTTGTCTTAGAGAACCAGAAGGAATGAGGTCAAGCGTTAAACAGGTTATTTTGTTTTTTTTTTTAAAAAAGGTTCTCTTTCCTTTATTTTGATTCGTATTTTTTATTTAGCATTTTCAACCGCCAAGCAGCAGTGTATCCTGTTTACCACAAATCTGTATTTATCAGCTGAACACTGAAATTTCTGACATCACCTTTACAGCAATAGTGTAATTATTACTTATGTAATCTGTCCTTGTACATTGTGAACCGCAAAATCAGTTTGAAAACAGCAACCTGAAAACCTTGCTATCTGAGTAAAGTGGCACTGTTGCATAAAATTGCACTGTTTGTTAACTATGGACGCAATAGAGTGCGCCTTGTTTTTCTCAGCGAGTGCCATTTCGGCTCTTCTGTTCCGGCATTAACGCGCGCGCATACATCTTGCGTTTCTCTGCCTCTCTGCACAAACCACTTTCATTTGGTATCTGGGCAACAGGCCTTTGGAGGATGTTGGGTAGATAAGACCCAGCCGTGCATAGATGTATTAAATGGGTTTAAAGCACCTGGTCCTGTTCGCTCAATAACATATCGGATTACTGAATGCATTAGCTGTGCTGTGGCCACGGCCCATTGCATTCTGTTTGGGCATACCACTAAGAAAGTATAATGCGTGGCCTCTGTTTACAATAATGTGACTTACAGTATATTCAATCTCAGTAAAGAATGTTAGCGTGTGAGAATGTAAGGGGAAAAAAATTCTGTTTCCGCTTATAAATCAATGTTTTTTTGTTCATATGGCTACATCAAAGCTCTGTGAAGTATAATAGGAAAGGCTTGCCCGTGTCGCAGTATGTTCTTTCCTGTGGTTGGACATCTATATGTAATGTCTTCACATTTAATTATGCTCCCTCTGTGATCCTGGGAGCTTTTTTCTTATTCTGGCAGGTTGTGTGCCATTTTCAAATTTCTATGATTTTCACTTCAAAGGAGAGCAAAGGAGTCCCGCACCCTGTCTAACTTGCAAATAGCAAAAGTTTTATTGTGACGTTTTGGTACTTAAACCTTCATCAGACAAATACCCCGTATTTGTCTGATGAAGGTTTAAGTACCAAAACGTCACAATAAAACTTTTTATAAAACTTTTGCTATTAGCAAGTTAGACAGTGTGCGGGACTCCTTTGTTTTCCTTCAGTCCGACGCACCCATTAGAAATAGATGTGCAAAGTGTCTACTCGTTTATTATTTTCACTTGAACGTCAATGGAATGCAAATATAAAAGTTCCATTGCAATGCCAGATCTCAACTTGATCTTCTCACCAGGCACAACAACTATAAGCAATCATACTATCTGTTTGTTCAGAATATTTGGTGCTAAACGAAATACAATACTAACAAAAACCTGGAAAAGAGCAATACTCTTATTAGGAACTCATTGGGAAGTGTAATGAAAAGTCAGTGGAATATACTGTCCCATCTGTTTTTGCTAATAAATCTTTCCCCTTCTGCTAGATACCATATGCTCTCAACCACATAAACCGGAAGCTGACCATGGAACCAAAGGTCACAGTCAACGTGAGAATCGTAGTTGTGGGAGCTTCGGATACGGGAATATCCTTTCTGGAGATGCTAGCTTTCTGGTGGGTAGCTGGTTCAGCTTTGTGTGGAAAGAATCAATTGCACAATAACTTGATTTGAGAACATAGCATTTTGTAAGTTGATGAAGCATTGTGATTTGATCCATTGGGAGCTTAGTTTGTAATTTGGGAGGATGGTCATGAAATCTCTTTGCGATGTAATGTTGATCTCGGATCAGCTCTCCTCAGTTCATTATCTAACCTTATTCATTATGTGCTAACAGGCAAAACTGATAACAGATCAGTGCGCTCATTCTAAAATGTTTCATTAATATGGGCCCTGATGTTTAAACCTCAGGTAAGCTTCTGTATTCAATCCTTGATGAAATGCTTTACTTGAATGCCTCCAATATATTTTCAGTGATATGAATTGATAACCTTTAAAGATAAGTGTCGCACTGTGTATAGGATCCAACTAATAAAAATAATAATGCTACAGCTTGTCGTTTATCGCAGTACATCTACTTCATTACAACCAGTACCACTATATAATAGTGATACAACTCCTGATACTACATTATAATACAAATGATAACAACAAAACTTGTTGTTGTCGTCAGTATTGAGTTAGCGCATCAATACAGGGGCAGATTGTCGTGTATATTACCTCCCACTCTCTCTCAGCCTTTTACACTGGCAGCGGTTCCCTTTCACGCACTTAATTTTGAACTGTTCAGGGCAAACACACCAAAAATAAATTTGTCTGGAACCCCAAAATTTGGTTCAGAGAGGAAACCAAGAAATAGCACGTTTTTCTTGATGATAGTGACAACATTTGGCGCAGTCATTGTACACAAGATGGAGATGAAGGCTACAATGGTAGAGAAGGCAGAGTTAGCATCAGATAAAAAGATTGTTTGGTGGTCTGCACAATGCAATCTGCCTTCTTGCTTGTCGTTAACCTCAGCTTTTGCTGCATTTTGAATGCCCGCTATTGATGATGCTTTGGTTCCACTCAAATTTGGTGGAAATACAGGCTGGTTCAGTAAAGCAAACTACATTTCAAAGACATTTCAATGGAACCAGTTCCAGGACCAGATCTGTTTTGGTGAGCCGACAGTATCTGTCCCCTGCTGTGCGTTTAGCACTGCGGCTTGCTGAAATCACTTGGTGCCAACTACGAGCTCAGTTTGCCCTCAGCAGCATGCGAGCAGGACAAAGTATTTTGCTACTGTGTTGTTGTCCATGTGCTAACAAACCTTGGTAGATGACATCAGATGTGGCAGAATGTTTCAAGACAGCGCATCCTTTCCATTGTGGAAATCACCTCGGTGCCGCACTTCACTGAAGCCGGTAATGAGAAAATTGATGGAAGTGCAAAATCTGCTTTAATGGATTTTTTTCCTCCCATTTTTTCCTCAAATGCTAATTTCTCACAGCGTGTGTCCAAGACTGTAACTCTAACACTGGTGATACATTTGCTTTCTGCCAAATTCATTCCAAATACATTTGGGTTCAAGAGCTGCCAATTTTTTGGAGGTCCCTTACTGTGAAAATTCCAAGCTGGGAAAATGAGGTTTAGTCCCAGTTGGCTTTGTGTAAGATTGAATTATGGCTTCACAACTTGTCTGTTGTAAAAAGTATCTTAGGCTTGAAGTAAGACTGAAAATATTTTTCTCCTTTCTAGTCAAAAAATATTGCCTTATTGTATGGAACTTTTTTGTTGTGTAAAATTGTCCCACCCCATTGCCAAATTTTGGAAAATAAATTTTTTTTCTTCTATGAAGGCCGAAAGAAAAAAATAGAAATAAGATTTGAAGACTAAATATCTTAAATATCTTAAATAAGTCAATCTTAACAAATGCGCCTATATATATATATATATATATATACATTTTTTTTTTTTTGGACGTGTCATTTCCGCATTGTGCAGACTCCTTGTGACACTGTTCAGTCATCAAAGGGGCTCTTGACCTCAGTCAGTGAAGTCTGCCCATCCAGCTACCATGGGCCTTCGAAGTGAAAGCGAAGTGCAAGACCATGGCCTGGGGATAGAGATTTTGGCTGGCAGGGCTAGCACGCAGCTGCCCTGGGCTGGAATGCAGGGGAGCGCTGCCGGCCCTTTAATTAGCACCGCACTGTGCACTCCTGTCAGGGCTGCCCCCGTGTTTACTGTCAGTAATGGGGTGACTAATGAGACGGTTAGCGTCCACTAAACTGATAGCAGGGCGGGCCCAAACCGGACAAGGGCGAATGATGGATCACGAATAGCGTGTCAATCCTCCATGACCCCCCCCCTTCGGGCCCTGCTGGTTTTGCTCAGGCTTCTGATCGTGCTTAGTGTCAATGGGTTTCTCTCATCACTCACTGGGACAGACATGGGTTTAAAGCCCGGCAAAAGATGGATGGGGATTTGGTAATGACCGGCACACAATGGCCTCCTGTCAGTGACTTATAACAGGACCCTGCCGCTGATAACGGCCCAAAGGAGACGTTGTTTCCTTCAGCCTGCAATTTAAACAAAACCGCCAGCCGGCTGCCAGAAGAGGAGTGGGCATTTTGGACCGGTGTCTCTGAAAAGTAAAAACCTGGTTCACCATCCAAAACAATGTAATGGTCATCCTTCAATAGCTAAACCCTCTGCAAGGTCAAAAGCAAATCCCTCAAAATGCATGCTTCAGGTGCTTACAAGGCCACTGATGGTTACAGCTAATATACAAAACAGTGTTATTCATGAAAACTAACACTAAAAAACTGCCAAAACATCACAATGGAGTTAACAATAGTTTATAACTAATTGCATCTGCCAACCACCAAGCTTGGGAGGAGGTTATACATTCACCCATGTCTGTTTGTGTGTCTGTTTTTTGTCCAGACAATATCTCTCAAACTTTTTGGTCAATTTCAATGATATTCTGTTAAAGTGTGGGCCTTGGGCCAAGGAACATTTGCTTAAATTTGGGATAGATTCAAGACCAAAGAAGACCACCATGGCCATATTTGTTCAGTTCTTAGTGACAAATACGTTGACGGAGGTATGCGCTCTCTGTGCGCTTTCTAATTTATCCTTGTGAAAGCAAAGTGAGGATGGAAATGAGAAACTAGAAGTATTTACTATTAACAAAAAGATCAGAGGAGGACAGTTGAAGAAAGGTGAAAATAGTCGCTATTTCTCTTTTTGGAAATGTTTTCATTGTTATTCTTTTCTTCATTATTATTCTGTGAATTATTCCATTCGGCAATTTTCATTTTGCTCATTCGAAACAGTAAATGCGCGTGTCGGCATTAGCGACTCCAGCGATAATCTTTTAATACCCAGAATCAATCACTTATAACCACAGGCAATCAGACCTGCTGGCTGCTGGAAGCATGAAATGTCATCGCTCAGCCAAATGTACGCGAGCCCTTCCTGACAGCACAATGAACGTGCGCGCTCTGAGCATCCAAATAGATAATGTCATTTACGCTCGACAAAAGGGGTCATTTACATCACAAGAGCTTTTTTTTTCCCTTAAACATTATTAAGGAGGCAGTGATGCGGGGTGGGTGGGATAGCAGGAAGGAGACATGAAAGATTAAAATAAGGAAGAGTAATTAGCCGGAATGCAAGATGCTGCCAGGATTTACAGTGCGTGCCATGGGTTGGACCTATTAAACTCAGACACGGTGACATAATGTGAATGTCTGTAATCTCAAGTTAAAGCTGAACAACTGCATTGTTTCCCCGTCCTAATTTCCAGGACTTCAGGGAAAAACAGTGGAAATTGTGTCACTTCCCAAATAAGCATGAACCACACTGTGCAGTAAACCAGGATGGGAGGCAATATGTGGCTAACTAGCCTGAGTGGCCATTGGTTCCCTCAGGTACACATGGAGCTTCACTCCGTGTCCAGTTTCCTCTAATCCTCACTCTGCTGCACCCGGCCCTGCGCTCCTCTCTTAAGTGCGTCCGTATCCACGGCAACCCCAAATCCCCTCTGTCGCTCACACGGCGCAGAGGGTTCCTCTGAAACTAGCTCAAACCCCCCCCAACCGTCGCATGGTGTCATGGTACCACAAGAGGCCCAATCACAAACCGCACAGAGCCAAGCTTACTCTTTGTGTCGCGAATCGTCATTTAAACGTCTCGCAAGTTCTCTATGTCCAACATCTTCATTGGCTGAAGTATAAAATCCAGGTTCTGAAAGTAGAAGAAGTCCTACTCTGAATTTTGTTGTTTTGTACCAGGATTTACTGCCAGCGGAAAGAACTAAGCGCTAATTTAGCTGACTGAGCTATTTGGTAAAACAAACTCTTGGAATGACTCTTACTTTCCAAAATTATGGACTTTATACTTTTGAAAATAGGATGTCGGCCCAAACCGCAAAGGCAGAGCGACTGCAAGTTCCTTTACTTTTGTGCGTTCAGTAGGGGGTCGTTTTTGGTTGCTCCCGGGTCAATACCATTCCACGCGATCGTTTCCTGCTACTAAAGAGATTGAGAAATGATGCAAGGCCTGAGTCATTTGTTCTTAGATCCTGCCACCAGGGAAAAGCTGTGGCGGGATTTCCCAGAGGGGAGGTGAGTCATTCGGTACACTGTAATTTGGCTTAATGTTACCCACTGTCTTACTGTTGTGTGGACATAGATTGAAGTGCTCGTGTTTGGGGAAGATGCTCGGCTTTTGTAATTGCACTGAGCTGTTTGGATTGACGTGCTGAGGGTGATGTCATCACCCCCCTTGTCCTCCCAGCCCTCATCTGAGATTCAACAACCTGACGCTCATTTCGACTCATGGACTTCCTGGCTCTGTGGACAGCGAGAAGATCAGCTTCCTGTCCACAAGGTGAGACCCCACACAAGCTCCTGTAGTTTCCTTGTTGAGGGGGAGCACCATCTATAGCGCTTCTATATGAGAGAAGCTGCACAAGCTTCTGTGCTTTCGCTTGGTACATCATAGCGGAGAACTGTCTACAGTGCAGTTCATAAGTACTGGGACAGAGACAGTAGTGGGGATGTGGCTGTTCATGTATAGCTGACATCATGTGGATGTCGATGCACACAAATGAAATAACGGTCGACTTTAACCTTGTTTTGTCATCAGTGCAGAGCCAAAAAGCAAAAATGATGTCACTGTCAAATACCTATGGACTACTCTGACATCCAAATCTGTCTGCTCAATCACTTCACCATCCTCGGGGCCCAATGTTGACTGTACAGTATATTTCCCAGCAACACAAACTGAGGTTTGTGAGTGCATAACTTTGTAGTGCATGAGGGCAGGAAGCAGGGGTCCTGAAAGCTGGCCTTCGAATCAAATTATGGCCCAGGTTTTCTGTCCTCCCAGGAACACTACCAGTCAAAAAAACATTCAAGCACTTTAATCATGCTTTTTTACCCCATGTTTTAGTGAAATATAATCAATTTAAGTCATATAAAAGACATCAAATGGCATAATGCAAGATTTGAATAGTGGGAAGACAAAAAGAATCTGTAAATTTCAGATTGTGACCTAAATTTGAAGGTTAACGAATTGTATTTGGCAAAATAAACTGGTAAATTATTTCCATTCTTTATTTACATAAAGATTGGTCCAGCTTGGACAGAAAAATCATGAACATGTGAACCTAAGCTTTTTATTGAAATTTTATTTTTTCCACCTCTGACTGCTTTAAAATTGTTGATGCGCAAAAAATTTTCGCTGAAAGCGTAATTAGCCGAAGAATTAGTGCCACAGTCTTACACGACTGGCTTCATCATGGTCTTGCCAACTGATAAAACATGGAAAAGATGCAGTGCTCAGCTCTGGAAACAGTCACTTGAAGAACAGGGTGTTAGTGGCTGGACACCGGGATGGTAATTGAAAGCTTATTGACTCACTGCTCATGACAACTCCCTGTAGCCATAGCTACGACAACAGAGACCACGCCCAACTCTCACTGCGCTCCTGGGTCAACATCATAGAGGGCAAGATGACCGGCATCAACAGGGTCGATAAGCACGTGCTGGTGTCTGCTGACAGGAAGGTGCCCTACGACCATTTAGTACTCTGCACAGGGCAGCAGTACCAGGTGAGACTCCCGCAAACACTTGTGTATGTAGACTGAATCTCGACATGTATATCCACAAAGATCTTATTCAGTTTCCTGTTTGTGAAATAAGACAAACATACCCCCAGTGATAAAATATAATTCTTGCATTTCAAATTTCAGTTACTGAGGCACGAATTGGCTGGTGAATAGTTCACACCCAAAAGGAGAATTGGCAGTTGAGAATGGTGCCACACACCTGGGAGGACGAATTTTTGCAATGACAGGGTTAATTTCTGAGCTCTTGGCACGTGGACTCGCAGTCTTGAGTGTGTGGCTCCCGCATGATTAGATGCTCCAAAACACACAGTGGCTGATGTTCAATCACAGGACCATATCCGCTCCGCTTAAGGGCGAATGACGCTGGGTTTTTTCAGCTTTGCCGCAGTGCTGTACTTAAATTCAAAAGAAGTCCCCCTCCTCTTGAACTCAGTCATATGTTTGTTATAAATTTCTTTTCCTGGTTTTATCCAAGTTGAAAGCGCTATTGTTTGTTCTGTCGGTAGCCATGACTAGCGAGGAAAAGCTGTTCCAAACCTGACTCAGGTTTTGTAATGAGGTCCATCGGGAATCTATTTTTACCTCTGTGCCATTGCTCTTGTGGTATCCAGTGAGCTGCAGCCACAGTTACCTCACTCATTTCCCTCCAGCAGAAATCACAACCACACCCATAAATTTGGTGAAGATGCGCAAAGATCGAGATTACTTTGCAGTGTAGATATGCTGTACCATGGTTATTTTATGACACGTCTGAGGTAAAAAAAATTCCTGAACGCTATGCCCTCCATGTGATTCCCCATTGACATCCTCCCTCCCACAGTTGCCTCGCCCTACCGGCATAGACACCGACCAACTCCCCGTGGACAAAGACTCGAGGTCCCGCCCCGAGAGGAGGTACTACTCAGGGCTCGTTCCCTCAAACCTCTTCACCCTCAATGATGACTACGACTGCCAGAGGGCTCACCACTGGCTGCAGGAGAACTTTCTGGAACAGGAGGGTATTACTGCACCTCTTACCAAACCCGCTGCCACCTCCCCCCAGCACCCAACCCCTCCGCTCACTGACAGGCTCTGCTTGATGCGCCTTATTATGCTGCCACTGAATAATGAGAACTTAATTAATGTGAGCACAAATCTTTCATCTGTCTGGTCTGGGCTTGCATTTCCCCTTCTATTTACAGGATGGTATTAATTTCAGGATGAAACTGTATCCCGCTGATGAAAAGGCCTGATATCCTTAATTACGTCTGATTTTTTTTTTTTTCCTTTTTTTTGTTTTTTCTTCCGAGGGATGATAATAATCGCATGGAGCAGAGCCTGATTAACCCCATTATATTAACTAATTAGTGGGTCATTTCATAATCAGGGAAGTAGCGCGATTATCAGGGAACGCAAATTATACCATCCGACGAGCGACGGTTTCGTTTCTGGATTGGCTTTGTTTGGAAAAGCGCGACTCCGCGAAAGCTGAAGGCCGCTCTTTTGTGTTGGCGCGTTAGTTTCTCTGCTGGCCAGGTGCCAACTTCAGCATCATTTCCTCAAGCAACTTCATTTCAGATGTAATTTTGTTTGCATCCATTGCGGGGAATGTTTTGTCATCGCAGGCACCTGCCAGTCAACACGCTCACTCCCTGAGTGCACTGACAGCGCACGCTAGCGACTAATTATCGGCACTTTCATTTGAATTGAAATGAAGTCCTATACAGCTTTGTTTACGCATGTTTATACATCTAATGTGTAAACAAATATGCAGAGCTTATTGTAGCTTTGACAGGGATGGAGTCAGATGCTGCTTGTAATTTGCTGGGCTTCAAGTGGTGTCTTTTTTTTTTTAACTGAGTCTATCTTAAAGCAGATGGATTGAATTTTTAATGATTCTTCTTACTTACAGTTAACCCTTCATCACATGACTGTTTTCCCCTTTGCCTATTAAGGGTGGTACGTGGGTTTGGTTACTTGGTAACCACTATGCAACAAAGGATTAAAGCCAAGCAGAGAGTACAGGGCGACAGATGCTCTGTATTTTGTACTGATTGTCAGCTTTGTTCTGACAGTCATTGTACTTTAGTTCTGGTGCTTCCATTATTTGTGCTCTAGGCATTCTAAATGGTAAAATTTTAAATAGAAGAAATACTGTGGCTAGTAGCATGGATTATTAGCATTTTATGTGTCGCAGGGTAATCAATAAATATTTGCCTTGATTGATTTATAGTGTTCTGAATCCAAAGAGGGGCGGAATTGGATTGATTCGTCATAATTCTCTAAATGGACCTCCAGCATGAAGCGCATGAGAAAATGTCTGAAGGACGAGTGAATGAGAGCAGAGTAACTTCAGCACCAAGGAGAGCGACACACCAGATGCCTGTTAGAATCCACTGCAGCTTTAGTGAAATGTCCTGCATTAACTACTGTATTCAGCCCTGTAACTGAACTGAAATCAAAATTGACCTTTCCCTTAATGTTATTAAATCTGAATTACCAAATGAAAATCTCTTACAGGATGCAGTAAAGTTCATGGTAAGTATGATAAAATTGTGTGTATTTCCATGCTGAAGAGCGTTCCCTTCCATTTCCTGGAAACAAATTTCGGCATTTAAATAACGTCACTCAGATCCTTGTGGGTGTGGTCTGAAAGACACTCATCAATTTTCGCTCCCCTCCCCTCCCCTCCCATCCATGTGCTGCTTCTTCGAAGCCCTTGAAACGAGTTTCCTCATGTCACGTCACTCAAATTGGCTCCCCTTCCTTCAAACGTCGTGCTTTTTTCTGATTAGTTTTGGTTTACTTGGATAGAAGTTGTATTGCATCGTATCTTCTATTTTATGTCCTCTTTAAGGCCATTATCTTCGGTTAGTGTATACTTGGTACAGTACCCTAAATATTAGCATTAGTTCTGAAGCGCACTCCATTTGAAAAATGCGCTAGATTACGCTACTGTAATGTAGCTGATGCTATTATTCAGGGCGACTTACAGTTGATAAGAGTAATCACAGCCAAGTCTGTCCCTGAGTGATGTAGTAATAGCTAAGGGTCATGCTTAAGGGCCCAAGAGCTGCGCTGGGGTTCCTGTGGTGACACTAAGGCTTGAGTACCAGTTTGTTTTCAGGACACAGCCAAGCACCTTAGCTAGACGACTTTCTGCCCTCCCTGATCGAGGCCTCATGAACGCATGGGGGAGGCTCCTATTTCCCAGTTGCACTGTTGTAGCTGATATTTAATGCCTTTGAGACAAAAGGCCTTCATTTCAAAAAATGAGATGTGGGCAGAAATTTTATTGCAAATGTAAACCCTGAGAATATACGGCGGCGTCTGACGACTGAATAAAATTGGTCAATATGTCACTGACGCAAAGGCCAGAACCCGTCCGCGTATAAAAGTGAAGCCGGATTTACAAGGTCATGAATGTCATCTGAGCAGCAGATACATTAATTACTTTTTTTTTTTTCCAACTGACGAATACAGTCTCTGCTCTTATATTAGCTATGTGATAAAAATGGCCGGGAATACATCTGTTGTCATCAGACCCAAGTAAATTATTCACCCACGTCTCCCTTTATTGTACAGGGAAAATACACATGGCACTGTGCCTGATGACATACAGTACATGCAGACATCTTATTAATCTAGGTGTGCAACACAGGGTTCAAAGTTTCAAAAGCCTATCTGGTTGCTGACATCTACTTAATTTACTCCCTCTCAGCATCCTTCACTGTATACCTATCAGAAGCACCACTGTGCCAGAGTACAGAGCATTTACAATAAATAAAGCATGCAGGGGCACCTATGGGATGAGCTCATTCCCATTATGAGATCATCACTGTTTACAGTGCCGGTATCGTGGGGAGGTGCAGGGCATGACTCTATCCCCCCTACTCTCTCTCTCTCTCACCCTCTGTCGTTCACCCATACCTACATACGGTAGCAGGGCTGCATAACGGAGAGCCATGGCACTGTAATAGAATGTACTCCTGTCAAGTACGCTAGAATAACTGTACAAGAAAAAGCTCTCACAGTGTAATTGTCAAACTAAATGTACTACGGGAGCATGGTTCCTGCCTTCCATATTATGGTTAATAAAATACCATTCTCTCCACCGCACGTGAATTCCCAGGCAAACATAATGGCCCAAATGTGGGCACTATACGTCCGCATGTATGCAGGAGCATGCTAATGGAGGGTCATTTAGTAAAGAGGGAGCAGTATTACTCCACTTTGAAATTCAATCAGTGGCACTGTGCTGTTGTAGTTAAGGAATTGGGGTTCTCTCTAATGGGCGAGTGGCTTGATTGCTTGCAGAGCGAGGAACCTCTCAAATTTTTACTGAAAAATGAACTGGATTGTAAATTAAAATGGATACCAAGATAGAAGAAATTTTCCCTGAATTCACAACTGTCCATACATTTGCTGTCAAAAGTTTGCGGAGCTTGACCCAGTTCCTGCAACCCTGGAGGGGAAGATACCCAGTCGCTGCTGATTGCCTGTGGGCCACAGACATCATGCAGTCTGTAATTAGAAAAGGATTTGCCACCAAGTAAAACACATAATATTTTATTTATTAAGCTAATGCTAATGCTATGCTAATATGTTCAGTCA
Organism: Gymnothorax reevesii; assembly: GCA_029721435.1. Lineage (NCBI taxonomy): Eukaryota > Metazoa > Chordata > Actinopteri > Anguilliformes > Muraenidae > Gymnothorax > Gymnothorax reevesii. The sequence continues at coordinate 22,929,862 of CM056576.1, read as the reverse complement.
CTGTTGGTTCCAGTAACATAGGTTGGATATGTTTGAAAAGGGCTGTAATCCCTATGCTTAGCGTAGATGCAAATGCCATCAAATTAAAGGTTGAGATAATTACACCCCCTCCCCCCTGATGGGATAGGGTGAGGGCCTGGTTTGTGCATTTGTTAGTTTGTTTATTTGTTTGTTTGCAAGATTACGAGAAAATTAGAGCCTCGGTTTATACCAAATTTAGCCAAAAGTTGAGCCATGACCCAGAAGAGATCCCATTAAATTTTGGAATGAATCAGATCAAGGTCAAAGGTCACTGAAAAGGTCAAAATTGTTTTGCTCATAACTGTCAAAAATGGTCCGATTTACATCAAACCAACACCAAAGCATTCCCTTTTCAATATGTAAAATATAATCCTATCCATTGCTATTGTGAGACTTGCATAGTTTCAAAGATTGGTAGGGGTCAAAGTTCAGGGAGGTCAAGGTTTTTCATCTGAATCTCTTAATTTACTCCTTATCTCAAAACTAGTGTAGATAACCACTTGGTTGCTATTAACTCATGTTGGAAATCATTCACGGAGATTAAAATGACACCATGACCTCTGGCCTTGAGTGACCTTGAAAGGTCAAACCAAAGGTTTCTGAAGGCTTTATCTCAAAACCCACTGTAGGTAGCCACTCGGTTACTATTAATCGCATATAAGAACTCAGGTATGGCAAGTAAAATCACATCATGACCTTTGACCTTGAGTGATTTTGAAAGGTCAAACCTGAGCTCACATTTACTTAAAAAGTGGATCAACTAATTCAACAGCTAAATATGTGTTTGACTTGTTCAAGACTCGCCAGTGGGGTTCAAAAATTATCACTTAACAAACAGGGAAATGGAAACATTAATACTTCTGAATATTTTGAATTTCCTACACTGTTTTGTAAGATTATGTCTTGTGATAATACTGAAGCACTTTGTAAGACAGGTGGTTTTTGCCATGCCCAAACTTTTAGAAGGCAGTGTATGACACTAAAAGCTGACAGCGGACTTTGTTAACGGATTGCAGGTGATGCAGTCGTGTACGGAAACACGCTCGACGCGTACACCTGCGTGGAGACGCTGCTTGGCCTTGGAGTGGCCGGATCGCGGATCCAGCTGGTCCAACCGCCCCTGGACTCCGCCGCCCCGCCCTGCTTCGACTGCCCCGAGATGCAGGAAGCCATCAGGGACGCTCTGGGGCAGAATGAGGTGCGAGTGTACCCCGAGTGCCTCCTCGCCCAGATCAACGAGGGGGGGGACCCTGAGCCGCTCAGCTCTGTCTCCTTTACCACCGAAGATAAGCTCTTCGTCCTCAGCTGCTCTGTGAGTCTCACGCCAATACCAAAACATAGCCAGTCTCAATTGACAGTGTGGTCTTATACAGTGGAAAAGGAATGCTAACCATGCTAGCTGCACTGATCTGATCCGTAAAGGTGTTTACCGCTCACATAGTATCAATTCAAATGTTTTCCGTGCATTTTTGTGTTGAATACTATTTGAGCCATTGTAACCCTACACCTGTATGGGTCAGACCAATGGTTTTCTTTATTTATTTGTTTGCAGAGTGCGGAGAGCTTTTTTTCTTCCTATACAATTCACTCCATGCATCTGCAGCACTGATCAATCCTGCATGATGACTGAGTACAACATACTTTGTCTCACTTCTGGAGCCTTATGCAGAGAACACCATAATTCATTGGACAGTTGCACATTTTTATTTGGTTCTGTGCTCCAGCACTTTGCGTTTGATTGGATATGATGGTAATGAGTTTGAACTGCTGAATGTCAGGATTCATTTGAGAGTGTTTTCATCCATATTGGACAAAAAAGTTTAGATATCATGGCACCTTTTGTTCAGAATCTCCTCAGTTTCAAGCACAAAAAAAAAATATTGGATGGATAGGACAGATTAATGTAATGTAGAATTAAGGAAAAAATTTCAACTATTAGTCACATAATCTATTGCATGAAATGACTGATTGATTTCTGTGATAAAAAGACACCAGACAATTGGTATCTTTGCTGGTGATGATTCAGGGTCTTTTTGACTTGAATTTCCTCTTCAGCGTGTAAAATGCATGTTCAGCTGGATTCAGATGTGGTGAATGACTCGGCCAACAGAACCAAAATTACAGAACATGTGTTGCTGTCTAACGAATTATGAGGTTCACTTTATTTAAACTGCAGTCTAATTGCAATTACTTTTTGACCGGATCGGCAGGGTTTGGTCCGACATTCATTGATGTTCATGGCTGCGTGAGTGAGTGAGTGAGTGAGTAGCTTCGTGTCTGAGTGACTGAGTTACTGACTGAAAGACTGACTTATGGACGGACTGACAGACGATGTTACGCACCTGGTCGACCGACCCAGTTGATCTATGGCTGAGCCCCGCCCCCTCCACTGACTCTGACAAACAATCAACATTTTAGAACAGCCGCTAATGGCTTTTATTACAGTCGGAGATATTTTTCAGGATGCTATCACTGATTTTTGGCGATAGAAGGCTCAAATATTAAGAAGTCAGCAAATAGGGTTACACTATGGAGGGATACATTTATGAATTTAGAGCGGAGCAGGTCAACAAAAAGTTTAAATTAGAAGCTAAAATTTTCAGGTCTCAGTGCAAACGTCATCAACCGCATCTCGTTTCCGTCACCCTCTCATGCAAGATAGAGGATCGGCATTGTTCGTGCACCGCAGGGTAATAAATTTAATTTACGTATTATTTACCCTAGCTAGCTACCGAATTTAAGAAATCTAACCTGACGTGACTGAACTCCTTCTTAGTAAACTAGGTGACATGGTGAACAACCAGCCAACCAACCAACCAACCAAGTTCATCCGAACGAGTCGGTGACATGAGAACAAAACTCCGACCAGCACTCTCGGTCAATCATTGCAGTTCGAAGCTCCTCCACTTCAAGTCCAGTGTCGACCTTTAGAATGTCTCTGATGGTTGTGCGGGGCCTGCCTTGCCTTCTACTGGCATCAGGAGTCCACAAACGCACTCTTCCGGCCGCTTCCTCATGTCTCGACACATGCCCAGCAAGGGATAACCTCCGCTGACGAATAACACTGGAGACGCGCAGGTAGCATCCGTAGAGTTCCTTGTTAGTGGGATGTTTCTTCCATGGTATGTTTTGGACCTTTCGCAGCATCCTGGTGTTTCCCTATCTTTGTGTGCACATCGTGGGCAGTGTTGGTGTAGCCTCCAAGATATAGGAACTCGTCGACTTTCTCGATGTTTGACCCGTCTAGTGTATGCAGTGGCTCCTCGGATGTTGGGTTAAGGTGCATGACTTTGGTCTTAGTGGGATTCAAGAAGAGGCCGATTTGTTGGGTTTCTCTCTCCACGCGATGTAGTAGATCTCTTGCGTCACGCAGTGTGTCTTCTATGAGCACGATGTCATCAGCGTATGCCAGTTCTGAGAGGACTTCCTCTGGGTGCCTCCTACTCCTTCGACGTCTTAGGGTCAATCCGTCAGTTGATGTTATCGCTCTTCTTAGGGCATAATCTAAGCAGATGATAAATAGGAAAGGCGCTAACGGATCACCTTGGAGGACTCCGGTATTAATGGAGAAACAGTCTGTGTTTCCTTCAGATGTCATAACAAAGGCTGAGGTGTTGACATCCATGACCCGTTTAGCCTCGACGATAGTTGGTGGTATTCCATAGGCCCTAAGTATTTTCAGCATTATGATTCTATCGATCGAGTCAAAGGCTTTTTTGAAGTCTATGAACACGAGAACTGCTTCCTTATTGTGGTTTCTGACTTCCTTGACGATCAGTCCTCAGTGCAAGGATGTGAGCAGAGGTTGAGCGTGATGGCCGAAAACCATTTTGGCCAGGACGAAGAAGTTGATCTATGACTGGTCTGATTCTGTTGAGGATCATACGATTGTAGACCTTTGCAGCAACCAGCCAAGAGCTCACGTTAAGCCAACGTCCATCAGCACTGAAGTTAGCCATAGAGTTCACTAACTTAAGCTAATGTTAGCTAACTTAGCGATGTAAAAGATAACTTTGCATTAATCTCCAGCAAGGTGACAAGATGTCACCTTAAACACGATGTTGACTTAGTATGGAACATACGTAGACATCCTTGTTGACCTTTGTTAGCTATGGGTAAGCTGATAGTGATGTCTTCCACAAAGCTTTAAGCTGCTTGCAACACTGGACACGATACAAATTTCTCACACGACAGATTACATTCAAAGTCGCGTATTCGTGTGTTTGGACTGACTTTGAATGTAATCTATCCTGCTAAAACTTTGTTTCGCGGCCGGTGTGAAAGCAGCTTTATCCAGAGGAGACACTTCTCTCGGTTATGATGTGGCTTTTGGAGGGGTATAAAATACACCCCATCGCCCAGCCTCTCGTAATACCTCGTATCGGAGTAAAATTTACCCCAAGCACAGCGTTTGACAATTTTTTTAACTTAGAAACATTTTAAAAAGCCATACAAGCGAACGATTCAGAGTTTCCATAATGCATTTCAATGGAAGTTCAGACTCAGAATGTCAGAGTATATCGGGAGGGAATACGCACTGTAATTGACTCATCGTATTTGAGGGCAGGGCTTAGCCATAGGTCAGTTGGCCACTACTCTTACTGAATTGGCGCAAGCAGCTTCTATTCGATCATCAGGGGGCATTGACAGCAAATCCACACGGATACACTTTAACAACAATTAGGCCTATTAATAAAACCAATACAGAAAATTCAATGAAAATTTCAAATCCAGGAATTAACATTATTGACCATAGCACTTACTATCCCTGTAACAAATTGCCCTCAATTTAGCACGCAGACGACACATGGTCCAGCCTTGTACTCTAGGTTTTAACCGTGTCTAAATAAGACAAAAAGTCTCTAATGAGATGCGACAGTCTCACTCATAAGGCTCCACTTGTCAAGAAAAGAGCAACTTAAAAGTCGTTAACATGAACAACCCTTTTTTGATACTATAGAGGAAAAGAATTTAAAGTCTCTTTATGAGACTAAAATGCTTTTTAAGGCCAATTGTTTTGCAGTGACTATGTCCAGTCTTGCGTAGCCATGGAGTGGAGTGTTTATCTGTTGGCTTTACCTGCTCTTGATAATAAATTTTAATTTTGCTGCCCTACTCTGGCTGTAGTATTATTGGTCTTTTCCATTATTTGTAAGAAATTGCTTTTTCAGTGAGATGCTAGTTTGCTCCCTGCAGACCAGAGATACTGGTGGAACGTTTTGGCCGAGCATTATTCAGCATGAGAATAATAGCTCCAGATGGACAACCTGAGGGGACAGATCATTTAAAGACCCTGCAGCTAGGCTTTGTCTCGCATGTGCCAGCGATCACTGTGCAGCATTAGCGGTGCGGCAATGGCTAACCCCCAGGCATGTGCACATGTGTATGTGTGTGCATCTGTCTTAATGAGTTTGTGTGTATTGCTGTGTGTGTATATTTGAGTTTTCTTTTGTGTATGTGTGTTTAAATGTGTTTATCTGTGTTTATCTGTGTGTGTGTGTGTGCGTGTGTGTGTGTGTGTGTGCGTGCTTACAACTGTGTTTCATCCCCTGAATACTGCCAGAAATCTGCCAGTAATTCACCATGGCTGTATGATTTCACGCTCATTTTAATTACTTCTGCATATTCAGTCTATATATACAGTATTCATTGTGTTTTTTCCTTTATTATGGTTATATATGTTAAGTAGATTGGTTCCGACTGAAATGCACAGAAAATCACATTAATGTGTCGCCATTATTTACAGGCCAGTCAACTGAGCAACACCACCCCTGTGTGTATAGTTTGCTGTAAAATCATTCAATCACTGGATAAACTAATGACATGGAGTCATACAGTATGGTCAATTGTGTTATTTTAAGAGCGAGAATTATGAAGTTACCTGCTCTGCAGCAGGATCAATTGGTGAAAGGGTCTTGTTTCTTCCGTAAATGACAGTTGGCTCGGCAGTCATTTCTCCTGCTGAAAGTGATTGAATCTCCTGCTGTTCTCATTTCCTTCACTGCAAGAGGCGTCTGTCTTAACAAGTAATTTAATCTTATTATGAGAATTAAAAGGGTCCTAGTATGCTGTTTTTTCAGGTTATAGTATTCGTGGATGTCCAGAAGGAAGGTTCGTGAATTTTTCAGCAAAAAAAAAAAGCATTAAAATTCCAAGATTTATTGCCAATTTGATTCTTGTCATTCCTTGCCCTCTGAAAAACAGGTTATTCTGAGTGGGCGTCGCCTCTGTGAAATGAGCTCAGTTCTGATAGGCCAAGGCACAGAGTACTGTATCAACGAAGAGCAACGATTTCTAAATCTCCCAGATACTGGCAAGTCTCTAAATTCAGATGACTGAATTAGTAGCTAGCTATAAAGCAGGCTAATAAACTGGCTACACAACGAGTATGGAAAGAATGTCTGCCTGTTAGGGCAAGGATGGTTGCTACATTCATAAATTGTGACTTGCAGGCACAATAAAAGTTTAACTGCACATGGAAATCACCCTAAGAATGATCCGCATTTAGCATCTGTATAGAAACAACCATAAGTAAACATTACCTTTATTTTGAATAGCAGCACCACTCAATTAAAAATGGACTAAATGCCATTAAAAACATTCACCCGTTCTATCTTTTCCTATTGATGTGTCTTCCACATTTCCTCTGTCTAACTAGGGACAGTTTCTAAATTCACAGTCAATTTAGTGGCTGTCTTGTAACACATAAAATTCAGTTTAAATATTAAGAGAAGTCGTAAGCACTTACCTAGTTTTCATAGCCAGCTTGCAACAGATTCTCCCTGAAAATAAATCGAAGTCAACAATTCTTTGTATCTTCCGAAAAGCATTATAGGACCTTTAATATACATTTTGTATGCCAGTCCTGTGCTGTACTGTCTCAGGTTAGAAGTATAAAGCAGTCCGACAAAAAGTGGATTGCACGCACGTATAGTTTTTGGCTGATTGAAGCTGGGATGTTGCCATAAAAAAATAAGCTGTGGGTGGAGATATTTAGATGAGAGACGGAACAATTCTCACGAGCCTGCATGTGACATAGGAAGGGGAGCCAAATCTGAATGGCATACCTAATGCCATGTCTTAAGAAAAAGGCAGCCCACAAAAAAACTGACTGGGTTGTTTTATTTCACTGTTGATGGATTGAAAGGCACTCCTCATATTAACATGTAATGTATGTGCACAAGCACTGAAAAGGGGAGTTGTTCAAAATATGTCCCCTGTAATATTTTATTTTTTCTCTCGCAAGTGGAAAATATTGGTTTATTTTTAGTTGCACTGTGCTTGACAGGTGAAATTTTCTTCCCCCTTGGACAAATCTAGAAACAAGTCAAAATTATCTCACATCAGTGGCAGAATTTTATTTTTTTTTACCTAGAAAGGTCATAGAAATAAGTGTTTTAAATCTAAACACAAGATTATAATACTTGGTAATATATTCTTGCATTGCTTGTCAGTGTACCCCAAACTTCTTCAGGAGTGCCACTTGCCCTGCTTGTTTTAGATCTCTCCCTGCTCCAGCATGTTTTTCAAATGATCAGGCTGTTGGCAACACCTGAAGCTGCTTGATAATGTGGGGAATATTTGAATCACCTGTGATGGAGCAGAGGGAGACCTAACACACGCAGGATAAGTGGTATCTACACCAGAAGGGGTTTGGAAACAGTATTATTGGTAATGACTTACAGCAGTTTGAGCAGCCGGGTAAACACCTCCACGACAGCTGGTCTGCATGATAGCGTTTAACCTGAGGAGAGGCGCACAGCAGTCGTTGTCCGGCACACTTCTCAGTCTCTCTGCGGCTCATTTAATCCCGCAGGTTTTCTTCAACTTTTACCGAAAAGGCGTGGACTACGAAGCCTTCCGGGCCATGAACGATGCCTGCCTGGTGTTCGACGGCAAGCTGGTCATCGACACAGCCTTCCACACCAACGACTCGTCCATCCGTGCAGCCGGGCCGCTGACCAAGTTCTCCCGCTCCTTTCACGCCGACCAGTGGACTCATGAGCACTTCAACTCCCGGGAGATTGGAGCCGCCGTGGCATCTGTGATCCTGCCTCTGTTTGACCCCACGCTGGAGTCAGAAACAAACCCAGAACCCAGCTCGGGTCAGCTCGTGCCCATCTACGCCCAGGCCAAAATACAAGGTCAGAGATCGGTGGCAGCCTGGCACGTTATATCATTATGTCATCCTATTAACCATTCCGAGAGCGATTGAATCCAATGCCGTGTCACCCCCATTCACTTTAAATTGAAGGCGATGGGTCGTCGTACTAATCAGTTGCAAGTACAGTTCTTATGGTGAATTCCCATTATATGCAAATTATTTGTTTGAGGTCAGTTTGATCCCCGCAATAAAAATCTGCATAAGATGTTTGTAACAGGAGGTGCTACCCAATCTCCTCTCAGCTCATTTGTGCCTTTCAACTGACAATTTTAATAGCCAAGTGATAAGCACGACTCCCCCATCCTCCAGTTATACATCTAACAATGATTTTACCTGATTATTGCAAAATTGATGAGACCAAATGTGCAATGAGTGAGACATTAATTGGAACATACCCTCAGTACTGGGTATGTATGGCAAAAACAAGATCAAAATGATGGTGTTATATCATAATAGATCCTGTGGTCAAAATGAAAAAATTTCATGTTTTACCCATAAAGTTAGGAAAAATCAAGCTGGAAAAAATATGTTAACCATGTTTCTCGAGAAGGTGAACACTGAATCGGGTCAAGCCGACCCCAAACACCTTTTTTTTGTAATGTTGTTTGTGTAATGTTGGATTAGAGTTGTTGTTTTGTAAGATTGATTGTGTAATTTCTTGTGGCTGTACAGAAGTGAAAACAATTATCCTTAGAAGGACAATAAAATATATCTATCTATCTATCTATCTATCTATTATAGGAGGTTGGACCATTTAATTTTTAAATTTTTCACTCCTTTTCATCACACCTCCGCTTTGGTCTTCATCGCCAAGTATCCCAGCATGCTTAGTACACTTAATCAGTCACTTCTTTTTCACAGTGATTTCAGGCAAATTTTTTCACCTGATCAGAAGACTGCAGAGCAACCACTCAATTTGGTAGTGCTCCGAGTTCCTTGCGCTCCCTAACTTATGGGTTAGGCTCTCTGGCACTGTAAAACAATAGAGATTGCATGTTATGTATGCTCCATTATAATGCGAGTTTATTAGCACGGCAAAGTCATATCTTAAGCCATAGTAGGCGAAATACAATCATGCTTTATGGGGGCATACACAGTGGCCTAACTCTATCATTTTAGAGTCTGATTTTCAGTCTTGCGACTGTCTGTGCCTGCGGAGGCACAGGACCTTTATGAGAGTCGATCGTTTCTCCTACCCTTGCGAAGCTGCATTTGCTCTCTTAAATAGCTTTGTCGCATTGTTTGGTTTAATCGATGGCATGATGTGCGGAAACTGAAGCCGGTATTTAGTCATTGGTTTTCTAATTATGTAAGTGAAAGTAAATTAAAGTACATCTGCAGAGCACGTTAAATGAATCTGAGCACATCAAGTTGCCTGTGTGTCCTCCTCACCAATCAACAAGGTTTGGAGTGTTCAGACAAAATCTGCAGGAAATGTTGATGTTCCAAGACGAACTTTACTTGTTATAGGACGATCTTCGATCTTCACCTACCATAATGCCGACAATTCCTTAGCAGAGACGTGAATGAGAACAAATGCCCATTGTGTAGGAAACATTTTGCACTGTCAGGGATAGCCACACTATTGTTGTTTTTGTTTGTTTTTTTTTGTTAGTGAATTTATGTTACATTTATGCCACAAGCTATACTGGCAGAATTAATTAATTGTTTGCTCTTTCCTTGGATACGTAGGTGGGAGGTTGCCAGGAGGATACAGCTATCTCTTTGCTGCAAAGCCAGTCACAAACCCCACTGTGACATCATCTGAGACTCCTACCAAATACGTAAGTGCTACTTTAGTAAAATTACCTTCAATAGCAGCTTGTTTCTGTCAGAGTTGTTTGTAAGACAGAGTCTCCTCATTCGTATTCATTTTCAAGTGGGTTACAGGAGAAAACATATACAGATGGGTGACAAATTAATGGGAAAAAAAATCAATGTAAATAGTTGCAGTAAGCTGTTGGGCCTCTGCATGCTGCCAGTTCAGCTTCAATGCTCTTTGGCATAGGGTTTACACATGCAAAACTTTACTGGAGGGGTGTTACATCTCTCTGCTGATTTAGTGTCCTAATGATGGTGACAGAAAATGCCCCCTAATGCTCACCTTCCAAAATCTCCCATGGTATGTCAGTTGTATTGATATCTTGAGACTGCGAAGTCGGTGGCGTATTCTTAGGATATTTTCATACTCAAAAAATCATTCTGTGACCGCTTGTGCCCTGTGAGTCTTGGGCGATCATCATCCTGGAAGAGACCACTCCCATCATGGCAGGAATGCTTCATCATGGTATATAAAGGTGATCACGCCGAATAACTCTGCATAGATTTGTCTTTACTATTCTACCTTTAAGGGGACGAGTGGACCCAAACCATGCAAAGAAAATTAACAGAAGCACCTGCACTTGTTGTGTTTGTCCACTCATTTGTTCAGGTTTTTTCCTTTAATTTGTCACCCATTTGTACCTATACGTGTTGTCCATTGCTAAATTTATATGCTCATTCTTACCTTGCCGTTATATTTAAAATGCGTGTAAAGAAATTTGAGCAGTGTTAAAAGTATTCCCGGGAAGCAAGCCATGGTTTTCCGGAAAAAAACAGCTGTTAGGAGAATGCAATTGTTTAGTGTGTCAGTGTTACCAAAATTAATGTATGACAACTTGACACAGAACTATCACTTGCCCGCTGATTTTGTAATCTCACACGCATCAGTATTGGCCATGGTTATACTGCTCTGATAACTTACCCCAAGGGCTGGTCTTAGGCCCGAGAGATTGTGACTGGGAAAGTGGAGGAAGGAAACTACTTCCGGCTGTTCCTGAATCAGTACGGCCTCGTGGAGTCCATCACCTGCCTCTCAAACGAGCCCTTCCCGGTCTCCAACTACCTGTGTCTGTACGGCAGACACGAGCTGCTCCTGAACCGTCTGTGCAGTCGCTTCGATGAGGGACTCGTCCAGGACCTCTACAGGTGCAGCACGTCACTCTCTGATACGCTTTTACCTCTGCCCTAAACAATCAACAAGTGAACTGCCATAGGCCGGCCTATGTTGCACCGTGTGTTTTAAGATGGGGTGAAAAAAGTTTACAAACCGGGAAAATTAATTCAAATTCATCCACAAATTCACATGCCAGCTTGCCGGCTCCTGCTGTCTGCGAGATGAGTAACGTGCAGAAAGGATGATTAGCTCTGCAATTTCAGTCTTTTTAAATTCTTGCCTGTTCCATGTCTAGGGCTGTAATGCAACTCACTTACTGCCAAAGAGGGCAAAATAGACGACTGTTGTCATTATTATACCGCTTCCATGAAGTTAAATTAGTTAGGGTCAGGAGAGAGAGAGGGTTACGATCTTTACTGCGTCAATTAATTGTGTTTACAAAATAGGACGTGCCATAACCCATTGTAAACAACAGACCTGGTACTGGGTCTTGAACAGTGTTACCTAGTAATCAGTAAATTGGTGTGAAATAAATATCGTCGCGCAACTAGGGTGTGTTTCTCTATGGAAGGCATGGCGGGAGTCTGGCTTGAAGCTTTCAAAACAGTAATCTAGTAATTTTTAGTCAAAACTACCTCTGAAAAAAAAATAGCTATTTTAAATACAGAAGCTCCAGAAAAGTCAAACATATGACTGCCACTGGAAAAAAGATATGCTTCACTCCACTCCAACATAATGTGGCCTGAAACGAGAGTCCAAGCAAAATATAATCAGTGCTTCACTGCTGGTGTCAGCCACAATGCAGTCACAAGTCAAACTTAAAAATTTTGTTGTCATGATTTATAATTTCATCAAATACCATTCCAGATTTTTCCATCGCAACTCATATTGCTACTTCATCAGATCTCAACCATAATAAAAATATCAACGGACTCTAGGGGTTAATGTAGTTGCTCTTTTAAGGCAAATAAAAAAGAATCAGCTTCACCAATTCCTTTTGAAGTTGTCGAAATTAAAAGTCAAATTATAAAGTTTATGTTTACTGTTCAAATATTTTAAGTCCATACGTTTCAACATGGCAGGACTCTGTTGCTAAAAAGGAAACTAGGCAATCAGTAAGCTATGCTTACTGTGTAAGCAGACTTGTAAAGTCCTGTGGTGATTTGGAACTCAAACTAGGATTGCGTCCAAAACCACTTTCTTTCTAACTGCTGTGTCATCAAAGTATGTACTAATGGCTAAGCACAATGCCAATCGCCTAATGCCCTTTCAAATGCCGACCATTTCTCACAAATTGTAATTGCAAGTTTAATGCCAGGTGAAAACGTGAAAACTCTTCTCTGAACGTAATTTCCGTAGATTATGTGCATATTTTTATGGTTTAGCACGCGTTTTTTTTAGAAAACACTTATCAGGAAGTAAACTACACTTCATTAGTGGTATTGTAGTCAGGGATGGTGCTTTTATAACAGGGGTGGACGCCAAAATGCTGATAGAAAATAGTGTTGAGGACTAATCACACAATTCGCACCAATTGCTCAGTATATAGTTCATACTGAGTTTTGGGCATAACCACATACGTCTATCGAACATGGATATACAGTACTGATCAAAAGTCTTGGGCACATTTAAAGCAATTTCATTGGGTAAATATGCTTGCAAAAATAATGAAATTATTTTATATTTTATAAGTTTCTAATTAATGAGAAGTGTGCTATACAGAGCAGTAAACTGTTAAAAATAAATCAAAGCAATAATTTGTGTGACTACTGTGACTAAAAATGTAGGCATTAATGCCCTGTTGTGCCTTAGTTTTATAAGATAATTGGCTTCTTGTTTGTTCCAAGCAGAGCAGAAAACTTGCCACCGTTCTTCTGCAGACTGACTGTCTCACTTGTGCCTATCAAGTACTTGCAGACAGCCATGATGATGTCGACATCGGGGCTCTGACAAGCATACATTATCTGTGTCAACTGTTTTAAACTTTTTTCATTTATTAGCATTTGGAATGTCAGATATACCGTTTATCTTCAGCAACACTAATGTGAAAACATAAAGTACACATCTAAAGCCAGATTTTAATTTTAAAAAATGCTTTTGCACAGTACTGTATGCATATATCATTCAGGTACTTTATTTGTGGGTGGAACAGCTCTGTAATCTAATGCACTTGATTTTCGTAGTCAGTGGTAAGCATGTAAGTGTTTTCATAGTAAGCATTTAGTAGTAAGCATGCTTCCCCAGTTGGCATGGCCCTCCAATTACCTGTTTCCTTCTTACAAATTGAGCCCTGCCACAATCAAGCCCTTAGGTTTTGATTGAATCTTGACGTTTCACAGGGAATTGCAAGAGTTCTGAGCGAAGCCAGTTTATAAATGTCATTGCTAATGGCACACAACTCTCAAAGGCTTTTCAATTATTGGTCAGTATGTATTGAAAGTATATTCAATCAACAAATAGCGGTGACATTTCCAAATTTGTATTGTTGAGTAGGAAGGTTTTTTTTTTGGACTGAAATCGTTGTGTCTGCACAGTTCTAGCTAAACTATTTTATGTAACCAAATGGGTTTCAGTGCAAATAAAAGCTGCATATTATTTTTTTCTCTGGCATTACACAGCTACTTTAAGGAGAGGTGGTGCTTGGCTTTATATCATGACCGCTTTGTGGATTTTGAAGAGGAAGTGCGCCAGATTATAGAGTCTGCCAACACAGAGGTCTGTCTATGCTCTTCTTCCATACTCCCATATACAGTGCCATGAAAAAGTATTTGCCCCCTTCCTGATTACTTACTTTTTTGCACATTTTTCACACATAAATGTTTCAGATCATCAAACAAATTTTAACATAAGACAAAGGAAACCCGAGTAAATACAAAATGCAGTTTTGAAATGATGATTTCATTTATTTATGGGGGAAAAGCTATCCAAACCTACCTGGCCCTATGTGAAAAAGTAATTGCCCCCCTTGTTAAATCATGAATTAACTGTGATTAATCACATTTTTTTGTCCAATTTCGCTAGCCTCACCCAGGCCTGATTACTCCCAGACCTGTTGAATCAAGAAAACACTTAAATATAACCTGTTTGACAAAGTGAAGTAGGCTAAAAGATCTCAAAATGCAACATGTCATGCTGCGAACTAAAAAAATTCAAGAACAAATGAGATACAAAGAAATTAACATCTATCAGTCTGGAAAGGGTGGCAAAGGCATTTCTAAGGCTTTGGGACTCCGGCGATTCATGGTGAAAGCCTCTATCCACAAATGGAGAAAACTTGGAACAGTGCTGAACCGTCCCAGGAGTGGCCAGCCAACCAGAATTACTCCAAAAGCGCATCGACGACTCATTCGGGAGGTCACAAAAGAACCCAGAACAACATCTGAAGAACTGCAGGCCTCACTTGCCTCATTTAAAGTCAGTATTCATGATTCATCAATAAGAAAGAGACTGGGCAAAAATGGCACCCATGGGTGAAAACTACTGCTGACCAAAAAGAACACAAAAGCTCGTCTCACATTTGCCAAAATACATCTTGATGATCCCCAAGACTTTTGGGAAAATATTCTTTGGACTGACGAGACAAAAGTTTAACTTTTTGAAAGGTGTGCATTCCGTTACATCAGGCGTAAAACTAACATATAATTTCATAAAAAGAGTATCATAACATAAGTCAAATGTGGTGGTGGTAGCGTGATGGTTTGGGGCTGCTTTGCTGCTTCAGGACCTGGACGATTTGTCGTAATTGATGGAACTATGAATTCTGCTCTCTACCGGAAAATTCTGAAGGAGAATGTTTAACCATCAGTTGGTGACCTCAAGCGCACTTGGGTTATGCAGCACGGCAATGATCTGAAACACTCTAGCAAGTCCACCTCTGAATGGCTTTAAAAAAACAAACTGAAGGTTTTGGAGTGGCCCAGGCAAAGTCTGGACTTAATCCAATTGAGATGCTGTGGCATGACCTTAAACAGGCCATTCATACTCAAGAACCCTCTAATGTGGCTGAATTAAAACATTCTGCAAAGAAGAGTAGGCCACAATTCCTCCACAGCGATGTGAAAGACTCGTTGCCAGTTATGGCAAACACTTGATTGCAGTTGTTGTCGCAGAGGGTGGCAAAACCAGTTATTAGGTTTAGGGGCAATTACTTTTTCACACTAGGCCAGGTAGGTTTGGATAGCTTTTTCCCCTTAATAAATTAAATCATCATTTAAAAACTGCATTTTCTATTTACTCAGGTTGTCTATGTCTAATATCAAAATTTATTTGCTGATCTGAAACATTTAAGGTTGACAAATATGCAAAAAAATAAGAAATCTGGATGGAAGCAAATACTTTTTCACGGCACTGTAAAAGATACAAATAAAATAAGATTTACTCTACTGCTGTTATAGTATGTTCATACTGTAGTATGTGTGAATATTATTGGACAAAAATCAAATTAAATATTGGTTTTGATTTTAACCTTTGATGACCTTTTTGGCCTGTTAACTTGGATATCTTCCCTTAGATGTAATGTTGTGGCCAAACAACATGGTGTCCTGGGTTTAAATATTTCTCTCAGTATAAGTTTCCTGTTGCTTCAGTGAAGTGCTGCAACAAGCAGATGCAGAATATGTATGTCATACTGTCTTATGATTAGAAAAAACAGCTTTTTCTGACTTTGAACCTACCTGAGGGAGAACTTAAGAGAAAATTTAAAGTTGAAGGGGTTAAATTCCACAATTATTTGGCATAGGTTGTGTTTCTGTAAGCTGCCTTGCATAGTAGGTTTCATAAATACAACCAAGGAAGAACGCGCCTCAGCTGATGAGCAGTAGCCAAATCGGTGCCTCTCAGAAAAGGGGATAAATAACCAAAGTCAAATAAGAGAATCTGGAGCATAGGATTACCTAGGCAATTTATTATGGTGCAGGTGACTGTCACCTGCCCCAGACTAAATTGCCTTCGTAATTGTGTGCTCCAGAATTTCTTTCTTTGAGTTTTATAAATACACTTCACATCAAGAAAAAAAAAAAAACATTGTACTTTGAAACAATCTAATGCCATCTTCCACATAGGGTGAAGATAGCTCACTTTCAATCCCGGAGGTTATCCAAAAGATGGTGGAGGAAGAGATGTTGGTTCCTGAGGATCCAAATGAGTATCTTGAGAAGATGTTTGCAAAAAGTGACGGACTGACCCCCCTGAAGAGAGGTGTGCTTAATTACCTGAAGTACAACAGGAACCACCTAACAATGTATGCACAACCAGAGTTTATATAGCCGTGCAAATGTGTTTGTATATTTGTGTTTATTCAAGGGCATCAGCAGAGACGCTTCCTGTCTCCATATTGAAAATATCATACGCATGCTTTTGTCTTTATTAAAATTCTGTTGCAACAGACTTACTTTATTGAGAAGTGTTATACATTTCTCCTCTTCATACATTATTTATGCTACTATAAGAGGTGCATATATAAAATGTCGCTGATAACAATGTTACCACGCAAGCCGCTTCCTACCTTTAAATAAATAAAATGTTTGCTCCCCAAGAATGTAATTTGAAAAACATTGTTTTTCCTCCATTTCATTAACAATATGAGATATATTTGACAATTTCTGCCTGTATTCATTTAACTGCACTTGCTGTGAGGCCTCTATTGCAGTAATGAGATTCGGAAACCCTTATGTATACTAAATACTAGGACACTGTGACTGGTCTAAGATCGTGTGTGCTTGACCTTTTAGCATTTTTTTTTTTTTACATTTCGGATGTTTTATGTTTTTATTTTTCAAATTCTGAAGTAGGCCCGATGTTCATACAAAACAAGGAAAGCCTCGCCCAAACACTTGGGCACGTTTGTGTGTTGTCATTTGCTGTCTTGATTAATTAACTCTGCATTTTAATTTTTCAAAAGTTTTTTTCCTAATATATGAATTGTGTTTATCTTTTGCATATTCCATTGTATACGTGGAATTTATGTGCCAAATAAATCATTGAGATTAATATGGGTCATTGGTAATGCCGTGACAACCTTTTAAAAATGTATCGTACTTAACTCATTATCCATTCACTGTATACTGCCGTATATTTACCAGCTGTATCTAACCTAAACATTTATCTTGGTCGGTTGCACCACCTTTTATCCAAAAGTGCAAGTTTTGGGGGGAAAACGCTGGCAATAAACCACAGTTTTTATTGCTTTTTGGAGTGATGCCAGTCCGCAACCTTTCAGCTGATGGGATTGTATTGTGCAAGGTACGTTGAATTTCAGAGTAACTGCACGCCACGCAGATAACACGCAGATGAAAGCAGGCAGTGTGTGTACATTAGAGCGGTGATGGAGGGGGAGGTGCATGAGGCGGGGGGCAGCTGTATGCAAATGAGCCGCGAATCTTCAGCAGGCTTTGCTCAGCAGCACGCGCCACTGAACAAACAGGAACACGCGCCTCTGAAATACTGTCACTCCAACCGCGCGTTACGGCCGAGAATAGATTGTTGCAAGTTAATTCCGCGTAACTTCGAGGTTTCATTTTTACATTCACTGGATAGCATACGAAATACGCCTCCTCTTTTCGCATTTACGTTGTGTTATGCAGAAAGTGATGAAATGTGTTGTAAGGCAACGTACATGTAATGTTTTGCGTGCGCGCGCGTAACAGTGAATAAGCTGAAAGGAGTGTGGACATATCCTTTGGTGAATTATACCGCTTGGTCATGCAGCAGCTTTATGCTAATGGGGAGAACAATAAGATATGATAACCGGGTTTACAAGCGTCTTGAAAAGATAGCCAATTCCAACGTGCCATTGAATGTGTCTCCAATGAAATTTCAAGGGCATCAGCGCCTTTATTATTTGCTCCGCATAGAAGTTATTTTACTATGATGGCTATGAGCTGCTTTGTGTCATTGTGTGTGTGTGTGTGTGTGTGTGTGTGTGTGAGAGAGAGAGAGAGAGATTTTGTTCTTTAATTCAACCTCGAGAAAACAGTTCAACTCCAATGTTCAAAAGTTTATTGGTGGAATCGCTGTAGGCTCTTTTTCAGTGCTCAACTGCATCTGCCCGCTGTTTGGTTGTGTCACCATTCTCCTTGTGTATTCGCTATTCGAGATCGAAATCTCTAGATTTGGTCAATGCCTTTTTACGAATACAATAATTTTAACTTAGTTAGACTTTTTCCCCAGTTAACGTAACATAAAGTTCATTCGGTCAGTAACGCGTCAATTTTAGAATGTTTACATGTTTTTAGTTTACGAACAAATAAATTACCACTAACGGTATAGGCTACTATATTTCAATTTTACTTAAGAAGGAGAAAAAAGAACATTTGATTACAAATATAACGCATTCATATATAGTACCCTGTGTATTGGCAAAATGCATGAGGAAACTCGAAAGACAATTTTCCATTTTTAAGAGAAGTTATTAAGTAATTAGGATAAATTTAATTCGTTGCACAAATTAAAAATTAATCAGGACAGAGTGGAAATGCTAGCAACAACCTCAAAGGTTGTTACAGTAGGCCTACATGTAATCTTTTAACTATCAAAAGAAAATAAAACAAACAAACAAATAAGTGGTTAAACATAAAACGCTCTTATCCACCCCTTGTCATTCCCGATTCAGTCTTGGGAAATCGTGTGGCTTTAATGGAGCGATAATTGTTGAATGGCCTTTTTGGATGGCCTGTTTTGTTCGAAGCAGTGATTACACCCCGCACGCGTCTATATTTTGACCAGATTTCCTGCGAGTCCTATATTTCACCGTGGTCAATTTCCTTTTCAAACGCAAACGAGTTACAGCTTGGACAAGCATGGCTATTGTGATGTTAAACAATGCGTCCTAATAATTATTTATATATGCGTGAGATGACTGATTTATAAATTCTGGGTTAAACTGCCAAATGCCTTCCGTCAGCTATTCTTCCAGCCTCTTTCTAGGTTTGAGTTAGGTTTTTATAACACGAAAAATGCTAGCCTAGCGAATTCGAAAATTAAGTAGCCTATTTTCATAGATTTGTGTAAGCCAGTTGTATAGGTAGGGTGTCTAATTGCTAATGGCTAATATTTGGGTTTGATACTCCTTTATAGTAAATGCATATTCAGTGCAGTCAATCTTCAACATCCTTCATTCTCTGTCTGTTAGGTGGGCCTATGCTAGCCGTAGCCTTAATTTTTATTTTCAACTCAAGATCGTTGTAGTGACTGACATTTCCTTTAGACAGAATATTGACCCCCACCCCCAGTCCAAAAAAGCAGAGGAGACACACAAAGCCGTGGCACGTGCGCATTTGTATAGAAACCCACCAGACCGTAAAAAAAGAGGAGTGTCCAGGCTTCTGCCTTTATCCGGGAGAGCTGCATAAACCCTCGGTAATATAATAAACCACATGTACATCTGCCAGGCAATCACGAAATCCAGCATTTCCCCTCGAAATCCAAGTCCTTCCCACTCGCTAATCCACGGGGAATTCGGTTCAATCTGATTGGTCGATGATGCGGCAACTAGGGGCGAGAACAATAGCATCATTTTACATAAAACAGTGCTGCTATGCCCTGAAGACGAAAACATTTTTATGAAGAGGACGAATGGTAAAGGGAGAATACGCCGTGAATCTAACTTCGTCGTCCATCTATGACCGCATAAACCTGGAAATTATTTAAACATCCAGCAGTTGATTTCAAGTGCCTTATATACTGCCTGCAAGGATGCCAAAAGGTTTTCTGGTAAAAAGAAACAAGAAAACAACACCTGTGTCTTACAGGATTCGCTCTGAAGAGGAAGGTCAGGATCATATTCACGAGTTCCAAAACCAAAACGAAACATCGCCGCCCGCTTCTCCCTTACCCATCTCCAAATGCAGTACGGGAGCATCGCCAAATAACGAGGCAGACGCGGCAATCTCAAGACAGGATGTTAAACCGGTTCAGTTTGGCATCCCGGAGGCAGTGTACCAAGCGCTTTACAGCCCCACCCGGCCTGTCAGCAAGGACCATGGGAGAACATATTTTGAGAGACATTTCAACCTTGGCTCACCAATTTCTGCAGAATCTTTTCCGACACCTGCCGCGCAGACGAATTTGGATCAACTTTTGTTCGCTCCAGTGGATTTGAAAATAGGCACCAGCAACAGCAGCCGGAATGGCACCACCAGCACCGTACCGCCCGCTGCAGTCAGGAACACAACCAAAAGGCCATTTTCCGATCCTGAACGCAAGGGCAAACCTGCATCAAAGAAACCCAAAGCTATAAGAAAACTTCATTTTGAAGACGAAGTCACCACCTCCCCTGTGCTTGGCCTGAGAATTAAAGAAGGACCAGTAGATCAGAAACCCAGACAACCATCAACAGGCGGAAATAAGCCTCTGGGGGAATTCATTTGTCAGTTGTGCAGGGAAGAATACAGCGACCCTTTCGCTTTAGCGCAGCACAAATGCTCCAGAATAGTGAGGGTGGAATATAGATGTCCCGAATGTGACAAGGTTTTTAGCTGTCCGGCTAACCTAGCTTCACACAGGCGCTGGCACAAACCCAGACCCCCAAGTGCAACTGCGATGACGGCTACGCAAGTTTCCAAATCAGAAATCATTAATGTGCATTCTAGTGACAAGTCTTTGTCACAAGACTTCAAGGACATAGGATCCGAAGTCGGAAGTGACAGGGACACACCCAGTCCTGGTTCGTCTGAATCAGGGTCCGAGGATGCTCTATATGATTGCCACCTTTGCAGAAAGAAATTTAAACGCCAGTCATACCTGAGAAAGCACCTTCTGGGACACGCCGCCTCGCAGAATAAAATGCACGATGAAGATATATCGCCATCAGTGCAAAATGCGGTAAATGGAGAGACACCCAAAGAGGTGCGCTCTTCAGACGACAGCCAAAGCCCATCTCCAATTAATTTAAGTTCAACTGAGTGCCATCTATGCCCTGTTTGTGGAGAAAACTTCAGCAGCAGGGTGAACCAAGAGAGACACCTTCGCCTTCTACACTCCTCGCAGGTTTTCCCCTGCAAATATTGCCCCGCCACATTCTACAGCTCACCGGGGCTCACGCGGCACATTAACAAATGTCACCCCTCGGAAAACAGGCAAGTCATCCTCCTCCAAATGCCCGTGCGACCAGCTTGCTAAACTACGAGGAAAAGTCGTGCCTTTCCGTTTAAAAGTCATTAAATAATCATTTTCCACCACATCGAGGTCACGTTGTTGGCATGGCAATGCAAAATATGTCTCCTCCAAACATGACACGTAGGCTACGGAAATTTATGGGACTATAACTTTTATTATACATATTTTCAAATTCATTGTAGTTTATCGAAAGAAGACAAAACTGTAGACTATCTGAAATATTTTTCTAGGACCTTTGCGCAAGTGATAATGTAATAGCTTCTAGACCTAAGAGAAGGATGCTGTAGTTTTAAGTGTATTTTAATTCACAGGCTGTGAACTGTCCTATATCACCTCTGCTTTATTACAGCTTGTTGATCGGTGGGAAATGGGTATTAGCTTTGCCTAGGAAGAACTGACTCATCTTTAAAGTTGCTCCTCTAGTGTAGCCATGACTGCCTTGAATTAGAATGTTTCACGCATCGATACCCCCGGCTGTGTAACTGCCTTAAAGTTAAATTTGAAGTAATGATTGATGATTATTTATTATTTATCTCGTACAACTTAGGGTATATATTATATTATTGTTATTTTTAATACTACAATATATGTAACTTCATGATTATTTATTTATTTATTCACTCAATTGTTTGTAATTTATTATTCTGCGTGCTCCATCATTTTGACATTCATGCCGTAGCCAAATGTTTCCTTTGTTGAATGTATCTGTCGAGTTTTCTTGCCCTCCTGCATTTTGAGGATGGCGCACAAATGTTATACAATCGAAACAGATCTTGTTAAGCATAGCTCTTAGATGCAATCCTTTTCTAAAAAAAAATGCGTTATTTTCTTAAATTTTAGCTTTTTATAGCGCTTCAGTCGTATGTTTCAATCGTGTTTGTCAAATCCAATAAAAAATAAAGTAATGAAAACAGATTAAGTGAAGCGTGTCTCTTTCTGCGTAGAAGTTATTTCAGGTCGTGATATGAAATGTTTGCGTTTACATCTGTGTCTGACAATGAAACATGATACAATTCCTTCTTTTACATCTAAACACTATAATGATTGGTAGATCGTGATCATGGTTTTGTGCTTAAAAAGTTTCCACCAAAAGAGCCAGCCGTTCAGTATCGTGAATTTTTTTTCTTCTCTCCTTTTGGTTGCTTGCTCTGAACTTCTCAAATAAAGTAATTTTTTATATCCTGTCATTTAATCATGGCAACATTACTACCCAAAGCATCTCACTATCACTGCAGAAATGAGCAACTCTGTTGTTCCAGCTGTGAATGCATTGATATGTAGTTAAGCTTTCTTGATAATTGCAGCAAGCTTGACAAATCCACAGAATTTATTGTAAATTTCTGGCTGTTGTTGTTATGGTTGTTATTATTATTATTATTATTAGTCTTGTCTTTCAAGGTAGAAATGAAAGAAACATTAACATAATTATGTTGTTTCTTTCAGAGCAGTAAAGCAGCATAAATAACGTTGTTTACAAAACACATAAAATCGATAAATAATTATGTTTTTGCTGGATTACATCCTCGCGCTCATCGCCATTATCGACATCATTGGCTGCGCGATAGGAGGACGAGCTTTTTTTTTTTTTTTTCTGAGTCCATTATCGTCAGCGCATGGGAAAACATTGTTGAACACAGCAGGGGGACAGATGGGAGGAGGTTCAGGTTACCCCCTGTTGCTCATGGATCTCTGGCGAAAACTGAATCAACACCACCATCCTCTCAGCCTCGCTAATGTATCCAGCGGGGGACATTATGGCTGCATGCCAGGGAGCAGCCATGAGCCGGTGAGATATGAGTGAAGCTGCCACCACTGAACGCCTGTAATGGTAAAGGGGTTACTGAAAATGCAATAGCCTACAGTTTCAACGAAATGCGTTCACTAAGCCAAGGTGAAGTTTGGTTTCTTATCTTTTTTTTTCTTGGAAAAATTATGTTTCCTTGCTGAATATACAACTTCTTTAAACAAACATTCCTGGGCATTTTCAGTTTTTAATACAATTCAATCAAATGGGTTCGTTTGGTATGAGTGACAACCAAAAAATTCCCAAATATTAAAAATGTGAAATATAAATATATAGAATAATTATAAATTAATACAACAGTTTCAGCACTGCCTTCGTAATAATTATTCTTTGTGAAATTACAGTGCTTCATCCTAATATTCACTTGAGAAAAATCATTAAAAAACTGGACGACCAAATATACCTATTATTGATGAATTATGCATGATAAGATACAAACAAGCTATCAAAACTAATATCAGAAGTATTGAATAGTTACGTGTCTATTGTTTATTCTGTATATTCAGTTACACCTAATGCATTAACATAAGCACTATTTGTTCTGATTTCTGGGGAGTTCTGAACATATTGTGCCCAGACTCTGCTCTTCGTGGCCTTGAGGGACACCCGGGGTCACTGCTGTCTGTTCCTAAGGCAACACAGTACCTTCACTTCCCCTGAATGATTCCAAATTTGAAACCTCCTAAATTCACCGTGAGGTACTTCCCTTTGCTCCAACAAGAAAGCTGTCACTGTGGTAGCCTATTACAAACATCGTGCCACAAACACTTCTGTCTCTTTTAAGGCTGACCGCAATCCACAAACACTGCAATTCTGCAATGCTTCAAAAAGCAAATCAAAGCCCAGATAAGCATTATTCTCATTGAAATCTCACAAACCCTCAGCTCCAACTGCACTTGCACTTTGCCTCTGCAAACATTGCACCCTCATTACACCGTCACCATGGCCATGCAAATCCTCCCCTCTCAGCGCTCTAACAGACGGTTCTAGGTGACTGTTATTGGATGAAAGATCGCTATCTTAAAAGACATTCTCACCGTTCTCCAGAAGAATTAGGTATTCCCTTGAAGATGCAGTATCGGCTGAATTTAATTTTAAATCTTAATTACAATAATTGAGTGAGGAACTAATCACTAATGGGCTATTCAAATCACTTATTAATTTCCGTGCATGTACGAATGTAAGACATTTATGGTTTTTTTTTTCTAAATAAAATGTATACATTTAAAAAATACATTAACAATTCACAATCGTCTCAACTGCCTCAACTGACCTTAGAGTGTCCCACGAGCACACATAGGCCTACTAAATTATCTCGATAAGCAGAGGATGAGGCACTGCTGATGAGACGATTTCACCTGATGCAAATCTGGAGGAAAACAAGAGAATTAGCATTGGGAGCAATTCGTGCATTCAGAGAACGGTGTCATTTACCATTGAGTAAAATTCCTCCAAAGAATACTTGCTTTCATATTGATTATTTAGCTATGATGCTAGCTTCAATGGATTATCGAGTCAATTTTCTTTCCGGCAAGTGAAAGCATATAGGCTATTGCAGGCATTATACATATTCCAGCATCAATTCACGCTCAAAAACACTGGGATATGGCAGGGAGAGCTTAACATTTACATAAACCCACGAAGCGAAAAACTTTGTTATGATTCCTCAAAGGCGAGTTAGTCGTATACATTTTGAAAGCCTGCCATCCCAGCCTCCGCCTTTTACTCTGCACATGCGGCGTCCGGTTCAGACATGTTCTGTGCGCTTTGTCAAGGTGCCATCTGTTTGCCTTTCTTTCTCGAGTGTCTCGAGTTGCAGCATCAAAAAAAGGAGCATGACAGATGGTCTGGGAAATATACGTTCGGTGAAGAGGACGCCAGCTCTGCCGCTTTCCACCGTGAGGAAAAAAAAAACGGTTAAATGAGGAATCGTCCTGAACGGCCGAGATGCATATGAAAGGATGGGATGCGATGCGCTGCGTCCCGCCCTCCTAACACTTCCTCTGGTATCTCCCTTCTACATTCCACAAACCGTTGCGCTCCTCCGCGCATTCCATCACTCCAACTTCTTCCTCGTGTCTGCCCTACCCGCGGTCCATGGCTCGCCCCGCCTGGCCTCCGCCACTCCCCGCTTGACGGACAGCTAGAGAGCAGCTGTTTAGCGGGGCAGCGATAACCGCAGCAGATAAAAGTTTCGCAGACAAATATTGTTGCGGCTCTGCTTGGATGCAGCCTTGGCGTAAGGCCAATCGCCCCACTCTGAACACATAGTCTATATACTACACTCACAGAAAGAGGAAAGAGCTGGTGAGCTGAGACGCCTTTTTTAAACAGCGCGCTCTGCACTGATCTAAAGTACGCACATTAGAAAGTACATTTGAAAAGCGCATTCATCTCCATGGAGTCTAACGTCCAGTGTTAAACTGACTTTCATGGAGTATATATATATTGTCCAAATTTGCTGGGATGTATTCTGTTTGAGTTGTGAGCATGATTATGCATTAGAAACTGCTGAAGCATATTCATCCTCCAGTGTGATGCTTTCAGTTTAATATTTTTTGATAGCCATTGTGATTACAAATGGAAACTAGCTAATATACAAACACATTCAAGAAACATGAGCGTCAGCAATAAATAGAAGCCCACTTCCCTGATTTACTGTGGTCTTGGATATTTGTCATTTGGAGGTTAAGAATTCAAGAGTGAGCAGAGAAAGTGAGAGGCACTTTGTGGTCCTATTTTGGCTGTATCATAACAAGCATCCACAATTAGAGTCAGCAATGTGCCAAAAGCAGCTAGTCTATGTATCAGTGCCCGCTGCTAATAACATCAAAATGGAATTATCTTCCATCCTCAGCATTGTGATCCACTTAACAAAAATCTGACCTCAGGTCTGTGAAACGAGTTACTCTTTTTCTTGAATTCAGTTGGCTGCACATTTACAAGATAATTTTGGATGATTTACTACATGGTTGTTTTAAGGTTGTGTGAGCTTGCATGTAGCTTATGTGCAGACGGATAGTCTGTATGTTTGTATACTGTTAACTCATTGGAACCAAACATTTCGGTACCAGGAAATGATCATAATAATTGCTTTCCTTGATATAATGTTTACGTTATACATCCATGATCAAAAGCACATAGTAAAGCCCCAAAAAGCAGCATTAAACATTGTTTTAGTTCCTTTGGAACTGCAGTTCATGTTGGTACATAGCAGCAGGCAGATTTCTATAGGGAATTCACAAAGGTGGCATTTTCAACTGCACATGTGCGGGGTATTTCCAAATAATTTAACCAGCTGTCCAGGCTGCCCAGATGTAATGTTTGTGCAGAGCACACACACACAAATCAAGCGCTAGCTGTTTGCATCCACAAACTGGGAGACCTACCGACAAAGTAAGAATCACACCTGCCCAGTTTCTGCAAACTCCACACTCACCCCTCTGGGTTTCTGTCTCTCGAATTGTCTTCCCTTTGTCCTCCCTCCACTCAGGCTACCCTCCACTAACACCCCCCCACCCCCAATTTCACATAGGTCCCCAAAAGCAAAGTGAAATTGGCTGGCTGACTGGAGGGTGCCTTTCAGCACAGGCCTCCCCTTATCTTTGCCATTTCAAGATTGCTCCACTCCATGCTTAGACAAAGCCCAACTGAAAAAAAAGGAAATGGCCTTTCCTTCATTCCTATTGGCTCCTGGCAGCGATTCAAAACAGACCTTAAGACACTTTTGGCGTGGCAGGTGTTAGTGTCAGGTTCTGACCAAGGCTAATTGGCTAAGATGAAAAAAAAGAAAAGAAAAAATAGGTATCTATTTTAAAATAATATTAGGTGCTTATTGAGAGAGAAAATATTAACAAGGTGAACTTGGATTGTCGCTGATATGTAGCTAGCTTTAAATGTCACTGTTTTTTTTTTTTGGGGGGGGGACTTTAGGCTTAGGTGATTAGAATAAGCACACAAAGACCATCAGTGACATTTTAAAGCAGTCGCTGCCTTAAGCGGTATGCTTTTGAAAAAAGGCAAAAGATTAGCGAGAGGCAGTTGTCAGAGGAACCCATGTGTCAAGTAAAGGCCATACTGTTATCAATTAGCGTAATCAGTCCTTTTGCACTGTGTCACCCCTAAGAGCAGAGGCACAATGGGCCTTGATTTAAAACATGGCAGCAGCACCTGCCAAAGTGACCCGAAAAGATAGTGTGTCACCTGGTGTTGTTTGTGTATGAGTGTGTGTGTCTGTTTGTGAGTGTATGTGTGCGGGCGAGTGAGTGTGTGTGTTTTGTGTGTGTGTGTGTGTGTGTGTCAGTGAGTGCACAAGTGTGAGTATTCTTGTACTTGCTACAAAGTGAGAACCAGGGAACCTTGTTTTCCTACAGAATGGGGACATTACAGGGAAGTGAGGATATTTTTACGTGTCCTCACAACTACAAAGACAAATTGTGACATATTAGTTAAGGCTGGGGGTAAGGTTAGTATGAGGGACAGGTTAGAGATAGGGTAAGGTTTTGGGTTAGGTATACGTTGCTTATTGTTAAGATTGTTAAGACTGTAGAGACACACAAAGAATGAATGGAAGTCAATGTAATGTTGTGTGTGTGCGTGTGTGTGTGTGTTTGTGCGAGTATGTATGCGCTCGTGCATGTGTATCTGTGCAAATTTGTGTACGTGCATGCGTGTTTATGTGTTTGAGTGTGTGGATGCACGAGTGCGTGTGTGTGTTTGCGCGTGTGAGTGTTTGCATATGTGCGTGTGTGTGTGTGTGTGTGTGTGTGCGCGTGTGTTGTGTGGCCACTCCCTTGATTAAAGCACCACGGGTTCAGTAAGCACGAGGCCATTGTGTGCCTCCATATCCTGTGGCACATGTCCCGCTTCCAGACCCAAGCAGTTTTTGGGGGGTGGGGGGGTGGGGGGCAGCTGATTCCAAAATCACAGCATACAAAAGACCAAGACCCCCTCCACGCTAGCCTCCACAATACCGGGGCCATAATGCTTGTAAATCTATTCAAAGACGAAGAGTCCCGGATAATAACAAGCCGCTGTATATGAATTCCCTATGAAACAAAATAGACAGTTCAAAATAATGTTATGAACACGTTTAAATTGGGCTTTCAGTGCAAAGCAAGTCCTTTTTAGAGGACATAAAGTATTTTCCCCTCTCTGTGGCAACATGAGTGATGTGCAGCACACATACACATACAGGCATACATTCATCTCTTTCTTTCTCTCTCTCTGACACACACCCATACACACGCACACACAAAGGGAGAGGGTAAATAAATGCCACAACTCTTAATTACTATCCTGTCTAATTTCTCTCGCTCCTTCTGTCCCTGGCCTGTTTAGCATTCTGGTTGGTGAAAGGTCAATAGAGGCCAGTGCAGTATTTCTCAATGTCTCTCCAGGAAACACACGCATAATTATGCAAATACACCAGACTCCCCTCCGCTTCTGACAGCTTGCTTATCTGGTCTGCCTTCTGCAAACTGCTACTGAAGATCTGTACTTGTCTTCTCTCTCTCTCTCTCTCTCTCTAACACACACACACACAAAGTGCAGTAGGTTTGACTGTATTTAGCAATTGAGCAAAGATGTAATCCTGTTTTGTTTTGAGACATCAAGTGCTAGTTGAGAAAATATGACTCAGTAGGCAAGGCTGTTCAGAGTGCAGGCCATTGAAGAAGCTCAGAATGACCGAGAAACGCAATGCCTGCCGAGGAGGACCATGTCACGGACCGTAAGACGACTCAAACTTTGTTGTGAAGTGAATCAAATCATACACAAAACTGTCCACTCCATAGTCCACTGCCACTCAGAACAACATTGGCATTTTGATTAAGACAAGTCCGAGAATAGATTGTATATTGAATTGGAGATTCCTTTTTGCCCAGGACAAAGCTTCATCAGAATATGTTAGACCTCTTCTCAGCGAGTTCAGTATACCTGATTTCAAATTTGCAGTTCAGGGAAAATCTATCTACAAAATGTATTTGAAATTATATTCAATTCTTACAATACAAAGTCTGCTTTAAAGTCATGGTATGCTGAGGACTTCTGGGATGTATTACTCACCTGATGAAGTAAGCTGCTGCTCGCCGCAGCGATATTTCATTTAAGTGCAAATTCATTGAATTCTCTCCAGTAAAAACTAATCTGGTATACATTTGACTAAACCCTTTATGAACAGTATCCTGATAGTTAAATGCCCCAAATTTGTTGCTTTTTCTTGAAAATGAGCCTTTCTTTGAGGTCCAAGCAGAGATTTTTGAAGACAAAATGAAGATTGACCCAAATTAGCCAATTAGCGGATGTGACGCGACGAGAGGTGTTCCAAACGCGGAAGTCATGCTGAAAACAATAGGAAAAGAAGATGTTGCCAAAAGAATATAATTTCCATAAATTGATGAAAACAAAGTCACATCACTAGGGGAGAAGGAACAACATGACAATCAGTCTGTAAGCGCTAAGCACTGAAACTACACACCTCTTACTAAGAGTTTTATTAGGCCATGACGAGGAAAGGTGTCCGAAAAGCCTATGTACATGATGACAACACGTCACCTTCATTCCACCGTGCCCACTCAACAAACAAAACGGCCCATGCAGGGGTACATTTCCCAAAAGCATAGTACGTAGTCTGACCATACAACAGTCAGTGGTTCCCAACCCAGTCCTGAAGGACCCCCTGCCCTGCAGGTTTTTGCTCCAGCTCTACTCTTTCACACCTGATCCATTTAAGGGCATCATGCTGATTGGTTGAAAAAGATCTACAAAAGTACTTGAATGGGGTGTGCATGAAGGTGCATAGGGCCTTAAATGGATAAGGTGCGCAAATGTAGAGCTGCAACAAAAACCTACAGGACAGGGGGTCCTTGAGGACTCGATTGGGAACTACTGATATACAGTCAGTGGTTCCTTCTAATTAAGTTATCATGTGTGCTTTTGGGAAACGCACCCCAGGTCAAATGAGACTGTTTGCACAGCTAACTGGCTAGTATGTTAAAGCCTTTCGCGATTAAAGTACGAAGTTACTCGTGGAATAGTTTTCGCAGAAACTTAATTTTTTTTAAATTTAATGGAAAAAAGAATTAGCAGATAGCTGGCGAATTATTCATCCCATTGGCATTAAAAGACTAGAAGCTTACCCTTTTTTCATCTTCCAATTGCAGCTCCTGCACTTGTTCCAGTTTTGCTATCATGGCCGATTTTACTCAAGGTCTTATGGTGGAAGATGGATTTAGTTTTTTTTTTCAATTAATTTTTTGCATAAAACTGTTTCTACACAGTCACTCATTTTAGGATTGGCTTATTAAGTGACGTCCTGGTGTATGTTAACGGGCTTTTCTGAGTACAGAATAGATAGGGGAAAATTCGGGACTGGATTAGTTTGGGCTTGGCTTATTAACCCGTAAATGCACCCTGTGACAAATTTGTCACACGAATTGGGGGTTGTCAAAACCACTGACCTCACATAAATTTTGCAACCTAATGCCCATATTGACATATGTAGACCATCAGTGCTGCCATCTGATGCATAAAAGTAGAACTGACATTACACTGGCTGCATCAGCTAACCTTTCCAAAATGGTGGAACCTTTCCGCCCCCATGGTGGAATCCACACGATTGATCAGCACCCATTTGTCACTGGAGTAGAAACAGGTAAGCTAATGAAAAATAAGCTATGCCTAATACTTCAGCCATATGTCAACTATCAAAACAATGATGGACAAAAGTTCTCTTTATATCCTAGAAACTTAGAGTGACATATGTGTTACAAAACTAAAATGAGGTCAAAGGTCACCAAAAATTAAAAATTGCTATTGGGTTGTTATTAGCCCCTCCCCAGGACATATTAACAGAATACATAGATTTTTCTTCCTGTTTTTACTATAGTTGGGCATTTAAGGGTTAACCGATGGCCAATTAAGTGGCGATTTCAGTAATTACTAACCCACAGTGATATCTAGACTTTTCATGTGACTCGGGATCTGGCTGATAAAAGCAGTCATCTGTGAAGTATTTAGAGCAGATCATCAATCCTGATCTCCTCACAAAATCTGCCCATGCCTTTCAATTTGTGGGGATTTTTGAAAATTTATGGACCATGATTCCTCTGCTTGCATTGGCCATATTGTTGCAGCCATAAACAAGGCAGATATTTGCCATTTATCCAAGGGAATAATCCACAATTACGAATCACTGAGTCCCATGACATTCACAATGTTTTCTCTGCTGCTGGCTTGATACCTTCCGTAACGTCATCGCCGAAGAAAAATTCTTTGAGATTATCGTGATTGGTAGTGATTAAAATGCAACTAAACTTCTAACGGCTGATTATAATTTGAAATGACCAGTGCACAGAGGATGTATTTATATTAAAAATTCCATGGTCCAAATCTTTTTGTATTTTGGATGGACAAACATTTTGAATAAATGGTGAGGGTACGAGCTACGGCATGTTTGGATCCATAGGGTTGATGATGATGATTATAATGAGATGATGATGATGATGATGGAACAAGGTGTCACTGCTTTTCTTTTCCAAAACTGATCCAAAATTCAGCTTCACTTCTGCCTTACAAACAAGAGGAACTGCAAACCTGTCATTTTCTGAATAAACCCACCCATGCATTTTTAGGACTTGTAGCCTGAGTGAGGCTGTCACTAAGGGTTGGAAGATTTTATAAAAGAAAGAGCATATAAAAAAGAAAATAGAGGGAAAGAAATAAAGAGGAAAAACCATAAGAAGAGAGAAAAGGGCATAGATATTTAGAGCAGTCTGCCTTACAGAAGTATGAAATTATGAAAAGATTTTGAAGGTGCCAAAAACTTGCTGAAGCGAGTGAGACTTTCCTTTCATAAATCTTCCAATGTGACAAATTAAAAAGCTTTTGGATTTCACAGCTCACACAGTGACCGGTCGAGAGGCTTTATTGAGCAGAATGGTGTTTTTTCAAATTAGTGCAGCTTTCTTTAAGATCCATGAAGTCCCTGTAAACCCACTGCATGCTTTTAGCACAGCGCACGAAGACTCGCTTTTGGCTGTAATTGTCAAAAACATTAAGCAAAGTTGAGTCTAATCTTCTAATTTTTTCTCTGTGTTTGAATTCACTCATAATTTCTCCAAGGCTACAACTTAGGGAAAATAATTGCTGAAAAAAGTTCACTATTTAGCCAATTGAAAATGGGTTGAAGAGTTAATGCTTGATACACCCAGACTTGATCATGTGCTAAGCCTGAGGGCGATTAACGCTTTCATGCATAAGATCACAACATATCATGAGGCCAAAAATGGATATATATGTATCCAACATCTCTATCCAAAATCATATGGATTAATGAGGTATTTGACCCAACTCTGCTACCATAATAACCACAGCTGTACCGGAAAGGTTCTACACTAGATGTCAGAACATTACTGCAAGGATTTGCTGAATTTCCACCCAGAATAGCATAAGTGAGGTCGGGCAGTGATGTTAGCGGACCAGATTGGTTCCAAGTTGGGTTTCCAGTTGATCTCAAAGGTGTTTAATGGGGTTGAGGGCCCAGTGTCTCCCAGTCAAATTCCTCAACACTGATTTGATTTTATATGGACCATTCTCTGTGCAAACTAAACTGTCACGCTGACATGGGAATGTCTTCCCCAAACTGCATGAAATTCGAATTTCATCAGATGCAACAGCATGAACATTTAGTGGCACAAGAGGAACAAAGACACCCTGCCCTAAACATGCAAAACAGACCCAGAAGAAGGAAAGTTGTTTTGACAATGCAGTGGAAATATGATTTGAATTTTTAACTAAGAAATCACCATGTATGGCGTACGAGGCAAACGCTAACGACATGTGAAAGCTACTGTGATGCAGAATTTTTGGAAAAAACTAATATTTGAAACATGTTCACTGTTCCGCACAGAGAGCCCTGGATGAGGGACGGCTGGCATTTTGAAATGGCCGCCGAGCGCATTTGCTCTCATCTGTTCCGGGCTTGAACTCCCGACGACTCAGCTTAATGAGTATCCCACCGCGCCACATCGGAGTGCGGCGAAAAATGGCCCATTCCCGCGGGGAACTCGCCAAAGCCATTCCGGCCGCATTGGGAAGTTTATTCTTCTCCCTCGGGGGCGGTGGGGGAGGTAGGGCTAGGCCATTGCCAAGGCCCTGTGACTGAGCGGCCTTGGGCGGCTGACCCTGTCATCGGCAGGCTGTCAGGGCCGAGAGGGGCCGTCTGGCAAACAGGCGTGATGTCACCAAGCCAGCACGCGCGAGCCCAGCGGGGGTGGGGATGGTAAGGGGGGGGGGGGGGGGGCAGGCACGACGAATCGCTGAAAGGGGGTCGGCTGAACCGAGGGGAGATGACTTGCACCTGAACCCAACGACCAGGCTGGCACGAAGAGGGCGGGCTGACCATGGTCCACTTTAAAATAGGGCTGGGGTGCCTGGTAAATGGGCCTGACAGTCTTTCCCGCTGTTTAACGAGAGTAAGGGCTGCTATGCTCTGCACATCAACGCACAATGGCGAATACCAGCAGCCTCCGAGCAGAGCGCTTCATTCGAGCTCAAGTAAGCACAACACGGTGGAGAAAACTCAGAGTCACAGACAATCATGAAGAATCTCACACTTTCAAAGAATTGCATTTTTTTTCACAACATATTAGTCAACCATGCACATACACACATACACAAATGCACACACACACATACATGCACACGCATAGAAAAAGCATACACAAAGATTTCCAAAAAACCTATCTGCAGCTCAGGTTGATTTTATCCATACTGAACATCTGGTAAAACATGTATGTTTAAACAGGGGTTGGGATAAAATAAGTATTGATATTCCGCGCTTGACTCATTACTTCATGTCTTGGTTATCAAACCTTTGTGTAATGTAGTTTACACCGAGGTCACAGCGACCTTGCAGTAGTTTTGTTATCCCTCAGCACTGAGATTCACCGGTCGGGTGTCGAAAAGAACATCCGCAACTCTGCCATGGCAACATGGGTAACAGGTCATCTCAAGATAGCGGGTTATTCAAAGAGAGAGACGTTATTTCACACTGAGGCTCTCAACAGCCGCACAAAAAGGATGATTTCAGTGAGTAGTGCATTTCTTTGTGCTCTTAGTGTTAGAGGGTTTGGCCTTGCACTGCGTCATCTGCCCTAAGAGGGGGAATGATCTCGAACAAAGAAAATCACCGCCATCCCAAGTGGCTTCACTGAGCCATATGGTCATCCGTTATCTGAAATGCAGATGACTCCTTGCCCGGCTGTCAGTGAGATTCCTTGAACAAATATTGACTCCAGCTGGGGGTTTCCGTTATTCCTCAGAAATCATGTATCCCCCCCCCCACCACCACCACCACCACAAATGCCACCCCCTCGACCCCCTCCACCTCAGCATTCTGTTTCCTGTGTCACCCGGACCCTTGCCTGGACCAGTCTACTGACTGTTAAACAAGAGTAGCTCCTGATGTAAGCAATGCCCAAAGGGACTGCTGGCCCTCGAGCTGTAATCTTCTCCCTTTGACTTTTAGTTACAGCGGAAAAATTGCCAAGCTTTGCCCAGCTTGATTTTTGCTCATGCTGTTTGTCGTTTAGTTTTTTCATTTTTAGGTTTTGTTTTATTTTGCTCCTCATTCTTTTTTTTTTTTAACACAGGTACGTTTAAGGCGAAGGGACAGATGGTGAAAAGCATCATATTTTCCTCAGCAGATGGAGGCAGAGCTGTGTCATTACAGTATAACAAAGGGCAATGAAAGCTCACACACTGACTCCATACTTCGGTCATGCTCACACAATTCTGTCATCCATTTCTGTGCTACAGGTTTGGAAGCATTCTTAGTTTATAAAGGTGATAAAGTAACAATGTTAATGTTAATGACCAGTCCATTTGTTCTTGACATAAGAGAAACTTTCTGTTACTGTCAAGTTTCAACACTTTGAACAGCAAAACAGCAATGAGAGATATAACACATTAATTTCAAGTTCACCCACTTTCCATAGGACAAATATAATTAAGTAAATGTTGAATTTTCCACATGAAAATTTTACATAAATGTGCACATTCACTTTTTCATAACATACTAATCCCCTTAAAATACGTATATTTTAAATCTTCAACGGCATTTCATTCCATCATAAAGATACAACATAGGTTCACAGAGGCAGGATAAATCTTCATTCATATTAATAATATTAAAACGTTTGTTAAAGACTAGGAATAGGAGTTGAGTATTCCGAAACATACTGTATGGTCTGGCTAAAACTTGCTAATGGTGATGTGCAGAAGACGAACAGTGCTTTATGATGTACCAAATTTATCAATTAAACATCTTGATATCAAAATGTTACAGTTCAAATAAACAAGTCAGCTAAATAGGGCTAACCCGGATACCATGTAATTTTTCCAAAGCAATTGATTTCCATTTTATTCAAAACTTCCATTCACTCGCTCATTTCACTTCTTAACAGACTACTTGGTACAGTTTCGCATGCAGGAGATCATGAAACCATTTTCCGCATGCTGTTATGTAAGAATAAGAATGGCTTTGACACTTTTTCCCTGATTCAGGGGTTACCAGGACAAAGTCAAAAAAAGAGAATAGTGAAAAGGGATAGTGCAGCAATCTTTTTACTGTAATATGACAATTACTCTAAATTTTACCCCCGGTGACATCACCATAAAAGCCCCATCACCAAAAATGTGACTGTTCAGCAGCTTAAGCTCTTGACATCTTAGCCATTGACGTGTTAATGAACCTCTCTTAAAACTGCATTATGGGATACTGTCGAATTTTTCTGACATCCCTGTCATTGAGGAGATCTTCAGGGTCCTCCAGTGATATTGGTGCCCTCAGTAAATACATACGAACAAAAGTAGTTAAGAATTAATACCTTTATCTTTTATTTACTTGAAATTTTTATGCAAAATATTAATGGAAATTCTCTAATGGCATTGCCACGTTTCATTATTTATTTGTAATTTCAAGGCATCTTTCTGAAATACAAAAAGGTAGAAAGTCATTCAGTGAGGTAATTTGATCTTGCCCTAGTAGTTACAGGTTTTGTGGCAAGTTCTTACTGTAACAAGTTGGGCGTATCAACTAGCCAATCAGCAACCCTTCGCCATTGTCCCGACATTTTGAAATGTTCCAGTGAAATCTTTACATGGGTGTGTCATGACACAGTGGCTAATGCCTTCCTCTCTCATAATCCACAAAATCTCGGGCATGTATCAATTACACTTCATGTGAATCGAAATCTCCCAAACATTTTTCTGAAACACTATCCTGCGACTTTCATCGTATGTCCTTCTGTCACGTAAATTCGCAGGTCACCTTCGCGGAGCAGCAGGAAAAATTAGAGCGCCGTCTGTGTTTTATTTTTGGAACTATTTAGAATGTAACAACATGGACGTGGAACAACTAGACCTGGTCTACCTTACTCCACCAATCCCGTTAGCAGTCGAACGTGGACCCTGTTCTAACTTACCAGAGCTCCCTAAAAATTTCGTCTGCAACGGCCTCTGACAGTTGGTCTCAGTCAGCACCAAGGACTGTATAAAAGATGGACGACGCGTCTCCATTCACTCCCATTCAACAAAAATGGAGCCAAAATATCCTCGATATGGCCGCTGCCATGTTGCACATCTGGAGCCTGAGTCGGCGCAGTAGTGATCGGGGGGTAGAGCCGCGCTATCGAATCCAACCCACACACCATCCGACCAGCCCCCTGAACTTTTCACCTGGTCTGGCAGCTGCGCTATTAACGTAAGTGCCCGTAATGACCAGCTCTCACACGAAGACGGTGCAGGAAAGTGAAAGGACCCAACGACTGCCGGCAGCATAAATATTCGCAGGCTCGTTCAAAAAGTTAATGGCCTCATTGGCAAAACATTCCCCACCTCACAGTCATCTGTTACGAAATTAGTTGAAGTACCTAACTGGCTATCTATGATATCTTAGAACTGAATCTTGTTTAACTAGCTAGGTATGCAGCTAATTACATTAAGTAAGGCTTCTGATTTTTGCCACATAGCCAGCTCCAGCCAATGTTCTCCATCCATTTATACAGTCCTTGGTCAGCACCCGTTACCCCTAAGGATTTAACTGTAATTTTGGCTAAAGGAACCAAGATGGATTTAAAATCATAAAAACTACACAAATTACAAAAAGAGAATTTATTAATACGAACGAAAATTTTATTAAACAGGTAGGTAGGTGCACATAGTAAATTTAATTAGTCCATTACTTAATTTAGAAAAGAATCATTGAATGCTAGACTCTCATACTAAACCTGTTTTGGCTACACATGATACACAGAGATACACGTGCGGGAAGTTGGCTGCGATCTTCCATAACTATAGACTACACACGCACTAACGTACACGGGGAGATATCGGATACAATCTTCCTTGAGTGGATTATCTCTCTTTGCTTTAAGCCAAATCCCGTCTTTGATCCAGGTGGCATGGCCATAAATTACCTGGAAGGGGGTTCGAATCTGGATTTTGGGTTTCCACCATTTGTAGGAAGTAATAAAACAATTTAGCAGAGAGAGAAGAACAGAATGATTACCAAAGAGGATTCTGAGCAATTTTCAGGAGTTTCCGAAAGGGAATGAACCATAATTTCAATGGGACTGAAACATACTCCATTCATCTCCTTGGATTCCCCTCAGCCTGGTGCCCGTGCCTCGTTGCGCTAGTGCTCCAAGTGAGGCCTTGGTATCAATGACTCAATGGCTGCCTCTGGTGAAGTGAATTCAAGATGATGGACCAGGTAGGGTTATCATCAAAATGTCTTCGTTTTGATATTTCTAGGAGGTGTCATGAAATGTCATTGTGGTCATAAATACATTTCGATATACCATGTTGATTACCAAATCTCTATAAATTTTTAGAACAAAGGGATAATTTTATTTTGGCATGTGTACTTGCCGACAGTGGCGTCGCCAGCGGGGGTGCTGAGACACGTCCCTTTTTGACAGCAATTAGTAGTTCTCAATCATTTTCATTTATTGACCCTTTTTCCAATTATTGTAATTGCCAACCGAAGACACAGTTTCTCTCTGTATGCGGTCTAACAGCGATTAAATCATGGGCTAAATTCATTCCAGTTGCGGAACACGAACAGAGAATTAGGTTGCACAAAACTTCCGTTTAAAACAATTATTAGTCCTGACCTGTTCTCAGTCATTTTCATAATTTCATAACAGAAGGTTCACTCCGAGAGCACTCCACAGTTAACAGGTGCGGCTTGTTCTCCCCGATTAGGAACAGGTCGGGTCAAGTTTGAAAACATGGAGTGGCCAGCACAGTCTCCAGACTTAAACCCCATTCAGGTGGATTTAGATGAACTGGAAGAAGAGTGAAAAGAAGAACAGAAGAGTGAAAGCAAAGCAACCTACAACTGCCACACACGTA
Organism: Gymnothorax reevesii; assembly: GCA_029721435.1. Classification (NCBI taxonomy): domain Eukaryota; kingdom Metazoa; phylum Chordata; class Actinopteri; order Anguilliformes; family Muraenidae; genus Gymnothorax; species Gymnothorax reevesii. Next base: position 22,891,405 of record CM056576.1, on the reverse strand, counting down.
TGGAAACTTCTGCAACAGAGTTGGGAAGAACTTTCTGAAGAATATTTCATTTCCATTGTAGAAAGAATGCCACCAGTGTGTTCAGCTGTTATATCTGCCAAAGGTGACTACTGTGAGTCAAAAGCTTCGACTACATTTTGATTTATATTTTGATTCCACAATTTCTTTTTTAACTTCAATTGCTTATTTGTTCTATCATGTCTATGCTTTTATTCCAGAGTACAATGAGACATTAAACTGCATTATTTTCAATATAAAACTGGAAAAATTTCAGGGTGTTATAAAACTTTTGACCGGTAGTGCATGTTCCTCAAAATCAAGAGCCAAAATCAATGGGTTCCCTTTATTTGATACTTGATATGGCCTCCCTTTGCCAAGATAACTGCAGAGATTCTTCTCCTATGGTGAGTAATGATGCTAGAGAAGACATGACAAGGAGCCGGAGACCATTGCTCTGTACTGAATTGCTGCGGATCCTCCAAATTCCTAGATCCATGTTTATAGACTGCCCTCCTCAGCTAATCTCACAGGTTTTTTGAGGGATTGAAGCCAGAGATCATGGATGACTACGACAAAACCACCATTCTGCGGTTGGTGAACCAAATTTTTGCTTTGGTCCAGGTTGCTGCTTGGGATCATTGCCCTGTTGAATGGTCCAACTATGACTCAGTTTAAGGGTTGGGCAGAGGACAATATTTTAATGCAATATTTGATGATGCTCGATGGAATCTATGACACAGTGAATACTAACAAGTAGAAAATGGCCAGGAGCCCCACAACATCAGATATCCACCACTATGCTCCATAGTGAGAATGGGATTCTTCACAGAATGGATATCTTTGTTTTTAGGCCAATCCCACCTCTGGTGTTTACAGCAATTAGCACAATCAATTTCTTTAAATCAATGCTTAGATTTTTGTTAATATTGTGAGTAAGCTATTGGGAGGATTTGCCACAACCACACTTTTTCTTATCATTTTTAGTTAATGTTTACCGAGGTGCCAATATTAGTGGAGAGCACAATAAGCGCACAACTTTCAGTGCAGTTGTAAATGTATTTAGTGTGGTACAGGTACATACCCAGAGGCAACGCACAAGCTAATGTTCAGCCGGAGTACCCAGCAGAATTACTGTAGGTAAATGATCCTATATGGTTTTATTTACACATATGAAGTAGGGGAGATACAGAGTAAAAGTAAATATTTATGATTGAGCAGCTTCACCCAAATGAGAAAATTACACTCTTTCACTACAACATTCACTTGAAACTCAAAGCTCAGAAAATGTATATCTGGGACGAACTCTCTCAATACTGCACAAAGTTTGCTGTGGACTCATTATGAGTTGCGTACGAACACATCTGGCGTAACTAGATAATATTAGGAAATAATAAAATATGTATGTTTTCATGAACATACTGTAAGCATACAGTATTAAAGCACAAAAGAAAGTTCCTGTGAAAAGATATATCCTGTGCTGTAATAGGCTCAAGGTAGCAGGGCATGTTTGACCATGAAAGGCAATCAAGCAACAATGTCTGCAAACATCATTTTTGCAACAATTATCCGTCCCTGAATGCGGAACAGCAAGGGGATTAAAAATGTTCCAGTGGTTTAGACAGAATTGGGGCACAATCAGCCCACTTTAGACTGAAGGTCAGTACATTAACCTCTGACAATCAGGCTGACCTTCCCATGGACCACAAAGCAGCGCGCCACAGCCACCATGACTCACTTCGAGAGGGTAACAGCCTTGTAAAAATCATGGGCAATCACAGGCTCTAAAACTGCATCCATACTGCGTGCGTCCTTCCTCCAGCATGGACTACATAATATCCCATGAAAGCCCATAGAGATTCTGTAAAAACCTAATTCACTTCATTAGCACCCAGGTCTTAACAAGGCACTAAAAGTGATTTCTACAAACTTTCGTGCTGAGCTGTTTTTGGTATGAAAGCCAGATCTCATACTGGTTAGCCGATGCTTTTGAGCAGATTAATTATCTACAGTGACAACCCCATTTCCAAAAAAGTTGGGTTAAATAAACATTAAAACAATGCAATGATTTTCAAATCATTTGAACTTTATTTTTATTTGAGAATAATGCAAAAATAATATCACAGATGTTGAAAATGAAATATTTTATTGTTTTTTGGAAAATATGCGCTCAATTTGAATTTGATGCTGGCAACATATTTCAGAAAAGTTGGCTCAGGGGCGTGTTTACCAATGTGTTGCATCACATCTTCTTCAGTCGACACTCTGCAAGCGTTTGGGAACTAACTGTAGTTTTGAAAGCAAAATGTTTTCCTATTCTTGCTTTATGTAGGATTTCAACTGCTCAATACAACCCCAATTCCAAAATAGTTGGGACTAAGAGAAAATTGTGAATAAAATCAAAATGCAATGACTTTCAGATCACATGAGCCAATATGTTATTCATAATAGAACACAGAAAACATTTCAAATGTTGAAACCGAGACATTTTACATTTCTATCCACAAAATTAGCTTATTTCAAATTTTCTGGCTGCAACAGGTCTCATTCGGACACAGGCAAAAAGGGCTAAAAAAAAGCCATTTCAGCTGAAAGAACATTTAGCAAGTAATTCAGTTAACTGGCATCAGGTATGTAACATGATTGGCTACCCCATACCATCAGAGATGCAGGTTTTTGAACTGTGCGCTGATAACAAGCTGGATGGTCCTGCTCCTTTTGAGTCCGCTTGACACGGCGTCCGTGGTTTCCAAAAAGAATGACAAGTTTTGACTCATTTCACCACAGAACAGTTTTCCACTTTGCCTTCATTCCATTTTAAATGAGCTTTGGCCCCGTAGACGACCGTGGCATTCCAGTATCATGTTCATATATGGCTTCTTCTTTGCCTGATCTGCAAATTCTACAACCCCAATTCCGAAATAGTTGGAACAAAGTGTAAATTGTGAATAAAATCAAAATGCAATGACTTTCAGCTCATATACAGTATATTCACAATAGAACACAGATAACATTTAAAATTTTGAAACTGAGACATTTAACATTTTTATCCACAATATGAGCTTATTTCAAATTTTAAGGCTGCAACAGGTCTCAAAAAAGTTGGGACACAGGCAAAAAAGGGCAAAAAATGCTCTGAAAGAACATCTAGCAAGTCATTAAATTAACTGGCATTGGGTGTGTAACATGATTGGCTATAAAAGGGATGTCTTAGAGAGGCTGTATCTCTCAGAATTAAAGATGGCCAGAGGCTCTCTGTGAAGGCTTGCGTAAAAAAATTGTGGAATACTTTAAAAACAATGTTCCTCAATGTCAAATCGCAAAGGCTTGGAAGGTCTCATCATCAACAGTGCATAAAATCATCAAAAGATTCAGAGAAACTGGAAAAATCTCTGTGCGTAAGGGACAAGGCCGAAGACCTCTACTGGATGCCCGTGATCTTTGGGCCCTCAGATGCCACTGCATCACTCACCGGCATGACTCTGTCATTGGCATTACTAAATGGGCCCAGGAATACTTCAAGAAACCACTGTCTGTAAACACAGTCCGCCGCGCCATCCACAGATGTCACCTAAAGCTCAATCATGCAAAAAGAAAGCCATTGTTGACCATGATCAAGAAGCCCCGTCGTGTTCTATGGGCCACAGCTCATAAAACTCTCCAGCAGCTGGAAGCCTATATTAAACAAGAGTGGGATCAAATTCCAATGGCGAAACTCAAGAAACTTGTCTCCTCAATGCCCAGACGCCTCCACTCTGTGTAAAAAAGAAGAGGGGACACTACACCATGGTAAACAGGCTCCTGTCCAAACTTTTTTGAGACCTGTAGCAGCCATAAAGTCTTAAATGAGCTAATTTTGTGGATAAAATTGTAAAATTTCTCAGTTTCAACATTTGCTATGTTCTATTGTGAATAAAATACTGGCTGGTGTGATTTGAAAGTCATCGCATTTATATTTTACTCACAATTTACACTTTCCCAACTATTTTGGAATTGGGGTTGTACTTTGCGGCCCTCATTGCTATATTTTTCTTTTCATACTGCACCAAATATTGTAGATGGGTGACAGGTCTAGACTGCAGGCAGATCACTTTTGCACCCAGACTCTTTTACTACAGAGTGTTGTTGTAATACATGCAGAGAATGGTGTTTGGCACAGTGTTGCTGAAATGAGCAAGACCTTCTCTTAAAAAGGCATCGGGATGGCGGTTAATGTTGCACCTAAACATGTATATAGCGTTCACTATTAAACCCTTCTCACTCCAGTAACATTTGCCTAAAATGCCCATCCAAGGCATACCCAAAGTGAATTGAAAGCTGTTCTTGTTTTTAACTTCCCTGACGGCTCGTGGACGGGCTGTCGAAGTGATAAGGGTTTAATAGTGTCCTTACAGATGCGCAAGTTATCCATGCCATGTGTACTAATGCACCCCCATACTGTCATGGATGCTAGCTTTTGAATAATTTTGCTGATAACAAGCAGGATGGCCCCCCTCCTCTTTAGCCAAAAAGATGAGGCATCAATGATTTCCAAAAAAGAATTTCATATTTTTATAAGTCAAACCACAGGGCAGTTTTCCACTTCACCTCAGTATATTTTAAATGAACTCAGGCCCAGAGAAAAAGTAAATGTTTCTGGATCTTTTTATGTATGGTTTAATCTCTACATGGCAGAGTTTTAACTTACATTTGTGGATACAGAGACAGACTGTGTTCACAAACAGAAATGTTCCTGAGTCCGTGCGGTGATTTCCGCAACAAAATCCTGTCAGTTTTTAATGGAGTGCCGCCTGAGGACCTGAAAATAACAGCCATTAAAAATTGGATTTTGGCCTTGTCCTATGCGTACAGAGATTTTTCTGGATTCTCAGAATTATTTAATATTACATAACATAGAAGATAAAATCTCCAAATTCTTTGCAATTTTAAGTTGAAAATATTATTCTTAAAATGTTGAACTATTTCCCCATGCAGTCTTTCATAGACAGGTTAAGCCCCCACCATATTTACTTATGAAAGACTTTTTATACCCAATCATGTTGCTGACCTGTTGCTAAATAATCTAATTAGCTGTGAGATATTCTGCCAGTTATATTTTTTAGCATCATGCAACTTTTCCAGTCTTTTATTGTCCCATCCCAACTTTTCTAGTACATGTTACTGTAATCAAATTCAAAATGAGCAAATATTTTGCAAAAAACAATAAAATCTATCAGTTTCAACATTTGATATGTTGTCTTTGTCGTATTTTCTATTGATATATTGTTTTAAATGATTAGCAAATCATTGCATTGTGTTTTATTTACACTTTACACACTGTCCCAAAGTTTTTTGGAAATGGGGCTGTAGATGGCAGAGGGGGCAGATAGAGACATTACAATGGAAGTCTATTGACAGCAATATGTTGGTAATATTTGTTGGATTATAGTCCAAAGTGTAGGATAATGGATGCACACACACACCAAATCACATCAGTATATCAACAAATATTCAAGGTACATGGGTATCAAGTGAAAGTATGATTTTGAAAGATAGCGTGAAAAAAAATGCTAGAATGATATCCGGTCTGCTTCTTATCTTTGTAAGAATTTGCTTTAATTAACTAATTCATTAAATTACAACATTATTGGGCTATATAGAGAAAAGACATGCCACAGCCAGACATACCTTAAAAATCACCAAACCATAAGAGATTCTGTCAAACAAATCTTACAGAAGTAAATTTTTTCCCTTTGTTTTTTCATGAGTGTTATGATCCAGACCGAGGATCACCTGCGTGTCAATGAAAAAGCCTCTTGGGTATTTTAATTATTAGCAATAGACTACGACGCAGAAGAGGGCAAGAGAAAACTTAAGGTGACAGGTAGTCCAAGTCAGGCCATTTGTGTGCAATAGTAGAGGGGTGTATTCGAGCCGTGGTCAAGACAGTCCATGGTCAATTCAGTGAAGATTGAGTCACAGGAAATTATACAGAAAAGACAGTCAACGAAAGGGGCAAATGTTTACAAGAGGAGGTGGGGGACATGACAAATGAATCAGTCAACTGAGGGAGAAAAAACACAAAACTCATGAAGAATGAGACACAAGGGTTGTGACAATGAGAATATATTAGCTTACTTGGCAGCCAAAACATTCATTGCCAAAATTACATTACATTATATTACATGTACTTAGCTGACACTCTTCTCCAGAGTGACAAACAAAGTGGAAAAGTTTGGTGCAAAAGTGCTGAGCTCCAAGGAGACCAGTTAAAGTGCGAATAGATCAAGTGACAAAAGAAACACTAAATGAAAGTTGAAGAACTAGAACAAACCGTAGCCAACTGAAGGAAACCAGCAAACTTAAGAAAAACCAGCAGCACATTTAACAAAAAGAACCAGCACAGTTAACAAAACAAGACTCCGGCATTGTGGCACGTGACATAAGGAGAGTCACACCGAGGGCACTCAAGTAGTGGAACTCTTACTCTGACGTCCTGACCTCAATAGGTAGATCATTCCACCAGCAGGTAGCCAGGAAAGACAGCAGTCTTGAGTGGGATGATCAGGGGAGGAGAGGAGGAGGAGGAGCCAAACGACCCGATGTCGCAGAGCGAAGTGGTCTAGCAGCCATGTTGGTCGAAACAGCTCCTTGATGTATGCTGGAGCTGTTCCTTTGACTGCTTGATAGGCTAGTATCAATGTCTTAAACTTGATGCAAGCCGCAAAAGGCAGTCAGTGAGGGCTCGTCAGCAGGGGGTGACACAGGAGTGATGAGGGAGGTTGTGCGCCAGGCGAGCTGCAGCGTCCTGGATGAGCTGCAGAGGTTTGATGGCAGAAGCTGGGAGGCCAGCGAGGAGGGAATTGCAGTAGTCCAGAGGATAGAAGAGCAGTGCTCGAACCAAGAGTTGGGTCGAGTAGGTGGTGATAAAGGTACAGATTTTCTGGATGTTGTAGAGGAAGAATCTGCAGGCCCGGGTCACCGCTGCGATGTTCGCAGTAGAGGAGAGCTGGTCATCAAACAAGACTCCAAGGTTCTTCACACACGCCAAAGGGGTTATTGTGGTTTTCCCCAGGGTGATGGCCAGGGGAGAGGTTGGAGCAGAGATGTAGATCATCGCCGTCTTGCTTGGGTTTAACTTCAGGTGATGGTTGTCCATCCAGCTCTGGATATGCCGCAAACGGGTAGAGATGCGAGTGGGGACCTGTGTATCAGAAGGGGGAAAAGAGAGAAAGAGTTGCGTGTCATCAGAATAAAAGTGATAGGATATGCTATGAGCAGAAATGACAGGGACAAGAGACTGGATATAGAGAGAGAAGAGGAGCGGACCAAGGACTGAGCCTTGGGGGACACCAGTGGTGAGGGGGCGAGGAGTTGATACTGCACCAGCCCACGCAACCTGGAAGGAGCGACCGGAGAGGTACGATTTCATCCAGTTGAGTGCTGTACCATAGATCCCCAAAGCAGAAAGGGACAACAGGAGGATGGGATGGTCTACGGTGTCAAATGTTGCAGAAATGTCAAGGAGGATCAGGACAGACAAGAGGCGGCACGTGCAGTGTGAAGTGCCTCATTGACAGAGATGAGTGCAGGGTCAATCAAGACATGGCGAAGCAGAAGCTATGATTCATTGCTGAACCACACATATCTCCATCTCTGTTGGGGCCATAGTCTATGACCTTGACACCATTGACGTCGCAGCCGATGATGCTGATCAGTGAGAATGATGCCTTGAACTGGCCGTCTTGGGCAAAGACCAGCATCATGTAGACGGTTCCTCACTGACTGGGCTAAAATTTTACACTGTCCTGGAATTGATGTAGGTGTAAAGGTGGCCGTGGTGAGTCTATCACGTAAGTGACATAGCCGTATGTAATGGTCCTGCGTAGGGATGGAAAGGTTCAATTAAAAAATCCGAACCGTTTTGTTCACTAGTTACAGTTCGGGGCATGTATGTATTGCTAGGTTCAAGGCATCCTCAGAAATTAAAAGAGGAACTCATCAGTTGGTGTGGATGAGTGTCGACTGCAGTACTCGCGAGATCAGTTCAGTCTTTTTGTGCCAAAAATGATAACCTGCAATAGGCGGCAGTAATGCTGTATTTTTATTCAAGTGACATTTGAAACCTAGGCTGCGTCCAAATAGTAAAAAAAAAAGAAAAAGAAAGTCCTATCCACAAATTCCTAACCCCTTCAGTTGCGGCCCCAGAACTGGAAATGGGGGGGCAGGGGGGGCAGCAGGCAAAGATGAATGCCTTTATGACAACAACTAGGCCTAGGCTGTTGGTGGCCGACAGCAAGGGGTATATCCCCGAAATTCCCCAATCCTCGAAGCCCCCTTTATTAGATTCCCCTTTACTAGACCTACAATATGGGGCAAATTTGAGGTCTGTATAAGTAATTGTTACATTGTTCGAGATATGGTTAAAAAATTTATTTTTTCAAGATATAGCGCCACCTGGTGGCAAACCTAGGTGTGCATATTTGCCCAAAATCTAATCAGTTCATCCTCTCTACCACATCTACCCATGTACTAAAAATGAGAAGCCAATGTAAAGTATTTTGTGACTTATCGCGCTAACAGATAAAATCTGCGCACACAGCGGCGGCGTCGGGTGGGGCGAAACCATGTTTTCCCAAAACCTCGTATTTCGGGGATATAATACCCCCAGCTAATTTTCAATAATTTCTCCTTATTGACGTATTTCCAATTATAGAAGTAATCCATTGGCAATTGAAGACACGGCTTCTCTCCCCATGCGATCTAATGGCGATGGGCTAAATTCATTACAGAAAAATAATTTACTTATAGGCCTTTGATTCATTGATTGACGAACTGCTCAGAAACTTCTGCGCTGCCTTTTCAGGTGATTTAATCGATCGCTTCACGATCATTAAAATTCCTTGCTTAAAACGGGAGAAACTTCCATGTATAAAGACTTAAATCCCACGCGAGAATCTCTGAAATTTGCATTGATTGAATAACGAAATATCACCTGGTACAGCGTTGGTTGATTTAAAAGTCGGACGAGACAATTAAATATTAAAAAATTAACTCTCAAACCATATGCGTGAGAGCTGACAGGTATGCAATTTTGAATAACTGATTTAAATGCAGCAAATATGCGCCCAGATGAATGATTGTCATCTTACCTAAACGTGGAGAACTACACTCTCAAAAGAGATGTGTTGAAAATAACACAACATGTGTTAATGTTTTACACACCTGTGTGTCTAGTTAAGGACAACACATTTTGTGTGGTTTTCAACACAATCAGTGTTGATTTTTTTTTTTTTTTTACTTTTTTACTTATTTTGTGTTGAAATCAACACAAAATGTGTTCACACAAGGTAACACATTTTTTGTGTTATTTTTCAACACATTCATTCTAAGAGTGTAGCAGCACCTGACAGTGTGGAGTGCTCTCGGAGTGAATCACCCACAAAACAAGCAATGTAGGAACACTCCTGTATGGCTGTGCGCGAATGTTTGGTGGTGGTCAGAGGGGCCGTAGGCGCATACTGGCAGCCGCGCTTCCGTCAGTCTGCTCCAGGGCAGCTGTGGCTACAAAAACGTAGTTTACCACCATCAGAGCGTGAATGTGTGAGTGATTTGTGTATCCATTGTGAAGCATCTTTGAGTGCCCAGAGAAGCGCTATATAAAATTGATGCATTATTATTATTATTATTATTATTATTATTGAATCTATTATTTATTATGAAAATGATTGAGAACGGGTCAGGACTAATAATTATTTAAAACAGACAGTTCCTATTCTGTGCTGCCGCCCTCCCTCCCCCTCATTCCCACTTCTGGCGCTGCCACTGAACCCCTTTCCTTTCACCTTTGAAAAAAAAACATCTTAAGGTAAAGGAAATGTGTAAAGCGTAATTCCTTAGAGTTTAGGAAGACAAGCGCGCTAATTAGAGAATCTGAATGCATTTACATCACTAGGCAACATGATCATGCATCTCTCGCCCATCATGCTCATTTGTTGTGATTGGCCGGATGAATGGCAGTCGCTTTAAATATTGCTGCCACATGGAACTGTGGGATAGCGTTATCTCCTTTCTTTCCGAAAAGGATGGTTCTCTGTACCCCATGCTAAAGCAGGAAAATTAGGAATCACAGAGACACCTTTCCATAACATTTAAACCCTTTCCGCAGATTACAAATAACACCAATTTTTCTTGTTGTGCATGAGCCTATTTAAGGCTTTATACCTCAGTATTTGTGCCGTAGAGACTGTGGAAAATAATTTTTTGAGAAGCAAGACATTTGGAAATTCAATGTGTGTTTTGTCAAGTGTTTATGTTCCTTATGTTCTTAGCCAGAATTTTGTTTGTTGTGAACTTTTTTGCCAAATAAGTGAAAAGTATGTTGAAATTGACAATGCCTCCCCTCCTGCTGTAAAAAAAATATATATACCGAACCGAAAACTGATACCCGGTTTGTGATACAAACCGAACCGTGACTTTTCTGAACCGTTGCAAACCTAGTCTTGCGCTGCAGTTGTGACACGAGGTCAGCCAGATCTGGGAAGGTCACGTGTTGACCCCTGTGCTTGATCCTGATTCCATAGTGTTGTTATGGTGCTTGGCGATTTGTTGATGAACCTGGCAACGGCTGAAGCAGATTCCCGTCTGCAGACGGCCAATGGTTTTGTTCCATTGATCTTCTGCCAGTCGTGGCATGTTGTAACACTTCACTTGCTGAAGAGTTGTGACGACAGACAAATGAAAACCCTTCCCTTTTATAGCCCACCAATTTATGCTGCACGTGCATTTTATTTTGGTGTGTTTAGTCACCACTTGCCCACATGGTTGCGTTTTTGTGTTTCTTAGATTTTTTCAGTAATTTTAGGTTGAACTTTATTCTAAATGCACAAATCATTCCCTATGTGTGCAGACATTCAAAATTTATAATTAATACTTATATCATAAGAATATCATCGAAATTCCGTCATTCATTTTCTATTTTTACACTTTTGCGTTTCTTTTTTGACAGAGTATTTGTAGTTACATCCACAAATGCCAGTTACAACTTTACTGTGCAAAAAGAAAGCCTTATGCTAACGGTGTACAGAAGTGTCGCCAACTTCTCTGGGATCGGCGGCTTCTGCGATGGACCTCCACACAATGGAAACACATACTGTGTTCAAACAAATCAATGATACTGGTGTTTTTTGGAAGAGAAAGGTGGTGTGTGCAATGGACCACAGAATAAAGGGACCATCCACATTTTAACTCCCACAAAATCCAAAAGCTATTGCTCGAATAACAAAGAGCAAGAGATCAAAGGGGCTGATACAGTTTGCTGGATTTGACTGCTTATTGCAGCAAACACAATCAAACACAACAGACATGATGCAAATCACTATTTTCATTTTTTTTAAAATTTAATCTAACATACTATCCAAAATTTTTCTGATTTGGAGTAATTATAAGAAATTTATCTGGCATATTGCAGGAACTAGAAACATAAGAACGACATAGACCAGAAAAAATCTGACTTGGTGGAAAGTGCCAAAGATACCTGTTGTGCTCTTGTGAAATTGCCTCCAATGGACGAAGGCAGAGCCGACTTATTAACAGAGATACGGCTCCTCCAGGAGAGTAGAGTAATGATAGGTCATTCCAAACATTCACGAGTGAAAAACTCCCAAGAGCTTCAGACTGTTTTCACGATGATGAAAGAGTAGGAGCAGCACTGATTGAAGCTCCCTTCACTTTCTTTATTTCAAAACACAATGGGGATGTTTCTTAGAGCTCAATCTTCAGCAATTTTTCTTCAGAAAAAAAAAGAATTTAAAAGAAAGAGAAAGGGAAAAGGGGAAAGAAAAAAGGGGAAAGCAGAGAAAGAGAGAAAATTAAATGTCGGGGTATGATTAGGAAAAAAAAAAATACAGGTAATTAGACCAAGAGGGAGAGTGCTTTGACGCTCTCCAATGTTTCACCCAGCAATATAAGAACACTGCCGTACTGAAAATACTCAGTAAAGACAGCACAATTAACAATTACTATTTGCTCGCCCTGTTGTACAATGCAAATTCATGTTTCATTGCTACTTACCCATATTGGTGAGCTTTTTGGTCATGAGGACATAAATCCTTGACATGGCCAGGACACTTCATGTGGGAGAGGAAATTTATTGAACAAACATGATAGTGGCTTCGTACACTGTGGTATCATAATTATGATGGCAGCACCTCCAGTAGGAAGAGCATCTCTCGTTATTGAAAGGGACAGAGTTCTAACCAGAGCATTCCGGTCATTGAGATCTGCCATGGAAAGAAGATGGGGGGAGGGAGGGGTCATCTTCTCTGGGAGCAAATCCATAGCTCCGAGGGTCATCGTTTCCCTGATAAGGCCAAGGGGATCTGCTCTGTCTGCTGAGCAGATGGTTTACACCCTTTCCGTCATCCAGCACCCCAGCATGCTTGGCCCAAGCCACTGGAGGATGGAGGCCATCCAAATGACCAGGCCAATATGGCCTAGAACCAGGCCCCATGCCTATATGCCCTTTTTAACACAGCTCATCCGACCAATTCTACAAATAGATTCATCTGCACTGCAAATAAATCACACCAGAAATACACCAACAGGAGCATGCCAGCCTTTGCAGGAGTTCCGCTGGTCACAGAGCAGTGTTTAGCAATACATGGCCACCAGTGACTACCTACTTAATGGCACCTGCAATCATCAAAAAGTCAGCTCCCTGTGCATGCTTAGCTCACAAATTCAAGCCCTCTTTTTCAGAAATGGGTGAGCTGCTGGCTTAAGCTTATACTGCCTGCATTAGCTGACAATGACAAATACACAGGCAGAGGCCCCTCTTTATAAATCAGATAGTTCAAGTGAAGGATTATGTCTTGTTTCACATATTAAATTCCTTGGCACCTTTCAAAAATGCATTACAGGGCTCTGACTCATTTGTCCGTCCTGTCAGACAAGGGATGCAAGAGCACAACTTGTACCATTATACAAAACCCAAAGCCAGTGAATTTAGAATTTGATGCCTGCAACATGTTTCAAAAAAGCTGGCACAAGTGGCAAAAAAGACTGAGAGAGTTGAGGAATGCTCATCAAACACTTATTTGGAACATCCCACAGGTGAACGGGCTAATTGGGAACAGGTGGGTGCCATGATTGGGTATAAAAGCAGCTTCCCTGAAATGCTCAGTCATTCACAAACAAGGATGGAGCGAGGGTCACCACTTAGTGAACAAATGCGTGAGCTGATTGTCGAACAGTTTAAAAACAACATTCCTCAATGAGCTATTGCAAGAAATTTAGGGATTTCATCATCTACGGGCTGTAATATCGTCAAAAGGTTCAGAGAATCTGGAGTAATCACTGCACATAAGCGACAAGGCCGAAAACAAACATTGAATGCCCGTGACCTGAGGGAATGACCTGATCCCTCAGGCGGTACTGCATCAAAAACCGACATCAGTGTGTAAAGGACATCACCACATGGGCTCAGCAACACTTCAGAAAACCACTGTCAGTAACTACAGTTCGTCGCTACATCTGCAAGTGCAAGTTAAAACCCTACAATGCAAAGCGAAAGCCATTTATCAACAGCATCCAGAAACGCCGCTGGCTTCGCTGGGCCCAAGCTCATCTGCGATGGACTGATGCAAAGTGGAAAAGTGTTCAGTGGTCTGATGAGTCCACATTTCAAATTGTTTTTGGAAACTTTTGTCGTCATGTCCTCCGGACCAAAGAGGAAAAGAACCATCCAGACTGTTATAGGACTGTTCAAAAGCCAGCATCTCTGATGGTATGGGGGTGTATTAGTGCCCAAGCCATGGGCAACTTACAGATATGTGAAGGCACCATTAATGCTGAAAGGTACATACAGGTTTTGGAGCAATATATTTTGCCATCCAAGCAACGTCTTTTTCATGGACGCCCCTGCTTATTTCAGCAAAACAATGCCAAGCAACATTCTGCACGTGTTACAACAGCATGGCTCCATAGTAAAAGAGTGCGGGTACTAGACTGGCCTGCCTGTAGTCCAGACCTGTCTCCCTTTGAAAATGTGTGGCGCATTATGAGGCGTCAAATATGACAACGGAGACCCCGGACTGTTGAACAACTTAACCTGTACATCAAGCAAGAATAGGAAAGAGTTCCACCTGAAAAGCTTCAAAAATTGGTCTCCTCAGTTCCCAAACGTTTACTGAGTGTCGTTAAAAGGAAAGGCGATGTAACACAGTGGTAAAAAGGCCCGTGCCAACTTTTTTGCAATGTGTTGCTGCCTTTAAATTCTAAGTTAATGATTATTTGCAAAAAAAAAAAAAATAAAGTTTCTCAGTTTGAACATTAAACTTCTTGTCTTTGCAGTGTATTCAATTGAATATAAGTTGAAAAGTATTTGCAAATCAGTGTATTGTTTTTATCTGTGATTTACATAACGTGCCAACTTCACTGGTTTTGTATTATGAACTAAGATGAACATTTAAACATTAAAATAAAAATGGTCATAATTTGGAATAAAGAGCAATAACGGAATTAATGATACAAATACATGTGTTCAAAATATGAAAACAGCATTCCTTAGACATAAATATACAACTATTATATAAAAAGTTTAATATAATTTTTTGAATTTAAACTAATGATTAAGAATTTCCTGACAACAAACACCCTTAAACGAAAAAATAATTTATGAAATAATGGTCGTGCTTGCAGGCTGATGTGCGTCACCAGTCCAGTGTTTTTCATTCAATGTTATTTAGTCCCATATACACATGTACAGCAATTCCACCGCCAATTCCTTACGCAAGATGGCGGACACGTCTCGCGTTTTGTGGTTGGTTCAGCCAATGACGTTGTCCACTTTAGTGTTTCTTTAGCTCCGTGGGGGCTCTGATGAGAGGAGATCGTGACATTGACGCAAAGTATGCCATTCAAAAGTTTAATGAAGCTGAGGCCTGATACAGTTTCTATATTCTGTATCTGTCTGATTCTGTATTAATATTTTTCATGTTTATTCATCTACTCCATTATTGCATAGCGCATTGTCTCCCCCGTAATGTCTGATGTGATCTATGTTATCATGCCAGTGCACTCCCCTGTCTGCGTGCAGACACACTTCGGGTGATTTCGGAGGTTTTCCAGTATTTCACAAACTTCCTTAAAGTCTCGTTTTTACCTTGCTTCCCGCTTTTCTGAAATGACCACATTAATTAACCACTAGGCTGCTTAGTAAGTACTGGTAATTTTACTGTATACTAATCCCTTTGTCTGTACAGTAACTTACTAACAATCCCGCATTTTGATTAGGTGTGTAGATATTACTGTTTACTAATATAGCTAACTCTGCCCTGCTCTATAACTCCGCCCCTGTTGCTTTCTCTGCCTCTCCCCGTGTTTCCACAAGATCTCTCGCACATGCTTAATTGTTATCCTACACTCATTGCCTGTGCATCTGTCATAGGTTGTCTGCGTTGATCCTGTTCCTGTTTTAACTTTTGCCAATTGTTGTGGCTTAGGGCTTCCCCATATATGCTTAACTCTGTAATTAGTCTTATCCAATTCACCTGTTCCCTGCATAGCATGTGACTTCCCTCTTGTCTATTTAAAGTCTTCACTGCAGTTCAATCTTTGTCAGAACGTTGATCAATATTAATTTGTGCAGAGCTGCCTTTTGTCTATTGCTTCTTCACGACTGTTTCGCCCAACCTTGAGTTTGCCGTTGGCCTTATATTCCTGCTTTGTCTTTTTGGATTTTGACCTGTTTTTGTACAACAATAATTTCTGTTTTGGATGCCCTGTGTATGACCTACCTTTCTGGATTTTTACTACGAGTTTTGGCCTACTGTCTCTGTACCGCTGCACATCTGCCTTACTGGTTTTGACCCCTGCCCGTCTAGTCGACTTTGGTTTTTGGACATTGTTTTTGGCTTGGAAATTCTTGTGTCTTTTGGTCCTGATCCTTTTTAAAATAAAGGCTTGCGATTTTTGGATTATCTCTGAGTTGCGAGTGGTTCCCCTGATCGTATCGTTACAGCACGTTCTGACCATGATGGAACCAGCAACTCATTCCCAGCTCCAGTCGGTGGTGGAGAAACAGGGAGCTATGCTCGGAGCCCAGCAACAGCAGCTGAACACCATGATGCAGCACCTCTAGACGCTCACGCACAGCATGGCAGGTCTGACGACGGCTATGCGCTCCACTCAGCTTGCTCCAGCTCCACAGCCGCCTGCTCCGAAAACTCCCGCTGCCCCGGCATCCACTCCAGTCCCAGTCACCAGTGCACTGACTCCCTCTACTAGCACTTCCAGAGAGGTACAGTGGAGAACCTGGGTCCTGCAGAGCCTTCCTGATACAGTGCAACCTCATCTTCAGTCCGCTCCCTACACAACTGAGCAATCTCAAGTAGCTTACATCATTACTCAGCTCACTGGGAGGGCCAAGCAATGGGCGACTGCCTGTTGGAGGCCGGTCTGCCCTGTGTCCAGACATCAAGTCTGCTGGAGGAGGAAATGAAGCAAGTCTTTGACCGGTCAAAGCATGGGCATGAAGCAGGGAGGGAGATCCTGCGGATCCGTCAGGGGAGTCGCGCTGTCTCGGACTACTCCATCGAGTTCCGGACTCTGGCGGCTAATTGCAGCTGAGAAGAGTCTTGTTTGACCCGTTCCTGAATGGCTTATCTGAGGGGACGAACTTTTGACCCGTGATCTGCCTGATGACCTGGAAGGACTGATTGGCCTAGCCATCCGCGTCGACTCCCACCTGGAGGAGAGAAAAAGATTTTACCGATCCAGGACCCCCCGCCAGTGGAACACCAGCTCTACCCCGGAGACCCCTGCCTCACCACCTAGTCCACCCCTCTACTCCAGACGTGCTACGGAGGTCGAACCCATGCAGGTGGACCGTGCCCGACTTCCCAAGGAAGAACGAGAGAGGCGGGCGAGAGTGAGGGCATGCCTGTACTGTGGCAAAGCTGGACATTTAATCTCCAGGTGTTCGGTAAAAGGCCAATGCCCACTAGCTCAACAAGGAGTGCTAGTGGGCGTAATTCCTGTTGAAAGTTCCTCCAAGAACCGAACCTGCCTACTCATCACCCTTGAGTGGAGTGGGGGGACCAAGAAAGCATCCACCCTGGTGGATTCTGGTGCTGAGGAGAGCATTATTGACTGTAGAGCTGCCATGGAATGGGGGATCCCCTTAGAGGAGGTTTCACGCCCACGTACAGCCAACTCCTTGAATGGCCAGAAGATCGGCCTTATCTCTCAAGGGACAGTTCCGGTCAAGCAACTCATCTTGGGCAACCACTAAGAGAACATCAGGTTCTTCCTCATCGACTCACCTCACTCGCCAGTTCTCCATCCATCCATGGATGACCACGCACAATCCAAAGATTGACTGGTCCAAGCACAAGATCCTGGGCTGGAGCTCCTGCTGCCTACAGTCATGTCTTCGTGAGATGCATACTCCAGTGCCCGCTCCACAGTCGGAGAAGATCCCCAATCTAGAGAGTGTACCCCTTGAATATCTGGACTGAAAGAAGTATTCTGAAAATCCCGAGCCACCTGTCTACCACCTCATTGTCCGTATCACAGTGCAATTGAACTCAAGCCGGGCACGCCTCTTCTCCCTGTTAAGACCTGAGACCGAGGCAATGGAGAAATATCTCAAAGAGTCATTGGCTGCTGGCCTCAACTGACCTTCTTCCTCTCCTGCTGGGGCCGGGTTCTTCTTTGTGGGCAAGAAAGACGGTTCCCTCCGGCCATGCATTGACTACCAGGCCCTCAGTGACATCACTGTCAAGAACCGTTACCCTCTGCCACTGAGCAACTGGATTCAAACAACTACAAAAAGCTACTATCTTCACTTAAGTGCACATGTCCGGGTCATGGTTCTGGTTTTTTGATCATGTCTCATGTGCTGGTTTTATGTTCATGATCATTGTCTTTTATTTATTCTTTTTGGTTTTTGTAATATGCAGGATTTTGGTTCATTCCATGTTTCAGTTCCATTGCACTTGTCTCCCCTGTCTTGTGATCTAGTTGGTTCAGTCCGCTTCCCCTGTCTGTGTGCTCACTGACTTCGGGTGATTTAAATGAAGTCCGGTGTTTAAAATATTCCTTCGTTTCTCGTTTTCTCCCTTCACCCTTCTGTTCTGATTACTAACAAGACTAACATTTGTATTTTGTATTATAGTCTACTAACACAACTAACCATGTATATATATATTTGATTACTAAATTACTAATGAGCACTCTAGTTTAAGTTGTAAAGCTGCACCGCTACTAATAGACTAATTACCTCTCCGCAATTGCCCTGTTCTATTCTCCGCCCCTTGTCTATCGCTTTCCTCTCCCTGAGTTTCAGCGAGAATCTCTCGCACGTGCTTAATCACTTTCCTGCTCTTGTTATCTGTGCACATAGAACTCCTGAACTGGAGCTGTTTAAATGTCATGGGCTGTTGGTGTGATTCCTGTTCGTATTTTTTCTCTCGCCAATTTTCGTGGTTAGGGTTTCCCTCATGTGATTCTCCCGATGTAATTAGCCTCATTCCCCACAGCTGATCTCTGTATAGCATGTGACCTTTCTTGTGTGTATATTAGGAGTCTTTTCACTCACAACTCTTGTCAGAACGTTGATCAATATTTCTTTGTGCAGAGCTCCTTGTATGCCATAGATTATTGTTTTACTTCTACTGGATAGTCTGCCATTGCCCTTTTGTACTGATTTTCATCTTTCTGGATTTTTGTATGTCCACGAGTTCTGTGTTTGGATGCCCCGTGTATGACCATTGGCTTTGCCCATCGACTACGACTTTTTGCCTATCATTTATGTACCTCTGCTCATCTGTCTTACTGGTTCTGACCCCAGCCTGTCTAGTCGATACTGTTTTTGGATTTCGTATTGTGGCTTGGCAATTCCTATGTTTTCTGGCTTTGACTCGGACCCCATTAAAGGCATATGTTTTTTTTTTTTTTTATTACACTGTCTCGCGAGTGGTTCCTGAACGGTACCTCACAGTCTGTCTGGTGCTCCAAAGACTCCTAGAGAACCGCCTTTTCGTCAAGGCTGAGAAATGTGAATTCTCCTGTTCCACCACGTCACTCTTGGGCTACATAATCTCCACTGGTAGTCTTAGTATGGACCCAACCAAGGTGAAATCAGTGGCGGAATGGGAACGTCCCAAAGACAGGAAAGCTTTACAAAGATTCCTGGGCTTTGCTAACTTCTACAGACGGTTCATCAGGGGCTACAGTTCCATCGCGGTCCCATTCACTTCTCTCACATCCACTAAGGTTAAGTTTACCTGGAGTGACAAAGCCGAAACTGCCTTCACCAAACTCAAGGCCCTATTCACCTCTGTGCCCATCCTCATCCATCTTGGCCCAGTTCATTGTTGAAGTGGATGCTTCCAATATTGCAGTGGGAGCAGTTCTGTCCCAGAGATCGTCCAAAGATAAGGTCCACCCTTGTGCCTTTTACTAGCACCGGCTTTCTCCCATGGAACAAAATTATGATGTGGGAAACCGTGAGCTGCTTGCCATCAAACTTGCACTGGAGGAGTGGAGGCAATGGCTGGAGGGCCCTCAAACTCTATTTCTTGTTTGGACTGATCACAAGAACCTTGAATGTCTACAGTCTGCTAAACGCCCAAACTCCTGCCAAGCTGGACGGGCATTATTCTTTTCAAGGTTCAACTTCCACCGGTCTTATAGACCTGGAGCTAAAAATGTCAAGCCTGATGCCCTGTCCTGTTGCTTCGACACGCCTTCTAAAGACCCCTGTCCGATACTATTCTCTTTAAGTCTTTATCTTCCTCATTGTCGGTGCACAGTTTATTACAGTTTCATTAATGGAGTAAAAAGTGAACAAGTAAGAACAATTAGCAGCACTTCTCTCATGCACGCATACCATGACTCAACTCAACCCAACTCATTATGGCTGCCATCAGGTGCCCGCAGCACAGCTGAGGACCCAATTAGGACCCAACAGCACTGTAGGCTGCTCTAACTATGCCTGGCTAGGGAATCTGGTACAAGTATTGGGACCTGAACCATTAAAAAGCAGATGAGATTATGGATAAATGGATGGACTTGATTGTCACCAATTACCTTGAAGTTGGCAACATGTCCTGGAGGATTTAATTGAAATCTGTAGACCGATATGAGTAAATAATGGTGCACATAACCCTGCCATGTAGTGATACCTTTTCCTTTGTTTAGAATTTGTGTCAAAATGTCTTGAAAATAAATCTTTGTATTCTTTAACTATGAGCTGCACCTGTTATTTCAAGTTCTGCCTTCTCTCTATTCAAGACCTGGAGAGAAGACAGGTCACAGAAACAACCTGGCGACAAAGACAGCTTCAGAAAGAAATAGGAGAATGAATGTGAAAGGCTTTGCCACAGCACTGCAAAGCTATCTAATTTGCACAACAGAATGAGGGGACCAAAAAGGAATGAAATTGTAAGCGAGGGCGCAGTGATTAACGAATAGATGTTCTGCAGCAGATTGCATTAGCATGTTTGTTTGTGCGCATAAGTATGTCAGTGTGTGTGCGCGCATGTGTGCGTGGGTGTGTGTGTGAGGGTGTGTGTTTGCACACGTGTGTGTATGAGAGAGAGGCAGTGGGAGAGAGAGAGAAAGGAGGGGTGCATTCATGCCTACCTGCATTATTTGTTGCTTTCCCGGCACATGCTGTTCACTGATATCATCTCACCTGTCTATGAAATCATCAGTGAAGTTCTATTTCCCAAGTTACTATGCTTTCAGCAAAATATTTAGCTGATGTTTAATAATGACTTCTGCCTTGATAAATACGTCTAATATCATGCTCACAGATTTTAAAACCAATCAACTCAGCACACAGTCACCATGAGTGCTTGAGTTAAGGAGATGTAATTTCTCTGTGTAAAGCCGTCATTTCCTTGCTGACATTTGGAACAATGAGAGCTCACAGATGGTGTTGGTTTGTCTGGCAGATGAGAAAGCAATGTTTGGACGAATGTTTTATTGGTGAATGTTAACAGGCTCAGAGACGCTGACAAGTAAGACAGGGGTAGCTTAAAATCTTTAGAATAAGCAATGGGATGAAGGGAAGTCGTAGGGACCAATAAAATGCAGTGGTTCCTTCATTCAAAACAGGTGGGAACATGTTGGAATAGGTCATACATTATTATCAAAGCACCAACAAATTTCTTGCAGTCGATGCACCAAAAGGAAAATTTAAATAAATTCATACAAGAAGAGAAATATCCTGCATAGTACGTCTATGACATACTGACTATATGCAAATTATCAGCCAACAGAAATTGTTTCTAGTGCTTCAGAAAGCTAGGGCTGCCACACTGGACTGGTTAAATCCTGATTGGTTCAGAACTAACACCAGCATTCGTTATGATTGGTGTCACATAAGAATCAAAAATCAATAAATTAGCTTGTGGCCCATATACTTAGCTCTTTGTAGTACAGGCTCAAGCATGGTACGCTTATGTTCACACTTACCAAATGAACTGGACTTTGGGGTCAAGTGTACCTGGATCTATGCCCGAATCCCCAGTGTGAAAGCACCCTAAATCTCTGATCCCATCCCTTCAAGGTCGCATGATGAGAAAGTTTCACTCATTGAGAAGAAATCATCAGAACCTGGTATTTTGAAAAGTGACATCAGCAGCATCTATTTTATCAAAATGGAATTTAAAAAAAATTGATCTTGCAGGAAACCATGAGAATTGGGTTAATGGACAAGTATTTGTGAAGCATGAAGCTTTTATTTATCAATATTTGTACTCGTACTAAATCTTTATTGTTGTTGTTGTTTGTTTTTTTTTGGAAATAGTACTTAGAATGCTTCACATTAAAATACACAATTTCTTTAAGAAGGCAACAAAAACTTCAAGTTTCACAATTTATAGTCATTCTTATCAAATCATAATTCCATCAAACCATGTTTCACTCCTCAAAGATTTGCCTTCACCTAAAAAAACTTTATCATTGGTTACTGTAATTTGAGAATGGAAAAAAACATCCTAAGAGCGTATTTTACTCTCAGAGCAAAACATATTTGAGACAAAAAAACATTTGATATACTTATTTAAAAACTTGAGGACAGCTTTTTTTAGTAAATTAAAAATAAATTTTAGATTTTTTATAAAATTTTTGTGCTCAATATTTCCAATTTCATAAAAAAATAGAAATAAAAAAATTATGAAACAAATAAATGAGAGAAGGTCTATGATGGATTACCATGAATCTATTCTGAGTGCATGTTTGTGCTTGAACAGTACTCAAACTTGAACTCGAAACAAATCAATTAAATAACAAAAGCAACAAAACTCTTGGCCAAGCAGAATTTTTCACCGACCTGACCAAACTTGTGTGAATAATTTCATTCAGCAAGACGAGGGGTGTTCAATCTGTCAGTCATCATCATCATCATCACCATTCTTATTGTCATCGTTATCACCATCATCATCATTGACATGTGTGCATCCATATTTGATTATTACCTTGGGTTTTGTGGGTTATTAAAAGCCTGATGCCTGGTAGAGTGTGGGAGAATGTGTCCTTGTTGCAGTTGCCAGTGAGAAGTGCATGTGAAAATGCTTCCTCATCAACATGGCCCTTACACTTACTTACGCATAATGGAATGACAGTTCCAGTCCGACCTGGAATGGAATGGAATGGAGTGGTGAGATGGCACTGAAGCAGGGGCGAAGCTTTGGTACTGGAGATAGGGATGTGGCTAAGGCTTGAGCAGAGAAGAAAGAAAATGGACTTCTCTGTCGGTAACAGCTTTTTAATCCTACCCCCAAGCTATGTTGTGCACTCAAGCGGGCTATTACACGGCAACAATTAGGGGGCCAGAGCCCAGCACCTGGTCCTCCCCATTTGAGGCCTTCCGCGGCAGCTGACTGTCCGATCTCCCCCGCCAGGTGGTCCCACTTCAATCACATTAGCTAGTCATTCTAGGGTTAATAAAGAGCCCGGCCTCCCCCCCTGGCCTGTCCGCGTGGAGCCTATTCACTCTCCGCAGACAGTATGTCTTTTATGGGCCCGGAGACAATGTACTTTAAAACTCGTTAAAATTAAGATCTCTCCATTCAGCCAGATGATTAAACTATGGGCTGTCCTCCTTGGAATTCAGCTAATGTTCAGCGCCTGCCCAGTTAGTGGCCTATTTGTACAGAAAGCAGCGGATTATAAAAGAGCTTTTCAGGGACGCACAAAACAGATGGAGGAAGACTGAAATGAGACTGGCGGAATATATGCCTTCCTTCTGACAATGTGGGGAGATGGGATTTCAGGAAAAGGCTGGAAACAGAAAAAAAAAAAAAAACAAGTGGGAGTTGCAGTGAAAACCCCCAGCCAAGCCAAGCTTGGTGATCTGAGCAAATAACATGAATTAAAATGACAATGCATATAGATTTGCACATAAATCTGCTCGGAATCTAATCAATGGTAATTAGTGCCTATACCAATTGCTGGACAAATGAAGGCGTACACAGCACACTCTATTTAAACATTGAGAGTCAATAGAAATTTCTGGTACATGCAATTTATAAATTTGCGGCAAGTGCTTTGTTTCATCCAGCAAGGCCTCACAGAAAGGGGAATTAGTTGGCTTTATTTTTCATATGTATTTTTACTTTTAATTTTTTAATCTATATTTGTTTTTGTGCTAATTTCTAGAAATTGATATTTTTATTGGACCAATTTTAATAAATAAAACTGTTAAATATTACACAAAGAGACACATAAGCCTGACAGGTTGCCATAAAGAATGAATACTTTGATCACCAGCATATTTGCTGCAATGGTCAACTTGTCACTTAGCTGCCATTACATTACCATTTTAATTTAAAATAATTCTCTGGGATTTAATTAAAGAAGTCCCTGGAAATGGCAAGTTCATTCAACAAAGTAGTGCTTTGACTCCTCAGTGCTTCATTCACGTACAATATGCAGAGTACCACTTAATTAACGCAATCATAACAATAAATTTTAAAATTTCCAGCCAATTTCGGGGATATAGATTTGGCGTGGCTTTGCTAATTCCACTTCTGACAGAAAGTACAATAACAAGTACTAAAGGGACCGAATAATAATAATTATTATTATTATTGTTGTTGTTGTTGTTGTAAACAACAACAACAACAACAAAATCCTATTCCATTTGGTTTGGCCGAAGAGCCAGAGAATGGTTTGTTCACAAACCAAGAAGCACAAGAATTGAATATACTCCTAGGTTTTAGGAGAGAGTAGTAGTCATTTGGTTTGAAGCCCTATGAACTGTTGCTAAGGAACACAAGCTGATATAAGAAAAAATTATTGCCATGTCAAGAAAATATGTAGGGAAATTAGTTCATTTCAATAAGAGGAAAAATTTCTCTCAGGCCTCGTCGAAGACATCCAATACTGAAGCAGCTGCAAAGTGGTTATAGGGACCAGGAGAACTTCATTCTGTTAAGGAAGGAATATGACAATAAGGGCAGAATTTAAATCCGTGGCCATTGTTAAACAATAGTCACTAAGAGCCAACCAGTATTTACTTCTGTTGGGCAACAAAGAGGGTATGTGATGCTAGCTAGTTAAATAGATAGAGAAGTAAAATCACAAAACAGTCAAGAAACCCATCTCTTATGCCTGAAGAAGCAGAAATGCCGTATCCCCACACAGCGGCAGTCTATCCATCCCACCATTGTCAAACTCAATAGGTAATTTGGATTCTCGAAGTAGCTTAGCTGGACGTCTTTGGACCATGGGAAGAAATCAGACAACCTGGAGAAAACCTACGTGAACATGGGGACGACATGTAATAGAGAAAATATTCCATGCATATTGGCCCCATACTGGATTTGAACCCGCAATCTCCTTGGTCTGAGACAGCAGTTCTCCCCCCCCCTTTTTTTTTGTTGCCAAAGTGGCACACACGTATTGGTAGTATACTGTATAATTGTATTATTCTATTTCATTAAATCAGTGCTTTTGTAAGAATGCACTGCCAAAGCTAGTTCTCAATAAGTACTTGAATTCTGTTCAATTGCAAGTCATGTCATGTTATACGTTATTACAGCACTGCATCTATCTCAGAACCTTCTGGAACAAAGGGCAGATTCTTCTGCCCGGCTGCACCTCACACTTCATCTATGATCATATAACAGCAGAGTTCAGCAGATTCACTTTAACACCCACCAACATTCGCAAGCCTGCATTGCTGAAAAGTCACACAACTGTAAAGTTCAATATTCTCCCCGAGACACACATCTGACACTTAAATCTCAGCAGACACACTGTAAGAAAGTTCAACACATCCTCCATTGTGACGCTGAAGACAAGCAACACCTCAGGTTGCGCTGTCGCGGTACCTTAATTTGCACATCAAATATCGCCTCCACTCAGGCGGAGAGAGAGAAACAAACACAGCCCACGCATTTTAATCACTTTTATTCGGCCTTTTTAATTTGGTACACCTTGACGATGTAGATTTCCACTTTTCAAAAGATGCTAATGCCCAGCGAGAAGGCCAGAACAAACAGACGCACCGAGTGAAACCGTCGCCCAGTCTTTTGAACCATTGATAGAGTTATTATTGCGCAGCTCATAAATAATCAACAGTTTCCACTTTAAAATAACACTGCAAATATTGCGTCTACCATCATTGATATTTAAACAAACAGCAGCTCTCGAACTGAAACTGGTTCAGTGAGCCTACCAGCATTCATGTAACAGCTAAATCATCTGTCGGCTTGCTGAATTTTGAAGACAACCAAAATTATGTAAGCATACTGATGGTACCTTTCAAACAAAATATATCATAAAAACAAATTACTTATTAATTATCAGGAATTTTCATTCTTAAAATGTCACTTAATGTTTGTAAATATAGATTAATGTATGAGTATACATGAATATTTATACTATAGATTTTTGTAAATATGGATTAATGTATGAGTATACATGAATATTTATAGTATACATGCACAATGAATATATATATATATATATATATATATATATATATATATAGTACTTGCAAAAGTCTGCACATTTAAGGCAATTTCTAAGGGAAAATATGCTTGCAAAAATGATGAAATTTAAAGTTTCTAATAAGTGACAAATGTATTGAACAGAGCTGTACACTGTTAAAAACCATATAAA
Source organism: Gymnothorax reevesii (assembly GCA_029721435.1). Classification (NCBI taxonomy): domain Eukaryota; kingdom Metazoa; phylum Chordata; class Actinopteri; order Anguilliformes; family Muraenidae; genus Gymnothorax; species Gymnothorax reevesii. Next base: position 22,865,287 of record CM056576.1, on the reverse strand, counting down.
ACCAATATTTAGTGTAACTACCTTTTGCCAAAAAATCTGGGACACTGTCTTGTTGTGCAATGGTCAATAAGATCATTGGCTTTTGGCTTGTTCCAAGCAGAGTGGAAAACTTGCCACTGTTCTTCTGCAGCCTGACTGTCTCACTTGCATCTATCCCTCCAAATAATCACAGACAACCATAATGATGTTGATATCGGGGCTGTATCAAGTCTGTATTATCTGCATCAACTGTTTTTAATGAAATACAAACATTTATTCATAAAACTTTTCTTTAAATTAGCATTTAGAATTTCAAAATTTACTTCTTATCTTCAGCAACTCTAATGTGGAAAACAAAAAGTAAACATCTAAAGAACATCTAAAGTGCACAGGCTGCCTTAAGATTTTTGCACAGTATGTTATACATATACATGTGTGTGTGTGTGTGTGCATGTGTGTGTGTGTGTGTGTTACATTCAGATTTTGAAACCAGTCATTTCATGAAACGGCTAGCACTAAACTTCAGTTATTTCACGAAATGACTAAAAACGGTCACATGTAATGTATAATATATCATTTAGAGGGCATAATTGGTAAATGGTAAATACGTAATGTTTTGGATTCTATCCATGGAAGTGAAGAGTGGACACAAAGAGGTAGAGATGGTAAGGTCAGCCGAAGATGATTCACCCCATAAACCGTGAGCCTGGGCTCTGTTGGATGCAGATAATGCCTAGCAGAAGCCTTCTTCCTGGAGGTCAATGGGCAGGCACGTGGACAGCTTAAAAGCAAGTGTCCTTATCAGCACTGGTTCCATGACAACAAAAGTCTGAGGCATTAAACACAGGCGGTAACAGGAGGGGGGCGGATTAACAGAGCCAGAGAGGCAAAAGCAATCAGTCTTATGAACAATGGATGTCCAACACCTTCTAAATCTATCCAATCAGACCGTTGCCGTCTCAACCTCAAACCCCATTCACCACATCAGCACTGCCAATATAAACACACCAGTGCTCCAATGAAAATGAATCAATTTAATGGGTTAAAAAAGTAAGAATGTCCAAAGCTTGTCATCGACACTTCTCACCACAACATCCAAAACAGTATCCAATCAGGAATTATCACTTCGTGCAAAATTATCACCATAATGCTACTCTATAAACTGTGACCAATCTCCCATCAATCACCGAATCACTAATCTTCACGCTTCTGCTAATTACCATGATGACACCATTGATAACCATATTGCCAATTATCACCATATCACTGTTTATCAAAATTTGACCAATTATCACACTATTATTCGCTATCAACATGTTTGCAATGATCTCATGAGTCACAAAAAAGAAATTAAATGATTCATCATGCCATTTTGATAATAAATTGGAATAGGAAGGCAAAACATTATATTTCACTTTGCTAGTACTGTCCACCTATAATGACCAGAGGAAAGCTTTATTCAATAAAACGGGTCAAATGGTGCAGGGAGAGAGGATGGCAGACAACCCAGCAGCGTGCCGTCAGGTGTTCTGAGGGCCTTCAGTATCCACACCCTGCACCACTCGATTGTGCTCAAGGTGTTTTAGTTTTCCTGATTCACGATCAAACAATTTATCGACTGACCAACCAAGACCAATACATGACCTACAATAAGATATGATAATGAAAAAGTGAATGCCTATTGCCTATATTTATGTAATTGATATAGCATTGTAAGGATAGTAATACAAATGCAAAAAATCCAAAACTTTCGCTGACTTCGCAGCATTTATTTTCGCCATCCCTACAATTGTCACTCAGCTCCGCATTGTGCCTAACAATGCCTTTTAGCCATGACTTCATTCAGAATACAGAGGGAGGTCTCGTGGCTTATTGCTTAATGAGCCTTGCAAAATAATTTTGCGCTAATCTGAGCCATTTCATGAGCTACATGAGCGCAGAAGCCATATTGATATCTTAAGTCACCATTTACCCGCAGAAAAAAATGCCTAATAATTTTGCAGTTTATTGTATAACAAAGCCATTGTAATTAACTTTGACTGTCCTTCAAGCAATTAGTCCAAGCAGCTGTTGCAAATCAGGACAGCTATACTGCAAGAGGTTTAGGTTATTGAGTATTGAAAGGCAAGGTTTCTAAAGGCCTTTGTAACTGCCGACGGACCACCTCTGAGATGACCGCATTCAGATTTTCATTGAGGGTAGCGACATACAGACAGTATGACACTGCTTTTCTCCTAGGCGCGTCTTTGTGGCACAATGATAAATCAGTTTTTATTGGAAACATCGGCGGAGGCATTATTTTAAGCAGAGCAGAGGCACTGAAGTGCTAGTCCTTTCCTGGCTGGTTATATGCAACTCCAAATTAGCAGAAGTTGGTTGGTGGTATGTTAAATTTAAAACGGCCAAAGTAGTGATACATTTTTGGTTTTGACCAGTATTACATTAAAAACAATACATCAGCACATTATGATTGAAGTGAAGTATTTACCACTTTGGAGTGTTGCCGTTCTTTTCACAACCCTTAATGAATGGGTAGAGACTGAACATAGCAAGTGATTAAGAGTTTCAGGTGCACAACAGTACAGGGGCTTCCATTGTTGCATTTTGTGTTTGTTGCATTTTTGTGTATCAAAATGCACCACAAATTCCCTATTGGGGACAAGCCAGGACTGCAGACAGGTTCAGCACCCACACTATCTTTTTATGTGACCAGGCCTTTATAATGCACATAGAATGCAGTTTTGCATTGACTTGTTCAAATGTCCCTGGAAAAGGTGTTGTGTTGGAGGCAGCACATGTTGCTCCAAGATTTCATTGAACTTTTTAGCATTAATGATGTTTCACAGGAATACATGTTACCCTTACCTAGGGCACTGACACTGCCCCGTAACATGACAGAGCATGGCTTTTGGACTTATGCCTAGTCACAGTCTAGATCGTCCTTTTCTTTTTTGGTCCAGAGCACACAGCATCTATTCTGCCAATAAAACCCCAAAAATATAAAATAACAGAAAAAAAATGGGTAATGGTCCAATACAGATGCCTTAGAGCCCAGAGAAGATGACAGCACTTTTGTGCACTAAAATAAGGCTTTGTTTTTGCATAATAGAATTTCAACAGCATTTGTGGACACAATACATATTGCAGTACTTGTCAAAGGTTTGGCTCATTGGTCACTTTAGATGAAGTGTTGCTCATAAAGGCTTTATACAGCATGTATAATGCCTTCATAAATGAGACATAACGTCTTCATAAATCATACATAAGTAAATATCATGCTGTGTAAAGGGTGAAATAATAATGCATCCTTATTCACCATGTGATGCAAGATGTGACAATAACAATGCCATTTAGCTGACAATGTCACCCTGTATAACATTTAGCCCCCAGTTAAGTGAGATTGTCAGTTATATCACATCTGGCATCACATGCTGAATAAGGATGTATTATTTCACCTTTACAATGCATAACATTTGCATGCACACTGTATAAAGCCTTTATGAGCAACACTTCATCTAAAGTGTGACCACCTCATTAATACTAATCTTGTGCGGATCACTTATAAATAAGCAACGGTTCTCGATGCAGTGTTGCCCAAGTGATGAAGAGATGACAGGTTTCAGCTTAGGGTTGCCCCCTTTACAAACAAAAATTCCTCCAGATTCCGTAGAGGATAAACGATTCCTCATTTATTTATGTTATGAACTGCAGAGGCTAAAATATCCAACTCCCAACCTATCTTCCTGAAGAAGTATTGCAGTTAAACTTTTCAATGATTTTCTCCAGCATTTATGAGAAAATATGCGATCCTAGGACCATCTTAAGTCAGAAAGAACAAGGCCTTTCCTGGATGCTGCTTTTGTACCAAATCATAAATAAATCATCTGCTGACATCAGCTGTTTCAAATCATATCTATATTAAAATTTTTCACTTCATTACTAGTCCTAACTAGAACTCATCCAAACTTTTTGAAAGAATTTCAGGCCTAAATGGCAGGAATGGATCTATATTTACACATAAAAGGTTGACCAGACAAAACATTACATATCTTGTCTTTTTACAGTCTACAATGAAATACAGGTCAAAGCAAACTTAGAAATTGTTGCTTTCTGTTTTTATTAGCATTTTCTGTACCATCCCAACCTGTGTCTGTGTTTCTCCCCAAGGTGCTTTAGTCTCATTGAGAACTGAGAGTATAGAACTCATAGCTGCATGAATGAAAATTGTGAAGAAAGAATATGGTAGACAGACAGCACATTGTATTGTTTCCATTTGATCTTTGTTTCTAAGTTCTCAAGACAAGATGATGCCTGTCATCACTGGTATAGTGAAATATTCTCAGTACAAAATACATTATATTAGATGTATACTTTATGTTTTCCACATTAAAGTTGCTGCAGATAAAAAGTAAATTTGAAATCACAAATGCTAATTTACAGAAAAGTTTCAGAAATAAATGTTTGTATTCCATGAAAAATAGTCAATGCAGATATTATAGTCTTGACAGAGCCTTGATGTCAACATCATCATGGCTGTTAGTAATTTCTTTGAGGAACAGATGCAAGTGAGACAGTCAGCCTGTAGAAGAATGGTGGCAAGTCTTCCACTCTGCTTGGAGCAAGCAAAAAGTCAATCATCTTATAAAAATACAGCACAACTGGGCAGTGTCCCAAATTTTTAGGCAAAGCATAGTCACACCAAATATTGGTTTGGCTTAGTTTTTAGCAGTTTAGCACAGTACTGTACAAGATGACTTATCCAATCAATTTTTCTGTTGACTTATGTTGAAATTACATAATCCATTCAGAAAACAACATAAAGCCACCCCCCCCCACCCCCGTTGCTAAAATGTACTTTATAATGCTATGTCAAACATCCCTTGGGTCAGTGAGGTGCTTGGGAGTTAATAGGTATTAAGTGCAAAGGTGCTCTCAGTGATTATTTTAAAATACAGGAAGCAGGGTAATTGTACAAGCTTTTAGATGTGCCCTTGTTTAAAGTCAGTGTACAAAAGTGGGGGAGGGGGTGGGGGTCTGTCTCAGTCAGTGGTGACACATGTGCCCCTTTAATACCATCTGACCATGTCAAATGCACTCCCCCTCCCACAAAGAAGCCACAACACACATCTATACTGCCTCAAACACAGCCCCAAGTCCCTGAATTCAGCTCTTCCCCTTGGCCATGGTAATGGTAGAAAAGCGAGACACAATTTTAATGAACACGGCCAGTAACATTCTAAGTAAGTGATATCCTTGGCACAATAATTAATTTCCTGGTTGTACCATTAGAGCTTTACGTGCAATGTAGGTGGATTAAATACAAGTATTTCACACATTGCAGTCCTACAATGAGATAAGAAATCTTTTTTTAATTACTCTGAAAAAGTTTTAACTTGTTTTAAGTCGTAGATTGCTCGATAAGTTAATTTATTGCATTATGCATTTATTAAATGATTAATAATTAAGTCAATCATGCAATCCCCGCTGACAAAATTACTGTTTCATTAAGCAAAAAAGTAATGTAAATAAGATTTTAGGTTAAAACACACCACCAAAATATTGGTGGTGACTGACTTATCTAGGCTGGAAAATACCATGAATGCTAAGAGAAAATAGGCCTGCTCATTGCAGCAATAGCCCATGGTCGGCGAAGAAAGTCCCTTAACCCCGCAGTCTGGTATTTGTGAGCACTGTAACCCAGAGGGTTTTTCAGGAGCCATAATTCAAAAAACTACGATGTCGTAGAAAGCAAGGCAGTTCAATGAATAACAATTCAGGAGAGAGCGAAATGCTCTGAAGTACAGGTCTTTTGGTGGCCAAGTCTGACAGGGCAGAGCCAGAAAAGAGGCTACAAATCCCATTCTTCATTCCCCAAAATACTCCCCTAAAAGCCTCAGACCTACAAGGCTGGCCATGGGCAAAGAGTGGGTTATGGCTATCGATCGCTGCCTGCAGATGGGCCTGTGATGTCGGATAGAGTGGTGGCGCGGGGATAAGTGTGTGCAAAGCCATTGATTTGGATTCATTGGGGGGGGGACACGCAGTAAAATAGAAGTCAGTATCTCCCCCCTTCCCCGACCCCAAATCTTACACTTCCACTTTCTCCCCCTGCCAAAACTCAGGCCGAAGTCTCTCCTGTCTCTTTGACCCTGAGTAAAGGCGAGACATAAGAATACCTTTGGGGGAATAATTGCAATGAAAAATGCTTTGTTGCCAAAAAAAAAAAAACCCCTGAAAGCTGCAGTATTACAGCTGCAAGCCTGCACAGGGGCAGTGATGAGAAAGAGGGACAATAATCCAGTGAAAAGACGGCACGGGACCATTCCTCCACTATAACCATACATTTTCCTACAAAGGACTGTAGCAATGTAAATTAGAGACTTTGTCTACAATTTACATCTGTTTTTTTTCATATCTGAGAAGTTTTCGATCATTCATTCTCATGGCTTTCAAATCCACATAGCCTGCTTGTAAAAAAATGAATTGTCCATTTGGCATTGTATAATAAAAACCTTAGCAAACAATTTGCTAACATCCTTTTAGCTAATTAGTGCATCAGTGCTGTCCTTGCTGTCCGGGTTAATCAGTCATTGTATGCATCTTCTGTATTTTCATGTCTCACTTGTTTTTTCATTGACTGTTCATTAGATGTTCTTACTTTTTTTTTTCATTCTCCTGTCACTTTACATATGCTTTCTGTTTTCACTGCACTCACACATTCGCTTTCTTCTTTCTGTTTTCCTAGTAACACACCTTATTTCCTCAACTGTAACCACACCTCCCCTCACACTCTATATTTATGCACTCCCCCGTTCCCCATTGAAATCTACCTCTTTCTCCCCTTTATGTTCGCCTCTGTCAGTCTTTCTCTGCGAGTTTGTTTGTTTGTTCTTTTCTGTGCCTACCTACAGGCCTTTTCAAGTATTTTCTTAGAACTTACAGTTCTTTTTTGACCCTCATTGGCAATTCTGCCCAATCCTGGCTCGAGTATTGTTGATTACTAGTGTATGATCTTTGGCTGCATCTTAGACTTGTGATTTTACTGTCCCTTCAACCTGCTGTATCTGCTGATTAGTTTTTGATCTTTGGACTGTTCAGGCTAATGAGTTGAATCATCCCTTTGGTGCTACATTACTAATGTAAGTTTTTGAACTGGACTGTATGACCAAGATCTTTAGTAAAACTGTTGAACTGAAAGTCGGCTAGCAAGAGTTCTGACTTAACCTTCTGACAGTTCTCTCATTTGAAAAATAAAAAATGTTAATGCCCCTTTTGCGACTTTTTACTGTACAAATTACCATTTGCAAAACTTTTATTCATATGCATAAATATTAACTCTGCCATATTTTGAGTATCTTTAGTCATCCAACCAATGATAATTTTCTAGGATAGTACAGGTGATCTATGAAGCATTATACAGTGCTTTTCAATACACTCTATGAAAACTCTACTGAAACAAGAAACACGATTACGCTAGCACAGTGATTCCCAAAGTGTGGGCCGCGGCCCCCTGGTGGGCCGTGGTGGTACTGCAGGTGGGCCGTGAGAGGTCATTAAAAATATGATTCATTTTTGCAAATATGATTTTTTTATGATTTTTATGGTGAAATATTTATTGCACGATTTAAAAAAATATTTAGAAGTAATAACCTATTGAGTGTTATTGGCCTCACAATATTTTAGGAACCTTATACAGTTTATGATCGGAACGTAGCTTTCTGGTCATCATGACCGAGGGTCATAATCGGAGGGGCACGTACTGTGTTCGATAATTAATTCTGTCTTGTGTGCACACCACAGATTAAAAGTTTGGGCTTTCATTTCAATCCTGAATCTTAATAATAATAATAATAATAATAATAATAATAATAAATAAACAACAACAATTATTGTTGTTGTTTTTTATTTATTTAATTTTCTTATTTTCTTAACAAACACAACAATTATTGTTGCTGTTAAGTGTTCTGAGAATGCATAATTTCGTCTATGTACTGTTTATAGGACAAAGGTGGGCCGCGGACATTTTTTAGATTTTCAAGTGGGCCCTGATTAGGAAAAGTTTGGGAACCCCTGCGCTAGCACAAAGGATAGAAGGATAGCTAGGCTACACTAGGCCAAGTCCGCCAGTGAAGCACAAAAGTTGCCCCATGTCTGACCAGTGTTGGCCCTCATTTCAGAGCTTTACTACCGTGCCAGCAGACTTATATTTATCTCATCCAAACACAGGGAATTCCGGGTTCTTTTCCAAAGGAATGGCAGGTGGGTTTAGTCAGAGGCTATTCGCTGTGACCGCAGAGGGGGTCTCGGAGATGAGGCCGGGGACAGACTCCGCTGAGCGTTCACCCACTGAGAAATCACTTGGCACCGGGTGACTGGCATCTGCCATCCTGAAAATTCATCGGCTCCTCCAGAGACCGAAGGGCAGGGGCGAGACAAATGAGACAAGCGCCGCTCAGGAACATACGGAGAACAAGCCTTCAGAGTACAGAGAAATACCAGGGACTGCACACCTAACAAATGGGTCTTCTTCTTCTGTAAGTAATTCCTTCAGGTCTGGCCAACCATGACCAAACGCCTTTCCCATTTAAAAAAATATATCAGACAAACCCTGAATTTACAGGTGTTTTAAAAAAATCATTGTAATTACAGTATATACACTACTGCTCAAAAGTTTGGGATCACTTGCTTTGTTTTCCAAAGAAAAATACATTTTCATGCATTTCACTAACATTTTTTTTCCATTTCACAAACGATTAAAATTAATCAGATGATTTTCAAAGAATGATCTACATTTTGCATAGAGGCCTATTATCAGCAACTGTTAAGTCCTCTGCATCAATCTCCTGGTATGGCTGCTAATCCAAGTTAAGCATTTAATGAGGCAAATTGATTATTAGAAAACCCTTCTGTAAATGTGTTACACAGCTGAAAACCGCTGAACTAATAAGGGAGCGCAAAAGGGAGCATGGCATTCATGTAGTTGGTTCTGTATCTGAAGCGTCCGCAGTCGTTTGTTCATTTGTTTACAGGCTCAAAATGGCCAGAACTTCCTTGAGAGACCCGTCAGTCTTTTGTTGTGCTTAGAAAAGAAGGCTATTCAATGCGAGAAATTGAAAACTTAAAATCTCTTACCATGCAGTCAACTACTCCCTTCAGAGAGCAGCACAAACTGGCACTAACAAGGACAGAAAAATGGCCCTCGCTGAAGCGGGCAATACCCCTCAGCCCCGAAGGTCACTGCTGCAAGGTCAAAGGTCAAACTGGGATGAAAAGGCAACCCTACCCCCCATGGGGAGTCCACATATGCAATATGAACTTCCTAACCCAAGTGGTTACAGAGAAATAGCCCGAACAAAATTGGCAGCCGCTCGCCCGCCCGCCGAAGGGACGACAATACCCCTCGTGCCTGTCGGGCTGAGGGGTAAAAAGGAGTGGGAGGCCCCGATGCACAACTATGCAAGAAGACAAATATGTGAGAGTGTGTAGTTTAAGACAAAGACGCCTCACAGGTTGTCAACTAGTAGCTGCGCTAAATAGTTCCTGTCAAACACCTGTTTCAGTATCAACAGTGAAGATGGGGTTTTTTAGATGAAGGCAAAGTTCGAAATACATAGTCATCATTTTCCATTAAAATCATTACTTCTAACTCAGACAATGCCAGCATGTTCTGTTCATTTGCTATATTTCCTATTCAGACTAATTTCATGTGTGTTTCCATGGAAAACAAGAAAATTTCCAAGTGATCCCAAGCTTTTGAGTCATAGCGTAACTTCTTTCTAACATTGAACAATTGAGTCATACAGTCACCCAGCTATCCATAATAGTGGGAAGGCTACTGCAAAGCCTGTGTGTGTCTGTGTGTGTGACTGTGCGTGTTTGTGTGTATGTGGTACAATCTGATATCGCAGCGTAACCCGTGTAAGCACTTTTCCAGGATCAACAAAATAATGCTCACACAGGAGTAACATAATGGTCCACAACATGAATACCAACTCTGCTTTGATGATTTCATAAGACAATATAGGCTTCAAAGCAATAAATTGCTCACGGTTGACAAAGACATCAGCAGGAACGTCGAACCAGCAAAATTCCGGAAGACAAGCTATTTAAGAATGAGAGAGATGTGAAAATTATATATATATATTTTTAAAATTACAAGTCAAAAACTATTTGGGGTTTACTTGAGAACATGCATCTTTGCAAGTCTCTGCTCATCTGCATCAAAAGCTCGCTAACATTAGCTAGCTGCTTGAATACATGAGATTTGAATGTGAAGCATCAGCCCCGGTATTCATTGGTGGACTTTTATGTCACTCTTGAATGAGCATTAATTTGTTGATCCTCATACAACATTTACGCAGCGATATCAGATTGCGAGTGTGGGTGTATGTGTGCGCACATGTGTGTGAAACAATGAAGTTAAAACAGAAATAATTTGGAGAAAATAAAACACTCAGTGATGGTCATGCTCAGCACTAATTTATGAGCTCAAACCTATCACAAGTATACACATGACCTTTGGCTTTGTGTTTACAGATTCTTGGAAACATGGTGTCTGGAAATGAGTTCAGGTGAAAGACAGTCGTTTACCTGATTTGAAATATTTATTTATTAAATTATTAAGCATTTTTTTTGGATACCTGAATGATTTATTACAGAAAGTGCATATAGGCTTACTTACAGTAAATCCCTAATTAAAGAATGATGTGCCACAATCGAAAGAATTTTCTTTAGAAGGACATAATTAATGAACTTTTGAATTACAAGGCCTGCATTTTATAAGAATCTAAAGTTCCCATTCAGAAACATTCAAATTAGTCCATTAAAATTTTGTTTAATGTGATTATTGTCTGTCCACTATTGTTAACCCATTTGGAGCACACTCCAATGATGGAATGTGAATGACAAATTATGTTTATTATTTTTAACGTAGCAATCCACTTAAACAAACGAGACAAACTTCCTCTGACAAGGTTGTAATGTGCTTTAAAATCTCGCCAAAGTCACAGGCAGTACGCTGAACGCTTGGATGAAAACGCCAAACCCCCCCAACTCCGGCCTTAGCGACAGACGTCCATTAGCGGGCCAGCTCTGACGCTGCTGGAGTTTTTAACAGGTCTGTGCGCGAAGCTTCAGGCCCCCCCGCCGTGGGGGGCGTTACGCTCGAAAGCCCTCCGATGACATGTCTGAGTCGCGTGCAAGCTGCTGCTTGGGCGGGTCCCCCTTCGCTCTCCCTCGGCACCAGTCCGACCGGTGGAGGGGCCCTATTGTCTGCAGTGTCCACACGCATATGCGACACATGGCCGACCCACACTCTCAAAGCCCCCCCATTGTTTAACTCAGCATTTCTCCGTTTGAGGGCAGCAACGGCCACAATTTGGCATAACTAATTAGCCAAATTAACAATGTGATAGACGTAGACAAATATGTGCCCTAGCAAGTACACGTTCACACTTATATAGTCACGTGTGCGCAAACACAAACACATTCTTATCAACGTCTTTTACACATGAAGTACGCTTCATCTCTACGACCACAAAAAAATAGGCAAGAAGCCATATGTTACCACAGACTCTGTAAGCTAACAGCCGAAACAGACGTTTTAATCTCTGAGGGGACACAACCAGAAGACTGTGGGGCCAGTACAATACACAAGCACCGCAGCAACCATCCCAAATCACTGTGTCTGGGATTAGGCATTAGACTGAGGAATTAAATATACTGAAAAGTATCACGGGGGTGAGCCCAAACATTATAAGGGGAGATTAGTGAATATCAGGGGCTACAGCGATTGGCCCAGGGAATCAAGCCTTAAACAAATCATAACGGAAACCCAATGAGAGGAAACTTTGAAGAGAAGCAACAGTTATGATCAGTTTGAGGGGGCACAGGACACCTGATTGCACTTCCATGTGAACAGTAGGACAGCCAATTCTTTATAAAGATCACTGATGCACAAAAAAATAGAGCTAATGAAAATAAAAACCGGCATTTACAATAGTAAATATATAAAGAGCACTAAATTTATAGTAAAGTACTGTATTTGCCAAAGTGGAATGATTCAAACATTCCGGACTAACCTTAAAACCATTTATAAGCTATTACACAGACATATAAACACCAAATGACACTTTGAAAATATCATGAATTTGACCTGCGTTCAGCTTAAGCGCAGTTTTGGTCCTGTTACCAGGGCATTTGACAAGTAGGGATGACAGGTTAGCAGAGAGGGTAAGACTCAGACGAGCCCGTAATTCACACCTTGACATTGAACTCAAAGGGGAGATTTAAGTGATCCCTTACACAGGCCTCTCTGCATCAAGAGGGCCAGGAGACTGCAGTCCCTTCACCTGCGTCTGCCAAAATACAAGGGGCTAATGAGCCGCGGAGCAAACGTGTCCTCTCCACCAAGAACATCATTAATGAAGTCTATGATAAACCCTTAATTATGCTAATCGGCAAATGTTAAACAAAGTCACACCATGCTAATGATGGCACAGGGTTCACGAGCACATTTAATCTGCATTGGGACTGTGACTCATATGCGCTACCATTAAAATATGAATCTTATTTAGTTTGTTAACAGTGTAATGTTGGAAAACAATTGATGTGACGGTTAATCAAAGTACATTTTTTGCGCATGCACGCCACCATATTGTCCATGCTTCTGAGTTGTGCTGAATTACAACAAGCTCATTATGTGTTAGTATTTTACTAAGCATTTTAAGCATTATGTGTTCCGTCGTTTCTGCGAGCCACCTTTGTAATGAAGGGGATAGTCAATTTATCTGCAACAATTACAAACATGAAGCATTATAAATTCTTTGTTAAGGCTATGCAAAATGCTCTTAAATTACAGCAGGTAAGGGCTAGTAAGGAGGAGAGACTGGCCAGCTCAACATTCTCGCGCATATCGACTGCTTGGTGCACAAGTGTTGAGTACATTTTTTTCTGTAACTAGTAAGTTGGATGCAAATCATATTTTTCACATTTCAAAGTTTTACATTGCTTTTTCTCAAAGCACTAAACCTTTTTGTGCTCCAAGCAGTCAATATGCAGTTACTACATTCAGTAAGAACACAGCACTCAGTTTATGTTACATTTTGGAATTTTAGCATTATCATTATTTTCAATAAAAGCAGGCTAAGGAATCTACGAGCCCACTAAACTACCACAGGCACTTCCATACAGAACCAAATGATGGCAGTATATTGGAGAAACAGTTACAGTATACTTTATATGCTAACAGGGGCCTTCTCTGGAAATTCTGGAAAATGAACCAGCTGCTGAATCTATTTTTTTGCTTCCAAAATGAATTGCATCCTCTTAAATGCCCAATTTGTATCCCTAATTGAAGAGGAATCTGACTGGAACTTGAGATTTCAAACACAGAAATCATCGAGGCCTGCGTGCCTGTAACAGTTAGAAAGTAGGACCAAGGGTCCTGTAGCTTACCTGCAAGCAGTCTTACAGCAATGTTACAATGAAAATTCGATGTGATGTTTGACATTTGAATCAATGACAATCAATGTAAAGGTCACAAAATAAAAGTTCAAAAACATTTATAAGACCTTCTGTCATACAATCCTAAACTCTGAAGCATCGTTGGTGATAAAAGTCATTATAATGTATCAATTTGTATTCAATATGTCACTTGTGAACATTGAAGGTCACAGAATGTCAAGCTGTGGTCAGCAAATGGACTTCATATTTGACTTTCTAAATGTCTCCATACAAACCTTGGCTTAATATGTAACCATTTTGGTGATTTGGTGATCGTAATTTCACTGTTGAGTTTGACCCTCAAAGGTCACTGACAGTCAAGTTGAATGTCACAAAATGAAAGTTCATATGTGACTTCCAAGAAGTCAGTAACACAAACCTAGGCTCCATCTGTGACTGTTTAGTGATTAGTCATTGAATTTTCACTGGGTCACATTTGACCTTTGAAGGTCAATACGAAGGTCACCAAATGGAAGTTCACAGATGACTTCCTATACTTCTTCAATACAAACCTACACTCAATCCATAACGATTGTGCTGATATAAGTCATTGAAATCACTGTATAGTTTGGCGGTTGAAAGTCACTGAAGGTCAAGTTCAAGGTCACCCAATGAAACTTCATACATGATTTCCAATTTGGCCACAGTACAATCCTAAGCTCTATCTTTAATAGTTTTGGTGACAGAAGCCATTGAAATCTCACTATGTGAAGTTTGACCTTCAAAGATCGCCGAAGGTCAAGTTCAAGGCCATCAAATGAAAGTCAATGTATGACTTCCTATACATCTCAAACAAACCAAAACTATTGTAACCATTTTGCTGATATAAGTCATTGAAATTTCACTGTGAAGTTAGGGCATTCAAGGTCACTGCAGGTCAAGTTCAATGTCACCAAATGAAACTTCATACAGTACATGATGTCCGATATGTCAGCAATAGAAACCTAATCTCTATCTGTAATAGTTTTGGTAATTGAAGTCATTGAAATTTCACAATGTGAAGTTTGACCTTCAAAGGTCACCAAAGGTCAAATTCAAGGCCACCAAATGAAAGTTCATACATGACCTCCTATCCGTGTTCAATGCACATAAGTTCCTAATCTTCAATATTTTCAAGCCTAGAAACCTTTGAAAATCATAAAATTTTGCTTGACCTCAAGTTTCACCTTTCAAGGTCATCTGAGGTCAACTTCAACAAAGCTAAATTATAGGTCATATATTACTTCATATATGTCAGCAATACAAACTTAATCTCTATCTGCATCCATTTAGCTTCTACGGGCGATTTGGTCCATTCTCCTTAAGACCCAATATTAAAGTACAGTGACCCCACTAGACCCACTTCTGTCGATTCAATCAAAATGGCACTCCCACTGTACATAAAGTGTATCAAGGTGAGTTGATTGCCAGATTTAGAAAAAAGTTATCAGACATTTTTTGAGAAATAATTTCCTGAAATTTCAAGTCATATCTTTTAACATTGTTAATATATTCCCTGTCCTCAAGTTTGACCTTTCAAAGTCATCTGTGGTCAAATTTAATATTGCCAAAATAAAGGTCACATATGACTTCCTATATGTCGATAATACAAACTTAATCTCTATCTGCAACCATTTGGCCTCCACAGGCCATCTTGCATATTCATAAAGTACAGCGCCCCCAATAGACCCACTTCTGTCCATTCAATCGAAATGCCGCTCGCACTGTTCATTGACGGTACCAAGGCAAGTTGATTGCCAGATTTAGAAAAAAATTTATCAAGCAGTTTTTGAGAAATAATTTTTTAAAATTTCTCAGTCCTATCTTTAACATTGGGGTCAAAATTTCAAGGGCCCATAAAGCAGACATAAATGATTCAATCAAAAATCCGAGAACAACATTTGGAGATATGGTCTAGTGGTATGTTACTGCAAATTTACATGAAAATTCATCAGACCTAGAAAAAGATAAAAAATGTTCTGGACAACGGACCATGGACACCGGACGCCACAACACGACAATAGCTTGTCAGCCCATAGGGCTGGTAAGCTTATAAAAGTAGAGAGAGTGTGTGTAAATTCTTGAAAAGGACTCGTCTGATAACACTTGATGTCACGGTGGGTCCAAACCTAGTGTTGTGGTTTTCATTCAGACATATTTTCATATCATGAGGTTCCCCCATCCTCAAGCAATTGGAGAGAGACAGATTCTTCAGACAATGAGGCTTTATTGTGGCATGTTGATGAATATAAAGCCGAGTTCTTCTTGCACAAAAAGAACTATTGCACCTTTTCCTTCCAAATTACCTTTCCAGATTTTAGCCATTCACACTATGGATGGGATCAGTAGTGACTGTGTAGGACATTAAAGTATATTATTGTGTTGTTTGCCACTCTCAAACCACAAATTCTAATTTCATTGAGACAAAACAGGGTCAGGGTCAGTACGTTAAGCTCATAGGTTTTTTCCTTTTGCATTGACAAACAAAAATTTTGCACTTAGAGACCCGCTGTTTTGAGAAGCTATTCTGGCTGTGTACGCAGCTCTCATACTTATCTTTGAAATGACCTTTTCAGAGCAGACAATGACAAAAACATTCTGATAACTCAAAAATGACAGTCACCTTCTCACATTGCTGTATTCTGATTTATTTTTTGATCAGGGAATGAATGCTGCATTATGGGAAAATCTGCTTTTTTTCAGAACTATATGGACCAAGGACAGGAGAACATTTTGGGCCCACTCAGGTGCAGTTTTTTCCTCAAAGCAAAGCTCACCGAGTGTGTTCACGTGAAGCCTATTTTTTGTTATGACAATAAAAAAAAATATATAATTTCACTGAAAGTAACTTCCCAATCAACGCTCAATAATTCCCTTTCCCTTAAATCAAATTGCAGTGCGATTAGGTTGGCATGGTTTTAAAAGCAATAAAAATTTCACTTTATACCTCAAAGGTTCTAACCTACGACGTGAATGGGCGAAGAGGCTAGTAATTTACAGGGATTGCTGAAACAAATTAACACTAATAGATATTGCTTCAGATATGCCCAATGTCATTTTTTCAAATATTTCTGCAGCCATTTAAAGTATTAATTTGAATTGATCAATTGCTGAGCTGAAATGGCAAATGGATATGCTGATAAACAGGAAATGGAGCAGTGGGAGAATGTCTTGATTACTCACTAATAACGCTGACTGTATCAACCGCAATGGAAAAGAAAGCCTATTTGTGCTGAAAGTACAAAGCTGATTTCCCTTGCACTTATCAGGTTTGCGGTCTATTATAATAAAAAAATGAATAAATGATGTTAATTTAAGATTTATGGTGCATGATGGGAAGAGCTTATTAAGCATATCCACTCCCCTGTGTGAAGCAATTGATGGTGAATGCAGTCGGACATATGGACTGTCCAAATAAAAGCCTTTCCTGTGTAACATTTGAAACGTAATGCATTGAAACGCAAAGCATAATCAAGCCTCTGCTGTGCTTCACATCTGTGGATATTAACAATGAATTTGAAAATGCCGCTTCCCTGAACAGAGACACAGGGCAAACAGAGATTGAGAAAAAATTAGCCCCAGCTATTTTTTCTCCCTTTCAATTCTATCAATTGTAAGTAAGATCCTCTTCCTATTTTGAGGAATGTTGATGCTACATGTATAGGGAAAATTAACTAAAGGGCTACAGGCATTGTTCCAGTTCACATTCTACAGGATGATAATGGTAATGATGTGTACTGCAAGGACTGGTAATCTTACTACCCAACTCCCAGTGCATCTGCCTATGCTGGCACCAGCCCTGGATTGCCATTAAGAAACACAGCAGCGGAGCGAGGTGACGCTTCATCTCCTGTAATGAGCCATCCCTAGGGGTGTGCTACAGCACAATGCTCATCCCTGCATAAACAACACAAGCTCACTGTGGATTATGGAGGAATCTCTAATGAGGTCTCTGCTGCACTCCAAGTGCTATCTTGGCCTGCTTCGCCGCCCTCATAGTGATATCCTATTGTGTACTTCCTTACGATATTGCCTTAAACAGGCGATCACATAAGCTGCTGCATTTGCTCCAAACTAAGTGTTTTTGAAAACAGGTGAAAATGATGTTAAGACTAGAATTAGAAAGAGGAGTCTAGACTGCAGAGCTGTTGTATAGTTCTTTGTCAAAAGAGCAATCAGCCATTTAAGAAATCTTTAACAGAGAAATCTGTTAAATCTCGGCTCTCCAAGTTGAGGCAGTTTTAAAAAGCTAGCTTAGCGTTTAAGCTGAAATTACCCAAAAGCTTATAAAAGCTTGTTGAAAGGTATTTGCCTACCTCCAAATTTCTCCTATTTTTGCTTATTTGTCATATATAAATGTTTCAAATCATTTTAACTAATTTTAATATCAGACAAAGAAAATGCAAGTAATCACAAAATAATGCTGCTTTTGAGAAATAATTTCATTTATAATATGACATAAGGATTCCCTCTCTCCTAATTGGTCGAGGCGAACTCCCCCAGTCATAGAAAACAGTGATACTCACAGCAGGAAAGTGCACGAGAAATGAATATAACAATCAGAAGACCTCAAGCTAAAAACGATTTAGCTTCCCCACAGGAGCTCCTGACAGTCTGTGTTTCTTGTCACTTTGTGCCTGTGAGGAGCTTTATGTTAGAGTTGTCGCCCTTCTCTGATGACTCTCAACAAGGGACAGTGAAGATCATTTATTTTATATTTTCTAGGTTAATATAACACAACAGTTTTTGACTTCAGTAATCAGTGCTGCACCTCGGCGAATATCACTTGTCCAAGATGGATAAATCATTGGATTCTCCTCAACTGAAGTCAGGAATTTTACATTATTGAGGGTAAAGAATGATTCAAAACATATATCACCCCCATGGAAAAAAGTCTGTCTAAACCAAATAACTGGTTAAGATACTACTTCAATTGCAAAAACTGCAATTAAATGTTCGCGGTAACTGGCAATGAGTCTTTTTCATTGCTTTGGAGGAATTTGGGCCCACTATTTATTAAAGAATGGTTTAAATTAAGCCACATTGGAGGGTTTTTGAACTGCCTGGTCAAGGACATGCAACAGCATCTCAATTAGATTCTAGTCAGGGCTTTGACTAGGCCATTCCAAAGTTCTCTGGACTTTGGTACAATTTAAGAGGGTCAAGTGCTCCAGTGAGTCCTATTTTCTTTCAAATCATGTGCATCTCACATGAGCTCTATTTCTCTAGGGAAGTGGTGGCACAAAGATGCAGGGCAGGAAGAAAACAAGCTGACGGATGGGGTATGATGCGGTGGGAAATGTTCTGCAGGGAAAGCTTGTGTCTGGGAATTCATGTGGACCGTCATCTCGACCGAGCAGTTTTGGGGGCATTTGGGGGACCAACACAATACTACAGCATATGGCTATATAAGGCAGAAGGAACTTTTCAATGGACAGTGTTGTCTTTCATCCCCACATACTGCACCAGTGAAAGGCAAACTGAATTCCTAAAATTCTATTGCTGTAATTATTCTGCCACAGTGAGCTGTTAGGGTATCTGGTGACCTGACACCGTTTCTGTTAAGGTGGTCGTAATTTTCACTTTTTAGCCCCTGCATTCCCTCAGTGGGCTGGAATGTGTGAGATAACCTCTTCCTCAGCCACTGCAAACATCTGTCCTCTTTACCTCCCATAACTCCCTTCTCTTTCAGGTTTGAGACTTAGTAAGGATTCGCATGGCACAGGATGCTTCACAACAATTCAAGTTCAGAGTATAGTCATGTTTCGTGTCTTTTCAATTGTCTCAGTGTGACCAGTGAAATGGTCTAATTTCCACAACTTTTTTCCTATGTCTCAATATACATCTAAGAACCGAAGCGAACAATGGACCAGAATGGAGACCTGTCATGAAAAGCACATGGCCCGAGTCTTAAATCAGCGCCCACCTCTGGTGGACCTGGGACCTGCGACCCAGAACTCTAAATTATTCAATCATGGCTTTTTGTTTATACGTAGAATAAAATGCCTGGTCTGTGTACTTAAAGTGGGGAAACAAAGCCAATGTTGAGTTCTACAGCCAGACTCCCATAAGACGCGCCATGTAACTTTGTGTGGAGTTCTGCAGCCTGATTCCCATGTGAAGCCTCATGTATAACTTTGTGTGGGGTTCTGTAGTCAGGCTACCACATGACCCCTGTCATGTGTAACTTTTTGCCAGGTATGAATGTGTCTAATTTTGACTCAGAATTTGTTTATAAAATTTAGCAATATGCCAAATTACAGAATCAAAATTAGACACATTCATACCTGGCAAAAAGTTACACAGTATTCTGATGCTCAATTTAGATCATAATTGGTGTTTGTAATATTGTCTAGTTTTATAAATACATTTTAAGTGTTTTCATGTATGGTTAATTTAGATTGTAATTGGCTTTAAGTGAGTTACTTGGCTAATAAATGGTTAAAGCTTAATCTTTGTGGTTTCTTGAGAAATTGCCTGACTCTCTCTACTAACATATATAATGTGGGATTGTCTAAATCTCTCAGGTTATATAAAATGCAGAACTGGCCCCTCGAGCTGGTCTAGGGAGGATGAATATTCATGCTACTGTATCACAAAGTATTGCTCCTGTACACCTCTGCCGTCAAATCATTTTCCTCTGCTTGGCAGTCTTCCATGTTAAGAACAGGGATAGCCAATGCTGGCCTTCTTGGGACCCTGGGCTGTTGTCGCACATACCGAAAGAAGCAGCATCCTACGCAGCCTGAGTTACCGCGAACGTCTCGCCAGCTTGTGAGACGTGCATTTTGGCCGGCGTGACGTGTGGTATTACGGGTGGTACAGACATGCAATGTGAAAAGATGAGTTACAAAAGTACTGGATTCCTCTTACAATCAACTAGCAATGTTTCTACTCAAATTTGAATTCCTAATTTAACATTTATATTAAAATAGAGTCAGATAAATTATCCAAGGTCATAAATTACTTTGACTGATTTTCATGAAAAGATCTTCTTACCCACAGTGCCAAGGGGAACACATGCAGATACCTTGGCCCTGTTGGGCAATTTTCATCATTGGGTTAGTGGGGATGGAAATGAGTGAGAGAGAGCGGATCACTAATAAGTGAGCCTGAGATGTCAATTTTATGAAACGGGAGTAGTATATTTCATTTATTCTGAGCCTTCAGCCCAGTGTGTGTGTGTGTGTGTGTGTGTATGATACATATATACACACACACTGTGTGTGTGCATGCGTGTGTGTTATTATTTGCACTTTCCATTGTCTGCTGTAAAGGTCATGGTAGTCCATTTATGCTGGATTTTCTGCCAATTTAAAAACAGAATGGAAATACATGACAAATAAAATAATGGCCAATTTTTCCACAACTTCACACCCTGACAGCTGCACTGTATGCCTTGTATGTTTCTGCTCTACACAAAATGATGACATTTCTTCCAGGTGGCAACTGTGAAGTCCTCTATCATTTCAAATGAGGGGCCCACTGTTATAAATGGCTTTCTTGAACTGGGTGGACAATGCCATATTTAAATAAATAGTCAATTTTTCCAATTGAAATGACATCCTGACAAAGCTGTGCCCTCTTTGACTGTGTCACCCAAGAACAGATGACTCATTCCACCATTCATTACTAGCTGTCCTAATTTGTGTTAAGCCATTTAATAAGGCATGAAAATAATGACACCAGAAGACTAGAGGCAAAAATGTACTTGATAAATGTACTGGACTGAATGTAATTGACTGTATGTAGTTGCTTTGTTACAGACACAGCATTAATCTTTATTGCCCTTGTTCACCAGAGAAGTATTTTCAAATCATAAAATACTTTTCAAATGTTCTGAATTATCCATTTTTTTGTACTGGAGGTACCTATTGAAGATACGTGTATTTACTGAGTTATCACAATAATGAGAAACAAAGTCAATTGATTAATAATGTTACAAAATTGTTAATCCTGTGTGATGTATGTAAATTCAGTATTTGGGCCAATGGCGTGACATTGTCAGAGTGCGCTACTTTGGTTTAAAATAATTTTAAATGATTCATAATAAGCATCATTTTATTCTATAAAACCTATTTAATTTGAACATATTTCCAGTTTATCATAAAATTGAAAAAAATATGAATTAATATAATATTAATATGGGGGCATAATTTAATTTTGAAAACCTTTCAAATAAACAAAGTTTGGGGGCGCCCCAGTGGCTCATCAGTCTAAGCACGCATACATACAGGCTCCGTCCTTACCACACCGATCTGGGTTCGATTTCAGCCCATCATTTGCTGCATGTCTTCCCCCATTCTTCTCCCCAACCTTCCTGTCTCTCTACACTGAACAACTGTCAAATAAAAGAAAAATAAGCATAGTTTAATTGTTTGGAAAACCAAAATACCCGCCCCTACAATAAAATATCCATAAGTTACTTTTAATACCCAGCTCAATTACAAAATAGTAATGTTTTACGCAGAGTAGACACTCTTGGGGTATACTTACTAAAAAAAATAACTTAGGAAAAAAAGAAGGAAGTGTGTTTTTTTTCAAGAAACACTTGGTTGCGCCACCTGACATTTTTTGACTGGTGAAATTGCAAATACAGTCTAAAACTGTACTAAAACCCCACACTCTTCCAACTCCAAATAAATGTATTCTGTACATTTTTAAAGATTTATAAAATAAAAACATTTGAAAAGGCTTATCTGTCATTGACACATTTGCATGTGATTGCAAAGCCTTATTTTAGCCACATTCCGGTTTGCTAACTGTCACCATAAACAAGCAAGTATGCTTGTGTACTGAGTTGATACAAAAAAAGAAAAATAATAATAAAAGAACAAGAGAAATTCTCATTAAAGTTCAAAATTTGTTCTATTTCCATTGTAATTTTGAGTGATGTCAGCTATCCTATGAACAAAATTGGCAAGAAAATAAGGATTACTTATAAAGATTTGTGCTGCGGTTTTGCAAAAAGAGGTAAATATTAGTCCATATAATCAGGACAAAAAGAGAAGACTATGGTCCAGACTCGCTCTTTTGCGAGAGTACGAAAGATACGGATCCGCCTCAAGAAAGACAAGGCTCTGGGATGCTAGCCTTCTAAGTATTTTTCGTCTTACACCAGGCATATCTTTGCATTCTTTTGTCTGAACATTTTCATCTTGTCCCCCAGTTTCAGTTGCATCATTTTGATTAAATCTCAGCATATGAGCTACTTCTTTACTATTCTAGATGCTTATGTTTGGTTCAATTAATTGGCAGAGGAGAACAGAGGAGAGTCTATTTAATCTAGAGCCTCTTGCACAGTTAGTCCCAGTCACCTTTCCCTCTGTCCAGGTTCGCCTGTATTTGCTCTTCTTACAATACCATAAAGCGCATCTTTGTATGAAATCTTTAGCTTCTAAGGAAATGTGTATTGACTATCCTCCATTTCTAAATGCAACAATTGACCAACAAGCTCCCAGAGTAAACTCATTTTTTTAGTACTTAATAACACAAAATTTATCTTTGCAAATATATACGCCAGTATATTTGATAACTTTGGCACTGATAAAAAATATGTTTAGCTTCTGTGGCATGTAATATGGTGGGAGTGGATGTAACTTGAGCATAATTTCATAAGGTTCTTATGTTTACTGGAGGTCACTCAAAATTTGGCTTCGCGCTCATGAATAACCCTTTAATTACCATAGAAAAATTGAATGAACGATTCCAAATAGTCGAGCAGGACGTTTACAGGATAAAGACTCAAGTAAAAAAAGAACAATCATTTCAAATCGCAACATTTTTCATAATCAATGTCGTGGCTGTCTTTTGATCAATTCCATGCCAGCTTATTGTCACAATACACGTGTGAATATCTCCCGTGTCCCCTCCAGTTTAGTAACTTGAGTGTCTATTAGAAATAACGTCTCCTTTGATTGGCTTGCGTCTTGTGTGTTCCCTTAATCCCCAGCTACATCTCGTAGTTACCCCACCACTTGTATAAGTGACAAGTTTATACCCCCTGTTTTGAGTTGCTAGTTGCTGGTTTGTAATTTTCAGTCTGCGCTTAGAACCAGTATTTACTAGTAAAACTCTGTTTCTTGAAAGTAAAACATAATCTTTAAAGGTGCCCTATTATGCTAAATTTCCAAGTTTATATTTTGATCTTGGACTCCCCTAGAGTACACGTTCAAAGTCCAAAACAGGGTTCTTATTTAGCTCATACTGCCATCCTCAAAAAACCCCAATTGTAGTCCATAGTAGTCTCTGCCTGAAAGGCCTCATTATGGCAGCCTTTCCGTTATGGCCCCCCTCCCCGTGTGCCCAATTTCTTTGGATTGGCCAGCTCTGTGGAGGGCAGACCTGGGCTGGATGAGGCGGCAGAACAGTTTTCCGAGTCCGCCTCCCCAGTGTGTCCCTATGTTACAGACCAGAAGGCATTAAACCGAAAAGTTTTTAATCGAGATATTTATAAATGACATGTAGTGAAATACAGCTGTACGTCTTGGACCCCGAATCTGACCTGTAGCGAGAATGAGAGAAAAATTTGCCCAGGCAACGAATAATGGACCGAGACGTCTCAGCTTGGTAAGTATTACGACCACAAAGCTAAAGAAAACACAAGAGAGGAAAACGTCATTGGCTGAACCAACCGTGAAACGTGAGAGGCGACTGCCATGTCATCTATGGAATCGGCGGGGAAATTCTGCAATCAAACGCTGTACATGTGTATAGATCAAATGATATGAACTTATTCTAATAAATGCAGCGGCGAAAAGATCTCTCCATTCAAACTAATAAATTCAATGCTTGCTCGAAATTTAGACAAACAGAAAAACTCTGAGATTTATGGAATAATTTGTGAGAGCTTGCATTCGTGTAGTTATCACAGAACAGTCAAACAGTGCCGTGACAAACTAAAGAAACTGCGGCAACGATATTTCAACATGCGGGACGCGGTGCGAAAGTCTTGCAGCTAAAGTTATGAGAAAGATAAATTTTTGTGGTATAGGCAGTGGACAGCATAATCGGCCAAAAACATAAGGTCGAAAGTATTCCGTTTTCAACCTGCATCAATACCAATAGTATTCACTATTTATCTTTTTCGACTTTTCCTCATGTTCGGGTACTCAAAGTTTCGAGCCTTATCAGACCAACTTTGCAGACACATGCATACCGGTTGGCTTTAACTGTTGTGGCTATGGTCATGTATCATTACGATAAACTACCACCATGATAATAAACAAAATAACGCCAGCATTATAACAGTCCGAACACTGTCGACTGTCCTCATCGGCCTTCAGCGTTTGATCCGGTGCTGCATTCTTCTGTTTCAAGTGGGTCAAATTTGCGAAATACCTACGGCTGCTTTGGTGAGTATAAGCGAGCTCACAGTTCCGCGGCCTTGCGGGCCGTGTGCAAAAGGTCAAAGGTCAAGGCACATAAACAAGCCAGTGGGTCCATTGCCATCATACTTTGTTACAGCTTTGTAACAGCACAGTCTCAACTTTTTCGGAATCGGTGGGTGCGAACAAGCCAGTTGTTCACTGCGATCAACACTGCTCATACCGTACTTGTTATCAACAATACGATGTGGTTTCACTTGTAATGTGAATATAGGCCACTGGATGGCAGTATTTACCTTTTTTTTTATTCAGCTCAGACTGGAGCTATGTTTAGACATGTCCTGGACATGTCTGGGGCAAGTCCCCGAAAATAAAAAAAAGAGGTCTAAGTGTGGGTGGGGTCTGCAAAAGAGTATATAAGGAAAAGAATTGAGACAGTAAAGTAGTAGGAGAAATTGCAAGAAGAAGGATACATGCGACCAGACCTGTCATTCTGTTCAAGACCTGTGAAGTTTCTTTTGTGGATTTTTGCCTGTGTTTGAGCATTTTCCTTACCCAGGACATCACCAAGCCACCCCAACAAACAAGGGACTGTAAATATTTCTGGTTTTTTTGTTATACTCAATCTTGGTCAGTTAGTTAGTTGTTATTAGTCTTTGTCTGTTTAATTAAATGTGTTTAAGTTTTAAATTGTGTCTGTCATCCCTTGCTGTTGCTGTTGTGTTATAAATGTAATAACAAATTGGGGCCATAAC
Source organism: Gymnothorax reevesii (assembly GCA_029721435.1). NCBI lineage: Eukaryota > Metazoa > Chordata > Actinopteri > Anguilliformes > Muraenidae > Gymnothorax > Gymnothorax reevesii. The sequence goes on along the minus strand of CM056576.1, from coordinate 22,839,744 downwards.
AAACTATTCGCTGACCCTGGCGATTCCTCTTCACTGTTTCGCGCTTGTGGCCTGCCGATTGACAGCATCTTCACAAGCTTTTTGTCCTGCCACGGCAGTACCAGCATCAGTTCAATTGGCTGTCACAATGTGATCACTGTGAAAAAGAAGAGTTTAGTGGACACATACCTAAGCATTAGATACCCTGTCATTGACTGATACAACTGGTGGTTTTGTTGTTGTCTGCACCTTTTGGACTCCCAGTTTCTTCCAAATCAGGTGTAGAAGGCTCTTTGCTGTTCACAGTAGCTCCCAGGAACACAAAATTTGTCCCTTTCATTTTAACCTTGTCTGCGTGCAACTTATTTGGCAGTGCTTCGCCAATGTTTGGTTCAACGAGAGGCATAATTTATCATGTCTGAGCACAGCATTCACAGGGCTTTTCCCTAACCTCGACCTTCTGTAAAAACTCCCCTCAAGACAACGCTGTACCATTCACTGTGAACTCTCGTTCTATCCAAGCCCATGTGAAACAGTTCTTCACATCTTTGTGGATCTTGCAAAATCGATCATCATCTTTCTGTTCTATTGTTTTGGCCATGTTTGAGGCTGAAATCTTTGCAAGAACGATGTTACTTTTTTGCAAATGGCCACTCTTAGATGACATAGCTGTAGATGACTGTTAGTCTCCTTTGCCACAATTCTCAGTTCCATATTGAACACTTGTGCCCCAGACACAAAAGCTCTAAGATCCTTTACAATGCCAGTGACAGGTAAGCCCAGGTAAAACAAGTACTGCTGCACTTTTCTTCCAGAGACATATGTCGCTGTAAGACTGGTTTGCCACCATGGTGAAGCACATGGATTTGTTTATGCCCTGACACGCGCACTCGAAACTGTGAGCTCGCTTATAGCAATGTTTCAACAATATAGGATTTAGGGAAAGCTAGAATCCACCCCATAAAGACACATTTGTAGAACGGGTCGACATATCCAAGTGTAGACCAAAGACCGTAGAAATCAGGTTGGGGCAGAGTTTAGAGGGAAACACTGACAGTGAGAAGCAGCAAAAAGTGGACCAAAAACTTATGGACTGCTTTGATGGGTACTATAAGGACCAGCTGGTCTGTGTGCAGAACTGTGGCGTGTCATTAGCATGGAGTAACTAACAGCTTCTGTGCTGGCATATGACAGAGGGGCAAAAGCTCCCAGCTAAACAGTCTTTTTGGAATTTGCCCGTGGTCATGGTTGACTTATTGCACCGGAATGACCAGCGTTTGCTCGCAGAAAATGGGCGCGTTATGGATAGTAGCTAAGCGACAGCTAGAGAGAGCTCTGGTTTTGTTATTAACATAATACAGGTTTTAGAGACCATAAGTTCTGTTAGCGTGAACAGTTGCTTATGTAGACATTGCGAATCGATAACTTCAATAGGTAAGAATTTTGTATCTAATTTCTTCCTTTTTCGACTGTCTATCAGCCAGAACAATTTCTAAAGGGGGGGATTACGCCACGGCAATGCAGAGAAATTGTTTATTAGGTAACCAGACACATTATAGCCTGTGCTTTTCACGATTGCTTTCACTGTGATAACATCAAAGAACTAGCCCAGATATTGGTGAAATATTTGGCTGATCCCAGTCATGGATACGTAAGGCAATCAGCAGTAAACAAGCCCAAACACACGCCCCAAGCTCTGCAAAACCTATGTCTGGTCTAACTGCAGCCTTTTCAGCCCAACTTTGCAAACACATACAACACCCCTCTGGTTAGCTTCAACTGTAGAGGCTACAATCAGGCAACGTTATGATGAAACTGCCACATTGATGCTTACCAAAGTAACACCAACATACCGATAAGAAATACTGCATATAATTTAACCTGGAGCATTTTTAAGTAGCACAGCAGGCAAACGAACATGCAGTAGCTGGAAACCGAGTGTTCATAACAACCACAGTGACAAACCCTCGCAGTACAGGTTTTACAGACAGTAAGTTCCGTTACTGTGGACAGTTGTACCAAGCATCCAAATCACAAACAAGTATAAAAAATTAGCTTCAAAGCTGCCGGATAGCTCACTCGGTTAAGGCACTGCGCTGCAGTGCAGAGGTGACTATCACGTCGCGGGTTCGAGCCCCGGCGTACCCACCGGCAGGAGTCAGCGGCTTTTCAGAGTACCGCGCAATTGGCCATCGCGTTACAGGGTTCCAAATTGGGAAGGGTCTGCCGGATTAGGGGATACAATAATACGTAGCTTTGTTCGTTGCTCCAGCGCCTCCTGTTGGCCAGACGGGCACTCGTCAGGAAGGCTCTGGGTTTGCTCATGTCCTGGTATCCTCCGCCCTCGTTCTGAACTTACGAGGATTCAACCAATGAGTGTATAAGAATCAGTGGCTGACAGGCACGTGCTTCAGAGGAGAGCCGTGAACTGTCCTCACTATCCTGAATTGGCAGCAAGGGGTCGCATACGAGCAAGCTTTGTACAAAGTTCACTAATTGAGCGTTCCAGATTCGTGAGGGATTGGAGATGCCAAATTAAAAAAAAAATAAATAAATTTGCTTCAAATGAGGTTTATGTTCACACACTTTCTGTTGAATGTCCCCTGATATTACTCTTTCATTTTTAGGACACAAACATTAGCAACAGTAACTAAGCTGCATTAGCTACAGTGCTGCAGTCACATTCAACAGGCTATCACGTTAGGTTGGCTTATGCTGTAAAGCAACTTAGCTACAGCTTTCTCATCTGTGAGTCACGGACAGTCGCTACCGATCCAGGCTTTATCTTCAGATATTTTACAAAGCCTGTGTTTGAGGCGAGTTGTAAGTGCAAACTATCGATAGCAGTCCTGCTAGCCACCTGTAACACATTAGCTTCACTTACAAGTCATTATTTGCTGTTATATCATTACTTACAGCCTGTGGCTCTGAGTGCTTGATTGATGAAACTGCTTCAGGTTTGAGAAGCAGCTGAAGCGCTTATTCAGCGTTAAATTATCCTTTATTGACAAAGCTGTCTTCGGTGAAACGCTGAGCACAAACAGCTAACGTTCCCTATAGAGGAATCATTTTAGGCAGGTTCGAAGCGCATCTTAAGTATTCAAACGGCATTCTTTCAAAGTTTAAAGAATTTTGGTCAATTTGACCGCTCGAATGTTGCGCGAATTTAAAAAATCCATTCACTCCAGCTGGTTCTGCCCATAGGAAAAGTGTCTTGCTCAATCTCGTCTCTTGAGATGAATTTGAGCTTCTCATATTTGTATCATTCTGTGATCATTTGTTTCTGAGTTACTTCTCCTAAAGATCCCTTAGGAGCAAGAGATAAGCTAAAAAGAGACAAGACATCACTGAGACAAAGGAAGTTGAGTTGAGATAACCATTTGTGCAATACTTAAGAAGTGGGATAAACGGAGGAGATGTCATGATTGTATGCCCCTGATCTTGATTATGTCTTGGTTATTTTGAAGGAGAATTATGTTCAAAATCAATAACAACATGCTGCCTGACTGTATTCACAAAATGTTCAAAAAAGACAAAGCTATTATAACTTTAGAGGGGTGTGAATGTTTACAAAGACAAAAATTAGAACCAACATAAAACAAAGATGTACAACCGTAACAGCAGTCAACTTATGGAAAAATCCTGAAAATGATCTAAAAACATGTAGTACAATAAATATATTTAAAAATATACTTAAAAGCAGGATGATTCATTTCTATAAACTAGAATTATGAGTTTTGGTGCCTTTTATACTGTAGAGCTTTATTTTCTGTTTTGTTGTTTTCCCTCTCTGTTCATATAAATGAAATAGTAGATTGCAGAATGTAATACAACCTGTTTCTAAAAGGGTAGGTGTAATAAGCTATGCTTCAGCCCACACCTTTTCGGTCCTGGATGTTTGTTGAGCGCTGTCTTAGTTATATGTTTATTCGTTCATTCTGATTGCTTTTTGTTGTTGTTTGTTTTTTTTTTTTCTTGGACCTTGTCTGACTGATTTGTTTGTGTTTAATTGTGGATATTATTGCCCAATGAGGTGTTGTGTCAAATCAAAGACTGAAATAAACTAAACTAAAAAAAAAAACTAGAATTAAAGAGATCAATTTAAAAAAAAAAGATTTCATGGTAATAACAGGCAAAACCGAATAAAAGTTTCCCCAAAAAACAATTCTGCATCCCACTGCTTGGAGGATTTTGAAGGTTTTTTGGGGATACTTTTATTCGGTTTTGTCTGTGATTACCATAGAAATTGTTTTTTTTTTTTTAGTTGTTTTCTTTAATTCTCCATCAAAATAACCAAGATATAATTGAGATCAGGGGCATACAATTATGAGATCTCCTCTGTTTATCCCACTTCTCAAGTATTGTTCAAATGGTTATCACAATTCAACCTCCTTTGTCTCAGTGATGTCTTGTCTCTTTTTAGCTTATCTCTTGCTCCTAACGGACCTTTAGGAGAAGTAACTCATAAACAAATGATCACAGAATGATCCAAATATGAGAAGCTCAAATTCATCTCAAGAGACGAGATTGAGCAACACATTTTTCCTACAGGTGCTTGATTCCTGCTGATTTTGAATTGATTTTGAAGTGTGACGAAGGCATTAGAAACAAGCTCCCTATCCTTCTCCAGTCATCAGGATTGGAACTGCGTTCTTCATAAGCAACTCCATCCCACTTTTGGACACTTCAGCTTTGGTGAAGTCAGTACTCCGCCTGGCAGTCATCCCAGAAAGCCACTGGCTGGAGATTGGCAATGCCTATCCTGCTTTGCCCATAACATCTGAACTGAATTGTGCTATTCTCTTTTGTGCTCCGCCCCTTTGATACCGTATCACAATCTACAACCCCATTTCCGAATAGTTGGGCAGAAGTTTAAATTGTGAATAAAATAAATGACTTTCAGATCACGAGCTGATAGGTAATTTACAATAGAAAATAGATAACATTTCAAATGTTGAAACTGAGACATTTTACAATTTTATCACGAAATCAGCTTATTTTAAATTTTCTGGCTGCAGCAGGTCTCAAAAAAGTTGGGACACAGGCAAAAAAGGGCTGAAAAAGCAATTAATTTATAAGAGAATCAGCTGAAAGAATATTTAGCAAGTAATTAAGTTAACTGGCATCAGGTGTGTAACATGATTGGCTATAAAAGGGATGCCTTAGAGAGGCTGAGTGTCTCAGGACTGAAAATGGTCAGAGGCTCTCCAACCTGTGAAGGCTTGTGTAAAAAAATTGTGGAATACTTTAAAAACAATGTTCCTCAACGTCAAATTGCAAACTGGCTTTGAAGGTCGCTTCATTGACAGTGCATAACATCATTAAAAGATTCAGAGAAACTGGAAAAATCTCTGCGCATAAGGGACAAGGCTTTACTGGATGCCCGTGATCTTCAGGCTTTCAGACGCCACTGCAAATTTGACATTCTTATTGTAAATCTTGGGCGTCATGTCATCCAGGCTAAAGAGGAGAAACAACACCCCTCCTATTATCAGTGTTCAGTTCAAAAGCCAGCATCTCTGATGGTATGGGGACGCATTAGTGCATATGGTGTGGGACACTTGCATGTTTTCAAAAGCACCATGACTGCTGAAAGGTATATTAAAGGAATAAGTCCCGAGAAGCAGTGGGTTACAGTGATTTTATAACAGCAGAGGGGCGTTCTAAGGCACGACGCACGGCAGAGTGCCTTACTGCCCCTACGCCGTAATAAAATCACTGTAACCCACTGCTTCAAAGGGCTTATTCCTTTTATAAAACGGTTACCCTACATATAACTAGCCCATTAAATAAACACACAAGAAAAAAAAATCGACAATTTATTGGTAATAATGCAACAATAAAATTGAGAACTTCTTCCACCAAGCAAGATTGAGTGGACAGAATGGTTGGCCAGCAGCACAGACGCTAAGATTGCTTTTTCATCTAGCGCCATTGTCATGTCACATCAGGCTATTTGGGCTCGCTAATGTAGATATACTATGAAAGCAGGCTATTTTGAATGTCTCCTTCGATCTCCCGAAGACCCTTTACGTTCGTTTCGGTTTTTGAGTTTCCTTGTTCTCAACTTGTGCCGACCGGCCAAATCATTACAACCAGCAGCGAGAGTAGGGAACGATTGACTTTTGTACTCCACACTTGCCGGTGTAATGAAAAATATGTTGAATTGTGAATTAGTTTGCTAGCCATCTTGTCAACTAGCTAGCGTTCACTACAATGGATGTGGTTACCCTACACATAGCGCATAAAATAAACACACAAGAAAAAGTCAACAATTCATCGTTAATAGGCTACTGAAATAGCGAGCAAGTTAGCAACATAGCTTGCAACGCAAAAGAGATATCAAACTCAGTAATGCAATAGCTAGCTAGGTAGATAGCCAACTGGTTATCGGGTTAAAAGGCTAAACATTGCTGACACTGAAAAAGCTAAAAGTCTTGAAACAAACGTGACCTAACGAGTCAGTTGAGTGCAGAGAAGTTTGTTGTGCGCAGGGATATTTTGTGCTGCGGCCTGCCACAGTGGGTTACAGTAATTTTATACCGGCATGAAACACGGCTCAGCCAATCAGATTTAAGGATGGGAAGCACCCGTTTTATAAAAAGGTTTTAGATTAACATATGCTCTCCTCCAGACAACATCTATTCTAGGGAAGGCCTTGTGTATTTCAGCAGGACAATGCATAACCACATACTACAGCTATTAAACAGCATGGCTTCATAGTAGATGAGTCTGGGTGCTGAACTGGAATGCCTGCAGTCCTGAACTTTCACCGATTGAGAACATTTGGCGCCTAAAAAGAAAAGTTGTCTCCTAAATGTCCAGAAGCCTTCACTCTGTGTTTAAAAGAAGAGGGGATGCTACACCATGGTAAACAGGCCCCTGTCCCAACTTTTTTGAGACCTGTAGCAGCCATCAAATTTGAAATGAGCTCATTTCGTGGATAAAATTGTAAAATTTCTCAGTTTCAACATTTGCTATTTTATTTCTGTTCTGTTGTGAATAAAATACTGGCTGGTAAAATTTGAAAGTCATCGTGTTTTGATTTTATTCACAACTAGCTGTTACCCGCTACCCGGAGTGAAATTGGCATTTTTTTTTGTGTGCATGACCGTTTTTCAAAAATCGGGCGACGTCAAGTCCTTCCCGGTGTCCAAGTGGATATTCACTCCAAATTTGGTGATAATCGGTTGAGAAATGTAGGAGAAAAACATGTACATACACACAAACAGACAGACATTCAAACCTCAAACGTATTATAGATTTACACTTTGTCCCAACCATTTTGGAATTGGGGTTGTATAAACCCTATCACTGGATTGTACGCTGCCTCCGCACTATATTCCTGGTCGGTTTCATAAAACTTTGTGAATAAAAGTATCCATTTCTATCAAAAACTTCAGAATTTCCAAATGGTTTCAAGGGAAACAGTATCAAATTCAAAACAAAATATCAGGCAGCTGAACACCCAGATGCAATTCATTGTGTGTAGGGTCCTGCAAGACAATCCCATCGCTTATTTGGTGGTTTCCCAGCATATTACCAGCAGACATTGTAACACAAAATAAATGGGTTTTAAAAACAGAGTTTGGAACCCATAAATAAAAAAAAACATGAAAAAACCCCTTTAGATTCCCTCTCTGCTTTTAGAACGAGACCTCCACCCCATGCTGTTCTTTTTTTGGGGTCAAAAGATTTGGTGCTGCATGCTAAGTTCCACAGAGGGACAGATTAGACCTCCATTAGAGAGGGGAATTGCTGCTGCAGGAGGATGGAAGATGAAACTGTACAAATTGGCCGTGTCTTTGGGGAGCGGACATCCAGGAAATAATGGTGCTGCTCACACATTTATGTAGGCCACGAGAGAACACACATTCCCTATAAATTAGTAGAAGGGGAGAAATAGTGTCCCTGTAAAATATGCGTGAGCCTTGAAGAAAAGACTGAGGTTGGTGAGCACAAAATACTAAAGCAGAACAGTGCAGATATGCCGTGGTGAAGTTTAATTTTCTATTTGAATTCACTTTTCTTACACCATGATGTTATTTACTTGCTTGTCAGGCATTCTTACTCAGGGCCACTTACACTGAGGCCATCTGGAGAAATCCGAGATAAAAAAATTTGGTAGCTAATCAAGCAGCTTTTGGACACGGAGACGATAATTTGTATAATTCATGCCAGTTTCAGTAATCATGCATAATTTAAGGTTACGCAGCTCTTCAGCTAGTTTCATCAAATGAGGATTGTGACATTGGGAATATTTCGCGATATAAAAAAGGAGCATATTTTTTTTGACCGTGATACCCTGTTCTACACCACTTCATCAGAATCCAAATAGTTGATTTAACATAAGAATGACGCACTCTTTTTATGCCCCGACATACCCAATTTATACCCATTCATACCCCCATTCAAAAGTCCATCACTCTTTGTAATGTACAAATGAATGAGGTCTGCTCAACAAAATGCACCAAAGGCACGACATCTGTGGCCTCACTGTAAAAATCCCACCAATCACAACGAGGAAGGAACATGTCCCAGAGGTTTTCAAATATAAAACAGAGTCCTGTTCAGGGGCCTGAAGTGACAGCTCTGCCAGTAGGTGATTATTTTAAAGCAGGCCTACCAGAGCAGTCGAAACCCTGCGTGGAAAATCTGGCGTGAGAAGGTGTCCAGATGGGCCCTGCTCCGGGCCTTGGCCTGAAATGGAGAGGAGGAGGGGCAGATAGAGTGACAGGTCTGTCTTTCCGCCCACAGGAGTGTGATTAACTCACAGCCCTCCCATCGTACACCTGTAATTACACCCAGATCCCAGGTACGGTCCCACCTACACGCAGCTCCTCAGCGCCGCCCACTCCCATACACTCCACTGCAGCAGACTGTAGCCCTGTCTGTCAGGACATATGCTGCATTGAGCAGGGATTTAACAGAAGCCTGGGCTGTCAAGGGGGCAAAACCAAGCATACTTCCAAACTTGCCACAGACTTCCACGATATGAACTGAACCCTGCTGTCAATAGGCCATCTGTCTTCAGACAAAAGTTTGGAATCAGAATTGACAAAGCAGATGGAGTAATTATTTAGAGGGATCAAAAAATTCATTAAACAACTCCAGTGCCTTTATGAAGTGCAGTAGCCCTTGATATTTTATGTTTTCATAAGGCGGTACATTCTGAGTGTTAATTATCAATGTTATACTTTGGTTGCTCCATACTAAATTATCTCCTGTTGTGAAACAACCGAACTATCCATAAGTATTTGGGCAGTAACTCATTAGAAAAATGGCAATGCTACATAATACGGATGTAAAGACCCACAAGTAGAAGATTAGAGTCTTTTCACCACATTCATTGTTTTGAAATGCAATATGCTGGAATGTGTTGATAAAGGCAAAAATTGTGTCATTGTCCATGTCCAGTACTGGCAGACTGCGCTGTTGGATACGTTACTAATTCTAGTGTTGTGCCATGAGAGGAATACTGAGTACAAGACACAGCGGTGAGCAATATTTACATGACTAATAATGGTAACAGTTTGATTCCCAGTTTGATTCCAATGAAAACGACTGCTTCGAAGCAATGCTCATGCAAAGAAGAGGGATAATTAAGTAATTGCTGATTTTTCGTAGGGGGGTTTCAAAGATGGGTTGACTTCAAGCGCTGAGCCATTTGATCAAAGTGATAATATTCCATTGTTTTGTTTCCTCTAATTGTTTTATGATTTCTCAGCCAGAATTTGTTTTGAGTGAATCAACTTCTTTCAAGCAAGCTCAGAAAACTAATTTCCCAAAATTAGAGCAAGTAGAATTAAATAGCGGTCCACGACCACTTTTCCAGAGTGACAACTTTTAAACTGAAACATGCTATTTCAGATTACAAAAACAGTTTTTCTAAGAATTTTTTCTAAGAAAGTTGAAAGTTGGAGTATGATATTTTCGTTAAATGTTGGGATACAGACATCCAATATTGCAGATGTCCCCAGATAGCTTCAACATAAAACTGCAGTACGGCTTCACATTTCACGGGCAGGATACGCAAATGTCTCAAATGTTATTGAAAAACAAAGATCTACATGTCACGGAGAAAGATATTGTGAGTATATAAAATAAATACTTGAAACAAAGCCTTCTCCCTGAATTTGGTAAATGCCTATGATTGGAGTGGGGAGGTGTAGACTTGAGTTTGCACTGTCTACTCCATTTCCATCACTTAAAGGAAATGATTTCTAATCAGCCGAGGAAAATTAAGAGGAAAAAAAAATGCTGCAATGCCTTATTGGAAATTGCATTCGCATAATTACCATTAGGCTGAATTCACTCTTTGTTTTATTTATTTATTTTTTTTCTGTTAGGTAATTGCCCCTAAGAATACAGCATAGGCATAATAGACAGTATTAATTAAAATCTTTGAACCTTACAATTAATGCAAAAATTATAATTTCTATGGGACCGGTCCACTCTCAACATTTATTATATTCATAAGGGGACACTCAGTTGCACATTCCTCAGTGGATGGATTTGTACTTCTTTATCCCCTAATGACATCACATTTTAGTCATAATTTAAGGCAGAGCCAGCCCTTTATTGACAATACAGAACATAAAACAGAGTTTGATCATTATTGCACAAGATATGTACCATACCTGCAAACTTAACGTTGTTTCATTTAAATAAGTCAAATTGTTGTCACAGCTTTGTCACATGAAATATCTTGCAATTATAGTCCGGTCCTCTTCAAATGGAGACATTCCGAGAATACTGGCCATCCTGAAAATCCCAGTTTTTCAGAAAAGTAATAAATATTTCTGGGATAATATAAATATAGTCCTACATATTGTCTTTTTTGTACATATTGTCTTGCCCAGTATATTGCTATAACGCTAAATTGATTAAAAACAACACATAGAATTGGGCCGTACTACTGTCTAAGACGGAAATTCACTAACTTGCTGCAGGCCATAATGTTCAGAACAGAATCCTGTGAATCTCTCTCTGATTTATTACAGACATTATTCTCCAGACCTGTTTCGCTGACAAAAGGAGAGAGTAAGAACCCTTAGCAGTGAGAAATGGCAGGAGGGACTTAATTATACTCCTCTCTGAGTCTCTTCCACACAGGCTGATCACTGCAGCTGTATGTGTGTGATAAGGCCCTGTAAAATTGTATTGCTAAAATTGCGGTATCCTTTCAGGGACTTTCACATACCGAGCAAACTACTTATTCCAGTAAAATATGAGTGGTGTGTTAGGCAAAGGCAAGACTCTTACAGCTTTTGAAAAATAGTTTAAGTGTCTGAACTAGGATGGCAAAATCCAGGATAGTCCAATTAAGTTGAATGCTAATTCACAGCATGTGTCTGTTAGTAGAGGCCTAACCAGCAGCTCTTCGAAAGGTAAGTCTCCCAAACCAAAACAAGAATACAAAGTAAGCGCCAAAGGGGACAAAAAGTTTTTGCCCAAATTGTAGGTGAATCGTTCATAAAAACGGCAAAATTATTGGAAGTGGCAAGGGGGAATCAGAAACGTTGGCAAATTTTGTCAAACTCCTATATACAGCAACATCAAAAACACAATTCAAGTCAAGGCTCTTTGAATGGGACTGATGGTCACTTGGTAGGATTGCTGCCAGTTATCACAGTCATATCTCCAGAAAAACTGACACAGAATTGAAACAATCCATAACTGAGCCAGTCTCAACAGAAACAAGCGCGTTGAGACCTTCACAGGGCTGGTTCTTATGAGTGTCACAGACTATTTGTTTACATTCCCTTTATATGCCTGCATTTAAATCAGACTCAATTGCAAATACAGATTGTGTCTGTTTCACTGTCTATGTCACATTCTGTGTCAGATCACGGTAATTAAAAAATTTGTC